>CM032661.1:33768398-33851075 GCA_019095985.1 Streblospio benedicti
AAGTCCATTGGTCCTGTAGATTGGGCAAGTAAGAGAAATACTGAGAATCCTAGATGACGCTAAGGTGTTCATGTGCTAATTGATGTTCTCTCACTTTCTATGGTAAAAGTAGATAATTGGCACATAATGCCTACAGTGTACTGTCAGAATTTCTTCCATAAATTCCCATCATGTATTCCCATTGTGTTTATTTACTACCCGAGGAGACGGTTAGTACATGTAAAACGCATATCCCTTATCTGCCCCGAAATAGCACTGTAGACACTGGTAGACACTCCCTGTTGACTAGGTATTTCAAAATGATTAGTTTACATAAAATGTACTTGATGTCTGTCTCACAGTGTATTGTTACATTTCTATGTAAAGTTTATATTGATATACAATGTAAAATTAAGAATGTCAACAAGTGTATACATATGAATAGCAGAGTGTAGTAGAAAAAAAAGCATCAATTTGGACAGTTTCTTTGTATATCAAATAAGGGAACGAACAGAATACATTGATAAACAAAATGACTCAACCATTTTGACATAGAATTTTGATTGACAGGTGGTAGTCCCGCCCCTTCTGCAATTTCCTCAGAGTTCCGGCCAAGCAACAACAGCACACCGATACAGGATGATGACGCCAGTGCAGGTAACAATTCTGACAACTCAGAATCAGATGAGAATTTCTCTGATACTGATGAAAAGTTATTGATGAAGAAGCAATTACTAGATGTCACTAGTGACGGGTCTGATTCAGAATCAGAGAGTGGTGAATTCGGCTCAGAATCTGGTAATGAGCTGTCAGATTCTCAAAAATTTGAAGGAGAACCGTCGCTAGGTGACACTAGCGATTGCGAAGTAGGTAAGAATGTGTCCCAATGCGATGAGAAATCTGACCAATGTATCCCAGAAACCCCTGTAGCAATGCAAAAATCCAGTCTTCCACTCGAGGGTAGCACTGTGTATGGTTCACCAGACAGTGGTGCCCCCAGTGGTGGATCCGAGTATCAGGTTTCCGATGACTGTCCCTCCCCACTGTTTGACAGTGAGATTGAAACAGGAGTTAAGAAAAAGTTTCATTCCATTGAAATGATTTATTAAATATTCTTTAAAAATTGTTATGAAAACATCTATTTTGTCATTTATTTCATTATTGAAATATGTAGTTAATTTCCACTATTGAAGTGATTAAAGCGCTTATAAAATCTAGAACAATCAAGGAATTGATGAAAATACTTTTCTTCAATCAAATAATTAATTTAGATCCATTCTAAGCATACATGTACCTGTGACATTGTTAGCAATAGAAAAGTTTGATTCGTTTATCTTGAACTTTCAGAAACTAAATTTAGTGAACTCAAACAGACATTTCTTTTCAAGATACTTTTAATTAAGAACTTTTCAGATAACTGAATATTTCGGATAAATCAAAATTATTCTTTGCATCTTGCAAGTTCAACTTAAACCAGTTAAACTTAGAATTATAAGTATCAATGTGGTAAGTAATCAGTGCATAGGCAAAATCTCTGGTACATGTACTGGTAGATGATATAAAAATTTTGGTCACATTTTATCATTCCACCATATCTAGTAACAGACATTTATATTTATATGTAGTTGCTTGATTTAAACATATTTTATGTAAATATTATATAAATATTATGTATATCTATAATTTATAGTACGTCTTGATAAATAGCCAAACCATCTTTGTACATAAGAATATGATATTACCTTTTTCGGTCTTGCAGCATAACTTTCTGGCATTATAATTGGTTATATTATTTTTGTTCGTTATTTTGTTACTAGAATGATGGGTTCATTTTGGTTGTTTAATCATACATCAAATTTTGGATGGGAAAAGTCCTGATGTTTTGAGTTTAAACAAAAAGATTCACCCCTTAACTGATCAAAATGAATTCATCCTCATCTATATATTTTGTGTGTACTCAAATCTATATTTCTCTGTATATACTTTTGTTACTTAAAGTTTTGGTGTCAGGTGTAAAAGAGTATAGCTTTTATTTTTTATTGGTGCAAAGTATAAACCAATTAAGATGAAATTTTGTACACTGATTATAAAGCAGCTCTATTTTTGTATGACTGTTGATCACTATGTATTTGAATGTTAAATATTTATTGAAAAAGATCAGTAATTTTGTATACAAATGTATACAGTAATGTTCTTGAACATAAAAATACATTGTACAAACAGATTTGAGTCAAGAAGTTGTCATGTTAATTTACCACTTACTAAAGAAATAGATATACCGTAGAAGAATGAATTCTATAACTTGATTTTTGTATATTTTTGTGTATGTTTTGTAAGTCGAAAAGATGAAATGCAAATAATTTTTATAATCAAATATGTGGTGAATGATATCCAGATAACCACTCCAGCTTAATTACACAGATGAATTCATTATATTTAGTATCCAGTACATTGTATTTATTATTATTTTTTTTATAATTGTCGATAAGCTTTATGTGGGCCAAATATACAGGTGCAATTGTTCGTTCTTTTGACTGGTGACGTGATAGGGCGGGTGACCAGCTCATTTTTGATTACTGTACAAAGTCTGTCCAGAAATTTTTTTAAGTTTCTACTAATTACAGTATTAATATGTAAACAGTGCTTTCAATACTTACTTTACATTAGAAAATCATGATAATGTATGGCAATTTCCAATGTCCATATATTGGTACATTCTTGTCCCAAGTATTTTTTCCATATTTAGGGAGATCAGCAATACCAACTTTTTACTTTGGCAATGTTATTGCTTGCCATGATTTTATTCTTGAAGGCATGACTCTTGGCCTTTGTATTTAGACATACGTCATCTGATTCCCACCCTCTGAACCACTGCCAAAGTGTATGGTGCAAACTTTAAAATCAAAATATATATTTGATAGTGTATAGTTGTGTAATACTTGCATTTAGATTGAATCATTCATGTTATAAGTACATGTGCATTATGCCAATCATTCATGTTGAATGTCTGGTGCCTTAATGTAATTATAAAAAATTTCAAAAATTATTTTTGTAGTCGTAGGTCACAATTATTGGTTCTGCCAGTTTCCGTAGTTGTATATATAAACTACAGTTTAATTTCTTGCAAAATAATGATGGTAAATATAGTCCATGTTTTGATTAAAATGTTACGTGATGGTCACTAATTAAAATGTAAAATGTATGTGCAATAACCATGCTATATAATGAAAGATATACAAGTTTGTGGATTTCGCAGGATGTAAACATATTTAGTAAAAACAAGTTTATTTAAATATGATTTTAACCATATAAGTGTGTGTCATGATTATTCTTAGTACATGTGTATGATTGTACATTCCCAAAAAATCTATAAGTAAATACCAGATAAGGTTACTGATTGTGTACTCTCGGTCAAATTTCTATTATGGTTGTAATCAGAATGGGAGAAAATAAAGATCTTTATATTGTAGTTCATTAACAAATTGAAACACGTGTTGTTATTTTTGTAGTAAAGTTGTGAAATGTAGTGGTTTGGTGTCGTGTGCTATTCTAAATTTTCACCAAACAGTCCTTGGTGATCCAAACACGTGCATAATGAAAAAGTGAAAAAATGAAAAACAACATCAGCAGAACAAGAATTGTGTTATGCATGTACCATCGTAAAAATATAGAAATTAACTCTTAATAAAACATATATGTAAATAAATTAGTATTATTTATTAATATTTACTAAACTTACAAAACTTTTTAATGGCTAATAGTAGGCTGATCTGCATAGCTGACTGACGATATGTAGTGTCTTGAAGTGACAACGACTGCTTCCAGTCTGCTGAACTGGTGTTCAGTTTTATTACAAGCTCTACCTCAACACATTTTGATCGATCACAAATTTGGCTTTTTGGTGAATATTTAGAATAGTTTCCTAGAAAAACCAGTCTGTGCTCAGTCTTTACTTTTTTCTTTATTTTTTTCTATACATTTGTAATCATTCTAAAGTATCCATGAATATTCTTCTAAAATTTCATTCGCAAGAGCACAGTGGCTGTAGCTTTTAGAATGAATATTTTTCAAGAATATGAAAGGTCTATCGTATTCCATATAACATATGACATACATTTAATGTGTTACATGTTTTATTCACAAAATTTTGTGTTTCAAATTGTTCGATTGTGCACTCTATTGAGTACTTGTGAAAGTGTATCGTTGCAGTTTATTAAAATGTGTTGCTTTCAGTTTGAAATTTTCATATTCTTTCTCAGATAAACTTGAGCTATCATTTGTTCTAAGTATTTGATCTATTAATCTTCAGACTAACTATACTCCAATCAATGAACTGGAAGCAACACATTTTTGTATGATGTCTGGTTGATGGATGTGAACTCTACTAACAAAATGCAGAAATAAATATGCACGCTTTCTGTTTAATAATACACTACTAGATTATGTATTTAGATTTTCTTACATTTTTAGTTTTTGCACCAAATTGTTTCAAAAATACTAATGGTGGGAAAAATTAACATTTCAATTCGTTTTTAGTCTTGAATGTGTATTTTTATTCTGCACTTTGATATAGAAATTAAATAGACATCTGCGATCTTTACAACGGAGGATATAAAGGCAGCCTTGGATCTCGCAAGTTATCAACTGCGTCCATTTCCCACACCAAGAAATTAGCTACGGAAAATAAACAATGAAATTTAATTAAATATGTAAAAATAGAAAGCTGGTTTGAATTGTGTATGTGTTTATGTAATAGATGTAAAACATTAACATGATATTTTATAATTCGCCATTTATGAGCACAAATTTCATGTGTATATTTTTAATGATTGTTGCTTAACAACCAGATTAGCACTGCAAATATAGATGTGGTAGAAAGAGATGTTTTCAACTCGATTTTAAAGAATATTTACTTTTGTTGTCTCCTTTTCAAACCTTCATTTAAAAAACTTACAAATTTCTTCCCAAAATCCTTGCATTTTCGAATTTTGCACGAATGGAATTTTCGGAATGAAATTTGTTTGGGCAATATAGTGTTGTAAAACTATTATGGACTGTCCATTGTTCAACCATCTTATATTCTACACTTTCCCATTGTTTTGGGTTTTGTTTTTTGGCTTTTAGTTGGTTCTTATGTTTGCATGGGGCTTGCATGATGAAACGGTGATTCAAGTCTGTGAGAATGAATGTAGAAATCACGGAAATAAAAAGAAAATTCTGTATTTTGAACTGTCTTTCCAATTTTATTTAGGCCATTATTTATTTTGACTATTTATGTTTGCCGCCTATTTTTGCTCTCTATTCTCACAGGCTGTGAAAAAGAAAGAAATCATTTTTTGAAAACAGATCTGCAATTTTTACTTTGTTTAATTGTTTGATTTTACTTTATTTAATATTTCATTAGTTTTTAAAGTTTAAATCATACTTTGTGTTATTAGTTTATCAGTTTTGCTAGTTCACATAATTTGGGAGTAATATCAATCATGTAAAATGCTTTGATTGCTTAATAGATTTAAGTCATACTATAGTTTGGGTTTTAAGATATTGTTACCAAAGTTTAAAGATGAAAGTTGACTGTGCAATCAATTTAACATGAAAACATTCAAATGACCATATGTGGTCAAAACGCATGTACATATGCACAAAAAAGTCTCATCTGATCGTAATACAGACACATCTGAGTCTTTAACCTTTGGTTTGAAATGATTGTAAATAAATGTCTGATTATGACCATGATGTTCTCTGCTAGATGGCGCTTCAGCTGGTGCAGGTGTGATTGACAGCAACAGCAACAGCAAGCCCCGCCCCTGCCAGTTTGTGGCCCCGCCCCCTCCTGCATCCCCGCCCCCCTCCCCTCAACACTCCTCTCAAACTTCCTCTCTCCTGCGGTCCAAGGTGACAGCTGAGGTCAGCATGGGGTCAGAGCTCTGTGATTCATCCACACAGGTTCATGTGACCACGAGGGATTCCCTCAGTAGTGGTAAGCAGATGGATTCTGACTATTTAGGAATTCCTTTTGAACAAAGTTGCGTGCTAGAAAAAAAGAAACATACAGATGATGGATCTGAGTTTAATGATAATGTCAGTACTGCAATTAAGAGTAGCACAGGCAGCTTAGAGTCAATCTGCAATTTTATCGATCTATCAGATACAGAATCAACAGTTTCTAATTCCTCCTGTGATTCTAAAATGAAGAAGGATTATAAAGAGTTTGCACGCATCCCATTCGAAATGGAGAAAGTTTTGGGCCTTTCACCTCCATTTGAGGAATCTCTTGGGATTCCACTTCTAGAATTTGAAGACAGTTGGGAAATCCCTTGTGAGCTTAATGAAATTATTGAAAATTGTCCATTCGCGTTTCTAGAATCTGGCCATCATATGCATTTAGAAAAGCCATACATGGGTAGTATAAACCTGGCATTACTTGTGCGGAAACAAGATGAAAATAAAGACATGTTTAAATTAGAGAAAACCGAGGGCGAAACGTTCATCTAACTACTTCTGCGTACATAGTTTTTCTGATACTCCATAAACCTCTTATTTTATTCACCATCTTTACAAATGTTAACTAGATTTTGCTGTTTGCTGTTATATGTTCAAGTAGTTTTTTCAAATTGTGCTAACGCTTATCCAGTTTTTTGCTTCGCAATTACATAAATTTTTTGCATTTTTGATAGTCATTCACTCGCTTTTCTGAATTGGCACTCACACTTATAGTTGATTTTTGGCATGTCCCTGTGGTAGTAAACTCTTGTGCATCACTTTCATAGTGATACAGATAACCCACAAGTTGTACAGATATCCTCAGTTACCACTGTTATTGCTTAGTTTTAAAAAAAATCCCATCTTTTATCCTACTACTATCTACATCCCCACAAATTTTGTGAGAATTGGTTGTTGAAATATTCAAATGTTAATTTGCTATTTTATATTTGTATTTATTGATTTTAGTAAAAACAATGTGAACAATAGTAAAACTTCACGTGATTTTTTTTTCAAAATTCAATTACGTTTAAATATCAATTCTCACGGTATCTTGAGACCTCCCTGATTCCAACTTTTTCCTCCACTAATCCATTAACATCCACCCTTCGATCCAAGTCTAACACAGAAATAGAGCGTCACACAATTATGATATAAATGTGAGTAGCGCTTGTTTTATTTTTACTCCGCTTTGAATGACTATCATAAATGTAAATTGCTTAGCATTGCCTGAACATTAGAGCCGCTTTTCTCCAGTGCCCACAAATCTGTAGCTTGTAGTAAAATCTCATTGTAGAAGTAGATGTTTATCCTCAAACATATTTTTTAAAGCTTTTGTTCAAGTAATTACATTGTTATTTTTATTGCATTAAAATACTGTACTAGTTTATACTTATTTGCAAATCTGGCTTAGATTTTGTATAAATTTTACTTTTTAAATTTCGTACAATTTTGTGTTTATTCTTTTCTCTTGACATTTAGACAAAGATGTCCTCGCAGATAAAAGTGTTAAAACTAATCGCCGATTTGCAAAGTATATAGTGAAGCAAAAATAACTGTTTAACATTTAGATATTTCTTTCTACTCTGAGATTTCGTCGACCTATTGATGTTTTCTAACAACTAATGCTGTGCGTGCTTTTCTCCTTACTCAGAATGCCGCAGTAGAACAGGAAGTTGTTGTGAAGGCGACTTTTCAGACGATGATCTAGCCAATGACTTTGCATCTGCAATAGAACTAGGTCATGAAACAGACGTAGAAGGTGAAGGTCATTTTACAAGTTACTTGTAGCTCCAGATGAACCTGTTCTTTCAAATATGTGAAATTCAATGTAATATATTTTCAGCTGTAAAATATGCACATTCCAACTGTAGTGTATAAATGCCCTTTGATCTCAGAATTCTGATGTGATAAATTTCCAAAAGCAGTTTAAATTCTTTTCAACAGTGGACTATCTATGTGACTGTCATCACTATTTCATTGGTAAACAAATATTACATCTGCGAATGAAGGAAACTCAAGGGCTTTTCATTGTATTGTTAATCACATCTGCGATGAACCTGATTTCAGTGTAAATGTAAATCTTGCTAAATATAAACCAGCTTTAATCTAAACATCTCAAAACACCTTTCTTTGCTTCAAATGCTCACTGCATCATTAGTACTTGAAATAGATCACAACCACTCAGTAATAATATTTCTTTGTCTACACCACAGAAGATCTAAAGGTACACCATAGCAAATTATAGTTTATGCATTTTATTGTTTTTACTTCTATATTATTTTCTTTTTCTTTTTTGTTAGAATTTCTTTAATGTAGTCACTGTTTTCTATCCATGGAAATGATTATCTTTTTAACAAATTTTAATTTATAAATGTAGTTGATTCTAAATCTATGCTTCTCTATCGTACATACTTGCTGAAAACAAATTTGCTTGATATTTTCGTTATAGTGAATGATTTTCGATTACTGGTGAAAGAGAGGTTCGTGTATATATATTAATGATAGTTCAAGATTTTATTTGTTCCATACAATTTTTGTTTATTGGTGTGAATTGATTTTATGAATCTTCAATAGAAATTTTTTTTTGCTGAGCATATATGTTATTTTAGATAGAATACAAAGTTTTGCGTTTCTGCACAAACTGAAGTCAATTTTTCAATGAAACTCAAATTGACTGAAAGTACATTTACCTATGCGGTAGTTTTGGATCAATTTACATGATAGTAACTCTATGACCATAAATTGCTCTATGTGAAGGAATAATTGAATACATTTACAGAACGACCTCTCGAATAGAGTGAAGATAAAAAATTTCAAAGTGTTGCAATAGATAGAATATTTTGTAAATTCTCTTATAAGCACTTCTATTCTTAACCTGGGATGTTCTGTGATGTATCCTTCAAGAAGTTTCGTATAAAATGAAATATAAAACCTTTTCGTTATTTATCGCAATTTACTTAAGCGTTATAGATCTGTTTTTCTAGCCTTTATCACATTGTTCCAGAGGCTGGTAACCGTCGGTCTGACTTTGTGACCTCGTTTGTCGACCAGATGACCGAACTCACTGAGCATGTTGACAAGTCCTCGTTGCCACGGTCACCAGACCAGTCGTCATCCTCACCCAGGTGGGTAAACATTGGCAAACTCACATTGATCAAACTCACCTTTAACTCACTGTACACTGCACAATCGTAACTAGTACTACCAGTACCTACACATATATTAATCATTGGTGATTTATGAATACTGCATATTAAGTGCAATTACCAATTGGTGGCTCTGATTCATGGCATAGTACCTCAAATGAAAAAAAATCTACAATATGATTAACAAAATAACACTGTTTGTTAGTGTTTTCGAAAATATTGACATACATTGATCACAGAGTTTAAGATAAATAATCCAACTATATTACACCTGCTGTGTTACAGGTCTCGCTCCAGCTCCGCGGCTGTAGCGGAGGAGTCTCCATCTGCGGCGTGTCTGTCTGACGTGCGTGAGGAGCTGGCCCTGCCCGCGGAGGACGACCCCGTGCTGCTGGCACACACCACACACCACAGCCGCCACGCCGACCCGCAGCAAGGTGCGTGTTGCTAGACTATGATTGTTGGAAACAAATTTAATAATAATTAAGATGAGATGCAATAATAATTTTTTTTAATAATTTTAACAAATTTTCAGCATGTACTGCCTTCATCAAGTTATTTTTATTTTTTATGATTGTTGGAGCCTGTGTTATGAAAGTTAACAGTAGAACCTCTCTCATATTTGGCCACAGCGTTAGTTTGTCTCAATAGAGTGGTGGTCTCTATATAGATGTTCATCTTGGTAGCATTATGAAGATTTGGGACAGTGAAAAGTGGTCTTATTATTGGGGTGGTCTCAATAGAGAGGTGGCCTTAATTGGAGGTTTTACTGTATTGTATTTCAGTTTTGTGTGCTGTGTCGTCATATTTCCGTTCACTGATTTCATTGCTGCTAGGGGCTTGAATGTAGCAGCTAAAAAGGGATTTTTGGGCTTCTCTCTCTCTCATCTTTTTAGCAATAAAAGAGATAGAAGCTTGAAAATGTATCCGCAAGCATTGGAAAACACATATATATAATAAAAAGGGATTGTTGTTAAAATGTTACGCTTGAATTTTGATTTGTGTGTAAAATCGCAATGTACTGTACACTGCCACCATTGCTTCCAAGCATAATGCATAAAACCTAGTACAATCGATCAACACCGTATCCTCCTGTTTGTAGAAGACCCGGGCCTGGCTGAGTCCCAAGACAGTGGTATCGGCGCCGAGCCGCAACAACAACACCTCACAGGAAGCGATGGGGAGTCCGGCCGGCTGGCGAGTGCGGCATCCCAGTGTGGAGGAGGTGCGCGGGCGGTGCCGGGGCTCGGATTGTTGGATGGCGTCGGTGGCAGAGATCACACACACGATACAGGTGGGTGCGGAGTTCTCTGTGTGGCTTGTGTAGCTCATTACACGCAGGTTTGCAGGTTTTGGAAAAGAGGTTGGGGTGGGGGGGCACACTTGAGGGATTTCATGGGTTTTTTAATGGCGATTGATGGCAGACATGCTAAAAATCTAATGAAAATGAAGCATTTTGTAGGAGGAAAGGGGGGGGGCGCCAAGCTCCCTGTGCCCCTCTGGATCTGCCTTTGCATTAAATGTGCTACTTTATGTCACTATAACTTTGATTATGTATAACGCATTTTCTTCCATGTTGTCCTGTATTTTCGATGATTGTCAGTATTGAGAACTGCCTGGCATTATAGAGCAAACATTATAAGTTGTATAACACTAGTCTGAAGGTGTGATAATATACCATGCTTGTTCTATTGACTTGGGGCACTGCAGGATTAGTGGAATTTAAGTACCTCAAGCAAATAAAGTTTGTGCATGTTTTATAAAATAGCTTTTCATATGTGTACTAAAAACGTTGGTGTTTTATATGGCTCACACATTATTGTCCCATCGTGCATGAGCCATATTTGGACCAAATGAATCAATGGTTTTCTGTTGTACATTGCAACATCATGGGTGGTTCTTTAAGGTGTTATGTATGATAGATACAATATACAAAGTACTGTGCTTGTTCATGAGACTTCTGTAGATTGCATTTTTCAATTGACTGGAAGATCCAGGTTTTCTGTAGAAAAAGGGGGGGGGGTGGTTTTCTATGCTCAATCAATGGCGGACATGCCAAAAACCCTATGAAGTAAATTATTGTGGTGGTTAAAAGGGAATAGGGGGAGTGCCCCCTGTAACCCCCATGGATCTGCCTTTGTAATATTACAATGTACATGTTATGTAACATGTGAAATAATCTTTATACAATGCATATTGTTAATATTGTAACATGAATACTTTTTTCCAGGTGAAATCACGTTTGACAACGACGATGTGATGTATGTTGATCCAACCCATTCTAAACATCGCTTATCACCAGAAACCAACAAATCCGAGGACATTCACGTCTCGACTGAGATAGAAGACTCCAAGACTGATGTTTCATACGCTATAACCCCACCGATCGGTTTTTCCGACGAAATGCCAGATTTTCAAGTCCCAGACATCCCAGCCCCAAAGAAGCTCTCTGCTGGACCAATCACAACTGAGCCAGCTGTGGTGCAACCCGTCAAGGTGAAAGAGATAGACTCTGACGGGGACAGTATTCCCGATGTGGATGAGATCTTGGCTGCTGCAGACGCCAGTTTGTCAAGTTCAGACAACGAAAGTGAACCAGAGAAAATGCCTGTGAGAGACGAAAGACCCAAACTGGAGGAAAAGAAAGAAGCAGAACAACCAGCATTTAAGGTGAGTAGACTTGCCGTGTCAATTATGAAACATTTGTCACATGCAACAATGACTTTTTCTGTAAAGGTTGCTTTGTGCGTATTTTGTTTGAATTGAAATATACAGTGACTGTTATCACATTTATTATGGCTTTTAATTAGCCTTTTAGTACCTTTGATAAATTGCATCTATTGGACAATATTAGAATGTGATTGTTATGTCTATGTGCCACTGTTTAATATTTGTTGTCGTTCCCATTAAAAAAATATACAAAGAAGAACACTTTTCTTTCCAATAAGCAAAAGAATGAATAATTACAAGTGAATAATTATGACTAAAACTTGGCAATTGTGTAAAATTTACAAGAATACATCATCCTCGGTCACCGGTGTATTTTGCAGGTGAACAGCCTGCGTGACATGTACAAGAAGGCTGCACCAGCGCGACCGCAGCTCAATTACAACTTTGTCACGGATGCCGCGTCTGGGCCAAAGTACACCTTCACCATGCCTCAGAAAAATGATGATGACAACCGCATCGTCATTGATAGAGAGCACTCAATTAAAGGTAAATGGTCCAATGGCTTCAATTTAACATTTTGGGTTGTTAATTGGAGAAAAAAGATTTTTGCTCGAAAATATATTGTGATAAATGATAATTGGAATGAATAAGATATTCTTTGTTTTAGAATATTTAAATTTTATAATTTTGTTAAATAACTTGCTATTAGAAATTATATCTGTATGAATTTAAAAGGAATATATGGCCACTATCAGTCCTCTCCTTATACTATCAAAAGCAAAATTTTCCAAATTCTTTCTCTATTCAAATTTTATACAAAATAAAGCAATTTACAAATTGTTTGTTGTAGCTGGTAGAATTGATGATGTTGACAGCAAGGCCCCTGAACCATACGGTATGTACCATATCCCCGGACAAAGGAAGATTTATGCTGCCAAACCACAGGAAAGGGTTGTCATCAAACCAAAACCTGTGGAACATGTGGACTCTGAACCAGAAGAAGCACCTCAAACAGAAATCGTGCTAAATGATGCACCAAAATCAGCTCACTACCCAGTGGATGAAATCCCAATCGATGTTCCCAAGAAGGAACCAGAAGTGATTCTTTTGGAGCGAAGTGATCGAGAGTTTAGAGGCACAGCTTCTGTGATGCGTGATTCGCAACCGAAGAAAGAGGTTGAAAGTTTGAGGACGAGACAGAAGGAGACGGAGATGTTGACGTTGAAGAAAGAACCTGAGGTGCTGACTATTAAGAAAGAGCCGGAAGTTTTGACCATTAAGAAAGAACCGGAAGTTTTGACTATCCGAAGGGAGCATGACGATCTGATGACAAAGCAGCAACGGCAGGAAGAGCAAGCGCTTGAAATGGCACGCAACAGAGCGATGCTCACGTCTGCTACTCCGAAAGCCGGCTCAAAAACACGCATTTTGCCCGTATATCAACACAGTGAGGAGGTACGTGGAGGGTTTGTTTAGATCTAAGGATTAAGATAGATTAAATAACCAGTTGTATGTATGTTTGTCCTCATGGTGTTTGTTTTATACATAACTATAACTTTTATAAAGTTGCACTGAGCAGTTCTATCAATTTAGTGATCAAAATCTTTTAATGTGACCTTGTCAAGCTTTCAAGGTATGTAATATAATAGTAGAAATATATATGCTAAAAGCACCAAGGATATTGATCTTGAGTATCTTGTCAGAATGATTGTCTTTTTGTGAAGATTCATTCCAATGGAGATATACGGGACCTTGAATTATTTTCCTAGAGGTAGTACATAAAGAAGTGATCTAAATTGGAGGCTCTACTGCATTGTCCTCTCTTTTTTGTATACTAATTCATACGGTACCTGTGTTCTTGCAGGCCAGCTCGAGTCGTGTTTCTCCCCCGCCGCCCATGGCGCCAGTGTCGTCTGTGCAGCAGACGATGCCGGCTGAGCCCGTGGTGGCGCCACCGACGCCCCCAGCCATGGAACAGACGGAATTTGAGCGCCGACTAGAGCAGCATCGGCAAGAGGTACGTACAAGCGGGAACGTCATGGTAACAGGAACAAGACAGAGGGGGGTGGGGGGGGTGGGGGGGGTTGTATCATGTTAAAAATATCTTCACATCTTGTCAGTCTGTATGCCGTACATATAAACTAGTTTTCAATATGCTTTCATTGTTTGCGATGTGTTAATGATTGTTTGAAGCCTTTGTCACCTCATGTAAGCTTTTCCTTTGAAATTCACATTTTTGATGATGTTTAATGACAAAGCAGCTATGGCATTGAAGTAGGAAGCTACAAATTATATGTAAAATATTTCACTCACAGATGCGTGCGTCCAATAGTCGTCTGTCAGAATCTCGAGCAGTGACTCGAAAAGCAGAGGCCAGTGCAAAATCATCTGCTCCAATAAGCAGCTCGCATAAAGTGGAAGTCAGTAGGCAAACTCAACCAATGACAGCAGAGCAGTTGGAGTTTGAAAAACGGATTGAACAGGCTCACTCCAGTTACAACAAGATAGGAAATTCAACTCAGAAGCAGAGCAGTTCAGGTAAGTCTCTCAAACACCGTGTGATATTTCGCATTTTGGTATATGTATTTAGCATACAATAATTGAAGTGACACTTTTAGATTATACATTTCATGGCCCTTCCACCCACCACCCCCACCCCTTGCCACCAAAATACTTCATTTTCATAGGGTTTTGGCATATGTCCGCTACAAAGGGTACAAAACCAATGCCAGTACATTGGTCCCCCTCTTTCCAAAAACCAGGATCCCCCAGTGCATTGTAAGTATGGAGCAAATTCACTCTGTCTGACTGAGCGTGCGCATGGTTGCAGGTTCGCGGCCGAGTAACCTGCGTCTACTGGCGCCGCGTGGCTGGAACGCGGCGAGGAACACGTCAGAGCCATCGGTGCGCGACGTGAGGAAAGCACTCGACATGCACCAGGTGGGCAGACGTCATAGCACCACAGTCACAGAAAGCAGGCCCGTGTCTATCACCAAGCAAAACCAGGGGCACATCACTTAGTTCTATATACACTATATTGCCTTAGAACTGGGGTGGTGTCTATTTGAATTATTGGAGATGTAAATACCTGTGGAAATAGTTAAGAATGTAAAAGCACCAGTATAGCTATAGAAATGTTTATGTCAAACTGCCAAATTGTGATTAACTCAAAGTGTAGAACTATTTCTCTGCATGATCGTTTATGTTCATAAAGGATGATAAGTTGAAATCTTTTATAATTTGAAATGTTGTATACTACCTGGAAGTTTGAGGTAACCAGGTCTAATGTTAACCATTTGTTTAAGCAGGCATTGGTAAACCCCTACACATATTCACTCACACTGCAGATGTGCATGCAGTAGTAATAATTGTGCGTTAATGTGCATTTTCCGAACTCGAAAATACGACCTTCCCATATTGGAAATTCACTCAAATGTGCACTCCCAGCCGTATGTATCAGTCGTAAACTCAGTACTTTTTTCATAGACTGAGCTTCCGACTGGTAATACCATGATTTACGACCGGGAATGTCCTTTTGAATGACTTTTCCATATGTGAAGCTCGTATCTTTACGAGTTTGGAAAAAGCAAGCGAACGCAGCATAATAAAAGTGGCACTGAGTGGTCATCACTAACAGACGGCGTCTGTTGCAGAAGGTCGGGGTGGCTGCCATGGAGACGGCGACGCACAGACAGACCGGCGCCGGCAATGGAGAGTTGACGTTCAGCCCCGCCGCAGAGAACGAGCAGGAGAGTGTGCTCGGTGAGTCATAATGCGCTCATTGTAGTGTAACGACTGTCATGATGCACTACATGCAGTTTACTACATTGTTCATACTGTTGATAAGTTGTATATATGTTAATGATCTGTTACTGACTTATAAGCCCTTGCGGCTAGGTGGTTATTATAATGATTTCGTAAATTGCATGTTATACTTGTATATGCCACATGTCAGAATAATAAACAATTTTTGCCTTGACTTGTTTGAAATGAACTCCTAGCAGGAGAAAGTATCCATTTCAACCATCATCCTCTTACCTTCCAGAAGACAAGTCCCTGACTCTGATGTCCAACAATGTGCAGAGGAAGTCCATCTTGAAGAACCCTGGTGGCGGCTCTCGACACTACGGCTCGGCGATGACCCTAGCAACCAGCAGCGATGACTTTCACGTGGCTGCTGCCAAAACAAATAGTTCCGACAATTTAGCTGCAGCCGCCACCACCAGACCAACGCAGGTACAGTGTGGTCCTGGGAGACAAAACAGGGATGCAGTTAGACCCATTTATCGATTTGTCAAAATTATGGATTACTTATTCAATAGCCATGGTAAAAGTATTAAAAACTTAATAATAATAACTGAAACGATTCAGATTATAATTCAAAATTAGTAAATGTGTTTCTTGCATATCCGTGATGGGCTGGTCCAACTCAGAAATGTCTCTAAAATTCAGCTGAATGTCTTAGGTTATAGAATCAAATCAAGCTAAATATGTTTCCAGAGCTTTCAAACTATATATTGTATGTACATGTGGTTATAGAGGTAATAAAGAGTATGTAGTTACATAGTCATTTATGAACTGTCAAGTCTACATTTTACATTTTGGTATTTGAAATGTTTTAAATGATATACAAGTATGGAGGATGTATAAATCTACATTTTGTTTTTTCTGTTGCATTTGCATGTGATTTTTCGTCTCTTCATTTTTTAACAAACATTAGTGATGGTAATGGCATTAGACAATACTCTAGATATAATGGAATCTTGATATCTTTATGTAAAGGAAATACTCTTAATCAATAACAATAGACAATATTCAAATTAAACTAAACATACTGTTAGCCTAAAAAATGGGTCATTTTGAAATATATACATGTAATACTATACATGTACATCAGAGAGTTTACAAAGGAAAACTCTTATTGCAAGAATTCCAGCATTCTGGTTAAGTTGTAAATGTGTTTGTGCATGCTGTAACAGTGGGAACCACTGCTTCAAACAAGCACATTGACTGGTAGAAGGTGCTGTATTAAGATAACAAAGTTCAAGCATAATTGGTGCTGGCATTCACTATATCCTCTGTCCCCGGTGGCGGTTGTGACTCACCCCGTTGTGCATGCGCGTATTTGCAGGTGCGGCTGAGCAAGACGCCGTCGATGAGCGAGGTTGAGCGCGAGCGACGCAAGAAGACACTGCAGACTCAGTACCAGGAACTACAGTCGCAGTTTTCTCGTTGGCAGGCGCAGCTGGTGGAGAATCAAGCGCTGCTTGCGGCGGGTAAAACCACGGCGCCGGAGGATAGCGCAGGCGGGGGCAGGCGCAAAATTGTGCCTCAAGACGAACAGGTTTGTGGGTCGATTAACAAGTAATGAAAAGCAGTTGAACTCCTATTTTTTGAGCTTTGATGACTCGGATTTCTGGATAACTAATTTTATAGGTGTTGAAATGATATTTGATTTAGTTTAAATTAATGGAAGGTTAAGGTTGTAAAACTTGTCTTCAGCTATGTCTATCGTGGTAGAAATACATCTATGTTTGCTAAAAAGATATGAGAGAAAAGCTTGAAAATGTATGTACAAGTACTGAGAAACACAAATACAACTATACCAATAATACATGTACCCTTGAACTGACTATTCATATTACTGTTTTAATAGGTGACCAGACGCAAAATCATCCCGAATGAAACAAAAGCAGCTAGGCCTACGTCTTGGTCTATGACTGAGAGGAACTTGGAACGGACGAGTTCTCTCAACAGCCAGCCATCCCCGACAAAAGAGACTGTCGACCGTTCACCAAGTTTTGATTCGTCCAGCATAAACGGACGACGGAAGATCAAACCAGATCCTGTAGTTGATGTTTATTCTGCTCGTGAGAGTCTATTGGCGGAGATTCGCATGAAAACACCAAAAGTAGACGCTCATGAAAGTAGTCCTACGGTGGCTGAACGTGAGATGGGAGGCACGATTGTGTCGCCAAAGAAGGGGTATGTGCCGCGGAAACAACGGTGGAATGACACCGCTCCCACCTCACCAGTCAATGCCGGTTTAGCTGGAAAATTCTCGCCAGATGAATTGCTGTCAGCAAAAGGCACATTACGACAAAACTCAATGGAAGAAATCGGCTCCACGATGCGCTTTAATGCCAATGGAACCAGTTCAAAACCAACCACGTCAACCTACGGTCCGAGAGAAGGCTCACCAACTTCGGCGTCTCCGCAGGCAAGGTCGTGGTCGAGAGCCAAATCGCCAGTGTCTCCGGTGGGGACCACCCCCCCACTGCCCAGCAGCCCACCACCCATGGCCCCACCCCCACCGCCTCCCACACAAAACGGGGGGGGTCTAAGTTCGGGTCAAAGGTGACGACAACAAAGGCTCCCCGGCCGTCCTCTCGGTTCGAGCCCAAGTTAGACCCGAGGGAGGAGCTGATGATCGCCATCAGAAGTGCTGGGGGTCGAGGAGGGCTCAGGATGATATATGGTAAAACTAGAATGTGACTATAAATATTTTTAGATTATTTGATGTCCACCAGCAAGAATGGTATAACTAATAAATAGTTAAAAAGGTAGTCATATCGATAGTTTTTCAAACAACACGTGCATCTCACCAATTACTTGTTTACATAAACACGACATCTCGAATACTTGTTTACATAGCGCCCGCAACTACGGCGTATACAAAAACAATTAAAAAGTAATAAAAAACATTAAAATGTGTTCATATTTTATGAAATTTTACTCTATGTATTTGTGTTTGACCACGATCAAGTCGCGCCATTTTTCTTGTTGACATACCGACGTCAGCAGCGCCACACCACGGCATCTTTACAAACTAACATGCGGGCGATAATACCCGTATCTAGAATGGCCGCGATTGAAATATTTAGAAATAAATATCATACCACGCATTTATACGACAAATACATTACTATATGACAGTACAGCATGAAAATAGTGCAAATAATTGAAGATATGCCAAATCTTAAAGAATGCACTGTGTGGTACTATCGCATACATTCCGATTGACTAGTCCGTGTGCTTGACACCCAGTGACACTTCCCGGGATGTCTATGATAAAAACAACAAAGTGAATATAATTTACAGCTTTATTTGATTTTCGGGTATTTCCCAATCAGACCGACAGAAATGCACTGAAATATGGGGCAATTTAGACAGCTATAACTTTAAAACGACTTGATCATACATCTTGAAATGTTTGAGATGCATTACCTAACCTCTTATCTACATCATAACCGCTTTATGCAGATCAACTATTCATAATGCAAATATACCAACGCATTTACTTTTTGTACCTTTTTGTGCGTCTGTACCTTTTTTTTTTGCGTGCACTCACCCACTTATCATATCTGGGTCGAGCGTCAGGCGTAACCTGGTCATTAAAAGACGTAACCTGGTCAATAAATGATTTATCGCAAAAGTGTTTGTCCCTACCCACGTCAACATCGTTTTTTCTGCTAAAGGCTAGCCAATGAAATACAGTATGTCAGTCAGTGAGTACTCTGCAGGTAAACACGGCTCTTTGGGGGACGAAAGTATGAAAATATGCATAAAAGATGGTGTTTGATATATAATATGGGTGTATAGATTTTGTCCCGGTTATCAGGACCGACTATGATGAATCAATGGTCGGACATGAGTCAAAATATTAGACTATATCGATCAGCACCAACGGTCCGACTGATTTGGCTTACTGCATGACAGTAAGTTACTAAGTATCCATATTTACCTGCAACCATTAGTCCCACTGCTTCCTCCGCGTCTTCGTCAGAGGAAAAACGTGTACTCTCGCCACTGTCAACACTAATTTCCGAATCACTCATATTGGCAGCAAAAAAAAACAAGTAAATCTTGATAAAAAATATGCTATCTTTACACGCTATTCGAAATCCACCTTCCCGGTCGTGACGTCACAATGCGGGTTTCCCAAATTGACCTATTTCGGGCGAAAACTAGGTCAAATAGAGTATAGGACACCTTTAATCTGTCACAGACCTGTATACTGACGAAAATTGGTTCGAGGGATGTGGGACAGAAGGAAGGATGGGGAAGGAGGAGCATTTAATGTGTTCCGGATCTCATCTGTTTCAACCCAAGCAAAGCCGGGTAAACAGCTAGTCTATATATATAAAGGAAGCGGCGATTTTTTGCATCACAAAAGGCTTTTTATCCACAAGACGTACACACTTCAAATTATGTATGTACCATCAGGACAACTTGGTGGTCGTTATAATGTCACATTTCAAACCAAATAAATTGGTTTTAATGATAAAAACAAGAAAAAAGAATTTGTTAGAAAGGTTGCTTACAAGGCCAAGATTGTTAAAGGTACGTAATACGTTAAACGTTTGTATATGTCAAACGAACGTTGCACGTCACACGTGCAGTCATACAACATGGAGCTTAGACTCGACCAGCCAGCCTCACTTTGACGGGGACACGTGGTGGCTCGATTAAACACTTTTTTTTCAATAGCTGCCTAATATTATAATTTCTAGTGCATTGATTGTAGAAAGACTTTAACCCGAAGGGCTAATATGTACTGTCAAATAATTGAGTGACGGCTTTGCCCATAAATATAAATAGTTCTTTGCACTAACTTGTAATATAAATCAATTGTTCTTGTGTTATAAATAAATACAAACATACAAATCATACAAAACATTTAATACAAAGCAACATTCTTCATAACATAAATCACATATTGAAAAATATTAATCACCTCACAAAATACAATTTAATACTGCTAAAATTGACAAGTTTCAAGAAAATTGAACATTTCAAACAGACTTTTATTTTGATTGCTACACAAGTCATTGCTTTTGATTAAGTCATTTTTTTTTACATGGGTTAATTTTTCCATGGGTTAATTTAGCGCGGTCATAAAGACCTGAAACCTGTTGTAACTTTATTTCCTTGTCTGTCTTAAGATAATTTTTCATCTCAGAATCAGGAATATCATTTTCCGAGAGATGTTCACTGTTGAGGTCACCCTTGTACTGTAAAATACATTGGTTATCCAGTTCAATAGGAGTGGTTAAAACATCTTTGAAACGTGCAACTTTGAAAGATGGAGGGTCAAACATATTACAGCTTGAATATTCCTGAGTATCATCAAATTTACGCTTTTGATCAGTTTTAACTACCTGTATTTTTTCATCATTTGATTCCAAATTTATATTGGTTTGCAACATTGCACGCTGCATGAGTGAATTTTGATAGGCAATAATATCGGGGAGATGTTGGATTACATTTTTCTCAGACAAGTTCTCATCATCTGCAAGATATGGCAACTGTTTAGCTAACACAACTAATGCTTTCAAAATTTCATTAAGATGCTTCATAGCACCACTCCCTCTACTAGCACAATCTAAACCTTTACTTTTACAAAACTCTTTATAAGAAACACGCTTACGTTGAGGCAAATCCTGAGATTGCCAAGATAAGTACATTGAACATTGTATCATTATAGATGGTTTTCGACCATTAGCAATCCACATGTCTTTACACAGACAAATTAGGTCCTTTGCTCTATTAGAACATTCTTTCCCAACATCTGCTTTGTTGCACAGAGGTTGAACCAATTCTTCTATGTCCTTGTATACTGCTACGCCCTTGTATACACTTTTTTCATCAAGTGTTTCCAATATTTCTTTTTTATATTTGCTTATTTTCGAAACAGGAGTACTAGTGATTGCGGATAGCTGGCTGATTGAAATGGGCCCGCCATCATGTAGAACAATAATGTATAAGCAACTTGTTGCAAGAATAAGCTTGTTTTCAATCCATATATTTGTAAAATGTACATTGTAATAAATCTCATTGTACAGATTCATAACTTTTCGCTTCATCACTGAAGTAAGTTTGAGAGTGTTTGCTAAATTTTTTATGTGAGTTCTAGCCTTTTTCAGTCCTTCTGGCGGTGGGGGATCTTGATCGGAATCAACATATTTAGATGGGAGTGATCTGGCATATGGCCGATATTCTGTACTCGAAGCTGTGTGATTTGAGTTGGGTAGATCTAGAGCAAACGATCCTTGTTCCACAACATGTCCACACGACGTACACACAATAAGATCATCATCCATATTACTGTCTCTTGAGACACTATGGTGTCCGCAGCTGGGACATTTTGAAGACATCGCTTTTAATTAGATCAAATAAAAAGCAATTTTTCCTATCACGCCAGTAGCTGAAATTAACGAATAAATAGGGTTTAAAATATTTTTGCAATTTGACAAGTGAGTAACAAATATAATATACCATATACCATTCCAAGAAAGCTAAATTGTTTGCAAAGACTAGGTAATGCAGAAGATCAAGATGTTCCACACAAGATGCCGAGACTAGCTCCACTGCCGTTGAATGCAATATAATGTAGTGAGAGACATTTGGCAACGTATTTAGGATTTTAGTTGTGTTACGGTATTAAGTAAATCAGTATTAATATAGACATGTTCATTCCTTTGATACGTTGCCTTGTCATAATGATATATAACACTCTCAATTAAGTTGAATTATCATTTATATGATTAATTAACAGTATATGGGCAGGGAGACAAGATCCCGTGGTGACTTGGGTTAAAAAAAGTGACAGCTTCAAAAAGGGGCAGGGTTTTTAATCCGTGCGTAGGCGTGGCCCCAGTGAGATAAAAAGCCATCAAAGAGCAATTGCTTGCACATTTTAAAAACCATTTCCTCATTCAACACTTATATTATTTTTTTTCCTACCGCTTGAATCCAAAATCATTTTTTGGGTCCATAGAGAATGAAACGATTTTTTCCTATGATCCAAAGTAAAATATTCATTTTCTATTTCGCTTGCAGTAAAATATTTATTTTCTAAACCATTAGGAAACCATTACATTTCCGTCTGAACTACTTAACACATTGTGGATAGGGCAGTACTAGTACAGTAGTATGCCAATGTGTGCTAGGACATATAGGACAACACTGTAACCGCTAGAAACGAAATCCACTTATGGTGTTAATTGCCATTCAAAGGAGTTAAAACAGTGATAACGAAATTCAGTACACATTCAGTGATAATTGTTACTGATATATATCTACTGCACTTGTTTAATGGAATAAAAGATATGCATGCCATTACAATCGGTAAAGCTGAAAAATTGCCAGAAATAGAACATGTGGGGTGGGTTCTGTTCATAATTTTAAGTCTGCAAAGAGCCCGTGATGTAAAATTTTAGAGGGTTGAAACCCGCACCTACAGTAAAAGTGACAACTCAGCCCACAAGTTTACTGCACCGCCGCATGCAGGGCTCTGGTTGGTATGCTCCCCAATAGACGAAAGTTGAATAGTGGTCTGCTTAAGCACAAATATACTTCTTTTTAGAATGTACGAATGTGTACCATTTAAAACTATATACTTAATAAGTGTGCACATGTGGGTTTCTTTCCGGAATAGATTCATGATATTAAAGCCCACAGTCTCCCGCACAGCTAGAGCCCTCAATGCATATTTTTTTAGGATTAAACCCCTCATTCGCTAAGAGTGACAACTCAGAAGTGAAAGATCCCTTATTTATGATGTTTTAAGACCACGTGTTCTGAACATCCTTCCCTATCCGCCAGCTCTGTGGAATTTACCTAAGATAACATTTCCCTATAGGCTATTCTCTAGAGTGCTGGCCATCCTATTGATGTACCTACAATAAACTATATGTATAATCTCTAAATTGGTGCTTATTCACTAAATAATTTGTAAATCTACCTTTTTTTAAAAGAATGATGACTGTGTCTGTGATATCTAAACTGTCCACATGTTCACCAGTAACTGTTTCTTGGAAAGGCGAAAGGGGAGTTTTGTAATAAAAAATTCGCAATATTCTCAGTGAGTGTTCATAAACTACTGTGATGGGGGGTGTCGGGGAAGAGGAAGAGGGGGGATGGAGTGATTAAATTATTGATCATTATTGCAAGCATGGCATCTTTTGGCATATGCAGGACAGGAAAAGCTGCCGTACTTGATGGGTATCACTGAAATTTGTTTGCAATTAATGCTTTATTACATGTACTAGAATTATGGGATTGTTTGTGTCTGTTGGCATTGACGGCATGGACATCATTTGAATCAAGGGAATGGCCGACTTATAAAGTTTAAAGATGGGGGCAGTGCTAGTCTGGATGGCAAATTTTTAAATGTTTGAAAAAAAGGGAGGGGGACAACTGATAAAATTTTTCGGGAAAAAAGAGCGGGGGCAACATTCTTAAAAATATACCTAACAACATAATTTGTACTCTCTGCTTGGGATGTCATTTTTGAAAGTGCAGCATATGTATATCAGATTGTTAGGTGATATTTGTGATATTTGTAAAACGTTTAAAGTATATTCACACATTCATACATATTCATTCACCGAATTCTGTTCACAATTTTTTTTTGATTTTTTTTTATATTTTATTAAGAATGTCATGACAGTTGTATGTCACCGTCAAATGTTTACATACATTTCATTTAGACGGTAGACAATGTATTTCATGTATAATTGTATAGCAAATCAATTTTCAAAATTCAATAGAATTATTTCTAAGGTTTAAGGCTTCTATTTCAGGTGTCCTCGCAAGACACTCATTGGTCAGGAGCAGCAGGAGGTCAAGTGGCAAGCTGATTGGTCGAGAGATGCTGGAGTTCTAGCAGTGAGATGATTGGTTAGGATCAGTCAGAGCTCAACTGGAAATCTTGTTGGGTAACGGATGCTATGTAGAAAAAGATCCACTAATATAGATCAAGAAAATAGAATCATATAGTTACATCTACTTACGGATAGATTTGTGTAGGGAGTCCTCATGTCTGCAGTATCAGTAGATATGTATGGTGCACCTAGGTTTAGACTGGACTCGCTTCGATCTATTAATGCATACTGCAAGAAACTATTGAAATTGACTTCATGAATGTTATGTTAACACATTAATACCTCAGAGATGCCAACTATACTTGTAATTTTGACTTGTGGTCAAAATGAAAAACTGCTGACAAAAAAGGTCACACCTTTATTTACGTTTGATACAGTATATGTAGAGTTTTATTTGATAATATGTTACAATCTGTAGTTTACAAGATTTCGCCATTGGTTTTGCCATGAAATAGAAAATACAATAGAGTGTTATTTCATACTGTAAAATGTAGGACAAATAGGTTAGTTAAAAACAAACGTTTTATTTTGTGAAAACTTGAGTATTTTTTAAGTGTTATTTTTTTTGAAAATATCCATTGTTAAGCTTACCATTAAAATTGAAATCAAATTTGATGACTGTATCTCTCAAGAAAGTTTGAATTGGGGGTGGGTGTGTGAGTGGAGAGGATGGAGCAAAAACATCTTTATTGTGAATATTTGCTCTGTTACAAGGATTAATCATATGATGAAATAAAAAAAAATATATATGAAATAGATTCTCGTGTGCATTCAAGTGTGATTAAGTGGATGTGCAATAAAACTTATATTCAAACGTTTGTAGAATCATATGATCTAGAATGATATACATATTGTCTCATTGTAGACCAACTGAGTTTGCAGAATTTCTTAATTCAAAATACAGGTGCTCATAGAATTCCAAGAAATATTGGAGAAATCTCTTATTCTGTGTGTGGTATGTTGAAATACCATAATATGTGTGCATGTGATATACATGTATGTAGGAGCTGCTGCAAAACTCTGCCCTTGCTGACTTGCTTATTTCCCCCGACTGCTAGAGACATGAAACTTAGTACACATAAAACTTTTCAAAGTGCCATAAAAGCACTGGTATTGGAAGTGTGCTTATTTGAAGCAAGAATTTTTCAATGTTACCTTACATCATTTATTCGGCTTTGCAGCCATGAATGTCTTCTAAAAAATTAGAATGGTGTTCTTATTAAAAGGGTGTGTAGCATTTTTTGAATGTTTTGTGTATGCATATGTACAAGATCTTGTGAAATATGTAGATAATATTGATCAAAATTTGATTTAAAATCTTATTTAATATTACAATTCTTACTTAGTATAGTATTACAATATTACAATATTTTAAATCTTATCGTTAAATGAATATTTGAATGGAATGCATGTTATTAACTGTTTATAGTGTATCATAGATAGATAAATTGTACAATTTTATGTATTGAGAATGAGATTATTTTTATATGTGATAGTAGATAACTTTTGTACGAATTTGTTGTACATAAGTACATGTATGTGAATGTGATAAGAATATGAATGTGTGAACGGATACTGAATTGACGGTTAGACTTTGTATTTATAAAACAGAAACATTACATGGAAAATGTGTCATATTTCTTCATTTGTCTTCATAAACATACCATTTTTGAAAAATAGAACTTAGAAACTCTATTGAATTATGTATGTATGTTAAATTAATTCTAGATTTTATGCAAAGCATAATTAAGAAACCTAATTTTTTACATTTATGCATTTTCTATCCATTTCCTAAGTTATTTTTCTACACAACTGAATTATGAGTCTCAACATTTTTTTTTTAAATTGGCAAACAATGACCAAATGATGTTAGCAATTTGTTTCGATCACATTGAGTGTTGTTCCAACAACAAAAGTCGCAATAATGAAATATTTTGTAAAGAACTGCCGTTTAAAATAATTGTATATTTTAAAAGTAATATTTTCATATATTTTTTATAAATCTAATTCCTTGTATTTATACAGTTGTGTGACAGTGATACTGATGTATCTAATGAATTAATATTTCTAGTATTTCTACATTATTATATAGCTTTAAATTAACCAGCACTAATTTTATTGTCATATTAAATATTAGGACTCAAGGAGCATAAAAAATGTTATAATTTTTGTAATGAAATAATTGTATTTTTTATACTTATATTTGTATCATTTGTAAGTCAGTTAGAAATTAAGTCTTTTGACGCCACAAATGTAAATGTATTCCTCAGATTTAATCAATGTCATCCTTGTCATAGTTAACACTTCTAACGTAAGCATTACATGTATTGTATTTAATATCAATAAGTTATGCATAATTAAGAGTGCATTGTAATTGAAAGCAAGTGTCTTCTTTTTCCAGTATGATAAAAGTGGTTACTGAAACAAATAAAATATTTTTCATTTGCAGTTATAATTATTTGAGTAAATAAATAAAACTAAAATGCCTTTGTTGTGCTAATAAATAAGCTTTTTTCTAATGTGTAATTGTAAGTAAACTATGTACTAATATAAGTATTTTTGATAATATTAGAATATTCTACCCTCTCTGTTATGGCAAGCAAGCTCCTACCACTGTATTGACAGAGTTTATTCATTCATCTTTACCGCACCAACACCAATAATAGAATGACATCTAATGATGACATAATACCGGTACTTGCATGTAGTAATACAGTATACCATAGACACAGTGTGACAGACTGTTTATAGTCAGCACTGTATATTTATTTTTCCCAAGTTTGCTTGTGAATTCAATTTTACTCTCTCTGAAATGGCAAGCAAGCTCCTACCACTGTATTGACATAGTTGAAGAAATAGCTTCCATTTTGACTATCAAGTGGCCCTCACTGAGACCAGAATTATACCAATACCAAACAGGAACATAGGTGCACAGCTGCTCTGTATTAGATTGCTGTACTAAAAATAGAAACCATGTGCAAATTAGCAAATGACGCTCTATTTGCCAAACAACTTGCGACCTTTGCATCATACAGTTTTTTCTTTAGAATAGGCCTTCATATCAGACCTTGTGATAGGCGAGACTTGCCCTGGTGACAATTATATTTACATGAAAGTTGGCCCCTCATAAATACCTAGATTTCTTTAAGACCTCATTTCAACATCCATGAATATCTAAACGTGTGAAGGTTATTGCAAAGTGTATAGGAAGTTATGCCTTAGGGCACACCTGGAACAATGAGGAAGAAGACTCCGCTGACATTTGTGACATGTCATTACAAATGTCAGACGAGGGTAACTAAGCATGTAGGTTATTTTCGTGTGTGTTTAATGTTTCCCATGCTATAAAAGGGGCGTGTTGAATGTAAATGTCAGCCACCTAAACAAGGGAGCTAAATCAGCACATAACAGAGTGGATATGCCTCAGACCACGGAATAATCCACAAGGATTTGCCATAAAAAGTTGTATAAATATATATTAGCTTGCTCTAGTGTTAAATTGAATGCAGAAATAATAGATGTACACACAATGCTGATGTGTGGTTTTATTTAGATAAAATCAATATTGAAATAAAGTCATTCACAAACTGAGCAGAAATTTGACTAGAGTTGAGCCATTTGTTGACTTGTATCACACATGCTTTTGTATTGTATCAGTCAATATATTTATAACTGTGTTTGCGCTCCAACTTGCAGCTGGCTCGTTGGTCTAGGGGTATGATTCTCGCTTTGGGTGCGAGAGGTCCCGGGTTCAAATCCCGGACGAGCCCACTTTTGGGAGATTCATTAGAAATATTGAAAATATGATTTTGAACACACACATTTTCGAGAGATTTCATGATCGTCATCATAGACTACATGTACATGTAGTCGTGTGTATTTGCTGTGTATGATCATCATTACATACAATGTAGCAGCAGGGCTTTCAGGACGTACAACAACGTCCTGAACAAGATACTGAACTAGATACGGCAGTTATCAGAGCAGCTGACCTTCACATTTTTCTTGGTGTCTAAAATTAGCGAGACATTTTCTATATAACATTCTTGATAAGCCTAAATTGTGTTGCATGCTCCCCTGGGAGTTGAGAAAGATATAGTGTGATAAGGATGACAATGGCCTGGTGTGAATGTAAAGTCGTGAGAGCACTAGAATCATGACTATAAACCACCACATTTACATTTAAAGTGACATTAAAGTTAGACATACAAGTACTTTCACCCCTTTTAATTGTAAAAAAAATTCTAACAATATTATTGTAGGCAATGGACACCTTTTTGTACTTTTTTCTGTTCAAGCTACAGAAAGGTGTATTGGTGTTTAATTAACAGCTTAGAGCCGACAGATGTAAATTATTTCTGTGTTCCTGCAACTGACCTTCTGTGACCAAAAAATGCCTTTTAAGCATCTGCTGCAAGTCAGTCAGATGTTGATTAAATCCCTGACAATTTACAATGGAGTTGGTGTAATGTTAATCAAAACTAATCTCATTGACGTAGAAAAGCAGATTTGTCAGTTTGGCCAGTTCTAGGAAGGCCGGGTTCGCAACAGTTGTAGATAGGGGCGGATCCAGCATTTTGTGTTGGGGGGGGGGCGCAACTTAGTGAGGAGTTCGGGGGCCGTAAGGCCTCCAGCAGGTCCAGGGCAGAGCCCTGGTGGGGGGACCAGGGGGGGCAAAGCCCCCTGGAAGCTACAGTGCATATGGTGTTTTAGAGGTGTCTAGAGGGGTGTTCACTAACAATGAAAAGAAACAATTCATCTACTTTAATAATCTATTTCTTCATATCTAACAATGAACACTGTTGATTATCAGTAGTACGGGAGCCCTCAGCTTTTTGGGGGTTGTGATGTTACCTTCATTTAGATGGGTTTTTTTTGTTTTGTTTTTTCAAATTAAACTTTTGTCTTTTTTCTTTTTAGGGGGGGGGGCGCACGAACCCCACGCCCTCCCCCCCCCCCATAAATCCGCCCTTGGTAGAATGTATATTTTCCTTCTTATTTGGAGGACCACCTGTTATATGAATTGCAGTTTTGTCCTGAAATGTTTCAATAGGTATTCAAGGCAGTATATAAAAATTGTCAATTATTTAGAAAATATGCCTATAAAAATAACAGGAAAAAAGTTCATAAACTAGATGAGCACATAAACTCACACCTTCCAATCATTGGATTGATATATTAGATGTATTCTATTGAGCTCCTACAGTCAATCTGTATTTATTATTCATACAAAAGCTCCTTTTGTCTGTTTCAAAACATTTGGTTGTATAAAACCCGCTTAACACATAATAGCAAATACAGACAACGTATTCACACAAATAGGTGATTTGTATTTGTCTTGAAAATAAAAGGTGTTCTGTATGATACCAAAAACAAGTCAATTGAGGCTGTCTGTATGTCTTTAAGAAACGATTGGCATTATTTTGAATGAGGATTGACGTATCCATGATCAAAGCATAACTCGATTTTGTCAATTTATCAGAAAGTTTCGGGCCTTAACATTCAGAGGTACATGTATTCCTAAAACCTTTATAGTAGATTTTAGGCAAAACAAAAACAGTTTCTCCCACCTGTTACAATGGGGTGATATCAACACTAAACTGTATTTACTTTATACAAATATTTGTATTAGGATTAAGATTTTAGGTAGATAAATTGTCAATTTAGGGACTGAGCTTTACATGGCTTTACATTGGGAATTCAATGGTGGAAATTTAGGTATGGCTATATTTTCGAGGGAGCCTTCACATAAATGTGGGTCCTAAATGGTTGCATAAAAAAGTAGACATTGTGCCCAAGTTATGTTATTGGCGCCATCAAAAAGCATTTATTAGTATTAACTAAACAAATATTTATTTACTCTCAAACATATTTGTTAACTTGGAGATAGATATGTTTGGATGGTGCCAATAACTTGTACACGACATCTACTAAGTAAATATTATTTGCCCAACCTTTCGATAAATTCAAGCTATCAGTATTTGAGATTATTGCATCCGACTATTTCTTCATATGTTTTTATGTTTACACCTATGAGCATATTGATGTGATTAATAATGAAAAAAAAAAACGTTAATAATTTCTGATTTTTTTTTTATGCTTGTAGGAATGTACATATTCACTATTAAATTATAGATCCAAAATATCAAATAGGAATGCAAATAGAAATAATTAACATTAAAATCAATTACAAACACATACAGGTAACGTGCAGTATTGAAACTGTAGTATAAAATACACATAAAATCATGCATTCAAACAAGAACAATATCATTTATGGCTACCTAAAAGATACATATTCATACACTTACTTTGAGCAAATATACAGTAGATATGCAAGTTACATGTATTTTACGGTTAAATATGCCTAGATTATAACTAGGAAAAATGCATCAATCACTATCGATATCAGATGATCGTTGTTTCAATGAAATTACAAGCTTATGTTTATCAATTACTGCAACAAGATTCCTCAAAATGAAATATCAATTCAAATTCCCCCGTTGCTTTGACGGTACTCTACGAAAAATGACTTGCTGGGTATGACCTAAACATTTCAAAATTAATAAATTTCACTTGGCTAAAAAACACAAAAAACAAATGCAAATTTAGCATCAATTTCACAATAATGCACACAATCTAAAATACAGTATTTAGGTATGTATGCCATAGACAACAATGAAGCATTGCACATGAGAATGTGTATCTGTTGGTTCATTGTCTCAAAAAGTGTTTGGGACCGTCAGTGTCAACAGTGGGAGCAAGAAGTGCTGTTTACATTATGACTGAAAAATGAGGAGCTTTGATTTTTCTGTAAAGCATGGAATTTGCATGAAATAACACCCCACTGGGCATTCATTCAAATTTACCCGTAATCAACTAAGCAACCTTTCATAGCATTTAAAACTTTACTAATTTTGCATCTAAAGTCAAGCATGTTTTGTGATGTATAAAATTAGACATTAAAAGAAATCCTAAATTATAGATCAAAGTTTCAGGAAATCAACGTTTATATGCCATGTCACACTGAATGTCAAATAATCCGTTTGATTTTTGATGTTCTATGATACGTTTTGCTGTGGCGCCGATGACCTGGTTACATCTTGGACTTTGCGAACTCCAGCAGGGCGCGAGTGTCGTCCAGCGCTGTCGACAGAGCGCCCTGCATCCGCCTCGAATCCGTGTCAGGATCCGAGTTCCAGGAACTCACGTAGATGCTGATCCTGAAATTAGGCAACAGATATGTGACAAGAATGTGTTTATTGCATTGTAAATGATGTGGTCAGAAGTAGAACAGAGTTGTAAGCTCGCATTAAGAGGGTGGGAGCTGGTGATGAGTTTGTAATACACTCCATTCTCCCCATTTCCTCACTTGAGATATTTCACCACACAAAATCCACTGAAATCTTATAGTGCCCTAGCTCAAATATCCCCCAAAAATTGTTTCTGTGGATAAGAAATTTTTAACTATCTTTTATTAGCGCAAATTGCTAAATTATCCAATGAGAAATTCCTAAAACTTTAGAATATTTATAGAACAGAGATTGAGCATGAAATTTACATGCGATGCTGATTTTAAACAGAATATTAGTGATATTATTTTCAGAAATATGTTTTAAAAACAAGGGCTCGTCCGGGATTTGAACCCGGGACCTCTCGCACCCAAAGCGAGAATCATACCCCTAGACCAACGAGCCAGCTGCAAGTTAGATCACAAAAACAGCTACAAATACATTGACTGACAGCCATAATAATACTTATACGACAATCATTGATCATACATGTGTATGTTGTAGCACTTATATATTGAACGTAATGATTTTTTCTCATGACTTTAATGTTTGTGGTGGACAAAAGATGGCAGAACAATACTTATAATCTATAAATAACATCATGCCATGTTCTAACTTTCAAAAATAGTTCAAATTATTTGATTTTTCTCTTCAACAAAACGTCACTTTTCTGCAATACAAGTTCTCCCTCAACGCATTGATATTGTGAAAAATGATTTTATGGAAGCATAAAGCCTCAATTATATTACATTTATTATACATGAGAGACTAAGAGCAGACAAAATATTTCGTAATTAGATAAGCTCCCAAAGCAATGACGAAAAATCTTATATCCAGGGTCGTATTGAGAGCTTGATCACGTGTAGCATGAACATGATTTACTACTAAAGAGGACATGCCAAATAAAAATATATTTTTGAAATTCAATGTGTAAGCAAAGAGAAATATATATGTATATTCTTTGGTATAAGCAAGCGTATTTGGATTATGACTTGCTACACCTCTAATCCTAAAGCTTAACAGAGTTCCCATACTAGTAGTATGCAAACCATAAGGACGAATCATTTAAAAAATCATTTAACAGTTGTTAATTGAAACTCTTCATTTATCTTAATGATTACCTTATATTCGGCTCTATCATCAACTTCTGGATTAGTCTGACATGGTCACTACATGTATCTAAACGGGCCCGTTGCAAAAAAAAAGAATAGGAAAAACCCCGCAAGCTGATTCACTCACGATTCTTCCTGTATGGCATAGAAGACTCCGTATCCGTCCTTGCACATGGGCAGCACGCCCCCAAACACCGGTGTGTAGCCCACAAAGCTCGTAGACAGCACAAAGTTACCACCGCCACCGCTGCAACAGAACACGCAAACCTCACTCATCGACAGTCTCACACACTGCATCTACATGTATGGTTTCTTATTTGAGAAGAATCATTCATAATAACTTCTGTTTTGAATTTAAAAAACAAAAACAAGGGCTCGTCCGGGATTTGAACCCGGGACCTCTCGCACCCAAAGCGAGAATCATACCCCTAGACCAACGAGCCAGCTGCAAGTTAGATCACAAAAACAGTTACAAATACATTGAATGAGAGCAGCTACTTTCTTTTCATATACAGAGAATCATTGATCAAATATTTTGTAAGCAATTCGTTACATATAGTTGTACTATTGATCACATTGCATTTTATTAATGTTTGCTGTTGGCGAAAGGTGGCAGCTCAATATCATGATTTACATCTATAAGAACTACTCAGCCTGTCTTTCAAATTGCAGTTAAGCTTGAAGTTAAGAATGATTTCTGTGTAGTGTACATGCGCATGAGTTCATGGTGTTGAGTCAATCTGAGTATGAACATCATTGTGCATTCACTTAACAATACCCCAGTTGATAAGCTCACCTAAATTGGTTACAGATTTGAGCATCTCTTATATCTAACAGCTGTGATATCCACCATGAAATGACCACAGCCACTTAAGTCACTTTACATGAGATTTTTTATTTCATTAATATTTATTATTTACACCATACAAACATATAATTTACAAATACAAGAATATTGATATGATATATGATAGATTTTTCAAAGCAACATTTCACAATAATTTGGAGGAATACCATTACGCGAATGTGCGCCCTTCAATGGTCACTCACAGTAAATGATGTAACAGCTTCTTCCAGTGGCCTTAATAAGCAATGTTTCGTGTACCATTCATAAAAGAATGCTTTCATAAAAGAAGACTATGGTTATAAAAACAAGAACAGGGCTACAATGAGGCTACTACCTCTTGGTCCAGGCGGGGTCGGTGAAGATTTCCGGGGTGTCGAGTCCCTCCTGCTGGGCCAGGACACTGAGGCCAAACAGGTGCCGGTCGCAACCTGCAGCAAGATAAACAATGGGCTGAAACTACACGTTTGCTTTTCAATTGTAATACCCCAAACGTGAAACTACTGGAGCATATTTTTGGTTATTAGATGGGCGAGGACTGAAATTAATGCATAAGCAGGATATTCTGAATCCCTTTGACACAGCATCGATATTATACATATTATACATATGTATAACTGATTTATATCGTCCAGACGTATCATCAATTTACAGTCGTTCAAGTGACAGACTAAGAGTGCTGTCAATGAAATTACTCAAGTCAGCTTGATGAATATACCTATCTGACAGACGTGAATTAAAAGTTGACATTTTCATCTGATATTGTATTATACTGTGAATAGCTGTACTCCGGCAGCCAGAGTCCTCAGGAGAGAGGTCTGCTTTACAGTGCACTCTACTTTAATGATCAATTGTGTAATATAAGAAGAAAGCACTGTTAACATTGACCGAACAACGAAGTGACAGAACTTCACAGAAGCGAAAATTCAATCATTTTTGGCAAATAACTGTGTGCAATATTGCTGCAAACACATCTAGCAGGTCACTTTTTAGGGGCTGGGGGCGGGTTACCAATATGTAACACTGTATGGTCTCTCTCCCACACACCCGCGACCCCCCTGGAAGCTCTTGCCCCATAGCAATCTCATGAAATTCTCATTTTGTCATGGTATCTATATAAAACTATGCTAATAGAATAGCATCTCCTTAAAAACCTGGATATGCCAATGAGATTGAGAAGTAACGTGGCAAATTCAATAAGTGACTTCTAATAAAAAGATATACCAAGCGTTGAGATATGGAATACAAAAACCCTTAGAATTTACATTTGCTGTACATAAAGTGTTGGACTTGGTCTTATTGCATGTATCTGTCATTGAGCCCCATAAAACCATCACAAGGGAATAGAACTAATTCCTTTAATGGAATATGATGTTTACACATGTTCGGTTCCTGCCTAATTGAGTCATAATGTGCTATCTATATGCTTAGTCGTCTGCCTTAGAGGCTTTAGAGCTTACTTTGTGGCAAGATTTTATTGAAATTATTGGCGATTTTCCGTTGTCATAATTGTTTCTTACATGTACACACAATTTGATCCTTACAATGAAGTAAACTAAACTACAACCATCAAACTTATCTCATAAATAAAAGTATCCACTTTTAAGTGAAGCTCTTTTTCAAGATGAATGTGCAATGCCATCATGAACCTGTGAACCCTATCACCAAGACATTTTGATCCTGTGATCCATGTCCCAATCACTCACCCATGCCCATAAATCCCTCCCTCAAGATGAATGTGCATTGCATGCCCTTCCCTGTGACCCCTATCACCCATTTTGCCCTTGATCCCCCACACTCACCCATGCCCTGCCCTCACTCACCCATGCCCTCCTGTCCCTCTGCCATCAGCTGGTTGTGTTTCTCGGTGGCTGCCTTGTAGTGAGCCACCTTCTGCTCCATCTGGAAAAACAAGATATATTAAAGAAAGAAGCTTCCTGTAAAGGATGATGAATTTTAGTTTCTTGCAGCCAGCCAAAGGCTGTTGTGTTCAGGTTTCTTCTACTGCCTTACTTTTTGCACAGGCAGCTTTTAGAAGTAAGTCAAGGGGAAATGATTGCTATGTCAATGATGAGAGGCTAAAAAAGATATGTAATGTTTTTTAAAAAGTAATCAAGAAACATTGTAAAGTATGACATTGAAAACCTATATTCTTCTTTCATTCATAGTGCACTATTTCGACTATTCAACCTTTGGTATCACAATAAAGTCTTACCAATCTGTGTGTAATATATGAAGATGGACATGTTATGTTATTCAACTTGACATACATGTATCACTTTCCCGGCTTCAATAATAGATGTAAATGTGAAGCATGACATAACCAATTTGTATGTTATTAGACTCAATTGAGTTCAAAGCTCAGAAATGAGCCATTTTAGAGGCAGATGCAGGATTTTGCTAAAGTGGGAGTCCCATAAATTGAATAGCATGCAAAACATACATGCCCCAAAACCCAGTGAGTTCAGTAGATGGCCAACGTGATACAAATTCAGGCCAGAAGAAAACATCTTGCCAGATAAGCCACTGCATTTCACATTAGGTAAAACAACTTACATAATTACATGTACAACCTGCATGTCAGCTATATGAAAATTTTGCTTTATAATAATTAACTATCCCTGTCATTTTATACCATTTTTTACAGAATGAATGAAATAAACATTAGGCCATTTTTAAATCAGACTTGCTTCCTCTTTGACTTTGTGGGACCAGGGGTTTGTTGCATAAAGTGCACACGATAAAGATGCTGTTTTTACGATCATCTTGGGCAATACCATGTACGATAACGTTTGTTCTAATATAGAAAATTGGCAAATCGGTACCCATCTTTGTTGAATACTGAACACTAGATTGGGTTCGAATTCCAGCAGGTGCTATGGGCTATAAAGAATCCTATCGCCGTCCTTCACATAATTTTGTGACTTGTCGCGGAGGGGATATGGCAGCTAGAAATTCGTAACTGACAGAACATTGCTTTAAATTGTCATCCAGGCTCGATATTCTCAGTGTCAGGGTTGGTCATAAACTTCTTAAAACTTGTTCAAAATATCTGCATAGAAGGTTTTAAGTTACATTACTGATTAGTAATGATAAAAGCCTATCGTTACGATTAATATGCAGGAAAATTTCATTCCAAATCGTGCACAGTTCATGTCGAAATATGATTGCTGAAAATTATTCATGCAACACGACAAACGAGTTAAGGTACTATCATCGTGTGGATTTATACGATAATGACTGGAGCATGGCAATAGGCAATAGGCCCCAGGCTACAACTTATATTGTAACCTCTCTATAAAGACCACTGATGTTGTGGCCCTCAGTTAGTCTCATAGAAAAGTGATCTACTTATGCAAATTAATAGCGGTCTCTTTACAGAGATTTGGAGGCCTGACAAATGATTTAACTGTAAAGCATTTCATATTTGGAGTTTATACTGCAACCAGGAAATGAGCTTGATAAGCTCCTGCATGGGATAAAAAAAAAGTGCTATCATATATGTGTATGTGTATGTGCAGGAGTCTTGTTAAAGATATATTTGAAAAAGTTTGCATGTATTCTTACCAAAGAAATTTGTGTGTGTCAATAGATACATGTAAGTATTTCAAACTGTCATTTTTTTACCCAATTTAGGGGCCTTTGATTGTTTCTTTTTTGGCTGAACATTTCACCTACCATTTTCATTTATATCTGTCTTGTGCGTTTGAACTCACTGAACGCCATTTGAAAGAATTAGGCAGAACATAAAAAGAACTCTAAAGCAAACATTATGATAACCATAAAACAGTTCTTGAGAGTGAACTGTACTTTGGAGAGAATAGATGCTGGTGTAAAAGCTAAGTGCATAGGGCAAATCTTATACTACTAGTTTTTCACATACCATAAAATGCTGTTTAATAGCCTGGACGATTATTTTGATACCCTTTGGGGTGTACACTGTACAAGGGGGACGTGCGATTATTCAGAGCCCCTATCCCTATTCATTTCTACAGCCATGCATCCTTATACATAAATAATGCTTCATCCAACTGAATCCATACGCACCATTTGAAATGAAGTTGACAGCCAACTGCATGTAGGGATGAATAATACCATCCTCTACTCTAAACCAATCCAAACCCCAGTCTTATGAGTGAAAGTACAGATTTTTAAACACCAGCCCAAACGCATAATCTTTTAAGATGTGCACAAAAGATGTGTGTAAATGAATCATCTGCAAAAGACGTGCAAAATATGTCACTGCATGACGTCTTACAAGCCCATGAGATGCTACATTGTACAGAGCAAACAGTAATCTTGTCATGTTTGTTTTGTCGAAACATTCATCACAAAGAAGAGAGCTATTGCTCATAATCTAATGGGCTCAAATGAAAGTGAAAAAAAATCATATGGCTTTGAAAATTGGTCATCTCTGTATAACATGATAAGTACAATGTATCTGTGAACTTTGAAAAGTCTTTTATGGGATGACTGAGTTACTAAACATCTAAAACCTGGATTTATCCAAATAAAAATAGGCTTTATCATAGGCTTTAAACTCGCACAAACAACAAAGAGGTCATTATGTATAAAAGAGGAAAATTTGATATACTTTGATAAACATGTTGTGTCAATCGTGTTTGCTTTTTACTTCATATAAAACAGCATGCATGGAAAAGCCCAGGAGAAGTTGAAACAATAGATTGGACGGATGAAAACTAAGAACCTAATTTGGAAATGCTTATAAATGTCTAACTCTGTAAACAATGGACAAGCCCATGTGCTTTACATAAAATGCTCTTGCAGAAGATGATTCAAAAGCAACTATGAGTAGCTTTTTAGATAAAAAAAAAACTTGTGAGAATGCATTTTTGAATGTTTGATAGGTAAATCTCACAAGCTTACTTATTACTTCGGTAGTCTCAATGTTTCATGTATAATACTCTAGCATGAAATCAAATACATGTACCATGATATACAACTGTTGAATGACAAACCCTTGTAAAGGCACACACCCCAAATTTGGACTGTAAAAAAATCTACACCTTTGAAATTCCATTGTAAATTCACATTCATTTTAAGGCCAACCCCTTGTAACACCCCATTACTAAATTTCAAATTTTCAACCTAAAAGCTCATTGGTTTTTGGATGGTTGTATATGGTATGATTTACAACCTTGGTATAGCTTCTATTATGAATGCTACTTGGAGTACCACTCTTGCATGAGTGTGGTTGAATTTGTAGAACTTCATACTCAAAGCAGTAAATTTGCTGCTTCATCTACTTGTAGCATGGCAGTGGCAGATCAGGCATTTTCTGGAAACGGTGGCCTGCGCGTCGAAACGCAGTCAGAAATATTGTACACACTCCACGACCAACCTAGTCCACGCAATGCCAAATTTGATGACAAATTCAGTCCGAAGGTAGGGGTCTCTATCTGGACGTTTCAATGTTTCGTATCGATAACAGCGTATGTAAAATTCATTGACTCACAGCATTTTCTTGAAGAGAATGAGAATATTGTACATTTTTGTGTTCTATATCTGTATTGTTAAATTTAATAAAATGAAGCCCCTCAATTCCCTCTTGCCAATTGCTTTCATTGTTGGCAGATAACTAATTACTGAACATTTACAGCAGAGGAAACCTTCTACACTCCTTTAAAGCCCTAAAAGGTTTTCTGATGGAACTACGGTCATTATAGAGAACTTTACTTGAAGATGTTCTATGCAGATAACACACAACTGCATGCATGTAACATGTAATACATTTTTGGAGCAGTGACTTTAAGAGTGCCTGGGCCCTTGGATGAATTTTTCAGGCAACAGTGAATCTGATATGCTTGTCTATAAAAAGAAATAATATAGGTACATACAATTTATTCATCAACTACATGTTGAGCTTCGGTAAAGTTGTCTCAAGTATTAGTTTGAAATACTGATGCACTTTGACAGTAATTATTATATATCATGGTCATCAAACTAAAAACTGGAAAGGACATTCACACAATAGACCACTTATAGTCATTTTTTCTCATAAGTGTAAAATTAGGAAATATTAGGCACAAGACATACTCATATAGCTTGAATTGCATAATGCACTTAACTCACAACACAAATGCTCAATTTCGATTTCATTTGAATGGTTATTCAAGCTCAGCCCATCCATATGAAGAAGAAAAAAAAATAACACAAAACTTAGTTAATCAGAAATTGAAGATCCAGTAGGTTTTTACCTCATTAGCAGTTTGGGTGATAAAGTCATGTAACTTCCGAGAAGGGCAGCATTGCATATTAAGAATTATCCTAGTTTAGCATCTTCCTTCCAAATGGAGAAGTATTTAGGCTTCATTGAACGGAAAGTAATCCCCTATAAGAGAAGCAGACCGGCTAGAACACTCTAGAGAGTACCAGGGCTTAGGTTTGTGAGGGCAGGCTAAATAGGGAGATGCGTTACCAGAATGTATACAACTTGTGATGAAAGCTATCAACTTACAGTATTATAAATGTAAAGTAAATGTAAATGTGGTGGTTTATAGTCATGATTCTAGTGCTCTCATGACTTAACATTTACACCAGGTCATTGGCATCCTTATCACACTATATCTTTCTCAACTTCCCGGGGAGCATACAGCACATCGCTACCATAGCTACCATAGCGCAGACGTGCTAATCACTCACATTTGCGTTCACTCACTTGACCTGTACCTATTTAACTTGTAGGTACCACGGAGCAGTGTGCAACCTGTTGGAGGTAAGTTTGCTCAACAGTTACCACCAGACCCGACCGGAATCAAACCCACGACCTTCTGGTCACGAGTCCAACTCCCTATCCACTCGGCCACAGAAGCACACAATTATAATTTTAGTGAAAGGAGATTTAAATGAGAGTTTCTTGTTTTGTTTTCATATATATCCGTGCATATACCCATACATGATATTGCATACATTTTGTAATATTTAAGTTACAACAACTTACCGGTACTACATTAGCAAATAACAAACTACAAAAGGTTTTGTATTATCAAAATTAGAAAAAATGGCACATTTAAAAAAATGAAGGTTATAATCTGTATCGTTTGGCATGAGTATTGTTTTTCTGTGTGTTTATTTTGTGACTGGAATAGCTGTCAACGTGACTTGATTCTCTCTATTATCGATTTCTTTATCAAGACATCATACATAAGGAAATCATATGTTTCATATACAGGGCTGCAGGATGGATGTTGCGCCACTTAAAAGCATCCAAGGTAAAGGCTTTACTAGTTCAGTATCACTCGTAATGGATTCTAATCTTCTCTCTCTCTGTGGGCTATAGCAAGTTCCTACCACTGTATGGACATAGCTGAAGACACGTTTTTCAACCCTAAGCTTCTATTTTTACTACATCAAGTGGCCCTGACTGGAATCAAACTCACAACCCCACAGAGAGAGAGAGATTGGAATTGAATTCACAAGCAAGCTTGGGAAAAACACCTTAGAATACTTATAATGGAAGTTTCACACATGATACACCATCACCATTCATATCATTTTCAAATAAAATATAATGGATATGGATAAGGTACAAACCTATATCAAACCTAAATCATCACTACATCAAATATATTGGAGTTTCCAGGCATGAAAAGTATTACTTCTACTTATCTATAGCCATCTATAATTCAGTTCATTTCCAGTTCTGCAAATACTTTAATAATTATGTTCGCCTAGCAGTGTATGACCAGGTATAAAGTTACATAATAAATTACGTCAATATAGAAAAAGAAATCTTTTCCATTACACATCAATCAAGGAGACCATCTATATATGCTGATTTATCAGCAAGAACCTTGGGGCCCTAAAACTTGCACACATCTGGGACAAAGATTGCTGATGAAGAGTTTGGGACAACTTGAAAGCTTCCATGGTATGCCTTAAAAATACGTTCAGTGTTAAGCGTAAGAGTAATATATTAAGTATGCACTTTATGTATCATTGTAAATTTGGAAAAGTGACTAGAAATATTTCAGCAAGTGGTGACCGAAAAATCAATTTAGCTAAATAGATGTTGTTCATCTTTACAGCGGTGCTATCCATCACAATTATTCCAAACATACATTACACAAATAAAAAAGCAGCTATGTGTTAACAGAACACCCAAGGGGTATTTTAGACAGAAATCACGGTTTTAAAGGGGTTCACACACGCCAAGTTTCATCAGCCATGTGAAACACATGTTTGGAGCACATTTTAACAATATCATAATGCACTACATGTAGGTGGGAGAGTGGATTTAGAACCCTGTACGGATTTTTATAGATGCTCCCTGCTGTTCAAACCTAGGCTTTTCAAATAATTATCTGGGGCTATTGATCAGCAATTTATGGAATGGTATACAATAATAATTTTCTGTATATCTTAATTAATGTTCGTTACTTACTCAAAGATTGCATGATTATGATCAACATACATAGAATATACACATCATGAGTAGCTCAGTCTGCAGGTGGTTTTTCTTACGGCACGACAAATGATCAGGTTCACATGTTTCCTAGAATTATTCATCTTCTAACTTCATATAGTCGATAAATGACATGCGACAATAACGTTGATCAAATGACTATATGGTTGGCATCCTTATCACATTATATATTGCCTGTCTCATCTCACTCCCAAAGAGGTATAATATACGGCGCATTGCAAATTAAATGCAGTAATGCTGATCACTCACGCCAGCATTCACTTGCCTCACCTGTACCTGTAGTCGGTGCCACAGAGCTGATTGCCCCCAGTTAAGGGTGAGTTTGCTCAGCTTTCACAAGCAGGACAGACGGAGAATCAACCCCACAACCTTCTGGTCACAAAACCATCTCCCCAAAAAATTCGTGACAGATGCGATACGACACAGCACATTATGTCCACTCCAAGCATCACTTATTACGTAGGTAAACGTATACTTTAAATTAGATTAATAATCAACCATCTAACTGGGTATTAATCATACATGAATAGAGCAGTAACTTGGTTGGTTTTTAATGGAGTCATTACTATTACGGGGGAAAACAACATTTAAAACACTATTAGATTAAAATTCAAGTTGATATGTAAAATTGGTAGCATTTTGTACTAAATAACAACTTGTTGTTTTCTACGTAATGGACATTTAAACCAGAACTTTGCCATATTTATCTTGTCATTAAATCTACAGCTTACATGTAGGTCAGGTTTTATTTTCAGTTTTGTTCTGTCAACAACTGCACAATTACCTAAACAAAGCTGATACAAATTTACAATAGCAGTTGGGAGTTACGTGGGTAAAAAGAATGCACATTGTTTTCAGTACAATAGCAATTAAATACTCATACATTTATCAAAATTACATGGCGGGATTTTACAAATTTCATATATAACTGATAATGTTTGCTAAAACACATCAATTTTGCCCTACAAGTGTCAAACAAGATATTCATCACTGTCTGATCATGTTGTTTCATACATCAACAAGTGCAGACTACAATGTATGACCTTCTGTGTCCATGGACATTATCTGACATGCAAAGTTTACCATTGTTTACTCTATTCTCACCTTACAACTATCAACTATCAACTTATAAATTAATGGTACCTTTTCATTTTCAGGTAATTAATTTACTGTAGATACATCTTATTACATGTGTTGCTTAGTATTTAGAAATGTTAATCTGAATCATGTAATCAATCTTTACGTATCATACTTTCTACACGTACGTAGGCGGAAAGCAATAAAAGCAAACACAAACCATAAATAGTTGATGAACAGCTGTGGGTGGTGTAGTGTGTACAAGAACAACTATTCAGCTCCCCATATTCTACAAAAGTGCAGCCGTCATGTACCCATAGCCATGTTATGTAGCCAGCTCTTATTGCTGGAGCCGGCTGGAGGGCCTCATACGATGACCATCGCACAGCTATGACTGATGTTGTTATGTTTGTTACTGTTTTACCAATGAACAATATATCAATTTGAAATACAGCACAAAACGTAATACATTGATTCTTCTTTATTACAGGTTAAATGTACGATGTGTAAGTCTATATACATGCATAAGTGAATTTACATGAGCCTCTGCATTTGAAGACTGCCGCGGCAAATGTCATGATATAAATGTTTACATGGCCAGATGATACCCTGTATAGGTTCCAAGAGTCACTTATTTGCCTGAATTTTACTAATTGAATGAGAAAGGATGAAAGACTATTTGTACATGTAGCAAAATTAGAGAACCCAGTGGAATTTGAAGACTATAGGGTGTTGAGCACTCATTTGATTAATATTGTTACCAGAAAAGGAAACAGCAATACACAGATGAGAGCTCAGAAACAATGTCAGTGCTTCTTGAATACAGACATAAACTAATATATGTAACTAAGTAATAGAGTTGCATGACTGGTCTCTTGTGTCTGTATACGATACACACATGTGGACACATTGAAGTCAATGTTTGAACGATTTAATGCTACATAATAGACCAGTCCCTCTACAATTCCTTAGATAATTGTGTGCACATTGAGCCTCGTTATGCCCAAGCTACTGTTTCAATCTCCATTACCGTGCAAAAACGTCATGAGATGTATTCAGTGGTTTATGGGAAACACTTCAATATTGTGCACAGAGAACCATTCATATGGCTATCATACGTGCATGTATGTATCTACTCAAAAGTATCCACCAATTATTACCTGCTAATAGCAGATATTTCAACTACTATATCCCTACCACGTCCCTGGACTTCAGGTTGCAGAAGCTGTAGATAATCCCAAAGAGATAATCATATAATGGCAGAATGTATTTTCTTACAAAATATTTATGCATTTGATCATGTGCACGTTTTAAATGTTCTCTTTTAAAGTGTGTCGCTGGTATTAAACCATTTGTATTGGATTTAGTGGTTAGGCCCTGGCTAGCTGTCTGAGTTGGCTTAACACAGTACAATTTGTTAGGTTTCCAAATGCTCCATTTGGAATACATGTACATAGCATTCAACTTTTTATCATTACGATTCTCCTCAAAAACAATCTGCACAATCCATCACCCGCCGAGCCTGTGACAAGTAGGCATCGAACAGCAGTATGGAAAAAACAAATTTGCTCAAGTTCTGTAACAGCTAGCAGATGTGATGGGTGTGGGTGGAGGACGTCGGAAGCTTGCCATCATCACAGCCAGCCTTCACCAGTGCAGACGTCAATGAATTCCTTACTCTCCAACCCCACGCCCTACTATACTGAAAATCTAGATCTGCCAATGGTCCTTTACCCGCCCGAAGTCAACATGAATGAACATGTCTTTATCATCAATAGTCTGGTAACTATTTCATTAATAAAGCTGAAGAAAACCTTGCAAAAGATAAGCCGCGTGAAATGATGCCTAGTCTTACAAGCTGAAAACGATGATTGCTTTGTAAGTGTAATTTGTAGGACATCAAAAAAGAAAATGATTACTCTGCTAATATGCCATGCTAATGCTAATTAGCATGTCACTAATTAACTAAGGACGCTGACTTATAATGACTATGACTGTGACAGAGCACAATAACTGCCCTGTGCAAACTCATTACTTCCATAAGGTAAGTGCCTTATAGTTGCTGTCATTGTGCGTGGATTATACACTGGGGTGCTAGTAGCCATTGTCCAAGTGCTACACTTTCATTAAGATTGCACTTTGAGCACTAAATGACACTTCACATGAAGCTAATGACCAATCAGGGACAGTGTGACACTGGTGACGAATGCCAGTAGTGCTGCACCGATATATATCGGTTAATCGCTCATTCAGGGACTAGCAGCTGATAATCGGTTGAACTTTTGAATATAGCAATGGAACGAGACTGGCTTTTTTGCCTTTATGCTGTCAATATCCTCTGCTTAATCAGGTTACTACGGTTATTAGTTTTCAACTTACGGCAGAAACCCAGTCAGAAATATAATTGTTTGAAAAATGTATGGTTCATAGTGTTGTGTTTGACATTTTTCATGGCCATCTATGAACATAACTAAAGAATCAGGGTGATGTGACTTACACATAGGTACCTACATGTACATGTAAACGTTGTAATAACGAGTATGTGCCAATCACTTTCAGTAAACGACTCACCGAAAACATCCTGCTACAAGGCATGATGAGAAAGAGACAAAATATATCCAATAAAAATGTTGTGATGGAAGATTTGACGAGAGAGCCAGAAAACGTATAAAGTTCTACTCACAATTCTATTGTTTACCTATCGTTTACCCAGCACCGATAATCGATATTGCAACTGTCACTGATATGCACCAGCTTATGCAAATGAAAGTTTGCATTAGAAGTGCCCTTTTCTCTATAAATCATTCTCTACACATCCTTGTACTAAAAGCCACGTGGAAAGTGAAGTCAGACAGTGAAAACTTTAACATAAACAATATATGGAGTACTTGGTGATGTGTGACGACCATTTTCGTTCTCTCCACTACAAACCATGTACATTATCTTTCACTAGCCAAATTCAATAATGCCTAGAGAGTACTCACAGCACACTAACGAAGGTTGCATGAGAACAGGTGCATGTTATGCACAATTCAAAGTCTGTATCGTCACAAAGGATGACAACTGCCACTCCTCTCATTGGGACAATCATGACTTACATGTAAGTGCTTATTGTTTTGTTCATGTCAAACATGATATAAAGAAAACTTTCCAGCATTCATAAAGTATCCCAGGGTTGCTATTATCACATGCATGATGTCACTCATCATTGCAGTTCAACATTCACAGGCATATTATTATACCATTGCCAACCCTATTTTATCTAATATTATAATTTGCAGCACAGGCAAAAGACATATAAAACACAGATTTAGAGACATGATTAACTGTCAAGTTCTGCTCAGCTCAAACAGAATCTTACTAGAGCTGGTATGTACAATGTATGATGAAAATGAAGAACCCACCTTTTGTGCCATAACTCTCTTCAATCTATGAAAATTGTCATGAAAGTCATTTCGTTTGGTGCAGAACAAAAAATGGCTTGTTGAAATTAAATATCTTAGCTAAGTCCATAATGAGTTTCATAACCATAAACCATATATTTTTGCTTATATTTTTATTTGGGAAGTACCATAAGAAATGCAGTATCATTTGTTAAGATTGTTACGTTAAATGTAACTTTAGTATACACATCCTTCTGTTATGTAATATCATGTAGGGGGCCAAGGTTCAATTACGGTATAAAAAGTATATACACTGTACATGGAACCCAGTCTGGTCAGTTATTAGGAAAAATACTACTGAAAATTACGTATAGAACAGACTGTATGTATAGACAGTCTAAAACCTGTAACACGCCGGAATCAGGGTTCTGAGAATCCGCTATTGTCGCCAATAATAGTGTCATTTTTGCTGCAGCGATAATGAGTGAATTTACCGTGGCGTCAATGGGCGCCAAATGTTCACGAAAAAAGCTGCTTCTTTGGGGGGTTACTATATACTCATTGTTCCTTTAATCTGTGTCTTTTCTATATGTACAGATTCTCACAAACTTTATCTAAACATCCATTCCAAATACTTATGCAATATGGCATAAAATCAATTAAATATTAGTCTGAGAACTTTGGTCTTCGTTATGATCACCCCAAAAGTAGCAAAAGTGAACCCGAAATCCTGAAAAACCCTATGGGGTGAACCTCGTTCATATTTAGTATGTATATAAAAAATTGGTATACTTTACCAGCCACCTATAATAGAAAAAGATTAACAACGAGCCAAACACACATTTTGCTGACCAACCATCAACTGTAAAATACTGCAGTCACGCAGCCTTCATCGTGACAGTACATGCCTATACTTTCTTCCATATATGGCAAGTTTGGTATCAATTTAAAGATCTATACACATGCTTGACGTTGCCATTCATTGATTTTTCATATCACATTTTCTAAGAAGTAAAAAATCAGTTTTCCTTCGAAAATGTGTACTTTGTTTACATCTGTGTTTGAATAATGCAGGTGCTTGCAGGTGTGTGCTGGAAAATGCTTCTTTTTCACGTCGTCTATGAATAATTAGTTTTTTTACTTTCAAATCGATGCAAATGGATAGAATTTATGATGTACAATATTTGTTCAGTGATAATTTAGGTTGTCATAGAATGTAAGCAACATAAAAGGTCTGTTATTGTCGTGTATTCTAAATTAATAATATAGGCAGGTGGCCGACAGCATGAACATCTGCAAAACAGGCGCTTGACATTGGCCTGTGTAAAGGGGCTCAACAGACTTAGAATGATCAAAGAAGAGAAGTACTTCTCTTAGATGACAACCTCAAGACATGAGAGAGAAGGTCGTGTTTGTGGATGTTAATAATAAAATCAATAATTACGCGCCTGGTACGTACATGTACACATAGCGGCAGACGTGCGCTGTGTGTGCCGTAAATAGAAGGGGAAGAACGTGGAACTCACGTCGTGTATTGGTCAAGTTTAGATGTATCCAGGCATGTCGCCATTTGTTTCTCTTGTCGTTCACGCATGTAACACTGATGTATCACTTACAATCAACGCATTACGCCGTAATATGACAATTTAGATTGAAGAAATATTGCACGTATGGCGTAGTACACTGTGAGAGCATGTTTTATCTGTAGAATATACGTAGTCAACATGTCATTTATGAGTCAAATTAAGATGCACAAACCCAAGTTTTCAGCATGTATACCAACGTATTGGCGACATTTGTCGACCATTTGTTTTTCATAATTTGAGCCTATGTGACAGTAGCATAGATGCTTAGTATGATAAAGAACTGGTTTCAAGAAAAGTTAATACATATGGGATACCGTGTCACTTTAATGAGGTACAGTGTAGGTTTTTTTTGAAAGCCCAATGTTATACCAAGTTAACAATAAACTATGCTCTCAACATGTGAAAATCGATATCATGAAACTTTACATTATCTGAAAGCCCAGAAAATTTATTTGCATTTTCAACTAGAATTGGTCATTCTTTAGTATTCCATATCATAAAAGAGTTTACATTTGCACATTGGGCATCTTACTGATGCATAAATGCAGATGATGAAACTTTGCAATCCATTGACTATTGTGCTGCTTACGCGGGATTGCATGAGGATTTCCAGCTTGTTGCTCTCAATGGAAACGTATCACTATTTTGTGTGGTCAGATGAAAAGATCGGTGAAAAGATGCTATATTAGAAGACATGGGACAGGCCAGGGCCTGCTTGAATGTCAATGTAAGAGGAACATGCACCTTTAGTTACACTGTAAGAGCTTATGTAGGATTTTCATCTGGGGTACATTGTACTGTAAAATTTTACATTTTGTAACTTTCACCCGAACTTGCCATTGTCCCACAGCAGCAAGTTCATGTGTACATTGTGTAAGTGATTCATACTAAACCTTTGTGCAAGTGCCCTCTTTTGAGTTCGTGAACCCTCTATTCCAGAAAATGTTCCTTAACCAGTACATACAAAAGTATCTTTTGTGTTTTGTGTTCTACTATAGCGCTTCCGTTTAAATTTCTTCTTCATATCTTAAATCAGACGAATAGATGTGTCGATGTAAAAACTAGAAGATAAGAAGCACAAACCCCAAAATATGTGCATTTTTTTACACGGTAGAGTAAACTCACCCAAATATTCAGATCTTCACTCGCAAAATATTTAAGTAGGAAGCAATAATAACAAGTAATAGATCATGATGAACGTCACACAAAAAGTATATGGATGGGCGTTAAGAGAGAGTGGGATGATTGTAAGGTATGGTTCTATCGCATGTTTAGGGAACGTATGTCTACTATGTCTGAGCTAGGTAAGTCTTGTTCATGGAGACATGAGAGACATTAACACTGAGACAATGGGGCTAAATCATTGGCTTTGGCTTTGTTGCACTCTTTACTATGGGTAAAAGCATGGTGAATTTTTACTTAGAAACTTTTGAATAATGTTTCTTTGTTACAATAACCAAAATCGACAAAGCAACTTATTACATTCATAGTTCTTGTTTCATTACAAAACATAAAAATTAGTCTCGATTCAATATGACTTTTAAAAAATTCTGCTATATGCCTAATTTTTTGTTTCTGAATGATGTTCAAGCATTAACTAATTTTTCTATTACAGACTTATTGTGATTCTAATACAGCCAAAAACTTTACGGACAAAAAGCCCATGATACCATATTTTCTTCCAGCTTTCTTCAATATGACCATGCTTGAAATAAGTCAAATAAATACGCTTTGGCTTTTTGATTGTCGATGCTTCACACAGAGTGTGAACAGGGACTGCTTATGTTTGTCTCAACTATTCTGGTGCACCCCAGCATTAATGCTACGTGCACATTCGCGTATAAAGATACAAGCTTTCCATGTGGAAAATTCACTCGAATGTACGTTCGGTTCCCAGTCGTAAAATCACGGTACGTTCCAGTCGGAGGCTTGGTCACTAAAGAAGTTTGAAATTCACGACCCGTATGTACGAATGGGAGTGCCCATTTAAGCAAATTTCCCATATGGGGAGATGGTATCTTCAAGTTTGAAAAAAGCACACAAACACAGCATTAACACTTATGTTACTGGTTTGGTGTTCACCTTGCAACAAAAAATGATAATGATAGAGATCAGATAAAGTAGCTTTATTGCAGCTTTATTGTAGGTTGGAAAGAGGTTTTCTTCTTCATAGTATTTACTTCAAAAGTACATAAATTATGGCATGTGACTTAATTGTTGTCAGTTATTGATATTCAGCATGCATTTAGATTTTCACGGGACATTGCTAGTATATGTGACTTCGCAAACTTACAATTGAATATGATACATCGATTTTAGATCAAATACAAATAGAAATACAAGTACAAATATATATGATTTATAATTGATACCAGACGATTTGGAAACTAAATTACATTGCACATTCACTGTATTAGATAAAAGTTCATTTTATACCGTCCAAATATTGAGAGCTCGAGAACATAGATTTCTTAATGCAATAACTGTAAAAGTTGTACACGTCTACATTGACAACAATTCCATTTGTAGCTTCATCATTGTGGCCAGAAATCACAAGAAATCCGTAGACGTATAAAAACACAATGCCAATTCATACATGACATTGACACAAATAAGATTTGTAGTATAAAATACAGGGATAATGCTTTGTCCCACAGAAATATGATTACTCTAGCAAAAGATTGATGAGAATTCATTCTTATGAAAAAGAGAAATCACCTTACTTTTCCTGTAGTAATAAATGAATATTTCATTATGTGATATAAGAATGCGAAACAAAATGAACGTTTTGATAGAATGAGCAGTAGCGTAACTACCTGGATAAACAAAATATTTGTAAATAACCTCGATGCATGATGTACCTCTTACATATTTCAATGTACAGATGGATTTTACTTTCTTCAATTTCTGCTGCTGTGAGACTCAGACCACCAAGACATTCGGGGCCTGCAACTGACCGGTAGATTCTGTCCATGGATATCAAATGAGAAATAAATGCAATTCTGGTATCTTACGTTGATCTATGAGTATGTATACAAACTCTGGAACTGGTGAATTCTCACGTTATCAGAGGAATACAATCTATTTTGTTGATAACAGACATGAATGACGCAAACAGCAATTAGATAAGTACCTGGTGATTAGAAAATTGGCCAGACATATAGTTTAATATGTGCAATGACCTCATTGATAGTAACAGGCTGTTTAGTACAGGTGGTCACTTTGTACAGGGCTCTAATCAATGCACCTTGTTCACATGGCCATTACGTAGAAATGGAAATTAGGTCGGTTACCACATGACTGCCAAAACGAAAAACACTACATTTTCATTGTTGTGTGAAATGTTACATGCTCAACCCACTATGTAGTTTCAAATGAATGTAAGATGTAAAATATGGACAACTTGCACGGTGCACATAAGAAGCCGCCTATCTTGCCCATATTAAATATCACGTCTGCCGTTAGAAATCCACAGTACGTCTGGCGAAAATCATTCGATTATGCAATATCACGTGACCTTGTGCTTTAGATAGCAAGACAGTACAGTATGGTATTTTTAAAGGTGAAATAAGTATTAAACGTGTAGAATATAAGTATCATTTTCATTACATTTGCAATGGATAAGCCATCATCTATTGATATTGGATTTTACAGAACAAATATGGTTTTGGCTGAGCATTATCTTTAAACAACAAAACAACGTACATGTACATAACAAAGCAACACCTCATGTGATGAGACACTAAACAAATGACATTAACATCTGACGGCAAAGAGGCCATAATAAGCTTTTGTTCTCAGCAATATTACACCAGTGCCATCTTTTTTAATAAAAAGCCTGTACTCATAATGGTCAAAAACTGGTTCTCAGTAAGCTGACTATTGCATCTTTGTAAAAATACTCTTCATAATATCTTTGAATGTGTTTATTGTGTTGGTCTTGAATACGATGTATACAGGTTAATAGATACAGGTATATAGATTATTTCATACAGGTTATTCTTTTTTCATTGACAGTTTTGCAAACTGCCGTTGGCATCATCATAATGACCATCAACGTATGTCAGATGGTCATTCCTGCCAATTTCCACCGAGAGCTACAACAAACAATTCCAAAGAAGATGTGAATTTCCAGGATACTGAACTGTGTGTGAACTGTGTGTCTATGGCAATGAACCCAAAACAGACTATTCAGAATCTGTAAATGTAAGTGCATCTGTCATTTTATTACATAGGTCAGCTGTGATAGAATATGCAGGGGGTAGGAGGCTTGAGTAGGGGGTGGGGAATATGAAAAGAATGGGATAAACTGTCACTTCTCGTTTGCAAGTTCTCCTCCCCCAGAATGTTTGAGTCACTTCATAAATATAAATTACGTAATATGATTCCAGATGTTGCTGGTTTTTAGACCAATGCTTTTATAAATCCTTGATAGTTCATATTGAGCACGTAGTTTGCACTAAAGATTATTTCCAACTTATTAACCAACCTAATGCACCACTATCTATAGTGAAGACAACAACTAAAATGCAAAGAATTACATGTACCAGTACATGCATAAGCAGAAAGACTTGATCACCTCTTATGTCATACTAGTCCCATCATTTTTCTGGAAGCGAGGCCTCTCCTATTGACATGACAACAATCACAGGATTCACGTAGTTTAACGAGCTGACAAATGGAGGAAATCAATTCTTCTGTATCTTTTGTAGCATCTTGTGGAAGACAACATTTCTCTTTACTTCTCTTCTCCATTCATCAACATGAAATTGCACCACGTGGCTTTTCGAAGAATGTATGTTTATCCTGGGTTATCTTATTCAAGATTAACTGAGACTTTGTAGATACCTATGGGAACCTGTCATATTGAAGTTCTCGTGACTTTCGATGTTGTTGCAACATCTTCATTGGACTAAATGAAGTTGCACGTCTCGCCAACTACAGCATGAAAGGTATCTATAAATTGTCTCATGTGGTTTTTGTTTTGAATTCCAACCTGAACGGTTCTACAGGCTTGTTGCATTTTAATTTGTCCCCCAAAAGTATCATTCAAATTAATGCTACATAAGGGAACACGAGAGGCAGTTAAAAAAATTGGTAAAATGATAGAGATGAATTTTACACTTAATTATAGAATCCTGTCATCATGGGTGATTTAAGGTAATTAAAGCCTTTTATCTTCATCCTAAAACTTGAAATAAATTTTCACCAGACTGATTGGAGAGTTGAAAGAATATTACAGGAAGACAATTTCAGAGACGTTTAACACAGATGACAAATTGAGCTGGAAAAAAGGCATTGTGACCCACTACAGCATCTGTGAAAACTGTGTTAGACTTGAGCATTAGACTGATATGGGGACTCCTTAACATGTGGAGTGAGCGCACAGTTAGCATAGTTATAGTCAAGTTTGGTTTGAGCTACAGACTTCTTTCATTCAAATGTGAAGTTTGGAAAATTGTTCTAATGCACATTTTAAGTTTTTCTTCTCTTAGGACTTTTGTGTATTTTCTATATTGCTGTACATAGAACTGGTGAGATAGATATTCTTTATGTCATGGAACCATCAGCTACATACTTTACCCCTAAGAAGGAATTGAGAATGGGGAACGAAGACCTATATGACGTATGATAAAAAAGAACATATTTATTCAACTGAATGACTAATGGATTTAACATGCATGACACTATTAGCTACTCATTCGTTAAGTAATTGAGGTAAGAAATTAGATACCATAATAACTAAATTAATGTGACTATAAAGATTACTCTTGCGCACATGGACATAACCAACAAAACCAGAAAATATGTGGATTGTGTGGTGATTCAAAATATGGTTTCTTTTTCAAATGTCAATTTTTTAGAAACGTTTTTCTGCCTTTTCTTTTCTCTTTTATTTTTTTTCTTTAATACTAAATCATACTAAATCATTTTTATAAACACATTCACATAAAAGCCAATATATATTTAAATTGAATTATCAATATTAGGGACTGTCATTTCCATGAATAGCAGCTCACAATATTTCTGGCAGGTGAAATTTCATTAATTTCAATTTCGGTGACAGAAAGGCTCTCCATCACGATATTCACATATGCAAAGGATTATCATTTGGACACTTGAGAAAATGAATTGGAATAAAACTAAATAATTAAATTATGATCTTTAAAAAGAATACATAAACATAAGACATGGTACAAAAATATATGATCCATGTTATGATGTATGAACGCTGTGTGCCGATCACACTAGTAACAGTTAATACATCATGTGGTTTTTAATAAATAGTGAGGCAGTTTCAAGCTTTGACTATCATCCTACTTAAGTAATTATACAAGATACTGTGCAATCACAATTTACAGACATGTAAAGTAAACATGATTAACTTTGCTAAGCATTAACAACTCAAAGATGACCACTGCGTTCAAATGCACATGGGCCATAGTCACTATTTCCTTGAACATAGGGGTGGGAGCTTGCATGGTAGTGCATTTTAAATGTGGTGCTAGGAGGATACTGAGATGACACAGTGGGGGCGTCCTTACAAAAAGTTTCAAAAAGTGTCTAGTTTGTTGGTGGTAAAATATTTCCTAATAGGACGATCAGTAGCAACTAATGTGTGCGTGATTAACAACGAGATATACTGATGTGATATACATTGTATCAAACTATCAAAAATATGTTTATGGATATATATAAAAGATTCATATGAATTCATAGCTACTTTGATATACCGTATTTGTTCTTATAAGTGCACCTGCCCTATTAAGCGCACCCCCTTTTACACAGATTAAATTAATCAAATTTTGCTCTTTCCCCCCCCCCCCCCCAAAGATTTCATGTTTATCTTGCAATATTGTAACACTAACACGCCGGTATGCGCCGGGTGAGTTGTGAAAAAGACAGAAAAGCCGGTCACGTTGTGAAAAACACGCCGGTTGGGTTGTGAAAGAATGTTCGCGATGAGCAATAAAAGAAAAAATGCAAGAACCACGAAAAATCGTCGGGGTGCGCTTATTACCAATATTCGACATTTGTTTTTGTTTGAAATTTATTTTTTGTAAGAGCACTGTGCGCTTATTAGAAACGAATACGGTACACACATGTATATGTAGATTACTTTTTATTGCTTTCTTGTTGTTATTTACTTTATCTATTTGTTTTATTTACTTTAAAAACGAATCAAGAACTAGTTTCAGTTGCCTGTGAAATCATTGTCATCAAATTCAATAGGCAGACTTGTGAACTTGAAAACATTTCCACAAAATGCAGATGTTCAGGTATCAAGGTCAAGTAAATCTACATCTAATATGTAATCAATATGCGTCTACAAACACATGTTGGACTGTACACTGAGGGTACTTTTTTAACAGTTTTAATCTTAACAGCAGAGATATTTTCAAATGCGCATTTATAATTTACAGCTGTAAATTGCCTATTCTTGGTGCTATGGCTATGTATGCATATATTACCTCTACAGGAGGTCTAGCACATGTCACATGTGGCCTGTTACCACATGAACGCTCCTTTTGATTGATGGCAATCTTAGACCTTGTTAATTTGTACAAATTCAAATGTTAATACCGTGGTATTTGTACTCTTGAAAGACTTGGCGAGTGTAGCTAGGAACAGAAAGTCATACCACCTACACGTTAACATCATTTCAATCGCTCATCATTAATCCATGAGCTTATCAGCTTATCAATGTTTATTGAAGTACAAAGAGCCGGAAAAAATCAAACAGAATCTACTGTTTAAACAATACGTTTCAACAACAGAACTGTGTCAGCTGATAGAGCCCAGAAACAGACATCATTATTATTCATCACCTCCCCACACTAGGATAATAAACTGCCCACTCAGTAAGTATACCACAGTGAACAGACACATGGTGTCCATAGTTAATAATAAACGTATGGTTTCCAAACGTAATGAATATTGAAGGGGCAAGACTCTGCCATGTCACATCAAATAATGAGTAACTTATTGATAATTATTATTATTAATAATGAGTAACTGTGGTATGTTCTAGTGAAGCACTGTTATAATATCATTAGCACTGGCGTTAATCTAAACCCCTTACTGGCTCAAACCCTTAATCATGAAGCATGAGTACCAGATTTTGTGGTGGTTTCTACTTGCAGGAAACTTATTTCGTGTACATCATACATCATTATATTCCTTCCACATTCCAATGCACATTCAAATGATTTATCAATTAAAAAACACTTGCAGTTTCATGCCTATCTGCGTGATGGGACAGAGTAGGACGATAGCACCAGTCCCAAAAGATTCAACCCCTCACATGGCGTTCCTCCCTGCACTTGACAGCCCACACCACTACCACCCACTCACACTGCCTTCTTTTTGTGAAATGAAACAGCTGGCACGTTAAAGCAGCAGCTTCTAGACCTGGTCACCCAATTCAGCCTTATCGCTCCACCCATATACCACATGCTACTTCCAAAAGCTATTGCTTTTGATTACCGTACACTAAACCTTGCCAATAATTCTAAACAATCAGTCTAATTTCTTGCTTCATTTTTACAGAGCGAAGTGCCAGTCTGCATGTAGGCAAGTGAAAGTGATTATTCAAGTCGGTCTTGGACGCCAAACAATAGAAGAAAGTGCTCAACTTGTGCTTAAAACAGACGGCAAATAGGCATCGGAGAACACTAAAATTGGGGAGAATAATGTGTGGCGAAAATTTAGATTAAAATGAGATGAAAACAAGAAAACCACAGAGAATGTGGAACCATATTTGATGGATGATAAAAAGTGTATCGGTCATCATAGATTAAAAAAAGAGCATCAATGGACTTACCTTATTTACATGAGTATTGAAGAACATTGAATGGTATAGATTAGTTGAACCAGTTAACTGACGGATAAAGGAAAACTTTGTATTGACTCAAATAACCTTCAATGTGAACATTGAAACATGCAATAACATGTACAGTTTTGCAAAGTGAAGAGGCAATTCAAAAATTCCATATTGACTTATAGGTGAACTAAGTGAACTAACACGATTATAGAAAATTTGCTAATTGGTCCTCATTAGAGGGTGATAATTACTATAGGAACTGCTAACAAACCTTGATGGAATATAATTGCCAGTAGCTGCATCAATGGTTACAAACTCTGCAAAAGTATGCATAACAGGATATGAAATGGAAGCATGCACACATGACATGGACCACTGATCTGTGTCACTAGTCGTGATCTGATGTATGGACAACAAACCTTGAGTAGTGACTGGTTTTGTATCTGGCTTCAATATAAACCATGTCAACATGGACATCATTCATCTATATTTAGTCAGACACATCTTGTTGGAATAGATTGTGAATGTTAATGACTACAACTTGGAACAATGATGAACTTATCATACTCCTAGTGGAGAAGATAGTTGCTTAGTTGGCAATTCAGATACACTGATCCAAATGTGCATAAAATGTAAATGGCACGATGCAATTAATTTATGACCTTATATCAATCAGTGGATTTGCAGAAACTCATATTGGGACAATGCTTCCATTAGGCGTATAACATACGTAACACACTGTTAATGACAGCTTTGTCGTCAGCCACATAGGCGTTTAAAAACAAAGAGATATGCACTGGATACATGTGCAGTAGGTAGTAATTTTTTAAGCTCAAGTTCCCACTCTATGGCTATAAATAATGGTGATGTGAATAAATATTGAAAACTTTCAGTTTAGTGCAAAAGACATAAAAAGCAAAAGGGAAGCTATTGCTAAAGTATATTGCTTTTGCTAAAGAAATAGTGGATACACAAGTTAAAAGTCTGAAATTGTGTAAATAAAATATTTATTGTTGATACGCTTTGAAAAGTTTCTTTTTTCTGAACATTTGAAAAGAACTTTTGATAGTATCATCTAATGCATTTATAGTTGAGAGGGATGGTGTTGAAATATCAAAGATGCTGTTTGGATATTAATATTTAAATCATAACTTAAAAAAAAGAATGATATGAACATTTGGAATGTGCATAAATCTAGATATCTAATTCAGCAAAGCTGGATCATTTAAAAAAAGTATACAGCAATGAGTTTTAAAAAACATAGGCTTTTAGAATTGACTGAAAACATAGTTTGCAAACTAAGTTAGTGAATTACAGCAACATTCACTTTTCGATATAATAATTGCCAAAGAATTATTAAAAATTTCTTGCTAGACCTCCATCACCAAATCAGTCAGCCTTGATCAACACAGTGCTATCAACATGGGCTGCACTTCGAGTCACGAGGACAAAGAATACTTTGAACCATTTTCCACTCACAAATCCCTAAATGATCCAAATAAAAGACAATTCTGGAAGAAATCCAAACCAAAGCAGCCAACAACGGCAAATGTGATAAAAATGAACAACGGAACCGAAATAAAGAGTGCTGGCAAACATGACTATTATTTTGAGTGTACTGACTTTGTGGATGGTCGGAAAGCTTCCTGCATGTCAAACATGACCGAATATTCCATTGTGACACATTCCACGATTTACGATGACCCTGATTCGGGGATGGTTGGGTCAGACTTTGTGGAGGGAATGAGTCGCAAAAACAGTAGGAAAGGCAGTGCTTGCAGCAGTCGTGGCAGCTTCAGTTCACGACACAGCTTCCATCGCAAGTCATCAACGAAATCGTCATATAGCCAGAAGAAAAATGCTGAGCTTGGTTTTGTATTAATCGATGAAATTGATGAGGACACGCGGCGTCATTCTTCTGATGGAAAACCACAAGGTTTGTCACAAGCTGCAGCTACTTTTGTCACACAGAATGATCATTCTTTTGGCACCAAGGAGACATTTGTGGAGCCAAACGATTATTTCTCTATGTCATCTGAGAGTCTGTCTTCTGAGACGAAGGAACTGTTGGAAAAGGACAGTGATTCAAACATTGTGATGAATATTGATCGACACGATATGAACGGAAACGCAATGCTCGTGTTACAAGATGACATTCAATCTTCAAATGAAGAGTACACGCATAATCTTAACAACACATGTGATTACCATGGTGATGTGAATAGTAACCATGACAAACAAAACAGTAATGATGGAAACAACTGTTGCTGTCAAGAGCATGTGACCATCTTTATGGATAATGTGAACAAAAAGAAATACAGTAGACTTTCTTCTCACCAGAGCTCAGAGCTGTAAAGTTCATAGGGAACTAGGGGGGATTGGATCAAAAACGTGGCTCCCACCAAAAATAATTTCGGTTTCTGAGTCAAAACTCTTCCCTTAGCTTTACGATCATTCTTTATTTTAGAATTTACTTACTATACTAGTCTAAATATCTTATTATGTTTGTAACAAAATTAGGATATTAATTAGGATATTTTTGTACACATGACATTGTGATATTGAGAATGAAAATACTTATTTATTTGCTAGATGAAATGAAGTTGTGTGCCGAGGTTCAATGAACTACATGTACTATGTTAAAAAACAAAGGGACAGATTACTCCATAATCTTGTTTTTTTCAAAGATTCTAAGAATGTTTTGTTCAATGTGCATGAGAGGCAACTGTACTTATGAAATGTTTTTACCATATGCTATCTAATTATTTGTTATGTAAAGCATGGCCATGTAATATAAATTATTTTTGAAGTCATTTGTCTATGGTAGTTGTCATATTTAGTCGAAAATATTGGTAGTTGTTTTTTACAAAAACATCACAACAGTATTTGCAAGTGATTGCTAATAAGACTGGTTCCTTCTGTACTTTGGCCGACAAAAATGGAGGCTAGGCGATTGACGTATTACCTATACAGTATGTAAAATGATGGATAAGAGATGACCTGAAAGTCAAAAGAAGTTGCACTGATGTTGAGAGTACTTTATAAATTGGTTCTGCCTTTCATGTGTTTCAAAACTGAAAATTTAAGAAATAGTAATGATGTGCATAGTTATAATCATTAAAATACAGCATACAAAAATTATTATGATAATGAAATTTACTTGTCAAACTGAAATGGTATCATTTCATAACTTTATTGACAAAAACATTGTGGTGAGACAGAAACCTAGAGAATACCAATTGGACTGTTCACATTCTCAAATATCAAACCTATAACATTTAACTTGCTAATGAAAAGCGAAGTGACATTAGGTGTAATACCAAAAGGCACTATGGACTGAAAAGTTAATCGGCATCTCTCCTAATGGTGATCTTTATGGGGTTAGACACCATACACATTATTGTTTTGTTTCAGCTGAAGCTAAAGCCTTGTTTGTTTCAGTTCTATGTATGTATGCTTCTGAATAAGTTACATTTACTGATGAACTAATTTTCTCTAACTACATAATTATGAGGCAACACTGAAGTGATTCATATTTGGACACTTTGCAAATTAAAGTCTGCTTTCCACAGGGCCAATTTTGATATTTCTGCAATACTTTTAATACTACTTGAAAGAAAACATTCAAACTGGGTACATTGCTTACATATCTATAGTGACCGTTCACTGTCAAATGTTAGCACTTTGCATGTGCATTGTTGTGCATAGTGAAAGAAGTGCAACAATTAAGTTGATATTAATGTAATTACCTATTTCCCTAAAAGCTCACACCTTAAATTGATTAGGAATCACCTTTGTGAAAATGTTAAGTAAAGTGTATAGCTATAGGGTCAGTCATTTGATGCACAATGTATGTTCATATGACACATGAAATAAGACTTTTTAACTTTTTCCTGTCATTAACAAAACATTTTAATTGTAAAGTTAAGGGTTCTTTCGATGCTCTGCTCTCTGAGCACTTTTGATTTAGTTTTTTTAAAGTTCCGATTAAATTTTTGATTGATCAAGTTCAAGTATATATCTGTCAGTAGGGGCAGGGAATCAAATATTCTTTATGGATGTAATTAGGTCAACTAGATCAAAAGTGCTCAGAGAGCACAACGTCGCTAGAGCAACATTGACACATGGGCAATAAAGATGTTCGCTTTGCAATAAAAGTAGAAAAAACGTCTTACTTGATGCATGACTCATCCTACATCTGCATGTATATTCTTGGCATTGGGTTGCAGGCGCTTTGTAAACGTGGCTAAAGTAAATATCTATTGCCCATGAGTCAATATTAATATGGTAACGCTGTGCTCTCTGAGCACTTTTATTCCAATATAACCACTATGCCAATTCAATGGTCATGTTTCGAACAGTATTGAAACTATAGTGGAAAAAAGAGAAAGAAAAATAATTAAAATGACCCTCTGAAAGGTAAACTCTAATTGGCAAAGTGCCAAAATTGAATACAGTTAATGTTCAGTAGGCATGTAAGCATTGTACAAAGTTTGAATGCTTTCTCACAAGCATCAACAAAACTATTGCAGAAAATGTTGAAAATGAACCCAAAATGGCACTATGGAAAGCACACTTTAATTGGGAAAGTGCCCAAAATCGAATCACTTCGGTGTCGCGTCATACCAAATAGTTGTGTAAAGTTTGAACGAAATAGCGCGAAGCGTAAAAGCTCTAGCTTGTCCGGAGACAAACATACATAGATACATACATACATAGTTACAAACGAACGAAACACAAGGCTTTTGCTTCAGCTGCTGAAGCGACACAATGAGAACTTCTGCATGAATTCTAATAGCACCATATTATTCTTTTATTGTATTTTTCACATTCCATCTCAGAATGTTAAATCACCTTGCTATCACGATGCTACTATGACCATAATTTGGGGATTTAAAGAGATAATGTAAAATTAAATGTTAGATTGAAAAAAAAATTAATTTGTACATAATTATATACCGGGAAATGAAAATTATAATGTCTTTTCACCAAAATAAAAAATATTACACCCCAGAAAAGAATTGACCTTGGCCATTAATAAAAAAAGTATTAGTAACTTGATTCTTAGGATAAAGATATAACAATTATGTTAAAGTTAATCACATATTAAATATCCCAGGTTATGAGAATTGGTAACTAATTTACTTGATGTCCAGTGACTATATGATCAATCATATTTATACATGTTCCAAAACAGACTGTCACTGCTCTTACAATCTCAGTAGTCTTAATCATAATTCATCATTTTCAACGCAAATCATGTCAGGACTAATTTGGTAAAAAAAGCCATTTTTACAAATGCATTCCTCTGTACTTCCTAAAAACATGAAATAAGTGGTGAGACCACGGATTACTTAACTAATCTGTGGCGAGGCTATGATCGCCCATACACTAGACCCTGGTCAGCTTTTTTTTGAGCTGTGAACCTGAGACGCTATCAGCTGCACCTGCTTCACCTGGCACGTTTTACATTGTTAAGTCACATCACATTAACGGGCTCAGTCCGGACAAGCTTTGTTTCCTGACCGTGTACATGTTTCTGAGACATCACACTTTGTAATGCGGCAACATGTCACTATTTACAATCCTGTTAACATCCTAAATGCTTACACAAAAGCCCATGGGTTTATATATCTAAGGTTCATCATAATACAAAGTTTGGAACTTTACTATATTTTTAGCCACAGAATGAAATTGCTCACAAACCCCATATGGGTGAGAGTGCCAGATAGGCTACTTAAAACTTTTATTATGGATCTGTTATGTTAAGAGCTAGCTCGACATTGACACACTTCATGCTACTTGGAGTAGTCAAATTGAAACCACACGATTTAGGTACAGAAAATGTGTGTGATGTTGAGCATTTATAGGCACATTTCACAAAGACAAACCAGCAACCATCCCTATTTAATGAATCTATAAACATATCTAATTCTAGCTAATTATTGTTAAAAATCTGTTGTAGAATTTTGAATTGCTTACAAATAATAACAGCAGCATGGATTTTTGAACACTAATATTTTCAAGCACATGCGTAAATCTAGAAATTACCTTTAAAGAAAATGCTCAGTCAAAAAATATTTTTTATTCAAAAACCAGTATCAATAGACAATGCCTTTTCATATTGAAGTGCATTCAAATTAAGATGAATAATTTTCAAGTTTAGTGTACATGTATTACTACTATTATACTACTATTACTCCTATTATAATAGACTATATAATTGTAGTAAAGCGTATGGCATAGTGTTTGTAGATCATAGTAGTATACATACCACACACCCCTCCCATGATGCTGGGGCCCATGTTCTAAAACACAAGTTCACGTGAATATTGTATAATCGAATGATTTTCGCTAGACGTACATGTATTTCTAACGGCAGACTTAACATTTAACATTGAGAAGATAAGCCACTTCTTACGTGCACCATGAAGTTATGTCTGACGAATATCATTCGGTTGACATTTTGCGCCTTCACATGTTTTGACTGTTCTAAACCTGGACTTTTATGGTGGTATTTAAATTGCTGTAATTTATTTATTAACCTTGTTTAAATGAATGGAATTGTCGCAATACACAAAATATATCATATTGTTTCTATCTAAGAACTGAGCATGGACTTACAATGTGCAGCTTTTAACTATAAAATGTATAAGAACGCCCACATCAAACATACATGTACATGGATCACATCAAATATTTACATCATTGAAATGTCATTATAAAAACCTGTAAATATTTTTATAGTATTTGATCCAGTTCAACCTAATTGGCATTTTACAACTAACAATAGAAGCATGATTTATTGATTGACTGAATGATTGATTGATGAATGTTGGCTCTTGCTTGGATGTTAGCAAAATGTAGGCCTATACCATTTATGTAGGTCATTCATAGTGCTGTCAATTACAAATGTAGACTTGGATTTTGGAACAAAACATTTGCCAAGTATTGCCACAGTAGTAATGTAAAACATTGATTGCCTTCTTTGTTTTTTGTTTTTGTTTTTTCCGCTCAAGAATTGGCCTTTTATTAAGTATCCAAAAGGCAGAAAAAGGGAATAATCTTGACAGAGTCTTTTGAAGTTACCTCAAAAGGACGTCATTTTGATGCTAAATGACTTAAAGACCGCTGTGCGCTATTCATAGTGAGACCCAGCTTATCGTTTCTGCTCAGCCTGTTACTCTTTACTTCGTTATGTCCGTTCCTATTAATATTCTTGGCTTGTTTTTTTTATCTCAGACTGAAATGTCACTGAAACCATTACATGCATAATAACTGATAACGGACTTTTGCTCCAACCAATTTAAGAATGCGTTGCCAATTACAAGGTTTTACACCAGTTACATAGCCCGGAAATGCGTTTTGCACAGTTAACTGTAGCTTTGGAGTTTTGTTGTGCTTTGTCGGTTGGGGTTTTATAAATTGTTAATTGTGTTTGAACCTGATATAAATGGACATGCTTGAGGAAAAGGACAAGTTGTTACAAGTGTCTATTCAATGAAACTAAAACAAGAAACTGTACACTAATGCTTCATGCTGGTCCCACGCAAATAAGTCTTGTAGATAGTTTTATAAACTCAGTGTTACATGTAGATATTACTTCAATACAGTCAAACCTGCTTTACTTGAGCTCGCATGAGTTGAGCACCCGCTATGTAAAACTCATTTCAATTCTCCTCCAAATTTACTATTGATAATAACAAAAAATGCTTTCATTTCAAAACCTTTAACTCGATAAACTTGTCTATATGGACCAAAGAACCACTTCCGCCCAGGCCGATTTGAACTTGATGCTTTATATGTAAATAAAAACATTAGATGTTAAGGTGAAATGGCAATTTTCCAATTAAATTGTAAATAAAGCTCTTAAAAGTAACAACCTTTTTTTTATTTGATTAAACATGAGTGCAATTCGTGCATTATCACCCATTTAATGGGTATAACTCATCTTTCTTGATAACCCGTAGTTCTGATAACTCAAGGTCAACACTTAATTCCCTTCCACTTCGAGTTGAGCTGGTTGGACTATTATATATATTAAAAAAATGACCAATGAAGTGTTAACGCACCAATTATAAGTAGCATAATGGAAGAGCTGTGAAGGTCCTAATACCTAACATGTCGTGTGTGAACTTGAGCCATTTATGTAAGACTTTACAATATAAACACTAGTGTATGGCACACTGATAAAGCTCATATACACAAAGTCATTAAATATCATAAGAGAATATTCAGTTCAATACAAAAAAAGTGTACATGACCATCCAAGTGCCCACCCTCATGTAAACAGCCCTCCCACCTCTTTTGCTTGAATGGTTGCATACGGTACATGTAAACCTATACACATTTTCAAGCTTCTCCTCTCACATCTTTTTAGGCCTAGAAAAAATGATTGTTTGGTTCCTTCCGGTAACATGATTTTGAAAAATAGGTTAGTAAGGTAGGTAATTTTATTTTTTTTCTTCATATATTTTTACCGCAAAAAATTAGGTTAGGTAGGGGCCACTTCTTTTTTTTACTCCACATAGAAAATGAAAATGACTGCTCACACAACATGATGGTAAAATTAAACAAAAATGATGAATTACATATGATTTTTTATTGGATCGCTAAAATTAGTATATTATTTTATGTCTGAATCCATAGGTTCAAAGTTTTTATAAAAAAACTCAATAAAAAGATTAGGTTAGGGGGGTTAAAATGGGTTAGCTAGGGTTACCGGAACCACAGGATCATTTTTTCTAGGCCTTAGCAAGCATATTTCTACCGAGATGGACATAGCTGAAGACAGATTTTACAACCCTTAGCTTCCATTTAACTACACCAAATGGCCCTGGCGGGACTCACACTCACGACCACAAGGTTGTGAGCCCAGCATGATACCATCATCCCAAGCAGAGAGGTGTCTAGTCATATGGAAGCTTAGAGTTGTAAAACCGATCTTCAGCCACCGGTATGTCTTTCATGGTGGAAATATGCTTGCTAAAAAAAAAGATGTGAAAGCGAGAGAGAGAGAGAGAGAAGCTTGAAAATGTATCAGCAAGCACTGGGAAACACATACATGTATATTTCTACAAACATTTACTTTCAAAATGAAAATGCTAAAATGCTTTCTGTCTTGAAAATGTCACAAAAGCAATATCATATTTTCATCTCGTATCAATAAAGCCAAAGTCAACAGTCATAAAAACTGTTCCATAACACAATAAGCATAGAATTGAACAAAACGGTTTTCCAGAGGAATGATTTACATCCAATATCCACGTTGCATATCAGCAGAGATGCCATTAATCACAAAAGGAGTGAGAGCTTATATTAATGCATATGTTCTAGTACCCCAACAGGCATTTTTGGATGTGAACACCTCCTGGATGGCAGACTGGCATGTACGATGCGTAATTGACATTTCCTATCCTTTGTAAGTTTGCTGCCAAACACCAGGAGAAAAATTGTCATCCATATGCATCAAAAGAACTATTGTGACTTTCTAGCTGTCGGACTTATCATGAAGCAAAACTGTCATATTTTCCAGCTACTTGCATGAGATGAGCACTTGATGTGTTCAATTTACAAAGAAGCTTGTTCTCCACTTCCCCACCCCGTCAGTGGATCAGTGATTATTCATGTAGATGTTGTTGTGTCACTGAACAGACAGAAAAGATACAATGGCAAATGGCTGCGAGGCATGCATGTCTACAGGATTACAGGCCCGTTAACAGCATTTACATGTATGTACATTGCCGTCAACTCTCTCCAAAAAACAGATACATATGCGTTTTTTGAAGTGGGTGAAGATAGGGCTAATCTTACTGTTGAAACATATTGTTCCCTTCCATATGACAAACTAAACATTTGCCTCAAATAACGCACATTTTTTCTAATCATATATGGAAATAATTGTGACAAAAACTGGTGATTGTTCATTTTTCATATAAATAAGTCGTTAAAACATCGCAAAAGGTACATGTATGCACGCCCTGTGAGTGCTCGAAGTCCATCTTGCGTTCATTGTGCTGTTGATGCATGTTGTTAGCAACCCATTGCCAAGTCTTTTGCATGGCAGAAGTAGGCTTATTCATATATGTACAACTGCAGTGCACGATTTAATTGGTATGTGTGTTTTATACCATCATAAAACACCTAAATGGGATGTAGGCAACATAAATTTTCTGATTTCATATAGAATGCACATCCTTAGGGTGAGTTCTGGCCAATGCTTTCATACAAGAGATAGGACTGCATAAGGAACAATGTGATACATGTACACGTATATGCAATTAGCCAAAGAAGCAAGTGAAATCATTTAAGTATTCGGAACAGAATTGAAATGGGTTACATACTGTCTTCACTTGTAAAGGCCCATGGGCTTAACATCAAACATAGACTTAAGGTTCAAATACAGGCCCATGGGCCTATAAATGAATTTATTTTATTTTCCCCCATCAACCTGAACATGCTTTATGGACCCATGCTAGCCAACCATCACTAAAAGATTATGCCAATATTCTATCTAGAAGTCAATGTAGCCTCCCACTATATGTAAAATGAATTATTCCTTCTGACCCACTTATATAATTGAATGCAATGCTATTTTGAAAAATCAAGTGGACATGTACATGTACATGTATACAATCGATTCTCAAAATACACGGGTTTTCACAACCTCATTTCGACTTCACACAGCGAAGGAAGACTGGCAAGGCTTTGGGAATTTGGAGGATTAAAGACACAATATGGGCCCCGGTGGCTGTCTATCACGCCGTCTGAACCTGCCATCCGTCTATTCAGGGAAAAGTCCGTTAATCTTTGAGTGTCAACACCTGTCTACCAACAACCCCACCGAATCCTGCTTACTGCCACTTTTCTTTTCATTCGACTTGGTGACATTTGAGTTACATACATGTACGGGTAGGTTATAAAACGTTACTTATAAATATAAGTAGTATATGTCAATACACTTAACCACTAATTAACTGATATAGATAGTATTTTTTTGTCCAAAAAGACCAAACATTGGACAGCACAATTTTGGTACATGTATGCTTGATCATTTTTTGTTTAAAATGAAATATAGAAAACGATTATGCATGCAAATAGGTCAAATTGAATTGATATTAGCTATGTCTGCTGATGCTAATATAAGACTACTACATACATGTACATTAGCACATTAGCAGAAAGTAACTTGGAAATACTCAGCGCCAGCTGGAGGACTTAAGCTCCAGTTTCAAAATCGCGGATATCGATCTGTGACAATTAATCCTACAGTAAAATCTGAGATGCATGCATGAAGGGAAATACGGAGTCCAGACACAACGCGTCTGTTAGGTGAAAATATCAAAATCAACGACTACAATCCCACGACTGTGTCGGCATCAATTATCAGCAATATCAGACCCTTGCATTACATATATATATACATACAATGTACTTTGAAAATGCTTCGAAAAATAAAACTGAAGCTTCTCTGTCCACGTAAGTTGCCATGGATATAGTTCACTCAGTCTGCGATCATTTGCTCCTCCTGTTGGCCTTTACGAGCGCCCTTCATCTTCATGTTATAGCCATAAAGCCTCATTATACAATGGAGCGCTGCGCTCCGTGAGGAGTCCTTAATGTGTCGTCTGGTATCCTGTGTACCCTTTAAAGACCTCGTTCCCAGATCAATCATAAACTTACATCGATGCGTCAATTTGGCCATTTGGCATTTTTCGACTCGCACATCCCTTCCTGCTCCAAAGCCGTCTTCTAGGAGATGACATTTGAATGTTTTGGGTCAAAACATGGAGCACTTAGGCATAAATGTTTAATATGAACGTCAAAAGCGATGGCCACTGCATGTGACATAAAAACCCAGCCATGATTGAGCCTGGATCTGTTCAGACATATGATATTATGATTTGTTATCTCTGAAAGAAACTGCATAATAACTAGGACCCTGAGTAGTTGCGTTTTTCAAATCTATACGTACGGCTGACAAAGCACGTTGTGAAATTGTGGCAGGAACATTCACAGCAGAATGGAATTGTATCATGTTCAATAAATACATTTGTATAACTCATACATGTATTTCATTTCAAAAGATTTAATTATATAGTTAAATAGTTGCCTCATGGGACTGATGTGCTCCTCTTAATTACTTGCAATTGCTGATGTAGTTGCAATGCATTAATAGACTACATGATCAGGGATTTTGAGTTTAAACCCCAGCAAACACTACCAGATGTGTCCTGGCTTTGTTTCACAGTCTTCTTAGAGTGATGACATTGGAGTTAAGACATGAGTGCTCAGGCATGAGTGATATATCATCCCATGTTCTCCCATAGGGAACAGTTCCTCCCAAAAGTCATATACATAAGATCATACTTATGATTGTTTCACAACAGTCTGCATCAAGTCTTTCTGTATGCTAGAACCATTCTCAACACATGTATCAGCAAATAGTTATGAAATGTACCATTTGATATTTCAATATTTTATACATTTCCAAATCAATAATCATAAAGATGGTGATGAATGGAGAGGAGAGACAGACAGGACCATCTATTACAGGGATTAATTCAGGCCTGATCAAATAGTTACTTGATGATCATTAACAGTATTTTATGAACAATGCAAAGTACATGTACAGTGTAGTATCTTAAATTTAAACTGATAAAATAGTGTGAATACCTATAATATAAGCTGGTGTAAATTGCACAATGCTCCTAAACCCACGACATGGGAATCTCCAGTCACCAGAAGTTTGCAAGTTGCTCATAAACATGAAGACATACAATCACATTTGCTCGTAACAATAAAACACTGAAACCATACATTCAGATAACTTCTGGAATTACTTTACAAAATGAATGACACACGTTCTTTTTGTTCATGCAAGAACAATCAAAGACTTCCACATGATTTTTCCCAACCATTTGAGAAATTCCAATGAGCTATTTGAAGACGAACATTAAGTCAATAGCTATGAATCCTCTTATTCTAATTGACTACATGTATAATATGCGTTGAAAATACTTATGCAAAACTTTCATAGTAAAAGTGAATATTTTTGTCCTCTAAAAAATCTGACATTAGGCTGGATTGCGTTTTACTTCCCAATATCATGTTGTTTACATTTTGCTATTTGAGGCACTATTTTGAGAACCAGTTGTGTAAATTTAGACAATCAGTGCTATTATCAATCTGTGTATGAAATTCCGATCTCACTGTTTCTTCTGAACGCCTACTTAATGTAAACAATTATAAAGTCTTGACAATTACGTTTGTTGATGAGGACTTACAATAAACCTTTCCCTTTTTTTTAAATAAAGTAAATGTTACACAGATATATTTCAACTGCTATATTCAACGACATATTGATAGAGCCGAAGGACAAACTTATTAATTACAACTTAGAATTTACGTTGTTGGCTGTTGGACGGTCAGTCCTATCTCAGCAATTAATGCTTCATTTCCAATGTAACCCTTCAATTCCTTCAACCTCCCAGCATCGACTTGATTAACCCTTAAGATGTTGCAATTTGTAACTATATAACAAGTACATGATGAAACGATCTGATTAGACTTATTTCTATCGTCACTAATTACATGCATAATACATGAGCGATAATATTGTGGCATCCACGCATACCCGGTAAGAAAACTCAATGCAATAATGATCATCATGGAGACATCCATAACAAACATCCCTTGATAGTAATCTTGTCATACTTGAGAAAAATATATGTATTAATCAATAACTGGTTTGAATGTGTAATGCAAAAATTGCTTATAAAATGAAAAATAATCATCACCAAATGCTGAACAGTTGCCAAAGTGCAAAATAATGGAGCTGAACACTAAGCAACTATTTTCAAACTTAAATGTCCTAAAAAAAATAAAAACTTACTTCAGTAGAGATTTGCATTTGTAAAAATCAGTGATTTTTCAATAGAAATACAATTCAATTAATACTTGTAAAAATAAGAGATAAAAAAGATGAATGATTGCAGGAACACTTACATGTACATGTACTAACCATTTAGAGAAGCCTACATAGCAGTTACAAAGCGAACTTCATTTTACATGACAACCTATTATTTTTAAGTTTCAAATATCTAACACTTATTTTGTTAACAAGTGTAATGTATTTGCCATATAAAAATTTAAACATTTTTTCCATGAGTTGCTGCTTGTAACATACATGTTAATTAAATTGACAGTTTTTGAGGCATTGGATCTTATCTTCAATGAACTATTTTCATGTAACGCTAATTATCTTGGCAATAATAATCATCAATTACATTCATGGTACATGTAATTACCGTACAAATGACAACCAAAAGTATGTGCTGAGTTGGTGTTTTGGTGGTAATGAATCATACTTCAGCGCAAACTCTTACACAAATCCTGAACATTGATATCACTAAAAGTTCAGTTTTTTAGCTTTCTATGTACGTAACAAATAGAACATTTTAAGCATTGCTATTCAGGCTATAACAATCAAAACTGCACACATCATTCTCAAGAAACCCTGCGCTGAGAATCCAAATTGTACAGACAGTTGGATTGACATATTACTAATTATCCGTCACAAAAGAACAAAATAAAAAAAATTACATGTAGGCATTTTGCACTTTTTAAAATGAGCACAAGACTGAGTACATTTTACAATGTCAGGTCGAGGGAGAGTTGCATTACCCAACCGGCGACTGAGGGTATTGAGCCACTTGTGATGTAAGCTGATGCTGAGAAATGGGACAAAGCTTGCCATGAATCTTCATTTCATTTCATTAGGGATGTGGATGTCTCTATTGAAGGTACGTTTACATATTGCTCAAGACGTACACAGAGTGATCATGCAAGAATACTAGAACACTAGATCAATCAACTCTAGTCTGACATATACAAACATTTGAAATTGAAAACACGCATCCTCAACAAGCACCAAGTGTCCACAGCGGTGTAACGCCTACAGACTATTAGAAACATGCTTGTTAATCCTGACGATAAAAAGTTGGAAAAATGTGAGGTTGTATACAGAATCCCATGTAAGTCACGTGATAGCGTGTATGTAAGGGAAACTGGCAGAAAAAGTAGTGTACAGGTTAAGGAACGCATGAAAGACGTAGATCAGAACAGTAAGGGAACTTTTCCTAGAGCTATGAAAAAAGAATCTATGAAACAGATAAACAAAAGTACAATTACTGATCATATTAATGAGAATAACCTCGCAATAGACTAGGAGGAAGTGTGTGTGTAAGACAGAGTAAGTGACTATAGAACAAGAACTATCGAGGAGGCAATAGAGATACAAGCACAGTAGCAGGTCATGAACAGGGACAAGGGGGCCTATCATCTCTCCCATGTGTACGAACAATTTTTGAGACTGGAAATTGTGCCGAGGTTTTGAAAATGGCAACTGCTGTTGCCGAAACTGTCAACAATAAGTCATTGATAAATCTAGTGTTGCGAACAGATGAACTAATCATGTCAATATATATATTCCAACACGACAAACACATTCAAGGATATTTTACAATGATGCATGCATCATTGTCATAATTGGGGCAAACAATTTTTTTATTCATTCATTCAAAATACCAGTACTTTTCATGATCAAACAATAACAAAAAAAATCAGATAACAATCATAATTACAAACAGTTTTACAAGAAAAATTGTCACATTCTTTGTAAAAATCACATCCATAATATAAAATGATGAATGCCTTTTTTTTTCAAAGAAAGTATGTAAAAGTCAAAAACAATTCAATACAATAAAATATAAAATAGATTATGCACAGTAGACCTAATTAATAGGATAACACTTAGAAGTAAGGAAAGGTGAAATCATACAATTCCAGTAGATATCAGGCCAGTCAAAAACACAATGCAAACTTGAATTCTCCATATAAGACATTGAAAGGTGTACCATCAAGGTAGCAGAAAGATAAGCATCCAGTTCAACATTAACAGCATACAGTTGAAGAAAAAGCTGTTGAGTAAAGCTGTGTTTTAGCAATTCTACAAGTCTTTGAAGAGAATTTTGGTGAATTAAAATGGGCAACTCTGAAGATTTTTTTCTCTAAGAGTGGCTTTGAAAATTTCAACAACTTTCAGGACAAAAGTAGACGTTCTCTCAAAAAAAGAAAAGAAGCACTCACCGACGAGGCGGGGTCAGCCATCATCTTGGCCCAGGCCATGGCCTCAGGTGTACACGATCGCACCGTCTCGGTTCGTCCGTGCCAGTACTTTCTGGTTGATGAGGTCTCGTATGTTGGAGCTGGTCTACACAACATAAACAAAAATTATTCTGGGTACAATATATTGATATTTGTTGTAACTTTGTAATATTTTTACTTGTTATTTTTTGTTCATACCAAAAACAAAAAACAATACCAAAATCACCCAATCATAAGTATAATCACGGACTGCTTTCATATTCTTGAATTACATGTACATGTACATATTACAATGGTTCATAGTATCATTTTAGACGAGGACTGGTATAAACTTCTCTAAAATGAAGCACGTGTATTGGCAATAAGAAGAAGAATAATGGAAATATTTATCATGCTTGAAGGATACACAAAAAATGAAGCTAACTAAAAGCTAGAAATGCCATGAGTTTGTTACTTGTTGTAGAGTCGAAAGTACGCCAGCTGTAGACTGAGCTGCACGTGTGTATCCGGCACCACTTTGAAAGACCGCAGCATTTTCCGGCCATAACTCTTGTAGAAATTCACAGCTATGCTTGTATTATCACACTAAAAAAAGACGATACGCAAAACTCTTTAATTTCTCCAATGGTAGTTTTGACATTGGAAAATGTAATAAGTACAAAGATTCATAGTTAAAAACATAATGTAACCTTATGATCAAAAATGATTTTTTATCTGTGAAACAGGATAGTGCGTAGACTTTTCAAACAGTAAGAATTTTAATTAACAGTTTTATAAAAATCCAAGAATTGAGAGTAATAATCGTACGTGTTTCCTGTAGACCTGAGTGCAGCTTGCTACCCCTTCTTTTATGGTATCATCAACCACAAAGTTGAGCTCCTTTGGCTTAGGAACAGGTCGCCCCAAATCAGGGCACTGAAATGTTTTGGATGTGGTTTGGTCTCTATTTTTTGTTTGTTTGGTGTTAACGTTGTTCATTTTATTTCAATAATAATTAGACACAGATAAATCTTTATTTTAATGTTCATAAAAATAACAATATTTTTAAGCCTTCTTTTACTTTAAGTAACAAGATGTGAAAAATTATCTATCTAACGCGTCACTACTTCAAATAAAAAAATCATCATGCTTTTTACATTGGCCCAGTAATTTAATATATATACTCAAAGTATCTTAATCAGACTGGTGGATTAATCAAAGGAATAACAATATGTTCGATATTATCAGTTCAAGTGTTTCATCAAATTGCAAATTTTTTAAACTGGCACTAAGAACCCATTTTTTTTTAACGAAAGTCGTATGAAATGACCAAGAGCTTGAGGTTAGAGCATTTGTTTAAAATATGTTCTCAGCATCAGTTTAACAATCAGTACTAATCATTATGATAACAAAGAAGGACACATGTACTGACTGTGACTAGAGAGAAGGTTGTGTTGGAGGCGAGAAGCAGCATCACCCAGTATGTGATCACCACCATCACCATGGCATCGTGGGGCGCATGCTGCATCAAACAGCCAGCACAATATGTACATGGAATAACTGGCAGGGGTCAGGTTTTATATACATGGAACAACTGGCAGCTTTCGGGTTTCTATCACTTTAGTCACTGTGGACACTTTTCACGTGGCATATGCGTTCAATTTGAGCGCGTGACGGCTTTGAATGCTAACAAACCTCACGGTGACTGTGAGCTTCTTTTTTTGCATACTCAGTTTGGTCATTGGTTTATAATAGGTATTACATGTTGAATGATTTGTCTGGTAAAATGCCTCATTATTGACCAGGTTTTTGAATGCCATGATAAAATAGCGCCAGTTACAGCAGACTGTTCAAAGTGATAGAGCCCTAGGCGACCCCGTCTTTCAACTAGCAACCAACATGAAGCATTAAGGTGAACAAAAAAACTAGGGTAAATGGTCGGGAAAATATTGTAGACAAAGGTTGCTAGCACAGAAATATGTAGAAATAAGCATTTGTATTGAGGTTTGTTCAGCAACAAATTAAAAGCAACCAATCTGTCTCAAAACACTGAGTGCATTATGATTGGAATGTTGTGTAATGTCTTGGCAAAGAGCATTACCAAGAGATCCAACGTAGTAAGTTTCCTATAGTGGACGTAAAAGTATTGAACAGGTGCGAGCAAATGCGCTCTTTGGGATGGTTTACATCTCAAGTGACTAAGTATATTTGTAGGTTCATTACGGCGGACTCGCAACGCCACACAAATATATGGTTATTATATATAAGGTAAATAAAGTCAAATAAAGTTAGTTAGGATGCTTTGAAAACTTTAATTTCACAATATTTCGCCTTATGCATGCTTCCTCAGGTCCAATTTTTTTCATTTTGATTTCAACCCAAGGAAGCCTGGATAAGGCGAAATATTGTGAAATTAAAATTTTCAAAGCAACCCTTAAATAACTTTATTTAACTTTATTTACCTTTTATCTGTTATATACAGTCTGAGGACATCTGAAAGTCAATCAGATTTCATATAAAACTGAATTATAATGACCTAATCCGGGACCAAATGCTAGTTAAAACACCTGACCCACTCCGGGATCTCATGCACAAGACCTCACCTGGCTGTCGAGTATACACCTACATGTATACTTGTTACCTTGTTTTTTTCTAGTAACTTATTATTGAATAATGAGAACACATACTAGTATACCAACCAACTGCCGTGACACTCCCGGGACTACACCATACCAACCACCAACCATAGATTTCTTGTAGGTCATGTTCCTGTTTGCCGTCACGTTTGGTTTTAGTAGCAACTTTTGTGGTTCCGTTTTACTATGGGAATGTCTACATTAGACTAGCACAGAAAACTAGCAAATATAACGTTGCATCGAAATTATACCCTTTAAAAGTATTTGAGAATGATAAAGAACCAATATGCGTTTGATTTGACAACAAGAAATCAAATATCAAACAATTACAGCTTTGTCAAATATAAGTTGAAAGTCAGAAGATGTGTGAAATGTTGACACTTGTTATTTTGTCAGGGAGCATTACCTCTATCACTAGCAGTAGCAGTTGACCAAAAACACCATGTACCACCACAAAGTTGTCGTATTAATATATAATTTTGATGGAAAATAATCTGCAATAATATGCAATTCCATTCATATATATAAGTCTATGTAATTGTTTTAACTAAATAGTTTATTTTGAGCATCAATCACATGCATCGCCAAATAGATGACAGTTGACGTTCGGCGGGAATACCCATGACATTGGGTAAACAACATAGTTTGTAAATGTTCCTGTGAAGTTTGTTTGTTTTTTTGGAGGAGGTGGTGGTGGGGTGGGGGGATGTAAATGCCCAGAAATAGTCTATATTATGTAGATAATATTATAATGAATGACTTCTCATTATAGCTATTCATATTTCTAATCTTAAAATGCAAATATATCAAGTCAAAATCGTCCAATTTCCTATTCATTTGTACAAGAGCTCTTGTTGACCATCCCCAACAACGACCCTGCTCGCAACTGCTGGGAACGCAGATATGGACGTGTTGCATATCTCGTTAAACTACATGTACAGTGTATCTCTGGTCCAGCGGTTAACTTAAGAACCTATTGGAAACACACTAGGCCAATACATCACTGGGCATTTATTCAAATGTCAGTGTTTAATTAGTCACTTAAAATGTACATTCAATTAGATGAAAAATAAATTTGACACATTGAGTATAAATGCGTATTTCATAAGTCTGGATATTAAGATGCTGGCATCTTTGTAGAAATTTAGTGCATGAATTTGTGCATTTCTTTCCACAAAGCAGGGATTATTTTTCTATCAAAAAGGCATATACATTCTTTTTTTACCAATCAGTCAGATATGTTCATATAAAATTTTTGCAAAATTTCCCATGTATTGTAAATATGATTATGCTATACAAGATAAAAGACAAAATGAAAAGGTGCAGATAATACATGTCGGAATGCAGATTATAATAATCATCTGAAGCACCTGAAATCTATTACAAGATTGATTAGAAACAAAATGGTAGAGTCGCAAGCTTCTACACCAGGAATAGAACTATGTACCTCGTGTGTGTATATCATAAAGTACACATAGAAAATCCCATTACCGCTGCTGTAATTTATTAGACAATTAATCATAGTATGTAATTTATTGGACACAGATTGATGCTTGGAACATGGATATGATGACAAAGGTAATAGAGATGGCACATGTAAATATGAATGATAATTTGTGAAAGCAAAATGACGATCACTTGTCCAAACACAATGTCATAGATGCATTTTTTTCAAAGTGAAAAGTATATAGAGTACATGTAAATCTTAATCGAACTTTCGAAGTCTTTTGCTTAATTATTTTATCAAGGCACATCTACTTACTACGATCAAAATTCATGTTCATATTCAAAGAAAATTTCTAAATTTACTTAATATCAGTTTAGGTCGGAAATCTAAAGGCAGGGCAACTTGTATTTTAGACAAATGTACATGCACATCATAAATCTAAAAAGTTTGCAATATTTCATCACATGATAAATCATCTTCAAAGAAGCATAAAGCAACAAGAAATTTAAGTACATTACACAATTGAATTCATTCTGAAATTTATGAAACAAGTTTTTGATAAACTACTTGTATTAAAAGTGATAGGGTTTGGGGTTCAAAACTGGAGATGTGTTCTGTAGTACCTTCCACCCTTGCATGGCCGCGCCAGTTGCAATCATATAACAAAATAATGTATTCACAACCATAATCATGGCATCATGGGGAGCATGCTGGAAAATAATAAGTGGGTTAAAGTGATTTTAATACAGACATCTCACTTTGCGATCCACAGATGGATCAAGATGTGATGTATACATGTATTGCCAATTTACTTCACCACGCTGATTTTCATGGAAACTCTTCACTAGAATTATGAAGAAAAAAAAATATATGGCACGAATAGTATCTGAAAATCAACACCAACTAATTTAAAAGTTACTGGTATATTTCAAGCTTAACTTTATAAATATAAATACAGTCGGACTCGGTTAACTCGAAGTTGAAGGGTAATGACTTCGAGTTATCAGAACTTCAAGTTATCAGGGCCATATCAGGAATAAATGACTAACACACCTCAAATGAGCAATAATGCAAGAATGTACTCCTGTTTGATCAAAACATTGACATTACTTCATTAAAAGCAATGATACTATACATACTCAATCACTTAAACCTTTTTATGAGATTAGCGAGACTTATTTGTTTGTTGAGTACATTGTATTACGTGTGCATTTTGAAATGAATGAATTCTGACAATCACAGTAGACTACAACCTCTCCCAAGCATGGTATTAGTTGTTGTTGCCCAACAAATATGTATAAACAATGACAGCACAATACCTGCTTACAGTACTGTCCTCGTATAAGGACCACATTAATTATTAGTCAAGCAGCCGAGCTCTGGTTACCCTGATGTAAGGTATGAATAACAAAGTTTTTTTTTGTTTTTGAGTTAATCATATAGTGTATAAACAGAAACTAAAAATGGGTTCGACTGTACGTTAAACATGACAGGTCCCAAACAAACACTTAAAACTTTGTACATCAGGAACATTTCTGTTTATATATGTATTTGATTGATTATTGTGGAAACTGTGTTAAATGCACACCACGGCTTTTTGAAGTAACCAAAATACATGTATCTACGATAACACCGGTGTCCACTATATAGAGGTGTCCACGTTCTTGTGTACTTACATCACAGTTGTTTCCCACTGCACCGTTCTTAAAGAAGATGAAGCACATGGACTTGTCAAACCAGCGGTTGGTCGGGTTCCCCAACATGCACTGCTGAGCAAGCTGTAAGACATCAACAGACCTGATGTTAGAGGATTCTTTCTCTAATCATATCAGGCTATATCTCACAGCCATTGCTGGAACTCCAACACATGACCATTGTCCACTGTGGTACCTCATCACCTTACAGTTCGGCAGGTGCACTTGACCACTCGGCCATCCTGATAAAACTAGAAGCTTTGTCATTCCAACTCAGGGATTTAATGATACAATGTCTTAGAGACAGAGTAGATATACAATTTTGTACATGTAGCATTGTTCACTGAAGTGAATTATCACACAAATGTTGACTATTGATTACATATAGAACTCTATAATATTAATGTTTTTCCTCAATTCCATTATTAATAATATTTATATGGACAGAGCTGTGCAAACATACAATACAGTGTCAACTGTGTCGATCAGTTAACCAATCAAGTCAAACATTCAGCAGTTATGGTAATCAATTTTCCCACATTCAAATAATATGTGTAAGTGTATAAAGTTTACATTAAAAATTATCAGTACTATCAATGCAGCATGTAAGTTCCATAGGTGTACATTATTTTGGACAGCTTTAACATTCTAATTTTTGTAATCAATATAATATGCAAATGTGGATGATTGTGGACTAACAGCGATATATGTAAATTAACTGTCTGAGTTTGCCAATAAAACGAAGATGAATTTTTGTGAAAAGAAATTCTACTATCTCCATTCATAATTATAATGTGGTTTTATCAAGCACAATCCATTCATAATATTATACTATTAAAGATACTAAATTATGGTGAAGTTGTAGTTTTTTGGTCCCTCCACAATATCATTACTATGATGCTTATGTTTAGAACGTGCATATGCCAATGAGTAAACAACTACTTGTATAGTAGAAGCCATGAGCTTTATATCTTAAACCTACCACTTTACAAGTGACCATGATGTAGAATCTGTAATATGAAAACATTGTCAAAGAACTCTAGCTACAGAGACGTCCATAAAATGAAGTACCAACCGATGACGCGTGTTCGCCAAGATATCGCCCAAATTAAGATATCGCTCAAATTAAATAATTTAAAGTTATTCCCCAATCCTTCAAGTGTGACTTAAAAGTAGATTTATTTGTACTGTACCTCTTCCATTGTAGTGGGTGTGGCATCGTCAAGGGAAATCGAGAAGATGGACGTCTGCACAATGTCCAGCAGGGCAGCGTTGTCAGGGTGAAGTCCCAACAGGTGCTCTCGTAACTGTAAATAAAAGCAATGATCAGGTCATAAAAAATGGCCTCTTAACAGCTTGGTTACGCCATTGCATTAAATCATGTGATCATTGCACTGAGAAAAAATGGCAGATGTCATTTGAAACGTTTGTGTAAGTTTCTGAATAACAGTAGTATACATATAGTTTTCAATAACATATATAGACTATATTTGACATTATTTCTTGCTGAAGTTAGTAAAAAAAAAGGGATTTCTTTTTCATCTGAGTGGGAATGAAGGAAAGACTGATTGGTTGTTAATATCTAAATTATATTTCTATTATATTTAGATAATGTACGGTCTCAAGTGTAGTGAATACTTGTTAATTTGGAATAGAGCAATACTATCAAATCATTGTGATTTAAACAACATAATTAAACTAAACCAAAAACCTACAAAAACAATATAGATGGGATGTCTTTGTTGAAGGTATTGACCATATCAAAAGCCTACTTATCACTTGAATCTGAAAATTGCATGAGTTCCCTTCTATTGATTATCTGAATTGCATATGCATGGATAATACAATCATTATGCTCCCGGAAAGAAACCTTGTGCTATCACAAAAATGTGCAAATATCATAAAGTACCCTTAATAAAACATGCACTTAATCGATAATCAATTGATCAGTGAACTACACGAAGGTGACGACTTGTACCAGGAAGTTCGATATGTCTATGCATTCTAGCTGCTACACAGTCAGGATTAGGTGGGAAAGTTAGATACTGGTCAGCAGGACAAATAACCCACTGTATAATATGCATATTTTCATGATAAATCTACTAATCCTACTAAAAAAATTGACAAACTTTTACTAGTCAATACGAGCTGATGAATGCTTAATCCTGACCCTCACCGAGATCACAGTCACTAACTGGAGGTTCTAATCACTGGTCAGTTAGGGTAAATGTTCATATATATACATGTACTGCAACTCCCAACTCAACTTTGGAATGAGACTGTAGCTGACATTAAATCTATAAGCAAACTGTCAACTTTTAAAATTCAATCTAAAAAATTGTGTGTTTTTTTTTTTAACAAATTGAAGAGTATGGAAGAAAATGAATGTATCTATTACTAAATTTTATTTTCATCTGTAATATACATGTATTTTGGGTATTATTCTATTATTGTTTTTTGTGATGCACGTGGTGGCAGTCATATGATATGTTTTAAGGACCACAATGTAAATAAGCACTACTTCCTGTAAGTTTTCTTGTGTAATCCATTACAATAGCTTTCATGGAGCCCAACCTACTTTTCTTAATGGTCCTATCTTCCCTATAAAAAGACCAACCAACAAACATCTTTGACAAATGTAACACTGCATTAGACTTGGAGCCATTTAAATCTAACTTGAGAAGAATAAATTAATATTAACATCAAAAGCAACTGCATCAATGGATTTGATCTTCTTTTGAACGTAGCTTTGAAAAGAGATATTACCATTTAATTAGAATTCATTCTTTCATAATTAATTTTCTTAAGGCCCCTTTAAAAAGACATGTTTGATAACTCATATCCATTGATGCAGTTGCCTTTGATTTAAGTCATGTTCATCAAACTTTATCGTTTACATGTATCAAAAATGATTTATACTATAAAGTTACGAGGGGAAATAGGTATTTGCTCGATTTAGCCATAACATCGCGTTATCAAAGTTCGAGATAAATAGATCCCACTTTACTGGTAAAACACATGATTGACCTTACAAATAGGACACTTATTATATAAACGGTACATTTGAAAGTTGGTCAAGTATAGATCAATGGAAGCTTCTGTAGTTTTCTTGTATATGTTCATGGACAAAAAGGAAAAGAGCTCAAATCGTTCCTGTTGAGCAATTGACTGGTTTGTTTGTCCTACTTTCATTGACATTATGGATCTGTCCATGTAGACATGTTAATGCCAACTGATTAATGTCAATTCCAACACCTACAACATGCTCCAGTGACTATTATTACATATACCAGATCATTGACATTAATGTCCTACACTCTCCTCTCTATTCGGACATCATAAAAACAATCTCTAAAATAGATGATCCTGATCAACCACTGTGCTGGTCATATCAAATAATATAACCTGCACGTTTTTAAGGGAAGCCATGTATTATGGGCCAGGGGTATGTGAAAATAAGAAACCATCAAGGTATGATTTAATGATTTTCAGACACCGCGGGCGGCGCCTCCCACCCACTTCATTTGTTGTAAAATTTAAGCCCCACCCCCCCCAACCTCAGCTTCTAAATATCTTTACCAATTTTTCTGTCCATCCTTATAAGTGCACCCCCCCCCCCCATATTTTTTCAAGCCCAGTTCCAAAATCATATTTAGTTTTTCAGGAACCCCGCTCCCCTCAGTTTTTTTCATATCCTCCTTGGGCCATGATAAATGGTAATCCACTAAAGTGAATCTGAATC
>CM032661.1:33858716-33884990 GCA_019095985.1 Streblospio benedicti
TCTGTGTACCCATAGTTTTTCATAGCTCTGCTGCAGGTGCCAAACCATGAGCTTTGATTCTTCAGTTTTTCACTCATACATCGGACATCACACTGCCTTCACCAGATGCAGTGTTTAATCCACCGATGCACAGTAGCCCAATCCTACCAAGGCATCCAGCTGGCACCAGAGCGTATATTAATAGGACATCATCTTCGCACATCTACCAGACCTCACATCAGCCACTGCCAAGCCGCCAAGAACTGGCATCCTCGTCAAGCAGCCAGCCATCACACGGGTCCACAAATTCCTCTCTATCTGATAGCAACCTGCTACGGGGAAAGCAGAAGAACTGGAGGGTCCTGATGGTAAACGCGAATAGCATATCAGGAAAGGCTGAGCGACTAGCAAACCTGGTTGACTATACCGACCCTGAAGCAATCCTAATGACTGAGACCAAATTGGATGCTTCCATAACCAACGCAGAGTTCATGCCAGAACACTGCACCTGTGTGAGGAAAGATAGAATCTGCGGTGGAGGAGGAGTCCTAGTCGCAGTTAAAAACAAGTTTGCAGCTGAGGAAGTAAAACTCGAGGATGTAGAAGGCGAAATGGTCTGGGCAAGTGTCTCATTTAGGAGTCAAAGAAAGCTATATCTAGGAGCTTTCTACCGCCCCCCCCCCCTGACCAAAAACAACAACCCCTAGAGGCACTAAACCACAGCCTCAACCAAATAGCACAGAAGTCACGGAATACCACCAACAGCACCATCATCATTGGTGGTGACTTCAATGCCGGAGACATTGACTGGAGTACATCAATGGTGAAGAGGGAATTGCGTCACAAACCTCTCCATGAAAAGCTACTGACCATAATAAATGACCACCATCTCACCCAACTCCAGCGAGAACCAACATGAGAAGACCGTGTCCTGGACCTACTCCTCACAAGCCAGGCTGTATAAAGGAAACAGCAACCATCCCCGGTATCTCCGGTATCTCCGACCACGATGGCATCATCTTGGCTGATTGCGATATCCACCCAACCTACGTACATCAAGTCCAAGCCGAGGCAAGTTCCCATCTACGCCCGTGCAAATTGGGAGGAAATGAAGAGCGAAACGGAGATATCCCAACAGGAATTTTTAAGATCATATGAGGAATGGTATGTAAACACAGCCAGCACAGCATTTAAGGAGCATACCAAATCGCTCATCTCCAAGCATGTGCCTACAAAAACCACACCAACTCGATATTCCCCTCCTTGGATAACATGAGTAGTGAAACGACTGTGCAAAAAACAACACCGTGCATACAACAAGTACAAGACGTCAGTGGCAGCTGTTCACGTTTCTGTTTAATTAGGCATCGTCACTGATATCAATTGCTCCTCAAAAGCCTACTGATGATGAAAGAGAAATTTAGTTCTGATCTTCAATACAGCATTTTCTCCTAGATCGTCATCAATGACATTTAGTAAAGCATCGAACAAATTCCATATAATAATGAGCGTCTTTGATACACTTATAGACAGATAAGAGTGCAATCACAAAAAAAAAAACTTTAACATTAATTAATCATCTAAGATAGTCTATTTTTAAATAGTTAACTCCATGGAGATACAATCTCTTACAGTCATATATTAAATAATCATCACTAATATAACTAAAACAAATAATCTTATGTAGATTTCTTAATTGCACTGCTTTTGCTTTTCTATTTGATATCTACATGGTGTAATATATTGTATCAATTCATGTAGACCTAGCGAATATATTGCCAAAACCCTACAAAATGTAAGGTTCTCCCCCCCCCCCCCGGCCCTACCTGGATCTGCCTACGATGATCAACTCTGTATGCAGATTAAGTAATTATTTGACTCCCTGTAGACTCCACTATTATTACCAGTACAGTAGAACCTCCAACTAAGATATCCTCTATAAAAAGAAAAGTTATCCTAGTCTCAAATCTTTATAAATCTATCAAAACGAACCTCTGTGTAGAGACCACCTCTCTATTGAGACCACGTAACACTGGTCCCAAAGGTGTTCCTAAGAGAGAGTATATGTCTTTTGTGACAGTGATTTCAATCAAAAGCCAGTACTATGTATGTACATGTAGTTTAGCTCATGCAAGACATTTGACGTTTCAAATACTGCGATTTCTTTTGTGTTCCTACTTGCCGATCTAGGTAACTAAATTTCTTACATTAAAAATGCACGTCACGGAAGCAATGTGCTGTATCTGGCACTAATTAGACGCCTTTAGGGTAAACGAGCGATCTTTGCTCAGCTGTTTCTACTCAAATGTGTTTTGCCAACTAGGGAAACGTGCAACATGACATTTTGTGACAACTGCCAAAGTGCCAATTGATACTGCAAAGGTGGCATTCTCAATTTCTTAGTCAGAAGTGTCTACGCATTTTCATACGGGGTCACTACCCATGTTTGTTATGAAATTATTCCCTAGATCCCAAATATGTTCATAATCTGTATTGTGTATTGCTTCTAGAATGTCTCTTCACATTGAAAACAATAAAATTTTACTTGATTAATGGAATGGTCCCTGCACATTCCACAACTCGAATCTTTTACATGCGTCCCTCCTGAGATGACTGTTCACGTATGGGTTCAAAAAATGGTATTACATTTGCAGATTACATGAAGCCTTTCCACTTCATGCATGCATTTCAATTACCCGGTACATACATGTAGAATACAATCCGTTGCTCTTCTTTCGGGATAGATGTAGTTGCTGTGTGAGTGTTGCTCTATGGTTTCATGCAATCAATCAACTGTCATCTAATACTAAATTAAAGTACACCACACATTAGCAAGCCAAAGGGAAACATCCCCACCCCCTTTCTCATAAAATATCACTTCCATGGAGGTTTGTCTCTCGGGGAGGTCTTGGTCAGAAAATGGGTACGGACGTGTCTTGGGCAGGTTGAAAACGACACCCACCAACCACCAATATTCCTATTTTTGAGAAAAAGTGCTCACAAAATACCAATATCTGAGAAAATGTGACCCACCAATATAACAATATACGAGAAAAAGGTGACACGCCAATATCAATATTTTTTATCCTGATAAATATACTAAAAATGTGAAAAAGACACCCTGAGGTTTGCCTTCTCTGCAAGTATTCGTGCATTCGAAATCCACTGTTTTCGTCTTCCACCACCATCCTCATTCTCTTTTCTTTTAAAAAAGAACTGGATCTGCACTTATCACATCACCAAATTAAAGACAGACCTGGGAATAACAATAAACATATTATTCTTGACAAACAACGGTAAGTATTGGTCCACATTCCAGCTACAGTCCATCTAGTGCAGAGTCACATCATAAAGAGATATTGTTGTCATTAATCACAGCCAGACTTAGACCAACATGGGGTACATAGGGTCTGACAGAATACAGTGGATTTTGACCCACAGGCTGACTGAGGTTTGTACACAGGGTGGATTGGAGGTGGTGGCATAGTCAGTTATTGAAAAACAGTCGATTGCATGGTGTTGATTTTATGCTAGAAGCCTAAAACACTCGTGAAGATGACAACAAAAAACACGAAAATTACGCCTTTATGGCTCTAAAAGGAGGACGACTCAATGGCAGATCCAGGTTTTTAGAAAGAGGGGTCGCACTTCAGGAATTTCATGGGTTTCGTACGCGTGATCGATGGCGGACGTGTAAAAAACATGAAAACGAAGTATTTTGGTGGGAAAAGGGGAGGGGCGCCCCTTGCGCACCCCCCCCCCCGCTGGATCTGCCTATTCTGTCTGTGAATCATGAAAAGTGGAAAGATGTCATATGACTGGTGTTGATTGCATGCAGGTTCAAATATATGATACACGTATTATAAGGTGAACGTAGGTGCGGAAGAAATGAGAAAGGAGAAACGTGTATGTGTTTATTTGGGACACACGTGGAAGTAAAATGTGAGTGTCTTTATATCTATGGATAAGTATTGCAAGAATGTTGTATGAACACATCTGTCTAAAAACACAGACCGCAAGGCGGCAGTGATGCTGTAACCCCCATGTAGGGACCTGAAGTATGCAGGGAGTCATTTCTGAGAAGTGAAAACGTGTGCCATTTAAATGGCCACATCTCTTAATACTTCGAGCATGTATCAAAGTTATTAGAGGCATAGCATGTGTGTTCTACATTAGTATTGGTTACTTAAAAGGTTGGTGTATAAAGAATAATTCCCTTTTAATATATCTTCTCCGTGTTTGTTTTAACAGGGAGTAAACCATGTAATACCATCTTATTTTCGTTCATTTTAATTTATCTAGTATTCTTATGAATTTTAAATCCTGATGTTCATTTACCTCCCAATTATCTTAATCTAATAGATTTTCACTCAATGGAATATTTACGAAAGTATGTCATATTATGGTCAGATGTTGAGAAAAAACTGGTAAAGCAATCTGAAAAAATCTTAAATTTTTGTAGATGTCAAATAAAAAAACTAGCCGTTTTGGGCAACGAGACTTCTGATTGGTTTATTCCCAGTGGATTCCATGAAGTAATATATGAAAATTGTAATCAGTGCAATCCTCGTTTCTGACAATTGCTTTCTCATATGATATTATTAGTCCTCTGACAATTTGATTGGTGCATTATTAGTAGCTATGTTTTGGGCTGTAGAGATCATTAGAAAATTAATTTCCATGGGGTTTTCCCACTATTCTACCCAGCATCCAGAAGGTTTCAAACGCGACCTCTACAACCCTAGTTTTATATATAAATTTCAACTGCGCATCTTTGATACAGGAGTTTACAAAACTGACCAAATCCGAAAGTTTAGACGTGCCAATTAATTTTTCGTATTATGTTGGCATATATGTTACAATGGCAATTGTATAATGGCACTATAAGTTTGGTTTAACCGTACAAGAAAGGTGTTACACCAACTAGCAATAACATAAAGTGACATCCAATATTTAAAGAGCGACCTCACAAATGAAAGTGTGTAGTTAAGGAATGTTTCCTACCTATAGGTTTCTAAAAATCTCATATATTTGAAGATATATGCCTCCTGAGAAAAAGCATCTCTCCGCAAATCTTCTTAACATTTTATTGTGACGACTACCACGATCAATGCATTAGAGGCAAACACACTACATGCTCGAACCCTGCTCACCAAAGCATGTTCGAGGTTTATTCTCCTTGCACAGGTCATTAGTCCTGCTGAAATATCCGTCTGTGCACAGTAATTACAGACCACATGCTGTACTCATTATTTACTGTTCACTGTCAGAGTCCTGGACATTAAGTCTCAGTCTCACAGCCACGAATTTCCATCCCTTATCGTGCAGTAACTTATTAAGAGATGGGAAAAGAAGGGGGTCATATAGTAAAATTGTGATTGATGATTTGTCCTAAATATTGATTATGAAATGAGAACTGTCTTTATCTAAGTGTGTGAAATGTGATGGAACCTATTATTGGTGACTGGTGGTCTGTTCATTACAAGGGCCGTGATTGTTGATTTGCCCTAATGAAATTAAATAAGTTACAAATCCTGATTATTGGTGAAAGAGAATGTATTGGTGACTGCTGCTGTAGGAAAAATATGTTGGTGAATGACTTTTCATCAAGGCCATATACACCCCTCGGAAAAGTGATTGTTACCTTTAAAAAATACGTATGGGTTGGTATTGTTACAGAGGTGGTCTCATTACATGCGTACATGAGCTCTGTATCGAAGGATATACTGTACTTATTACTCAGAATATGTGAACATTGTCCTGCCTTCATGCAACTTTTGGGGATTAAACGTGATGATATTAAAGTTACATAGTCTTGGCCAATTGAGGACCGCGGCCCTACATCATCATGCATGGGTCTGCCTTTGAGATAGCCTGCTTCATCCAACAATATGACTTCCATTTAGAATTGTGTTTCTCGTGCTGAGATTCAAATGTCATACTGATGCTGGATGAAAGATTTATGTACTTTGGTAATAATGAATTTGTATGATTCCATTGCCGACTAGGCTTAGATATATCTGGTAGCAGTGAATCAATTTTGTGTTTGATTGTGGTCTGTGACGACTAAAAATGTCATACCAGCACAATAATCAAATGTATGCAGTCACTTCCTAACTTCACAACACATTTAAACTTCCATGAACCATTGACAGTTTCGTCAGCTGCTACTGACATCTGCAAAATGATCGACTGCGCATGACAGGCGGTCAATGGTTTATATAAGTTTTAATGTGTTGTGAACATTAGGAAAGGACTGTATATATATAGATTATCAACACGATGAACACGTTAAAGGAAAAATATAAATGTGTTTTTGATATTATAAGTAGTAAAATATGCATTCTAATGCCTTTTGCCGTCTACACAAGAATTGAAAAATACAGCAACATGAAGTATGACGATATCATGTGGGTGAACGAGTTACCTATATATGTCATCCTATTATCTCTCATTTAGAAACCTCATTTATTCAGATACAGATTTCCACATCTAATCCATCACTATATGCCATGGCTGGCAGTGTTGTAGCATGGCTTTGATGCTCAATTTGTGATCAAATAAACATACAGAGACAAAAACTCAATGGGACCCGATTCCAACCCACTGGCAGATCCAGATTTTAAAAAAGGGTGACGGTTATGGCGCACCACCAGTTGCTTTATGCGCTATATATCTTGTGCAGGTGCAAGACAAAAACATGAAAATTACGTTTTAGGTCACTCTTATCTATTCAGGTTTATTACCTATTGGAAATATATACCATGAACATCGGACTTTGAAGGATGTATGAACGGGAAAGGCGTAAAACCCACGATGATTTTAGGTATACACCCCCATGAGCGCCATCAGCTGCCAGTGCACTTTGCACAAATAACACTTATTTACGACTATTTTCCGCACTGACAGATCCCAGGGGTGGGAGGAGGGGGGGTCACCCACGGGATTTCAGAATTTCACGCGCGAAGGGTCACGGAGATCACTAAAAATATGTTTTTTGGTTCTTTTTTTACTTTTTTTATTTTTTGTTCTTTTTGTGTGTGTGGATGGGTCCGGGGGGGGGGGGTAGGGAAGAAAGGGCGAGCACCTTGCGCCACACCCCTCCCCATATCCACCCAGAATCGGCCTATGTTCCTGTCGTTTCCCCCTTCATTTTGGCCAGCAACCAAACCAAATGACCAAATGACTGCGAGTGCATGCGCAGTAGTCATTTAGCACTGAACTGCAGGGTGGCCTATTTCTACTGCTTCCATGCGCTGCTGCATAATCCAGAGCCCATCATCAAGTTCCAAGATGCTCAGAATTATGTGATTATTACTGAGTCAAGGATAACACTCTCAAGACGCTGCGACGTAACCAGGCATGACTTGGGTGACCCAATCGCAGCACACAAAACATGCCCTATCAGTGATCAAATGACGTTAGCGAGGTACAGTGTGCAAGAATTATCACTAAGAGAGCATTGAGGCATGTGCCCTTGTGGTGGGTGGTAGTTGACACTTTGATGCTACCTGTCATCGTGTTACCTGTCTATGCTACCGAGTATATATCGTTAATCTCCTTTTTTGCATTTAATATGTTATATCAGAGAAGACTTACCAAGATTACACATTTTTTATATAGTTTCGACTTTTGAAATCATATTGAAGTGCTTGCAACATTTTAAGTCTGTGTGGTACAAGTGAAAATGGCATTGTTATTTTATTTTTGTGCTACTATTAGTATGCCTAGAAGCCAGTTTCATATTTCTATGATCACGTAGCATTTATTTTCTATTTAAATTGATATTAAAAAAGTGCAATTACATTATCTACGTGCATTTTTAATCTTTTACACCGCGTGTAATAACCTCTAACATTTTCTAAATATGTGTTACACACTGCAAAAATACTTGCAAATAATTTGTAAGACTTAGTCAAGTACACCAACCAAACAGTATTATTTCTATCATTATGAAGCCCTTTGAGTCAACATATGCATGGTTTCTTCCTGGAGATGGAAATAAAAAGAGTGAAAAATGAGTGCTGGCTACTACATTGTATCTACTGATCTGCCACACATGGGCATGAAAACAAACACAACACATTCACGTTGCAATCATTGCATCTTTCCATCATTGTTCATTACTTTTGGCACATTGTTGTTATACTCGGTGTAGGATTGATGGAGACTTCACAAAAGCTTGCTTCGTTTACACCAAAGCCATTGTGAGGCGCACACATTTTAGGATTCTGTGTGTTGGGGTTGAAAGCTCCAAAACAAAATGTGGGTTGAACAGAGGCTTAATTTCATGTCCAACTCTAATCAAACAACTAATATTTCATTATGTGTCCACCCCGTCTCTAAACAAATTGACAGAGTTTGTAAGCATACATGATTAAGTACAAAATGAATAAGTATCAAAACCCAATATGAACACACATAGTACCAATGAAAACGCGTGGGAGGGGGGGGGGGTGTTACCCATCGATATACTAATTTGGCATAAATAAAAGTCACCCATGTCTATACTTTGACGATGAAAAAGTGACCAATGTCTATACCTATTAAATAATGAACCTACATACTTTTAACATTTTATCAACAAAATATTTAAAAGATATATAATTATATCACATCAGTATCAAACAAAATAAAACTTACACTGCCAATATCTGTACATTTAATTTCAAACCCATAGGTATACCAAAAATCACAAAATTTAGACTCATAACTATACCAAAAATCACAAAATTTAGACCCATAGCCATACTTAAATCACAAAATTTAGACCCATCACTATACCTGAGATGTCTAAAAGGGTGACCCATAGAAATGACACAATCGTACTACCGACATAGAAAGACACACACCCCAGCCCAACGCCGGAATAAAAGGCACGATTAGTTTATACATAAACACTGTGTTTTTCGCAGGTTATTTCTGACACTCATGTTTTTTGTACATATAAATGTAAATGTGTGGTTGTGGTTTATTGTCTCAGACAAACTCTATATTCACACCAGGTCAGTGTAATCCTTGCCCCACTACACCTTTCTCAACTTCCTTCTGAGCATATAACATATTGCAATCGTTACGTGGTGCAGACGTGCCTAGTGTTCACTTGAATAGCATGGTTATAGGTACTAGTATTTAAACCAAGTTAAAGTTGAATGCTCTTAAACATCTGCACAGCTCGGGAGCTTCAATGGGCAAAATTCAGAGTGTCTGCGCTCATATCCACATTCCTTTTGGCTTTCCACAAAGTATCTAGGGTGGGTGAGGTTCAGAGGCTTTGAATGGAATGTTCAACCTCTGCCCCCCCCCCCCTCCAAACCCTCCTTATGAGTTTGAAATTACAGACAATTTTATATAAAAGAATTGGTGCTAAAAATGGCTCGGATTGCACTGGAGAGCACACAAAATTTCAACCATGGCCCCGGACCCCACCAGCATCTGGAAGTCTGTGGCACATGTATGCATGCCAGAGGCATTGCACAATGTTTATTACCATCAATTGCTCTTATTAACTCCCATCCTCACCAACCACCTAGATCCATCGAAATTATGAGTATTTCATAGCCACAGATAACCCTCAAAGTGTTGGTGGGACATACCAATGGCATCCCCCTTTTTCCAAACCTTCTGACAGGCCTGGCACAGTAAACAAAATGCAGGGGTAAACATTTGTCAGAGTGGGACCTAACGCTTAATGAATTGCTGAATCCTTTCAAGTGTGTGGTAAATTCATTCTGCGCGTATATTCATGTACACATTAATCAATTCACGAATTCTTTCAAGTTTACAAACAACGCTTAGTTTCCTGCACACGTATGCATAATACGCTCGGGCGCTGTAAAAAAATGTAGACTATACATTTTGTAAGAAGTGATGCTTCAATTAATTTCATGTCTTGCTTTGCTCTTGAAAAAATGATAATGTTTTGTATATTAGTTTTGTATTTTCTGTTTTTCTTATCGGCTTGGGAAATTAACTCAGAGCACCGTGTGATTCTCATGACACAAGTTCTTCGGTCCTTATTTTGCATGCATCCCCATGTTGGCAACATGTCATTACTCAACATCCAGCATTTAACGTATAACCAAATTCCTGACCTGGCAACATGTCAGTCGTGTGTATGATGACATTATGTCAACATTTCTGTCTGGGATTACGCAATATGCAAATGACATTTAGCAATAAAATAGAATAAATGCATGTTTTCATTTGAATCATAAAAAGTGCATTCTCACATATCAGTCTGTTGAGCTAGAATTCGACCGTTTTGTAATTGAAGTAGTGGAGTCCAAGTTATTTGGCTCTTCTAGACTGTTTGTCTCATCATAGATGTATCGTGTAGGTATTTTTTTCTTCTTGTTTTTTTTCATCTCTTACTCCATATGGGAAGGAGGCTTTTCCTTTTCTTTTCTATCATTCTTTAATTGTGGTGGGGTGCATGTTTTTTGTCAGCACGCCCCCCCCCCCCCACACACACACACACAACCAAGCCAACACCTAATAATGGCCTATTCTACAGTACATGTTTGGATTTTAACATTCATGATTTTTAGAAAGATAAATAAATGTCATCGGTGCACGTACTTCCTGGTTAATATCCGGGCCCAGCAAGAGACAACGAGTGCAGTTCATAAACAATGCTGCTGTGTAAGGTCGGCACTGTTCTGTAGCTGTGTCAAAATGAAAGAAAGTGAATACAAATGAATCCTTCACACGTTTCGCGATTCCAGGGGAAACCATAAATCATAAAGCATGATGTTACTTTTTAAGAAATTTATGTCTTGCATATAATTGACTGGCCTAATACTGCAGATAATACTAGTCACATTCTCACTTTCAGTGCCCATATAAGCATAGATATGATAATCAAAATAAAGTCATACCGTTCTCATGATCATGTTCTTCGTTACAGGTTGCGCTGTGGATCCACGTGTACATTATGCCCGTGATAATGCTGCTAGGGCTAGTGGGAAACACGCTTTCGTTTCTGGTGATGATGAAGGTAGGTGAAACGTTCATTCCGGCGTACAATGCGCTGTCTTTAGCGCAACAGCATGTCACTGAGACTAGTGCTGTACTATTTAAAACAACTCAGAAATCATGAGAGATATTAGTGTATTGGGTTGTCATAAAATTCCGCGGAAAATTGGAGATGTGATGCCCCCACTAACTATTCATTTACCCCTCCCATGTATATTTCTGTGAAAATATTGATGCCCCAACAAAAAATAACATAAATAAAACAGGATGCCCCCATACATGTAGTGTGCTTAAAATTCACTGGAAAATATACCATTGACTAGGTTAAAAAATGGTATTTGTACAACCATCGATAAATTCACACGAATCGGGTTCCAGTTTATTCATATAGTGTGGCATGAAAAACAAGACTAACATTAGTATTAAACAATAGTGGTTTAGTGTTTACATTCAGTGAAGACTGCCATTGTGTCAGACAAGAAGACCACTGAAAATAGGGCGCCCAAGCTGTTGTTGAGTATTAACGCGTAATGTAGTATGTCAATGTAGTGCGTGTTGCGTTTATTCAGCAATATCATTGGTTCTCATTAATCTGAGATACCAATGGTATAAATAACCAACCTGTATTGTGTTGAAAGGCAACCTGTGCAACATAGGGTCATAATCACGATCATGTTGACAACAATGATCTACAGGAACTTAATTATGGCGTCATTTGATGACATCATTAGAGTAAATATCACGTGTTCGTACTATGGCAATGATTTTAAAAATGACTGTGGTGTCATGCCATGCTATCCAATTAATGCAGACCTTTGCTCCCCCAAATGGTGCCATTAGATGCCTGTCCGCACTGTGAACTGCATGACATGATGCAGGGATTCTTGACAAGAGAAAAGTATGCACTGTCAACAAATATGGAAAACAAATCGGAATGTGAGTTGATATTGTTTTGATGATGTATGCAAATGTGCTCGGTATCTCAATTCAGACGTGTAATTGTAATCAACATCTACATCTAGTACACCATATTCGTGCATACGAATATTAGAGTATGATCGTAGTACCATTTTTGCCGCTAGGTGGTTAGAAACCTGTTCGTCTCAATCATCCAGACCATGTGGGGGGGGGGGCTATCAATTTGTTCACACACTTTTGAGAGGGGGGGGCTATCAATTTTTTCACAGAAAATTTACCCCTATTTTTGAGATTCTGCTCTAAATTTTACGGGTTTTTTTATATTATGGATATGAATCAAATAGGATCTGAGTTAACTTACAATGAATCTGTAAATTGTAAGGAGGGGGGTAATCAATTTTTATCACATGAAATCGAGGGGGTTATCATTTTTCAGAGATTTGAGGGGGGGGGGCTATTATTTTTTTTTCACAGCATTTTTGGGAAATCCTCCTACCCCATCCTGTCATAAATACTGAATGGTCGCTAATTTGGGTCTTTACTGCCGTGTTTCATCTCGTATTGCACTGGAAATCGTCGTTAGCTTTGTTGGTGGCTACACCGGTGTAGAGGTAGACTTTTCAAATGTACTCAAACATCTCCCGCAGAGAAAAAAACGAGCAAGTTTCTAAGCACCCACATAATTAGACTGTGGTTATCTTCAATTGGTCCACGTGTGAGAACAAACTTATATTAGGTGGAGAAGGGTTTCTACATTGAAACCGGCCCTTTTTGCAATAGTTAAATCAAAGGCCATTGCAGTGAACTTATTTTAAATGTACGTGTTTGGGTGCATGTAGACTTGGGCCTCACTACCTGTTGTTATTGTGAGGGTGTACGTGATTGTCCTTTTGTACGTGACCACGAGGACATTCACGTGGTCAACAGACAAATTACACATTCCATTGTTAACAGCTCACCACGCGTGGAGCTCTTACGATGCTTGTAATTAGCGCTTAATGGTGTGTGGTACAGGTTGCTGAATGCACATTGTAATATGTTGAAGCTTTGAAGTATGAGGATATTGGAATAAGGCTTTGATAGTTTGCGACAGGTTCAGAATTTCCCCCGTTCTGGAGGTATGTTACCAATGGCAGATCCAGGTTTATAGAAAAGGGAGGGGCGACATTCAGGGATTTCATGGGTTTTGTACGTGCAATAGATGGCCGACGTGTAAAAAAGCCTTATGAACATGAAGTATATTGGTGGGAAAGAGGGCGCCCCCCCCCCCTGGATCTGCATATGGTTACTACGTATATACAAGACCACGTGTGTGGGGGGGGGATTGATGTTAATCAGTGCCAGTAACTTAGCGATTATGATGTTATAAAGTAAAGACAAATAACAGTAAGACATGCCCATTTGTGTAGTGCACTACAGGCTATAGACAGCGAACAAGCCAAAAACCCAATGAAAATAAGACATTTAGTGGGGGAATGGGCCCCATGTACTCCCTCGCCAGCCCCCCACCCCACCCCCACCCCCACCCCCTCCCCACATGTCACCCCTTGTTCTGCCCATGTAGTGTTATTTGTGTGTGAAGGATCCAACCAAAGTATCAGTGGTGCAATACATCAGAACGAACAGTAATTAATGATTCTTCACAGCAGGATTGCGTGTAGTTGTGTTGGTAGGAATAACCAAATAAGCTGGATTCTAACCGAGTGAATACACCAGTCCTGACTGAAGTATAGATATAATTGTAATGTAATATTTTGGGCAGATTCGTCTTCATTATTCAAGACTGAAACTTAAAGTAGCTATAACATTAATTGTTTAAGAAGCTTCTGTTTTGATGCATTCCAGAGTGGCCGTAATACCGTCCTATTAGCTGACGTTGATGAATAATGTTTGAACCCATGTAATGCCTTTGGCGTCTTTATGACGTCAAACGACTCAAATATAGCTGACATAGTGTGACAAACCATAGCTCCGCTAAGCAGACATGTAAGAAGCTTCAACTGTTATCATACATTCCAGAAGCAGAACCGCGCGATCTCGTGCTGCGTGTACCTGGCGCTTCTGGCGCTCACCGACAACGCCATGCTGGTGGGCGCCTGGTGGCTCTACTTCGTCGGCGGCGTCCTCCGTGACACGTACCACACCGAGTGCCTCGTCATCGCACACTTCTGGATGGCCTTCCCACTCTCAGGTACATAGCTACACTGGCAATCAGGGGTGCATTGTGTACAAGATTTATTTTTAAAAATCACTTTCAAGAATACCACCCCCACCACTACCCTGGTGTCTGTTGACGTCTATTCACACAGCAAACGGGCACTGCACAAAGAGGCCCAATGCCCTAAAATGACTGTTTATTTTGCCTCTTTAAAGCTCCAGTCCGACAGTAACGAATTTTATTCAAAAGCATTTACAGTGCATTAAGGTATGAGAAATACATCGGAGACAAAATGACTGTGTCCGTAAACACCATGCCAGCGATGGATCATTTTAAGCAAATACCAACATCAACAAGCCTGCTCCCCTTTTGTCTACCATTGTCGCGAATAACTGACCCTGGCGTAAAGATAGCGTGCGGTAACGTTTACACTTCGTGACCACGTAATGGCATCTAAATCACCACGTGACTTCTTCTAGTGCTTCCTGGTAAAATCAAGGCCTCGATTCCACGCAAATAGGCAATACATTAGGGTAGTTATGCGCTTAGTTCTAGTCAGTTTAGTCTTCTCATTTTAAGAGATATCGTTCTGTACGATCTATGGGGGTATCTCGTGGCTGAAGTGGTAATCTTGAGAGGAGTAAACCACACCCTATCTTCTATCTTCTAAATCTAAATATTTGTATTTTATCTTTATCTGTCTAATTTAGCAATACATTTACTATGGATAGTGCTATATCCACCAGCCAATACAATATTTCAACTGCTCGAGACTCTGCAGTTTCATTAGCAATTAGTAAAATTGATGCCCACGGACCACCTATTTCCCACCCACATGTCCGCACACCATCGCTGCCAATCACTAATACTCACAGAAGACTGAGCAAAACCTTGTGAAAAACTAAAAAATTATCAGGGTACTTCCAAATTTTTAGTTAAAAGGAGCTTTTAAACCCATTGATACTTCGATATTTTAATTTGACTATTTATCATCCTGCCCTTGGTGAAATCAATTGAGCGTGTTCTCTTGCAACTTTCAAAATCGTGCGCCCAGCCCCAACCACTATCGCTAAATGACCCCTTTCTACAACCCAAATTGTGCAATTGAAAACATGATGGTCTCTTTGTAGAGGTAGTTTATCTAATTTGCAGTTAAAGTGCAGCTAAATGAATTCCCCTTTGTCATGAGTACTATCATTTCCTTTTTTAAAAGGAGTGGGTGCAATATTTTGTTGACAGACTTATTGAAAATGTCATGCAAGTAAGGAGATTGAAACTAATATTGCGGGGAGATTTTTGGGAGATTGTAATGTCATTGCTAGCAGCTGTTCTACTCGAACAAGTTTATGATTTAGGTGGACTATCATTGTAAACATTGGACAGTTGAGGAATACGACATGCTAAAGGAAAAAATACAATTTTGTCTCCAATTGACAATAGTAACAATATCACAATGATATTCAACAAATTAATCCTCCAATAGTCGACTTCATCATATGCAACTGCAACAAAGCGCTTAGTGGTGTGCTGGATTATTGCCATAAAGACAAATGGGACAATTGGATTTGTCGTCGACTATGTAGCAAACCAAAGACACCAGTCTGATATTCACGGACAATGATCACTGAAGATTTTCAGAAAGTAATAACTTATGATGTAAAAATGTATCCTTGTCAAAACAAGTTACACAATCAACTTCAGTTGACAAGACCACTGGCGGATCCAGGCTCTACACATGGGGGTGAGGTGCAATATGTAGGTTTTGTATGTACATGTATGTGCAAAAGCTCGAGGAGATGCTAAACCCCAATGAAAATGGCAATTAGGGTGGACAGAAATGTAGGCAGTCCCCTGTAGGACTCCCATGGATTGCCCCAGTGCGAATCAGTCCTTCAGCGTCATACGCATTATCAGATGGCTATCTCGAATATTGACCATCTCGTGCATGTGTGTCGGCTTCATAACTCGATAATATTAGACCCCACCATGCAATGCCATATAGTCTAATGACCAAATTAACAGACCAAATAATGACTGCAAACACAACAGAAAGTGAAAGCGGCCATTGCTATTTACACTTCATTTCCGGCCAGACGACATTGATGATCCAGGTTAGTTGTCCTGATACCAGAGACGGGGGCGTTTAACGACTGTGACTGCATGTTCCTAGTCACTCATCCAGGCACATGAGAAACAAAGATGCAATAACGGTATAAAGGTATAAACTATGGCTGCTGAGGGCGTATGGCCATAGGTACTTTTTACACTATTTGATAAGAAACTTCCTTAATGAGGGTAATTTGTCTTTTTTTAATATAGATCACGAATATACAGATCCGGGTCCGCGCCCCCCTCTTTTCCATTTTACTTTCATGGGGTTTTCGGCATGTCTGCCAGCATAATCGCGCGTACTAAAAACCCAGAAGCTCTGCAAAGTGCCCCCTTCCCAATTACACGGAACTCTGATCATGGGTACTAGTGGTACTTTGGAGTGAGAGCTCATGGCTTCCGCTACTGTTTGTTCCAAGGGTTCAAAAATGGCAGAAGACCTAATTATATATAAATGTAGTCCGAAGTACAAATCCTATATATGTTTATATTTATGTTAAATTAAGATAAATTGTATATTCTTGTATGTTTCGTATCCCTTTATTGGCGTGTTTCTTTCATATGGGCTGTTTCATGTTTACTGGCAATCTTTTATACAGAATATATCTCAATGCATACGTTGATCAAATTAGTTGCTTCAGTTGCATATAATACCTCTATTACAGTGCATGCACTCCAACACCAAAGGAATGTTTCATTTCCAGCACTCTCTGCAACTACAAAATTGAAGAAGACAATTTAATCATGTTCTCTTCTGCTGGGATAGCTAATTTAGAGGTTTTGTGGGTGACAAGTCGATAAAATGACTGTTCCGCCGTAGGTGGTTTTCATTACCACAGTAAGTAATTAGCTGTTTTATGGCAGGATCTACCTACTATTTCCCACTTACTTTCAGGTATAATTATACAGTAATAGAAATGATAGAAGTCAAGTGTATGAGCCATCTGAATATTTTTAATTAAAGTACAGTAGAACATGTCTAATAAGACTAGCCGGTAAACTGGCATCACCTGATCTCCATAGAGGTGGTCTCTTTATGGAGGTTCATGATTTCGTTGAAGGTTTAGGACAGCAAGAAATTGTCTTATTATAACAATGGGCTCAATAGAGTGGTAGTATTCATTGGAGAGTCTACTGTATCATAACAAGTCCGGGGGAAAAGACATCCTAAACACTACTATTTACCCCCACCCGACCCCATATAAATGTATATACTATTCTTAACATTGACACTTTTCACTCACCACCAACAATTCCCAGTATAAACCTACCCTTATTCATGATATTACTGCGCGGTTCCTATCACTGCGATTACATGGGTGTATGGAGACTATAATATTACATAGATATTGTGTATCACCTAGTCGGGGTGATGTACGTATAAATATAAATAGGGACTGTGTGCTTTCTGAACAGACCGTCAAATCCCAACCTCACATATCGGACCCAACTTACAATATACAGTGGAACCTCTATTAGGACCATGTTAAGCCCGATGCTAGGTTGTTTCTGTAAAGAGGTTCATTGTTGGTAGGTTTATAAAGGTGTGGCGCCGTGAAAAATGATCTTATTATCAAGGCGGTCTCAATGAATAGGTGTTCATAATTGGAGGCTCTACAGTACATGTACTCGTTTCTGTGTTTCAGGCGTCTACCTGACGGTCGCCATGACCTTTGACCGCTTTCCTTCCACCGGTGCGATTGGCGCACGCCGCACCGGGTGGGCGGTGGGTTCATCCTGTCTGGCTTTGCACGCACGGCAGGCGTGATCGGGGGCAAGGCCTGCTCAGGTACGACACGTGCTACATCTGCACGTCATGTCTACCTGGCGTACATGTACGCATCACTGCAGGCTGGGTTTTTTTTATTTATGTTTTGCGTTTTCAGGCAGTCACATGTGATAAATACATGCCTATGGAAAAGGTGATTTTCTCACGTACATTTAAATCTTGTCAGGCTACATGCTTGTTTGTTGTGTACAGGCCTGTCTACCAGGTCTGGGTGACATGTACGTAAATGATAAGGCATAAAAATGTTTTTTTCCAAATGTTGTATTGATATGACAACATTGTGTCAGAGCCACTTGATATTCAAATGGAAGCTGTGTCTTTTCAGGGACCATTCAGTATTTGTGACATGGTAAATACATGATTTTCCAAAATTGCTGTGAAAAAAATCAATAGCCCCCTAAACCTCTGTGAAAAAATTTGTTTGTTTTCATGTGACAAAAAATTGATGACCCCCCACCCCCCACCTGAACCCGAGACCGAACTGACCCCCAACAGTTAACGCATTCATGGTCAGTTAACTAAAATCCTATTTGATGGATATCCATAATAAAAAAAACAGTAACTATTAGTACAGAATCTCTAAAAAAAATAGGGGTAAATTTTATGTGAAAAAATTGATAGCCCCCCTCAAAAGTGTGTGAAAAAATTGATAGCCCCCCTCCAAACATTGTGACAAAAGTTCATGGCCCGTCCTAAAATCCTACCCCACCCCGTCATAAATACTGAATGGTCCCTAAAGTGGTAGGAGCTTGCTTGCACGAACAGTGAGAGTAAAAATTACAATTATTACACACATAAATAAATAAAGTGAATACATTAATAATACAATCAACTAGAATACTATGAAAATCATTTTCCTGAATAGGAGAAATGACGAACGTAAAATAATGAATCAAATATGACGAGAATTGCCCGACACTGCTGTACTGCAGTATTAAGACGGCAGTACTAGTCTAGTACCACCGCCCTAGATAATAGGATATTGTAAAGTTGTCTCAAATACATTTGTAGCTGCATTTACTTTATACATGTATATCTATCTGTATGCCACTGTAGTGGCATTTTAAATCCGCATGTTCTATAATGGTGATCAGAATTTACGTGACTTCTTACTAATTCTGTTCACCATGCAAAACTAGTGTCACATCACTTAATTCTGATGAATGGCACTGCACCGGGGTGGTTCTATTAACCCTACGGTAAACTGGGCGGGCGTTGGGGTAGGGGATGGCGTCATATTATCTTAGACAGTCCAAACGTACGTTAAATTTATAATGGTATATGCATAAAAACAGTAAGTCATATCTATAAGTGGATCTAGGGGTGTGTGCGTAGGGGGCGTAGTGGGTGTGTATACCCCCCCCTTTACACCCCCCAACCCCAACCCCAATTTCATGTTTATGTGTTTTTGCCATCTCTGCCAGCCGTTGTGGGTAAAAAAAAGTCCCGTGGGTGCGCCCCACTCCCTTAAAAGAAACCTGAATCTACTATTGTAAGATCGGTGAGATTGAGATGCCACAACACACGAGATTTTGTAAACGCAAAGCCTGGATGAATACATGTAGATGGTGAGTGCTGGTAAAGTGCTTTGTGACAGCAAAAACTAATAGGTGCATCGTCATATCCCACAGCTATATACGATACATGGACTTGTAAAGGCAGTGTAAAGTATAAAGACGTGAAACCGACGATGTAATAGATGGTGACTGCTGTACAGTGCCTTTTCTGTTATGTGTCAGTAGCCAGACACCAATATGTCACCGACGAGCGTACATCTTAATTGCCGTGGTCAAAAGATCACAATTGTTACACATTGACCATTCTGTTGAGGTGATAATAATCAGTAGTGATGGTCATTGGCCTTGTCATTGTCAGTTGTTGGACTTTTTTGTAGTAGGGTGGCAGCTTCAGACAATGTAAGAACTGTTATTCAAGGATTAGATATTATTAACTCATACACAAAACATTATAGAATGCAGTAAAACGTGTAATACGCGTAGACATGTATAGTAGAACCAATCCACTAGGACCACCTCTATAAATTGACCACTATAATACGACTATCTTTGCAGTTCCAACACCAACGCGAATCTCTATACAGAGAACACCTGCACATTGAGACCATTTGAGGTTAGTCTCAGGGGTGGTCCTAATTAGGGGGGTTCTACTGTATGTGCGTGTAGTAGTATGTTGAGTTCTAGCAGCAAAACATCTACCAGTTTCTATAGAGTTTTATCTTCAGGCTCTTTTAATGTGTCTATTATATCAACACTACTTAGAACTACATCGGTACTGGATGATCTGGGCTCAGTAGTAAGCTAACAAAATCACACCCAGTACATGAGTACAGGCCCTGTTGACCAGAGTGGTCCTTCGTTCAACCAGGCTCTGAAGTGGTTGATCGAGACTAACAACGTAAGTCCGAATACGTTCTGCGTACAACGTAGCCAAGCAACGTACGCTTACGTGCGACGTGTGCTAATCACATATATCAAGCAAGCCTTGTTTTATTTTTGCAATACTTTCCTAAATAATTTACGATGACTAGCAATCTCAATTCTTCACACTCGAGTAGAGCTGTAACTGCAGTCAAACCACGACCTTTTACAGAACTCGACTTTGCAAGCCACGATGGCTATTTCAAGAATTTCTTCAGATTCCGCCCATTTACCGAGTTAGATTTTGCTAGTCGTGATGGCGTGTACAAGGATTTCTTCCAGAAATCAGAAAGAGAATCTATGGAAACATATAGCAACGTGACTGCTGTACAACCAGTGGAAGATTCTGATTTGTCAGAGATAACAGAAGAACCAAGACTCGTCTTCAAATCCCGTCCATTCACCGAATTGGATTTTGCGAACCCAAATGGCGTTTTTAAGGAGTATTTCCCGAAATCTGAACAAGAGAGTAGGGATGTCGATACTTCTAGTTCTTCGCGTTCCACGGATATGTCAAGAAAAAGGAGAATCGTGATCAACAGGAACACAACTGTTATTCCATGTGACATAGACTGCGTTGTACCTCGTAAGAGGAAGTTTGTTGTGAGAAGAAGAGTTTAACTACTTTTTAGTTTTGAACAGTTGCAACAAACATTTTGGGACTATAGTTTTTATTGTATTCATTTGATCACATGTTTATTTATTTAATATTTTTTAGTTGGAACCCTTACTTTTACTCTTCTGTTGGTTTATTCTAGCTCGTTTAACATATCTATAATAGATATGTATTATATATCTTTAAACCACATATTGCTGGAATAAAAATACCACCCAACCAGAAAATGTTTTCTTTTTTTTTACATATCTGCCCTTTTAAATGAATTTTAAGATTTTGATATTGAAAGTTTTTTTTAATTCTTTCTACACTATTTAAAAGTCTAGCTGACTTAATTTCTTAATAACTTAATTTAGCTTAAACATTATTCAATATGTCTTTATATTTCCCCATAAAAATGATTATGAAAGATCATACATCAATGTTATAAATAATCATAGCAGTATATCACTGGAGTAAAATATATAGCACGGCAACCACCAATTTCTCTCTCATGCGTCAGGATCATGACCAGGGGAGGGTGTACACACTACATTACACCCCCTCCCCCAATCATCACCACTATTCTTATTCCCATGCACAAACATATTTGTTTTATGTCAGAAATATCGTTATATGGATAAGACTAGTGCTTGTATAGCGGATCAACATGGATCATCGCACAATATGAACGGTGAAACGAATATTACGACCGCATGATGATGATCAGTTAAGATCAGTAAAGAGGCTACTAACAAACGAAAAAAAGAAAAATGCGGCAAGCATACCACATGCGCCGCCACACGTCTGCACGTGTACATGCTGTCTACCAGCTTGGCTTACAGTTGCATTGTTTGATTGTTTGTTTGTTTTGGTTTTGGTTTGGCTTTTTTCAGGCAGTCACATTGGAAATATATACAATGTACGTTTATAACTATGGATAAGAATGTGATTCTGCCCTCAAACAACGTTATAGTGAGAAGTCAATTGGACATTCCATCATTCCGTTGCAAAAATAACCGCCAATGGTAACCCACGCTGATTGGTCAATCAGCGTGCTCAATTTTTCGATGGAAAACACGCTCCAGTGCGCGGATTATATACTATAAAAGTCTAAACTGCCGTCACATTATCAGTGTGCCGTTTGAAATCGCAAGGCGGTGTGACGTGTAACGGAAATCAAACTTTTAGATTAAGTGAGACGCCGTAGTAAAGCCGCGCGCTTCCAAAAACAAACAAAATTGACCTGCAATGAGAATGTTATAATATGATTTATTTTAAAATAAAATGGATTTTAGTCATGATAGAATGGTGATTGACCACTCGATTGGCTTGTCAAGCTTCTACGGCCACCCTGACGTCAGCATGTTCTGACCGTAGGGACAGTGCGGAGACCTTGGTTAAACGCAGATGATTTAATAACGTTGACAAGTAACAATCCAATGGTCATTTCAGCGGCAACCACCAATATGTTAGCTTCAACACTTCAACAAATTCGAATGTGAGATTATATATTATAAAATGAGAATGCCGATCCCCTATCAGTGTGAAGTTTGAAATGGTTTTACGGATGACGATGAACTGGAAAATGAACTTTAAGATTAAGTGGGACATTTGTGAAAATCTAAGTGTTAAGCATGACATGGGCTGAACTTCAATTGATTGGTGGTACCAAGAAGCACCACTTCCCATGAACATTTGCATCCTAACATGTACTTTCTCATGTGTGTGTTTTAGCTGTGGCCAAGTCCGACTTGTTCTCTCAGTGCTACTCGCTGGCCAACATCTGGCTGGGCAGCGTCATACCGTTTGCTGTGCTCCTGGTCTTCAATGGGGTCATCGCCACGGTCATCATCAAGCGCAGGAAGCTCAAGGTAAGTCCACTTTCTCACTTTCATATGACATCAACAGTGGCTGGACTATGAATCTATAATGAGTATAACCTGGAATAGTCATTGAGGCATACTATTCCAGCCTAAAATAAAGCTTAAAATAAACTAAAAATTTATCATGATTGATGCATGTTTTTCTGTAAGCAATAACTGTTTTGCCTTAATAATCAATGGAATATTGATAATCACGATACTAAAAATGTGAAAAAGACCAAAAATATATACCAAAAATTTCAAGAAAGACACCCAGAATATACCAAAGTTGTGAAAAGAGACACAAAGTTTGTGGGCATGTCCGTATGCACTGCGATAATGTGAGACACCCCCCCCCACCCCCTCCTTCTCACCCCCCCTCCCCCCCCCCTCGAGATTAGTGTATTTCCAAATATATGTTATAAACTTTGAAACTTTAATTCTGATGTGTGCACCAGGGACACTGCCAATTATTACCGTAATGTGGAATAATTTTAGCACTAGGTTAGGATTTTTCTTGTGTTAGTCAGTTGAGTTTTGTGCGCGCAGTTGATTGAACAGACGTGCTTGTTTGTATTCAATAACATGGCACAAAAATACACAGAAAAACATTAACACAAAACTTAGCTTGACCTTCGTGTGTGCAAGAAAAATCAGAGAGACGCTTACATTAGTCCAGGAAATAAACAAAAAGGAAACGGTTCATTCGACAGTCATTAATGGAATTACCAGCTGATAATTAAGGGCCAAAGTACAAGTCAGCATTTTCACCCTACATTTTCTTGTACTCTTGATTTAGATGTAATTTCACAGTAGATGAAGGCTTGACAATTCCTCCTTTTCAAATTATTGCATTTGAGTCAGTGTGTAATGTGCGTGTACACCACCAGAGAATGATGTTTCCACGGAGAATTGGAAGTATAATAGTGTATCTGTCATTGGTACTCATTCAGAAACAGAATATAGATGAAGATTGTATCCTGGTGGCATATAAAAACACGACATCACAGGGCAAAATATAGACTAAGATAAATAATAAAATGTCTTTGTTTCACATTACGAGTGTGTCAACACAAGAACACACTCGTAGTGTGAAACAAAGATATTTCATTATTTATTTTTGTCAACAATTTGCCGCTGTGCTTGACACCAGAAAAATTGGGGAGAGTTTGAGGGAAAGTTTTGGGGAAAAAGAGACAAAAGGATTCATTACATACTTATGGCAATGTTTAATAGAAAGGTTTTCTTAGCAGTATTGGTTGTATTAGGATATACATTAATACCTTGAGTAACAGGTATTACCTTGAGTATCATTTTCCACTTAAATAAAACTTGTAAATTTTGATATCTTTCCCGTGGTGGGTGGACACTTTGGTCAAATTTGACGGTATGCCTCATCCCATATTAGCACACAAATCACGTTGACCCATTTTTCTATTTAAGGATGTGACCCAAATGTATATTGACTTCATGACAAATGAGCAGTTTTTCTCAAAATGTGGAAAGAGCCTCCAAGACATGAGGACATCTCTATTACGGATATCCCGTCATAGCAGCACTTATTTTGTGGCGACATTATACACATGTTGTATAAATCTGCACATAACCATTTCTTTTTCTGTTTCCAGAAATCTCTGGCCATGACAATTATCAACAGTACAAGTTCAAATGGTCACCTCAGCCCGAACGGTGAGTTCACGAAACACAATGTATTTTACACTTTACTTTAAGTAAGTCTATATAAAGAGACAGGACCATTTCTTGCTGTCCTAGCCCACAAAAACATCCATATGAACCAACATAATCAGACAACCTCTCTATATAGACCACTTAAAACCAGTCTCCAAAACTCGTCCTAATAGAGAGATTCTACAGTACATAATTAAAACAGGTTACGAGTCTAATTGATGGTTAACTCGACTACTATGCAAATTCTCAGTTTCCTTCATGTTAGTAATCATTATGGTTAACTGGAAAATTAACTCAAAAATTCAGTCTTCAAATGATTGTTCAACTGCATATTTAGATTTGTTTTTAAATCTTAACTCCAGATCCGCACCACCTCCACAAGGTCTCGGAAAGTCATCTGCTGGCAATCCTCTTCCTTGTGACCACATCTCTGCTGCTCCTCACCTCGCCCCAGTACATCCGCTACATCCTGGCATCGACCTGGAACTACAAGTCAGACCCCGCTTCCTACGCCTCGTTTTTCCTGCTCTACCACATCTCTAACAAATTGTTCGTCACCAACAACAGTATCAACTTTCTGCTGTATGTATTGAGTGGGAGGCGCTTTCGAGAGGACCTCATCTCGTTGTTCGGAAGGACCAGAGTTCGCGTCGCGGCGGATGATCCGACGTTAAGGAATGGAATTGAACAGATACCGTTATGATCGAGAAGGGATGCATATGTTTTCTTGCTGAATGTTTTCACGATTCACTGCCATACTTGAATAGCTATTCTAGTATTCTAAAATGCTAGCAAGAAGAAGTGGGAGTGACTGAGAAGGGACACCTGCTCCCAACCTCCAAAACGAGGCTCCTAGTTCGTCTTGTAGAAAGAGGATGTTGTATGATTCGTGCATGGGGGTGGGAGAGCAGTCATCGCCAGACTGGGCTCATAGTGGTCCCCTAGAGCATAATTTCTGTTTGTGGTTTGCATATTTTTTCTTCTGATTACAAAGCATAAATCATACATATTGGAATGCATAATTATTTTTTGTCACCATTCCATTGAATAATATTAAAAAATACTGACCAGAAATGAGCTTTTGGTTGGTCGCATTGCTTTCAGATATGATCACGAATTCTGTAAACTCAATATATTTATCTTATCTTGTCTCACCTTATCTTATCTTATTATTTTTGTAATACATATTTTTTGCCCGCATCCAATGAACTCTGAGCCAATGAAGTGAGTTGATTATAAGTGCTTTTAGATGACTGTTGGTTGTTGTTTATCAATTGTATGTGTATTATTTAATCATAATTATTGTAAGAAAAATCAAACAGATAGAAATTCAGAGTCAGGTGTACGAGTACTACTAGTTTGATCATATCTAACGTGTAATGTCTAAGTAATCCTTGGGTACCACTATTATCTATTCGGTTTACTCAGGACTTGTATCTATGAATAATGGTGTTTGCATTGTGTATGTGTGAATAGATGTGTTTGCATTATGTCTCGGCCCAAGAGCAATTCTACCACATTAAATGTATTTACACACAACCCTTTTTGCACACATCATGTTTCAGGAGCTCATGAGGACATGGTTCTATAATAACTGAAATGGATGTTTTTATATAAAGAGTAGTAGGTGTATGCAGGTTCTGCAAATAAAGTGTTTATGTATAAATGAACTTCTTTGTGTAAAACAATGGACTTATTTATCACCATTCCATTCGCAAATGACATTATGGCTCATAAAGCATAAAGAGGACATATGG
>CM032661.1:33885090-33909214 GCA_019095985.1 Streblospio benedicti
AGGTTCTGCAAATAAAGTGTTTATGTATAAATGAACTTCTTTGTGTAAAACAATGGACTTATTTATCACCATTCCATTCGCAAATGACATTATGGCTCATAAAGCATAAAGAGGACATATGGGGAAAGGCGTTGCCAATTATGTGAAGTAACAAGTAATGAAAAGAGTTTCACTTATTTTTCATTTGTGAGTTGTGATCTTTGTAACATTTTGTTTTCGTACAAAATGAGACCAAGCGCTGTATACCAGATACATAGAATTTTTAGATACTTGTAACATTCCTGACTATTGGTCACATGATGACTAACTCTTTATATTCACTTTAAATATTCAAAGTTAGCCCCTTCACCCCTATGTATATGTACAGACTTAAATTTGTAGTTCTGCTAAATTAAAAACCTTTCATATTCACAGATTTCAGCAAAATCATACCAATGCACACTTAATTTTACACAGCCGAGTAGAAGGTATGCATCTTGGATCTTTTTCAGTTCTGAGAATCACCAATCATCTAGTGCTGCTAATATGGTTACATAAAATTTATTTTTGTAGATTACACAACATACAGTAGGTGCCTGGTGCTCTTTTTGACGATGGTTAAGTAGAGTAGTGTGAGGATTCGTTATGTAAAAATCAACATTCAATATTGTATTTCACGATAGTAAATGTCATGGATAAAAAAAAACTTGAAAAGCCAAAAAACTTAAGGGGTTTTACAGTATGCTATTAATATTTTATGTTCTGATGCCTGTACCTTCGATATTCAAAATCAAGAGAATTTTACTTGATATGGATTATCTAGGAGCCTAAATATTAGATGAGTCTTGCTACTTATGAAACTCTGTATACAGGAAAATGTAATATCTGTGAATAAAAAAGTGAACTCCATTCGTTACATGGTAGCTTATGGTACTCTGTATGTGATGGTTTAGAATGTTTTCAATTCTATGCGTTCATGGTTTTCAAATTACAAAAAAAGTTTTTACAATTGCACTTGTGCATTTATTTTCATTCGTAATTAAAATATCTTATAACGTTAATAAATACAAAAAATAGTCATAGTAAGTAATATTCTGGTAGTCCACTACTTTCTTTGTTATCACAGTATTTTGCTATTTTATGACCATCTAAGACACTTAGAAATATATTAAAAAAACATAATTTAAATTATATAAATATTATTTTTATGTATAGATTTATCTACAAGCAAAACAATACTAAATTCATATCTCTAACATCATTAACTCAAAATATTGTATTTGTCATAAAAATATAGCTAACAAAATAAAAGAATTAGATGTGTTAATTTGATAAATTAACTGTTAGTATTGGACATATATAAAAAAAACATTGATGCTACAACAGTACTTGGAGTACTGCATATACATCTACACATAAATGAAAGTGCAAGATACATCTATAGAATATTATGCAGACACATTGGTACGCACAAGTTGTTTTGTTGTTTTTGAAGGCACTGCTAGAGTGATTAAAAAACAATTTATTAAAAGATATTTTGATTTTTGTTCAGTATGACTTAATATATATGTATCACAGCATGTCATGCATAAATATGATATATTAATTTCCCCATGGATTGAAAGGAAAAACATGTTACGTGCATGTTCCCTTTAGAGACAGATTTCTATCAAATACATTCAAAACCTAAACAAAATTCACAAAACATACAGTACATTTAATGCAACCAAAGTTTTTTGTAAAAGATAAAAGTGTAAAAATACTAAATTGTTGGCAGAACTACATGAGTTAATCACACGTACAAACAATCCTGCAAAATGGCTGCCCAGTTTTTAAAAATCTGTTTCTTTTTCTTTATGGAACCTCTAAATCAACGATTGTAACTATAACGTCATACATGTACCATGTAACTAACTGATGGCATACATGTAGAACGATTTAATTCGAAAGTTCTTAATCACAGGCAATCATTCACAAATCTTTCACTTCCACGGCCAAATCATTGTCTGTTTACGGGGTTATGGTAATTATCTCAAAAGACATGCTCATGATTTAAGTTTCCCATCATATATTATTGCATTCAGTCAAATACACCCATTTGCACCTCTAACATTCTCATGTACTCTCGGTACTGCTTGTTTTTGTAAAGTCATTGGACATTTATCTGCACTAGCGAATACACATGAAGTATTCTGTATAAAAAAAAAAAAAAGAGAGAGGAAGTGCATCAGCATATGCACTAGATGCCAGCCGATAAGGGATGTATGACGGATGCTACTGTCTCTCACAAAGTACTACGTCTAACACAGTGCAAGCTCCAATCGAGACTAATATCATTGATATGCAAATGATTGTGGACGGACTATGCTGTTGCTGCTGCTGCTGCTGCTGCTTGCTGCTGCTGCTTGCTGCTGCTACTGCTGGTTAGGTTACTGGGGTGTTGGTGTATTTTGCCGCGATCGGTCAAGCTGGGTGCTCAGATTTCGCACTTTGTCAGACCAGTATTCGCTGCTCTGCTGCAGCTGCTGAGACAACTGAAAATTTATGACAGAATACTAAATAAGGTATATAAGAATAAAACACTTTACATGAACACAGTGCTAAAGGTATGAAAAATGCTATCTTTTCAATTAGAACTGATAATAAAATCAGTAATGTTTAAATAATCTATTTATTTGTAAATTTCTTAGCAATTACTTTAATTCTGGAGAAACGTGATAAAAAAATCACAAACTTTCTACAAATGCAGTATTCTTGAAGTATTCAACATTTTAGATGCATTAACTTCCTACCTCTCCGACTTTAGCAATCCAGTAGTTTTTGTCGAGAGCTGAAGCATCGGTCATTCCGGTCTCTTCCAGGGCTTGGCTGATTACTGAATGAGACTGCAAAGAGGCATTGCACAAAAAGTTAACATTGTGAATCATTCAGAATTTAAATCAATTTAATACTACACTTAATATCTTGTGGACTTTTTTCCAAACAGAACTGTTAACATCTTCAAATTCGTTACATGCATACAGTCACACAAAAAAGGCACATTCTACTGGTTAAAAAGTTTCAGATTTCACGTAAAATGTGCATACAAATGTTTGTGACATTCTAAAAAGTCAAACACAATTGCAAGCCAATATTCTTAAACAAACACAGATGAGGAAAACTGAAACCAAGAAACTCAGACTGAACCATACCTAAGAACTTATAAAAAATTCAAAATATGGTCTGACTAAAATTAAATGTTCACATCACGTAATTGTAGTGTACATGTATGCAAAAAGAATATCTAAGATAATAAAAGACATTTCAAATAACACTTCAGCAGAATTAATATAACACTTTCAAGTCAAGAGACTACTTCCACACGATCTGCGCAAATTTATCAAGAAGTAAGAAATGAGTTGCACAACAGACAAGAAAATGAGTTCTCACACAAGCTTACCGGATCTTTTGAGTTCTGGTGATTTGAGTGGTGATTTCAAAAGCCTTAGCTGCAATCACACACAATTGCAGAGTGATGATTATAAAATACAAGTTAAATTATATCATAGTGAAATGCAATTAATAGGAAGATTAAGAGCAAGTGCACCATCCACCATGTTTGGTCCATATCTTAAAGCAGACTTTATAATATACGATATGGACAAAACCTACCACAGTACAAAATATGCTTATGATTAAGATTCCTAGTTTTGAAAACAAGAAAGGTGTAAAATATATAACAAGAATCAAGGAAATTGATTGTGATGTTTTATCGACAATTGTTTAAAACCATTTTTGTATGACAAAATAAGTTAAAAAGATTTAGCAAGCATCGCAGCAATAGTGTAAAACAAAATTGGCTATCAGCTGTTTCTGTTCATTTCAAAGGATAAAAAGCAATATGAAAATCAAATTTGATGGATGATAATCTTTAATGTGATGATATGTACATCGCAAACAAATATAGCAGAGATGTTAATACATTCCATGTACAGTTTTCATGCTGAAGTGTTATTCTACATGTATGTCATGCCAAAATATGATGAAAAATCTGGTGAAAAGCAATCAAGAATATCGAGGTAGAGTACTACAGAAAATATTGACATTAGAAATATGTTCTGCCAAGAGAAATAATATCAAAAATGAAATATTTATGAACTAGCTAATTAATTCTATATGAAATGGTTGCACTAATACTAAGAATCCAATATACACGTAGTCACCCATTGTTCTACTGCAAGACGAAAAACCAATTCAACAAAGCTCTATTCCTCACACTACTAACAAACACAACAAAGGAGCACAAAATATACGAAAAAACTTCTAAATTACCACATTTGTGGTGTTGAATATTCATAGTGGTTCTGATATTGTAAATTTTGGTGGGAAGTGGTCACGTCATAATCAGTCCACCCCGCGGCCCCCGCCCCCCTAAAATTACTATTAATTTTCCGGCTGCCCTATAGGTGCATCTAAGATTTTTAAGCCCCCTCTAACATAAAGTAGAGGTTTTGAGCCCTCCCCCGCCCTAGTTTTTTCACACTGCCTCTCACCTCTGGGCCATGATGCATGGTATTCCCCTAATAAAATTAAACCCGATGAAACAAAAACTCTCCAACTAGGTCTACAGACCCGTTTCATGCATGTTGATTTTCATTTGTGAAGTAATTTTGAAAGCAAGGTTTATTAACAGTCAACTATTTTAACGTGTAGCGCAATTTGCAAAATTTAAACACTAATTGACATAGAAAAAATATTTATAACACATTGCTTGTTTTTCATTCTAGCAGTAACAAATAACAAGACGATGAAAGCGTATGTACTACATCTGCATTGACCATTGGCCCCTGCATCATGGGAGGGTGTGGTATGTATCATACTATGCTTTTACAAACACTATACCATACTATATAGTAATGTGTATTATAGAATGTTTGTAAATCATAGTAGTATACATACCACACACATCCTCCCATGATGCTGGGGCCCAAGTCTGCACTAACCCCCAAAAAAATCTAATACATACATGAAAAAAAAACAAAAAAAAAAACAGCCAGACAGAAAGCGAGCGCCTCACCAGTCCCTCCTTGGCGGGTGACTTGAGCGCCGAGTGCAGGCTGGCGGCGCCGGGCACGTTGTCTCCGCTGGGGATGGCACGGCCCGCAAGCTGTGCCCGCAGCGACGAGATCAGCTGGTCCTTGCTCTCCACTTGCATCTGCAGCGTCTGGCGCGACGTCATCTCGCGCTCGAGGTCGGAGCGAACCTTCAGGTTCTCCTTCTGCAGGCTGCTCAGCTGCAGGAGAGAGACACTTGAGGTGTATGATAAGATTCAGCAGAACGTCCCGCTTTGACACATGGTACCGTTTTATGTCATTCTTGAAATGACTGTACACCTTGAGTTAAAGGTTATAATGCGCAGTGGCTGACCAACAATGCTGCTATAGATGCGATATGATCTGTTTAGTGCATTTTGACAATTCCTTTCGTTTAAACTCGCGCACCTGTGTGTTAAAAAGTACTACATCACCACCTCCATGTTAATTAAGTACTACATCTCGCACCTGCGTGTTGAGGTGCTGCACGGAGTCGACGTTGGTCTTGAGGCGGTTGTGCAGGTCCTCGATGGTGGCCAGCTTCTCCTTGAGCTCTGAGTCCTGGTCCACCTCGTGCTCCTCGAGCCGCGTGCGCAGCTGGTGCAGCAGCACCTGCTGCTGGGACGCGTGGCCCTGCAGCGCCTGCAGCAAACACGCCGTGGTCACCACCAAACAAAGACATGCAGTCCCACCACAAAGTGCAGGCAGGCAGTCAATCAATCAATCAATCAAATCCTCAGTTTATTTGAGCAGACCCTAATTCAACAAGTATCACTAATTTTGCAGTAAATCCATAAAAACTTACTATAAGTGTCTTAATATTTTCGGACATTTTCAATGTCCATAGTCTGAGACTTTTCTGTCACCAGGTGGCAGCACGTGACAGAAGTGGAAATCTGTCAGTGTTTGTTGTTGGGGGGGTGTCACGTGCTGCCACCTGGTGACAGAAAAGTCTCAGACGATGGACATTGAAAATGTCCGAAAATATTAAGACACTAATAGTAAGTTTTTATGGATTTACCGCAAAATTAGTGATATTGTTGATATGAAAAAGAAATCCAATGAATCTCTTTACAGACCCTAATTGTTCCTCGTTCAGAGAGTGTGGCCTGGCTGCCCAGTCTACATAGATGTAGACCGGCAGAGTGGCAGTACAACAGTAAGCTTCTTTGTGAGTTACACACCGTGCCAGTAGCACAGTACATCTACCACATTACAGTTGAAAGGTAATGTAAAGGTACCTGTAAAGGTACTGTAATAAACTTATGGGCCTTGCACATTACTTACATTTGTCTGTTTTAAAGGAAATACAGCTAAACCTCGATATAACGCACCTCAATTTTGCGCGAATGTCTGTGTAACGCGGATTGACCATGGACCTCATCTTTTTATATTTTTATATATCCATATACAGTGTATATGAAAATATTGTCAAAAATACCCTTTATGCAAGTTGTTTACCTTCCAGGCAGCCATAATCGCACACAAGGAAACTTGCTGCGCGCATGTGCAATAATTTCTGCGCTAAGGTCTAACACTGCGCGATCTCGACCAATGGCAGCCCAGCCTATTAGCAATGCAGAAGCGCTTTCGGGGTTAACGCGGTTCTCGAAGTATGGACCCCAATGTCCGCGTAAAATCGAGGCTTCGCTAATAATATAAAAATATTGCAAGGTACCTTATATTTTTCATAGTCAATCTTCTTGTCGTCAAGCTCATCCTGCAAACGCTTGTTGTCTTTCTTTAGTAGTCCCAGTTCTTCTAGTAATTGACTAGAAATAGAATCAAGTAAATGTTCCGTTGAATTTTTATGTTTGATAAAATAGGGATTGCAATGAATCGTATATTGGTACATTACAACCAAAGTACATTAAAAATTTGAAAATCTACAGGATTGTGAATAAAAAAGAAGAGAATATAAATGTTCAAAGAACACTCACTCTTTTTCTGTTGAGAGTTGGACTATTCCCTTACTTTGCTCTCTGAAAAACAAAAACAAATGAAATCAAACAACTTGCTCAAACAATAAATACTTCAATTCTATTTCATACAGAGAGTGGTTAATAACAAATTTCTTATATTCATTTGCGATGTTTTATTGGTAAAGATTAGCATCAAAATGTATTATCTTTAAAAAACGATTTAATTTTGACACTTAACTTACCTGATTTTGTTGCCAAGCTTCTCATTTGCCAGCCTATATTGCAACAGAAACAAAATATAACAATAACACAAGAGATTAAACACTTAATACTGCATTTGTACTTTATTTTGCTATGACAATCCTTCCTCATTCGTCTGAAAACATTTCATTATCATTCACTTAAACATCAAATTGAACATGAAATTAAAATTCACTGAGCTTATATACTACTTCATCCATATGCTAGTCCTAAAATGATCACAATTTCATAGAACAAAATCATTTTATCATTTGACAGACATCGTTTGCCTCAATCACTTACACTCAATCTTGTTCTCCAACTCATCAAAATCTATAAGTACTCATTCCTAATATCAATTGCCGGGTAAAAGTTAATAAAAAATTGAAACCATATAAAAGCTTGGAATCATATAAAATCTCCACCATCACATTCCAGTCTATACATGCACATAAATATACACGAAAGTAAAAACCGCCTTTTTTAATATTTCCGTTTAATAAAAGCACATAAGCACTGAATATTGGTAGGGGGTGGGGGGAAGGGCATTTAATTAGTTGTATTGGGCACTCGACCGCATGTCGTTCCTCAAATAAAAGCTCTTCCACTAAATTTACTTCTATAGTAAGCCCATGGGCACTTAGAGGATCATATAAGATCCTCAACCACACATCCGCCAATAGTCACATCTTCTCAATGAAAAACCCATGGGCATTAATTAGTATAATCGCAAAAAGAACTCAATAGCATATCCCTGGTACTCACTTTTGCTCTCGCACCCACGTGTTGACGTTCTGCACGACGAGTTCCGACTCACGGTGCAGACGGTCCCCGTTGGCGCGCGACTCTTCGAGCGCCATGCGCAGTTGGGTGATCTCCTCATTGGCTGCGTGAGCGCGCTGACGCACAGAGTCCATCTCCGACCGCAGCTTGTCACACTACAATGTCAACACATCACACATTATCCGTAAGTATATTTGTCAACTGCTGTGAGTGTCCCAGTTTCTGGGGTAGCAGACAGCAGGCGGCTGTGCCTCACACCAGCTCTCCACGTTTCTGTATTAAGGTTACAGTCCTTCAAGTCGGACTTCACACATCCCAACCAAGTCTTCCAAGTACACAGCAATGATACTATTTGCAGTACAGTTTATGCTCTCTAATTCAGTGACAAAAATTGGGAAGTAGCCCACACTGGCCAGAAGGGCCAGTGTTTTGAAATCTTCACTGGCCCTTCTGATACCTTACTGGCCCTGCGAGTGGTGAAGGAGCTAAACATCACTAAGGTGGTCTAGGGGCATGCCCCTGCCCCAGAATTTTTTAAATCTAAGCGGTCATCAGAGGCTATTTTAAAGCATTTTAAAGGGTTTTAGACAAATAAAAAAGGCAGCCACATTAAGTTAAATTATACTTATTTGAATATATTTACAAGTGTAATCAGAAGAAAAAAAATCATGTTGTGATAAAATGTGACTAAAATTGAGCGCTAAATGTATAGAAATACACAGCACAGATGAATTTTCAGATAAAATACCACGAATATGATCAAAATAAGACTAAATTTTATGTTCGCCATCAGGGCCAATGTTTAGGAAAAGTTACTGGCCCTTCCAAGGTTGTACTGGCCTCGGGCCGACGGGCCAGTGCCAATTTTTGTCACTGACTCTATTAATTAAGAACATACGATGCACTGACCCTAAATGATCACAATACATAGCTTGCAAGATACATGCAATATGAACTAAGTAGAAAAAAGCTTAAAACTTCATCCCATGTCACAATTTTTTAAACTTTCCATTTCAAATTTAGAATACATGCGAAAATACACCTCCTGAACAGTTTGATAAATATCTTAATTGCAATTGATCAGCAAGTACATTAGTTATGCTTATATCTTTTTTGTATTTTACATTAAGATCTCGTGGTTACCTCTTCAACAGCATTTTTGTATTTTTCATTAGTATTGGCGATCTCCACCCTAAGAACAACCAGTTCCTCCTCTTTGCCCGCGAGTTCTGACATGCTGTTCTTGTTCCTGTCTTGACCCATTGCCACGTCGGACGACAACTCTTGAACGCGGTGCTCAAAAGACCGCAGCTACAGTGGCAATCAAATTAAGAATAATTGGTTTAGAACTTTTAAAACTGATGACAAAACACAAAGTTATGTTTGTATTATTATATGAAGTTCATAGTAAAAATATGTTAATATTGTACTTGCATGGCATTCAATGTTTAAGATTTTTACTTTTCATGATCATTGCAAGAAATGTCAGGACAGTTCTTCATTAACTCACTAATCATTGGTGTCAAACAATATAAAAGGTGACAAGGGCTTCATTTCATAGTGAGGCATTAACAGTGAATATAATTTTGTCCTATGAAAATGTATGCAGGCTTACAAGAAAGAATATGCATTTACCGATATCATACGCATACATTGCCTGTCTACAATCAAGGTCACTATCTTTCATATTTGAATAGAAAAAGAATCCATTGTACATACTTCATTTTCCTGGTGCCTATTGACCTCCTGAAGATTGCCGACCTCTTTCTTCAGTTGACGTACCTTGTTCTCATACATGGCAATCTAATAAAAAAAAGCAAAGTGTTATTCATATATGAAAATCAAATTGAACATTTTCATGTAAAAAAAAAGAAAATACAGAATTTCATACAATGTAATATAGATGTTCTATGTGATCGGTTTAGTTACATGATCTGCACAATTGCTCATTTCTATCAACATAAAATCATGACATAAACTATGGTAAAACTTCGCATCTAGCATTTTATTTCACAATATTTTTGTATTCAACAAATACGCAAAATGAGTAACGATAAAGTGAAAATTTGCATCCAAGCACCAATACCCATGAAGAAGCCTATACCAATATTGGGACCAGAACAAAACTGGAATATTAATATTCCACTTCAATATATATTCATGGTAAAAGTAGACTACCTAAATTGGCAGGTTTTTTTCATCTCAGACTACCACAGCCATTTAGACGTAAATTAGCAAAACTGTATCGTAAAAATGGTTGAAAATCTCAAGATTCACACTTAAGAGGCTAAAGAAGACAACAAAGTAAGTGGTAGGCCTACTACTTTTTCAGACTAGAATAATGCCTAAAATATATAGCTTATTTACATTGCAAAAGTAGACATCAATGATGCCAGTAACAGGCCAAGAAGGGCCAAGATCTCACCTCCTGAGCCATCTGTCCATTCTGCTGAGAACATCTCTCCATGTCAGACTTAAGTCCCACCAAGGCCTTGGATTTTTCACTGAACTGCTCCAGGGTCTCTTTATGGGATGCCTGGAGAGTAGCCAGTTGAACCTGGGAACCACGAAACACAATTACACACTTGAATTCCATAAAAAAAAGTCAGTTTAGTGATGCTGTTTGTTCCATAACTAAAACAATACCATACTAGACATACTGTAAGCTGGAAAAAGGTATGAAAAAATCACTGAATTACATATTTCCCAAACTCATGAAACTCACAATATCAATGAGGTTCTGACATATTGTGATTTAATAATTTTTTGTACCTTTATCACCTTAAATCTTCTTGTATGTTTATCTAATTCCATGTTTCATTTACCTGATGTTTAATTATAATGCTTAAATTTTAGTCTAAACTTTTATTTCCATTATAAAAATCATTTACATATATAGAATTGCTATAATTTCCTTGTGAATACAAAATCAAAAATATTACTCTCATCACCAATAAAACGCTGGTGACAACATGCACATTCAACAAGCATTTAGATCATAATAATAATAACGCAGAGACATTTTACTTATTTCCATTGTTCATAATAAAATATTAATACAGGCTTTAATATACAATCTACCACTCTAATTCATACCACACGTAATACGCATTCAATGGTACAATGTACATGTACATGCAATATCTTTATTGTAACATTGAACACAAAGTTTAAGAAAAACTACTGCAGCCTACCTTAAGATCATGTCCAGTCTGTTGAGCCTCGATCATGTTGGCGTGGGTGTGTTTCAGCTGAGATTGAGTCTTGTCGAGGTTGCTGTGAAGTTGAGCAATCGTCTCCTCATACTGAGCAACCTGAAAGATATATACATGATTTTCAGATTTCATGATTATTATAGTATGTGAGGAATCTAGACAACCTACTTTTAGATTAAAAAATCTGTTGTACTGTGTCGATCAATCAATGTAATGATTATCAAATACACTGGCAGTATACAAGTCATCTTAGTACGCAAACTTGTAACAGGATTAGAGCATGACAAATGATGTCTCAACTTGCCTGTATATAATCTAAGAGGAGACAATAATCCGTCTTGTAGACTTTAACTTACTAGGCTTCATTCTAACCACAATATAATAGTGAGTGGCTAATTTAGCACAAATCTACCACAATGGATGTCTGCCTGACCCTCACTGTGAATGAGTACATGTACATGTAGAGCCCGTTATTGTGTAAAGATCCATGCTCAAAATATGAATGACTTCTATATACATGTAGTTTGATTGTTTATTAAATACATGTGAAGATTATGAATCTTATGTAATTAACATAATACTTTCATTATGCATCAAATAACATTGAACCAAACAACTATGTAAAGAGCAAAGTCCATCACCTTCACCTCCACCTATATTAAATATACAGAACATTATTTCATTAGATACATCGCTTTCTTTTTCAAGTCATACTCATACAGCAGTATTAAATCATTCTTTTACACTAACTTCAAGCTGCTATTAGACTGTATTCTAGACTGCAATCGTAGGCCTTAATGACGAAGCAGCCACTACAGCATCAATAACAGCCAATGGTTATGCAGATGGCTCAAGTCGCGTTTGCCATGTGAAATTCTTCATCATTTTTTAAATAAGCCAATCAAAACAGAGATTCACTGCACTGCAGCAGGCCTCACCTCTGCCTGGTGGTGCTGGTTCTGCTTGGTGAGCGTGTCGCCGGTCATCTTGGCTACGCGCAGCTGACCGTCACGCTCCGCTAGCTCCTCCTTGGCCTGTCGCAGCTTGTGCTGAAGCTGCTCCGCCTCCTCCCGACAGCCCTGTAGCGTGGACTCGCGGTCACGCACCTACAATTGTGATAAAGCTTTAAGGATACTAACTTTATCTGTAGATGCACAATTGCACATGGTGGCAAACATACAAGCGTTTTCATACCGACACCTTTGAAAATTCATTAACATGTCAATTTGCCAGCGCATGTTGGTTTGTCACCGAGCAGATTTATCATTATAAATCACACGCACGTTTTGTCCCATAACTTCCTTCAATCAAAATGGATTTCCATAAAAGTTACATCTTTCGATGCATCATGGTAGTTAGAAATCATAACTTGATAGTTGAAATTCTGTTATGTTAAGTTTTGTGTATTATTCAGCTTCGTTTGAGGAAACGCACTACCCTACATGACATATTGTTACTTTATTACATTGTACCTACATAACATATGCGTATCTCTCAACTTATATCATCCAATGGGGTCAAGGTTCAATAGCCATATAAAATTCGCAGGTTCTCAAGTGAACTGGGGTTGAAGTGACCACCACTCGTGACCGACCTTGTTGTTGGCGTCTCGCTCCTTCTTCTGCAGCGACTCCAGCTCCTCCTGAAGCTCGGCGATCGTCTTCTTGTTCTGGGCCACGAGCCGGCTCGCCTCCTGCTGCTTGCTGCGCTCAGACTGCAGCAAAAGGTGCCCGTTTATTAGTCTATTCTCTCAAGTTTGCTGATTCTGATTGGCTGAGAGTCGGAGCATAAAAATTGGTATCCTACACTACGATGTTTAAGACTTAAAATCATGAATAAATGTGAGAGAAAAGGTTATCATAGTGTGGGCGAGAGATCAGACAATATCTCACCCCCACTCGTATAACCTTTTACTATCCACAGGATCAGTCGTCTTTACATGCACACCAAGTCATTGGCATCTTTCATATCATCTCAGGGCTACCTGCTAACTCCTCAACAGTCATTTCTGTACTCAGGATGCCCCAAATTAGTATTTCAGGGGTCACGATATGTATTTCGTGGCGGAATTGCAATAGGTCTATACAAATACTGGTGTACTAAGAAATCCATAAGAGCAGAACTGCTATCTATGCATTTCTGGTCTACTCACTCTACTGTAACTAATATGCAGGGCTTTTATTATTAACACCAATCACAAGCACACAAGCGACTCACTTATAATACCAACTCATCTAGCATCAATCGCCTCAGAATTACCTTGAGTTCTGCCTGCAGCTGGCTGAGCATGTTGTCCTGCTGACTGAGCTGCTCAGCGAGCATTCTCTCGTGCTGCCGCGCCCCCTCGAGCTCGACCTCAGCGCGGCCGGCCTGCTGCTTGTGGCGCTGACCCTCACTGACCGCCGCGTGCGTCTCCTCCTTGCTCGCCAGCAGGTCGCCGCGCAGCTTGTCTGCAGACATACAGCAGGGTCTCTATCGTTTATCAGTATTAATGGCAACTTTTTTGTGATGTTATGTGTATCATAGATACCACTAAGGGATGATGTACATTTTGTCACACTCCACATAAATGAAAGTAAGGGGGTGGGGATCGGTCAAGTTTCTGATATTCAACTTTTTTTGTGGATCCAAGATCTTTTCCAGCGCGCTGAAAATTTTCATACCAAGATGCATCTATTTGCTATTTGAATGTGGCATTAGAGATCAATATAGAAGACAATATATAAAATTTCCAACCATACATACATGAATTGTGATTCATACATGTAGATAGATGTCTTATTATTTTATCTGATTTTTATGTTAGTGTCATATTATGTATACATTACACTGCCCAGGTGTTGTCAGTGAATTCATATAATTGTATACCCGGATTCACTTTCATTGCAATCAGGCAAATCTACCACCTTCCTTGGTAAATAAAAGATTATTTTATAGTTTTTAAAATCTAGGTTGCCATACTAATAGGAATCAATGACTACTCAACCAGTAATAAGGGATAATACCTATGGTCTCTTTCATATCTCCCATTTCCTCCTCGTTGCTGTTATTTCTCTCTCGCACGGTCTTCAGTTCTGTCTGAAGTTTCCTCACGTTCTGCTCTAGACGAACCACTTCACTCACCCTGAAATGAAAATTCATTTTTAGTAATATTGATTTTTAAGTAATATTGATACGAAGGCACATAAAACAAGAAAACATTTAAATTCAATTGATTTTACTCACTGCACAACAGACTGTTCAAATGTAAAATTATTTATTACAAAGCGACTTCAGGACTCTACAGTATTAGTTGTCCTATTGTCCGCGGCGATTTCGTATCTGATTCTGGCGATAGGGCATTGTTGTAAATGCTTGCCCGATCGTATAAGTCATACAATATGATTGGTAAAAAGTGTCAATCTCACAAAATATTGACTTTTCCTTGTCTTTAAAATAGTGACAATAATAAACACGTCAAACTGAGGTGATGTTGCTAGTATTAGTTTCAACATGGAATAATTTGAAGATTTTTTCTAATTACATAATACATGTATGCGGGCAAGTGACATTAAAATTCAGGCAAGTAAAAAATGTCATCTACATGCCTGAAGGCAAGTTGCTGAAAACATTTTTGTAGAGCCCTAAACATTGTCTTTTCAAGGTGATAAAATATGGTATATAAAACTTGAACCTAGAATGCAGCAAAATATATGCAGATTGCCTTGATCTACTAATGTACATAATTCAAGGTATATTCTGTCATTTTTCCAAGTAGAAATATCACAACTGCCACACGAAATCTGAAGTGTTGTAAAAAAGCCCGCACTCCGAGAATCAACTAAGATATGTGGAACCCAAGTAGAGGAGACTCAACATTACTGTGATACACATGATTCAAACCATAACCTCAAACAGATAAGCAAAGCAAAAGCTCTTAGAATGGCAATGAAAAACATTGAATCCAAAAACTACTAAAAACAGTGTTCCAGATAGAGAACACAAACCGCACAATTCGGCTATACACACAATTTGCCTTGGGTTTTTTTCAATCGTTTTCTTTTCACCACACTATTAACTATTCACATGATTAATGTCTTTCACTCAGTTCAAATAATGAAAATATTTTGTCTTTCAAGATTTTGACAAACACATGATGTAATTGTCATAATATTTGAAACAACAACCAAATTGTGTGCATAGCCGAATTGTGCGATTGGTGTTCTATGCAAACAATAAATAATCATAGTTTTGATCACCATAATATGAAGTAAAATGGAATGAAATGTGTTCTATTGAGTCTTGAATGTTTTGGGTTGTTTAATTCTAAATTTCTACTATCTACATGCACCAAAATGTCATACCCAAGTTTACATTTCCAAAATAACCTTATGTTAATTCCTAATTAATTAATCTGAGTCATTCATACAGCATCTAATGACTTCAGAAAACTGTTGAACATTAATCTTATTGTAAGGTCCTTATTGTTATGTGAACATGCAAAAATAGTATACAAGACGAATTACTGTATCCATTTTAGAATTAAATATTTTATTGACATTGTTTATTGAAATTTGCTGTCAAGCCAAATGGGCTCTGACCTTATAGCTTATAGGTACAGCTGTATTCATATTCTTTAGTGCTCACTTATAAACAGAAAGATTGTCGTGCAAGTCATATGAGTTGATGATAATCTTAATATTTAGTTTATAATACATTTTCTACATAACTTTTATGAACACAATTTTACAGGTAATATAGATGTACATAACTTACCGATGGATAAGAATTAACCATATACACGTAGGTGCAATTTCACAAATCATCACTAAGAGTTGATTTATTCTCTTTTTAGTTTTAATAAATTTGAAAAATACCTTTGTATCTTAAATGCTTTTCAATACTGCATTTCAGTTAATCACTATTTTTGTAAGAATCAACACTAAGAAAAATCTATCTTTAACTCTTGGTGATGTACATCAAGTGAAGAGAATAGCTTAGTAAGAATATACACAGATAATAAAGGCATTGAACCATGGGCACATGCATCTTAGAAGGTAGAAATCAATTGAGACTAATGATTGTAAATTCTTTCTTTTCCCCTTCATTATCTACTAATAGACTATAAGTAAAGAATGAATGAATATATAGTCTAAAAGTAAACAATGAAGGGGAAAAGAAAGAATGTTCAATCAATCTTCGTCTCAGTTGGTTTCTACCCTCAATGATGAATGTGCCCATGAGTACTAAAAGACCTTTCATATACAAAGAACCTAATTTCATAAGTAACATGCATGTGTAGATTTTTTATTTTTTTTACATTGTCTTATTGTGTCAACTTCAATAAAGTATATTTTATTTCTTTTTAAAGGTGAGGAATAAAAAGAAATAAAATGAATTAATGCAAAAGAATTCATCACAGAATCAATTTTCAGCATATATTTAAACACCTTTCAACAAACATCCCCATATCAAAACAAAAATTCTAATGTGCCTTTCCCAAGTTTGCATATGGATTCAATTTTATTTTTCAATCTTTAAAAACAGAAAAAAATAGGAAATTGACTGGACCAAAAAAGAATAGATTTTTATTGAAGCACAATTAGATAAATAAAAACAATCATTCAATCAATCATTTCTTTCAATCACATTTCACATACATACATTAACACTATATTTCATGGTCAGACCATATTTATAGAAACATCTAGTACTCTTTTTATGCAAATTGTAGGGATGATGAGGGACAAAATATTTATTAAAAATATTTATGACAAACATGAAATATATTGTTTCACAGTAAGCACCATTTATACCGCATGTACAGTCTGATCTTTCATATCATCATTCAATTTAATCTACAAAACACACAAATTCTTCCATTTCTAGGTTTCATATCATAACATGAGGTAACAAATATGAATGGCACAAGAGCACAATTCATACATTAATATTGACGTGATTTTTTTGCAAGTGGTCTCAACCAATAAATACATCATTACAAAATAAATTAATGTTTTTTACAAATGTATTGAGACTTTAAGATGAGTACCCCATGTATTGATACACGCACTTACTACATTCACATACACTGATAAAGAAAAGGCTTCACATTACAATTCATGCATCATATGTACAATATTTGACAGACAAAGCAATACATAACAATACACACATGCACATTCACATTCAAATTTTCATTTACAGAATCACAGATATGCTATCACATTAAATGCAAAGTTAAAAAAGAAGTTGAGTAAATAAAATGCACAGTACATTCAACATTATCAAATGATATCAGAGGAAGCATAAAGTACAAGGTTAAAGTGCAGTGAACAGAAGCAACACACGATATTTTACATTACTGCAATGGGCCGTGAAGATCAAATCATAAGAACTTGGTATGAGGCCAAGGAGCTCAACAAAGTCGTCTGCGAAGGATCTGTGCCATCAGGACCGTCTCCTGCCAGTTCATGGCTACATAACAACATCATTGTGCCCCGGGGCCAGACGATGGGGGGTGTGAACGGTTGTAGCGCATCACCATTATTGCAGATTGAAGAGCGACAGCGCCGCCAAATCACCACAGCACAGCACCCTGCCTTTCTACAATGACCCCCTCAAACAACCATCACTGAAACTGCAGCCTATAGCTGCTCGTGTTGGGGAAGGAGGGCACCCTGATGGGCAGGCAGGTGTACCTCTGCGACATCTGCTCCTGCGTGGTGGACAGCGACTGCTCCATGATAACCAGCTTCTCCTGGTGGTGGGCGACCTCCTGCGCGGCCTCCTTGTACTGGCTGCGGGCGTCCGCTAGCTCCGTCTTGAGGTGGGACAGGTCCGACTGCAGCTCAGCAATCTGGTAACACACAAACTATGCGTTACTCGGCAATCTTATAATTGGCCTGCCTCTAATACCACAGAAAATACAAGCTTTCAAGATGGAAAATCATCTGCTTTTGTCTTTAACGTACCTGACTGTCAGAATTTCGATTATCTCGCTGTAAGTTTGCTTCCAAAAGTCGCAATTCTGTGACGGTTTGTTCTAGCTTTTCAATCTCCTCCGTCTTGTTCCTCGCCTCTTCACGAGAGGAAGAAAGCTCGGCTTCTAAATTACCAATAGTGTCCATCTTTCTCTGAAGATCAGCCTCATTGGTGGTTACCTATAAATAATGAACATAATAGTTGAAGGTTCGTCTTCAAATTTCAATCATTTTTGTTCTCGCACAATAGACTGTGATACATGGTTTTCTATTTCAGCAAAAACATTTAAAGCATTTTAACAGACTTGTTAAATATAAACGTGAATATTAAGAATTTTATGTAATTAACATAATACATTCATGATGCATTAAATAACATCGAACCAAACAACTGTGTAAAGAGCAAAATCAATCACGAACATTCTTAATAGATGTGCTTCTTACCTCAGCCTATATTAAAAATACAGAATATTATTTCATTAGATAAATCGCTTTCTTTCTCAAGCCATACTCATACAACAGTTTTACATCATTCATTTACTCTAAAATCTTCATTTTAAATAGACATGTATTAACGCTTTAGTGCCTAAAGTAGCAAAAGGTGCTACTATTACAACCTCTAGATAAAGCCTAAAGCAAGATCTGGTTGTAGATTTTTCACACGAACACTTACTTGTCTCTTTAGTTCAGAAAGGTCTGTTTCTAAGTTTTTGATGCTTTCTTCATAGCGAGCTGCCTGAGTTCTGTGTTTTTGATGTTCGGAGGCCAAGTTCATCTGCATGTGCTGAAGCGTCTGCTCCAGGCGAGTGATCTAAACCACAAAAAAGCAAAACTACTTTAGACGCTATGTTAATTCCTATAGATTGCTACAGAAATTTGCCTTTTATCAATGTACTAGTCTCGATTATAACCCTAGTCTTCAAATGACTAACTCTTAAAATCTGACTTAAAGCAACATAGTTCATGATGATAATCATCTTGTAGTTCTTACAGATGGACACAGCAGACCAACACTTTACCGTTCATCTTGCTTTAAAAAAGATCTATATTATGATTATGACCATCTAAGTTCAGTGGGCTCTGAGAACATGCAATTTTGAATTCATTCAGACAACTAGAAAGTTTCTCAGCCACAACATGTCCACACGAAACGCTTATTCCGCCCACAATTCATTCAGACAATTAGAAAAGCTGCTTACCTCTGCACTGGCCTGGTTCTTCTGGTCTCTTACATCATTGAGTTGACCCTGCATGTCTCCAATGTTCATCTCGAGGTCAGCGTACTGCCTTCTGAGGAGCGCCAGTTCCGCCTCTCTCTCCTCCATACTGCACTTGACATCATGTAACTCGTGCTCCTTTTCCTTCCACTAAAATGAAATTTTACGTCCGTCTAAAGTAGAGAATTTTTAGTATGCATGGATATGAATATATGATTCGAAATTTATACAATATATTTATGATAAACTGATTCAGTATTTAAAAAAAAACATAACCTAATTGATTATTTTTAGTTTGTTAAGTTAGTTTGGTTTATGTTTTTAGTCAGCGATAGAAAAAAGTACTTTTTCATTTAAAAAAACAGCAGTCTGCCAATTAGTCACTAGTCGGCTTGTCCAGACTAATAGAAATTGGGAAGGACTAGTGCTGAATTCAATTCACTCGTCTCACATACGAGTAGCTGCTGAGCCAAAATACATTTGACAACTTCTCAGGACGTGTAACTTTTTGGGGAGGACTAGTAACTTTTTAAAACTATTAGGCCTCCTGAAGAGTAACGATTAAGGCCATAACTGGGAGACTGAACAATCTCACAAAATAAGATATACAACGTAGTTTCTAGAAGTAAGGCATATTGTGTACCTCATTGTTGGTGTGTGAGTGATGCTCTGTGTACTGCATTAACTCTGTCTTCACTCTGTGTGTCGCGTCTTCACTCGACATCAACTGTAACAGTGGGGTAAAATCATACATGTAAATGAGGTCAAGAATAAAATTTGTTTCAAAATTATTTTTCCAATTAAATGATTGTCATTTTGAATTAAAAACATAAGCCCTTTTGACAATTATTATAATTATAAAAAGGTAGAATTCATTATGGCACCTCCAAAATATAGGAGTTATCTTTCCCAATAATTTCACATACTTAATGATTTACGACCGATTTTTTGACGGTTCACATGTTATTTTCTCAATTTTCTTTACATTCACCAAGGAAGACATTAACCACAAAAAATACCACAATGACACCATTTGATACAAGACACAAATCATAAAGTATCAATTTAAATGCATCACATTTACGACAAGTATTTATTTCCTTCTTTTCAAACAAGAAAATGATCATGCATGCCAACATTATAACTCATGGCCCAGGTACGTACATGTAAAAGACTTTCTTTGAATTACCAACAGCATGTTCATGTGAGTGCCGCTTGAAAATGAATTCAGTGAGATGCATAAAAGTTTACAGCATGAAATGACCTTTTCTTACACAACAAAGACCATGTCTTTGCACAAATATTATTACTAAATCAGAGGAGAGATAATTTTGTTTGAAGACTTAACTAGGGGCCAGAGCACAAGTAAAAGATACAATAAAGATATGTATGTAAATATTGATTTAAAAATCACTGTTTTCACATTATGAAAAAATCAATCTGAGTGCCATAGCCTAAAAAAAACTCTTGTAAATTGCCCGCCCAATATTAAACGTGAAAAAAAAAGTGAAAAACAATAATGCCAACCCACGACCCCTCATACCAACTAACCTGATTCTGCAGGGCATTGACCTGCTCCTTGAGCTTATTGCAGTGTCGGTTTGAGTCGGCGAGGCGATCCAATGCCTTGTTGAGCTCCTCCTGTGAGCTGCTCAACTCGGAGCTGAGCTGCTCAATGATGTCCTCCGCGCGGCTCAGCGAGCCGACCTTCTCGTCCACCGACTTCTCCAGGGTCTTGATGGTCAGGTGCAGGTCTTCAACGTCGTTCTCGCGCTCCAATATCTGCATGATGGTAGGTGTGATGGGTGATTGATAATGTAGAGAAACTGTTATTGCGTAAAGAACAATGCTCAAAATATGAATGACTTCTATATAGTTTGATTGCTTGTTAAATATACTTGAATATTAGGAATTTCATGTAATTAACATAATACATTCATTATGCATTAAACAACATTGAACCAAACAACTATGTAATGAGCAAACTCCATCACAAACATTCTTACTATATGTGCCTCTTACCTTAACCTATATTAAAAATTTAGAACATCATTTAATTAGATAAATCACTATCTTTCTCAAGTCATACTCATACAACAGTATCACATCATTCATTTACTCTAAAGCATCTTTTCAAATATACATATATAACACTTAAGTGGCTATAGAAGCAACTGGTGCTACTATTTCAGCCTAGAATAAAGCCTAAAACAAGCTGAAATTTACCACAATCGATGTCTGATTTACACTCAATGCAACCGGATAAGTTTGATATCCATCTTGGTAAATTTAACCTTGTTCTAGGCTTTATTCTTTATAGTAAGCCTGCAATTCAAATATATACGAAACAAACGATGCTCACTAAACAAAATTAAGTCACACCACCATACTTAGAAGACATAAAATATCAGCGACTTTTAGTAAATATGCATCTGTATAAAAGCCCATGGGCTTGCTTTTACACGTACGTGAATACTTAGAGTACATGAACCGTAGAGCCTCAAATAAGACCACCTCTCTACTGAGACCACCTCTATAAAAAAATCACTTTTCAGTCCCAAACCTTCATAAAGCTACCAAAATGAACCTCTGCAACTTTTTATATAGAGACCAACTATCTTTTGAGACCACATAACACTGGTCACAAAGGTGATCCTAATAGAGAGGTTTGACTGTACCAACACGAGATGTACTGAGCTCCACCCCCTGCTCTCACCGTGTTGCGCGCGTCCGCGAGTTGCTGAGCCTGCGTGGCGAGGGCGTCGTCCAGCCGACTGAGCTGCTCAGTGGCCTCCTGGTACTTCTGCTTGTACGCGTCGAGCTGCTCAGTAAGTCGCACCGTTTCTCCCCGCGTCTCGATGGCCGAGCCCTCGAGCACGACGATGTTCTGTCGCGCCTCGCCCAGCAGACGGTCCTGATGATGACGGAAAAAAGTCACATTTTGAACCAAGTTGAACACTTTTGGTGGCGAGCAGTACGTTTTACTCAACAGAGAAAATTTTTACTCGTCAGTTACAGTGACGAGATGTGGGTGTTAGGCACTATTATGGTACTTATATATTTCTTAAAGGTATATTTTAAAAGGTATATTAAGGCGTAAATTTGAAATAGGAAGGAAAGGAAAGGGGGAACCAAAACAGACTTTAGTTGGCGGCCGTTGAGAAAATTCGGGCAGGTTTGGGCATGGGTCTAACTCTAATGATAGACCTTCGTGCCCAAAAGGCTTGGTGAGGACGGTTTCGATGTAGACCGGGCACTCCATCTGAATGAGGAATAATTAGGGTCTGCTTAAATAAAGTTAGGATTTGATTGATTGATTTATATCATTTTAAATGGAATTTTAGTCAAAAAGCTTGGGTATATAAATATATGCTCAAATAAACTTAGGATTTGATTGATTGATAATAAATTATGAGAGAGTAGAATCCCTTTAAAAGCAATTTCAGTTAAAAAGCTTGGGTATATATCATATCATATATAATATCATATATCTTATACTACAGAAATGACCAACGATATCAGGATGACTTTCTGAGCCATGGTTTCTTGCCTCAGCACCAATACAGTCTTGACCATGTGGAAAAATATATATTTTGAAGCTGCACATTCCTTGGGTCTCTGTCATCAGCCCCTGGCTCAGCTTTTAGTGACAGCGAGTTTATTTTTTCTGCACAAGGCTATCATCCAATATATACTTTTACGAGATTTCCCTGAAAATTTCATTTTTGGCTGAACGCCACAAACTCCCCACCCCCTCCCGCCTGAACACGAAATGTTTCCTTTCACAAATAATTCTAAACAATTAGATTTGCCAGTAAACCTGAAATGCTAGGTAAATGTGTGTCATAAACGTGACAATTATTTGAATGACATCTGATTCCCTCTAATACAATCCTCTTTACTTTACTTGTAGATCTAATATAAAGCCAATAAACACTCCTGGATTTATAGTTTTCCACCCACCCTCCAAAATAACATCCATCCCTCAATCTCAATATATTACAATAATCCTTGTATGTTTTTCCCAACTCCCTGGGGAGTATAAGCTGTCGCACCTGATGGGACAGATCCTCTCCGCGCTTGTCACACTCGATGCGAGTTGCCTCGTGGTCAAGTCGCTCAGCCTCGAGCTGCTCACGTAGTGTCTCACACTCCACTTTGTACGTGGACAGTTGGGACGCCGCATCTTCAAGGTCAGACCGGGTCAAGTTCAGGTCATCCTGGATTGTGAATTGTGAACAATGATGAAATTTTAGTTTTCTTGGTGGTGGTGTAATCTGTTTAACATCTGAGAGACAACGGTTTCTGAGGTTTATATTAGGTTCAACTTGAGGTTGGGATAGGTTTTTGAAAGTGCGTGTGTAGGAAGTAACAGTAGAGGAACTTTGAAAGATGAATTGAAACAAAAGTAACACTTATCTATCAAGTACCGTAACAAACTTATCGTCTTCTAACGACTTTTCTAACAGTTCCTTTAAAGTATAAATGCTCACAAATATTATTAAGATGTTTCATATTGAATTTTTTTTTTCAAAAAAAAAAATTATGAAAAGTAATTTTACGATTACAGCTACTAGTAAATGTCTTTGTAAAATGTAATAAACATGATTTTGAGTAGATGAACCTCGTGAATGTTTACATACATAAAGAACACTTGGAAATTACGTTGGCAATCTAGTAACGATTCAGAAATATTCAAAGACAGTTTGTGCATTGTAAGTCAAGCAAATAGTG
>CM032661.1:33909314-34006841 GCA_019095985.1 Streblospio benedicti
TTTCTGAGGTTTATATTAGGTTCAACTTGAGGTTGGGATAGGTTTTTGAAAGTGCGTGTGTAGGAAGTAACAGTAGAGGAACTTTGAAAGATGAATTGAAACAAAAGTAACACTTATCTATCAAGTACCGTAACAAACTTATCGTCTTCTAACGACTTTTCTAACAGTTCCTTTAAAGTATAAATGCTCACAAATATTATTAAGATGTTTCATATTGAATTTTTTTTTTCAAAAAAAAAAATTATGAAAAGTAATTTTACGATTACAGCTACTAGTAAATGTCTTTGTAAAATGTAATAAACATGATTTTGAGTAGATGAACCTCGTGAATGTTTACATACATAAAGAACACTTGGAAATTACGTTGGCAATCTAGTAACGATTCAGAAATATTCAAAGACAGTTTGTGCATTGTAAGTCAAGCAAATAGTGCAAGAAGCAAGTGTAAAAAACAAAGGTAGAGTGAAAGCAAAGATGCAGAACCTTGAGAAGACTTATGTCTTGCTGCAGTCGATTGACTTCTTCAGAATGCGCAGACTTCGTCAAAGTTAGGTCCGCCTTCACTTGCTCTACCACACACTGTTGATTCTTGAGCTGGAAAGCAATAAGTTTGAGTTTGAGAATGAAGAAAATCTCTAGAAATGATTGGATGATTTAAAAAATGATTTTCAGCAGACTTCAATAGATCTGATTTGTGCAATTCTTAAAAGTATCAAATCAAGTTGTTTGTTTTGTTTTTGAAAGAAAGAAAAACATTGCTCAAAAATAATTTACAGTAATACTGAGCCATGTTTTAATAAATAAATATACAATTTTGATCATTAAAATATCACAAAGAATGTTATGAACAAGCTTACTGTTTACAAAATCATACAAATAAAGATTTTTTTAAAAAAAGCAATTCTTATATATTTAATTTGACGTGCATGCAGTGTCTATATGATTATAACAAACTCAAATTTCCATTTGCTAAGGTCATTGTCACTGACCTCCTGCAGAGCCATGTGGTAGTCATGTGCCTGCTGATTGAGCGTTTTTTCGCCGTGCTTTTGCCTTTCATCCCTCAGCTCTAACTGGCTGTGAAGCTCCTTGATGTCAGCCTGCAGAGTTTCAAGTATTTTATAGACAGTGATATTTTCAAAATATCAGTACTAAGATATTAAATGTTTGAACTAAAAGCATTAACTTTGTGAGGACAGGAACAATAATACCCCATAATCATTCAAACAATACTGGCTTAAAAATACATCTACCATATCAATCGAACATAAACTGCCTATCAAATAATCCAAAATTCTACAACACAGGTCTCTAACGGTTGTGTACATCACAAAGTGGTCCGAGCGGCGGTCAGTTTTGAGGCTGACCATACTGACCTGGAGCGTGCGTATTTTCGTGTTGAGCCTCTGAACCTCGTCGTCGCGGATGTTTAGCTCCTCGACGATACCCGTGTACTGCTGGTTGGTCGTGTCCAGCTCCGTCTGCAGCTTGAGGATCACCTGGTCCCGACTCGCCACCTGCAAGGTCACACATTAGACTTTTCTTCTTAAATCTACGTAAAATCCGTATCATCTAGATTTTAACTGGGCTTGATAAGATTTGTCGGTAGTTATCAGTACTTTATGGAATTTGAAAACCTAACAATTAAATCTTGCATTATCATCAGAAAGCTTGCATAATCCTCTCAAATCGGATTTGAGGAGAAAAGTTTATCAGCAGATACTGATTTTCAAAAAGAGGGGTACAACTGAGAAGTTCCATAAGATCTGTATGTGCATTGATGACTAACACCTATCTAGAGTACATGTAATTTTTGCTGGGTTGAGAAGGGCAGGGTTGCCAAAATTTTATCATTTGAAATTCCTTTAATTTCAGAGTTTTCATAGAATTCCCTAATCTTTTTCAACCTGAGGAACAAACCATCTTCTTCCAAAGCTTGCAAGTTAAGTGGCAAAAGTAGCAAGGAATTTAAGTGATAAAGAATGTACATGTATAGGTATATTCTATTAAATCTGCCCAAAGACAATAGAAACATGAATGCAATTTAAAACTACTTTGAATAATAAAAATATCTTTCTATACCGCATCATACAACACAGATCGAGAATTATCTTTATCCAAGTGCTTCAACAAAAAGTTTATAAACTGGTTGCATGCTGCAGAACCCATGCTTCTCTTCCAACTGGCAAAGCTCAATTTATTTAAAACAAAATACAGTACACAGTGCTGGTATTTATGTTACAATCAGGTGCTTGTTGAGTACTGCCAAAGTACATTATACACCTTTTACATAGAAACTCTAATTAAAGTCTCAACAATCTGTTTTGATTAGATAAACTGTTAGAGAGACTATGTAACAGTACCGCTAGAGGATCAGATGAAGCCCTTTAACAGTTGGGCAATGGTTCCTCCTAACTGATATGCAAACAAACCCTAAGCTGCTAACTAAACAGATTAGTGTGATCTCAAATTTACATGCATTGTACCTCAGTAAACTTACAAATATGAAAACAAACTAGGTGTGATATTTCAGTAAATATCAAATCCATCATATGTGTGTATAATGTAAACATAATAAGTTCAAAGTTATCATATTTAAAAAATTTAAATTTAAATTTAAGCATAAAAGATCCCTACAAATACCTCTGCAATTACTGGCGCATATACATATCTAAATATACACATTAAACTTCTTTCCAATATATCCAAAATGATATCCATTGCCTTCTCTTCATCTCTCCACTTTTGCCAACATATCAACTGAAAGTGGTGAGTACTTGTCTTATATAAACCTACATTGTACCTAATTCAAGGCAGTACTTAAAAAGCAAGGGTATGGTTATTAACACCTGGGGCAAATGCCCCAAGCGGATAAAGTAAAACAACATATAATTGCTTCAGACATTTCAGGTCATCCTTTTCCCCAGATCTAATTAAACAATACAGATAGGAACAATTGTTCCTGATGAGCTCATAGTCCAAATTTAACCAAAAGCTACAATTTAACTTCATGTTTCAAATTCATTTAGTGTCATTTTACCAGTCAAAATGCTTTATCTAATGTTTCACCTACTCTGACATAAGCATATTACTTGTATCTTGGTGACTATCTCTTTCTATACGTCTTTCATGCAACACTGCCAAATGATAGTGGACACATCATCTATCATTAAACAATTTCTCGTACTCAAACCCATGAAACCTTTATAAAGAAACTAAATTGAACATCCACAAAGAGACCACCTCTCTATTGAGACCACAAGAGTTCATTCCCTTGGGTGACATTTACAGGAGTTCTACTTTTGATTTGATTTTGTTTTTCTGAACTGCTGTCATGGCTGTGTTACTTTCCAAAATTGATCAAACATATGTGTTGGTCCAAACCATGTTTACAACAATTTTACATGTTTTTTGATCGAGAGTAACTTAGCAGAAATAGAAATAAAAATCAAACCAAACGAGACCATAAGCTGTATTCTCAAGAAAACCCCTGCTTCATATGGCACATGACAACACACCACCGAGGAGAGAACATTGTCACGTGAGCATACAAATGCACAGGAAATTGGACGTTTTTGACGTAATATTTCTGTACTTAAAGTTGCTGTACGTTACTAGTTATGAATTAAAACTTCTTTCACAGTCACAATTGTATAACATACTGAATAGATTTTGAATTTGAAGCAGAGGGTGCTAATAAATGTTTCCTTGGGCTTTAACATTGCTGATGTAACTGCAGCATAATGCCAATAAAGCAAAACAATCGAGTGCACACGTGAATCCCTATACGCCCAACGCTGCTATTACATTGTTTAGAAATATGCTACATGTGTTTGGTGTCACCCAAAAGAAAGAGAGGGTTTTCTTGAGAATACCCAACCAACAGACTTTTATATAACAGTTCTACTGTACACAAAACCACGCCCTGCTTACCTCCTGCTGGCACGTGCGGTGTTTCTCCTGTGAGATGGTCAGCTCTAATTCCATCCCCTGGACGGACTCCTCCATGCGCAGCAGATCCTGAGCAGACTTGCTCAGTGAGTCGCTCAGTGCCGTGTTCTCCAGGCGCAGCTTCTCCACCTGGTCCTCGTACTTGAGCACCTGAAACACAAGCAGGTGAACCGTTAACTTTCATGCTACAAGTTCCATTCTCTATCCTTCGTAATCACACATACACAGTGAATGACCTCAACAACGGAACCCAATTTGCAGTCACAAATCCTTCCATTGTACAGGATTTCCGTTGTTCACTCCATAATTTACATGTACTTACATTATTAATACGAAATGCATGAGAAAAGCTTCCGTGATTCAGTTTTTCCATAGTTCACTCTTCCATTGTTCAGAACATTCACTGGATACTGGTGAGCTCTCAAAAATTGGTTCAATGTATAAGTTTAAACTAAGATGATGAAATATACTGGTGTCACACACAGACTATGCACTTGCACACTATGATAGAACTTATACATATTGCCAATGTACTAGATCACTTTTCCTAAAATATTTTAATATTGAATTTAAGTTAGTAATAGTTAACAAAATGCAAACAGACAGTTCAGCGATTGATACCAGGTTGAATGAATTGCCTGTAATTAGTGTCATAAATTGTTCATAGAGCTCCGTAAACAATACAGAGTAATCTTAAAATACATCATGAATTACTGTGATTATTTCACCACTTTATTCTGGGATACTCTGTCTTAAACAGCTTAATAGCATCTAAATGCTTCAAATATTTATATAGCTGTCTCATTAAACAATGGGAAAACTGTTTTGTCTAGAACTTAAAAGGACAACAGTTAGAATCACAAATAAACAGTTTTTGAAATTCACACCAAACCAAATCCATGACAATTATTCAGCTTCACAGTGAACAATTTAAGACATTTAATAATTACGGGGAATTCATTCATCCAGGTATTAATTAGGATCTTTTAAATTGTGCTATATTTATCAATTAAAATAGTTGCAAATCCAAGAAGGCTGAAACATAACAAAATCCCCATACAAATCCTTTTGCTCTGTTTGGATTTTCAAAACTTAAATTACACCACTAAATTCCATATATAATTGAATAAACTTATTTCCATGATAACATACATTAAAACCTGTCAAAAGAATTACTGTTCTTACTAAAGAAATATTTATTTGGATAGATGGAAACAATGGAACAATAGAATAAGAAACTATCAGACCTCTTGTAACAATTCTTTATTCTGATTCCTCAATGCTTCTTCTGTGCTGTCAATTATGACCCAGTCATCACACAGAGAGGCCACCATGTTGCTCATAATAATGTTAATGTTATTCTATCAATATGCTATCCAATGTACTAAACTGTCCAGTTCCAATCAATCTCTACATATCCATTTCTCAAATACCAACTGTCTAATGAATCTCAGGAAATGACATTATAATTGATAAAATCCAACTTGCTATGTCCAGTTCATTTTGTTATGTGCTATTGCTATGTTTGTAACTGCAGTGCTTATATTCTCTCCTGAAATGGAGCTTGCTCCTGATTGGTCAAAAGCTAAAAGTGAACTTCCCTGTGACTGCCTACTTCTTACTACAAATCATTGGTATCAGAAGACAATGGTCAGTGGTTCCTATGAAATGCAACTGTACTTGGGAAATTAGGATCAGATTTAACCCTAACAGTTCACCTTCCTGGCAGCATTTAAAGTTCTAAAGGTCAAAGGTCTCCTTAACTGACATGTGAAGTGCTAACATTTAATGCCAAACTTGTAATCAAAATAAAGGGTCACAAGAGTTAACAATTTATTTACATAAAATATATAAGCTTTTTCATTCCACTCAACTTAAGTACTAATTAAACATTATGCTCATAAAATAAATTAGGTTTCAAGTTTTTAGAAAATATAATAATCATTGACATTAGAGATGTCAATTAATGTCAATTATCAAGTAATACCAATATATCTAAGTATAATGATTACTGTCTAAAATATATTTCTAGTTTATAATGGAACAGATTTTATTTAACAAAATAAGCTGAAAACCTTAAGAAAACAATTACAAATAATGATGCTGATTTAATCAGTGTAATATGGTGAGTAGTTCTAAGAGAAATCAAAGGCTTTGGTTAGAACTTCAGTGTAGGCAGCCACATTAAGTTCTAACAAATTAAGCACTTAACCTTTGCGTTTTAATGCAAGACTTTTCATGTATTTTTATAAGAATATATCAAAGGACTTGTTATTCATCAGGGTATACAAATACCATGTATTCTTATACACTTATGTATCAATGTGCACCAGAAAGAGTTCAAAGCCTCTGCTCCAGTGGGGGTGGGAGGGGGGGGGCAGGGTCATTTAACTTTTTAAAATGTGGGGGTGGGGGGGAATGGAACGCGCCCCCCCCACCCCAGCCACCTTATCATTAATATTTATGATTATTCCCTAACTACCTTTCTTCAAACAATACCTTGTAGACTATCAGTATCAAATCAGACAGAGAAGATCATAAAATCCTCAGCAAAAATAGAAGACCACAAAAAATATGAAAGAATAAAACGACAAATGGCCAACAAATACACCCATAGGATAATAATAATATAATAAATAATATAATAGGAAATAAAGCGCATTCTTTTTAAATGCTGTGCTCACTACTTACATCATCATAGCAGGCCTGGTACTGGGACTGTGCCTCAGCCAAATCCTCGCGCATCTGCTTCATTTGACCATTACGCTCAGACATCTGAAGATAAATGCCTTCGTTATCCAATACTATTTATCAGCATATGTACAATTAAACATTCAAATAAAAGCCCATATTAGCGATATGACAAGCTTAAATTAATTTTTATTCTTAATATGCTATAATACTATTTAAAATTGTGTAAGATGCAACCACCCTTTGAAACATTCAATGAAATGCCCCCGGCATTTTATAATAAATTGAACGTTTTTTAATTTAGATGCTGTGTTTTTTACCTAAGCAAACAATTGACATCTGAACAGAGTTGATATTTGATAGATATCTATTTTTTACAGCCAAGCTTTATTATGCAAACAAAAGCCCCGCTATGAATGTTTAGAGTAGGAACTTACATCATCGTCTGTACGCCTACGGAGGTCATCAGAATCCATCTGAGCCTGAGCCAAAGCATCCTGAAGTCGCTTGATTGTCTCCGACTGACGTGAAGTCTGTAACGCAAAAAAACAGAATTCAACTACTTATTTCAAAGATATAATTTCAAATGAAAGGAGTTTAAAATTGGAGAACATTAGGTTAGATTTTTCTATCGATAAAACAAAAATTTGAAACTGAACAATGCAGTTCTTAAATTTCTATTGCATTGATCCTTTTCATATTTGTTTTGAAAATTGGGTGATTTTTTGTGAAGAAGAGAATATCCCATTGGATTGCTGGCAGTCAGTTAATCAAGTACATGATTGTAACATGTACATGTACACTCTAATCAAATGTATGAATTTATCCAGCAAAAATAAAACCATGATATACCTCAGCCATTTTTTCTTGCTTGAATGTTCTCAATTTTCCAATTTCAGTGTTTATTTTTTGAATCGCATCATCACGACACGCGACCTAGATAAATGAACATGAATAATAACATCAACTGAAAACCTCTTAGTTGTAACCAAGTAAACAATATTCCACTTATAAGCATAACTTAAACTGAAGGTTAACAATGCTCGCCTACCTTATTGATCAGTTCCCTCTGCTGCCTCTGCATGGACTCTGAGTCAGCTTTAAATTGGCAAATAAGGTCTTCCTTGACTTGTATCTAAAAAAATTATATATAAGGCTCATGCTAGACATCATCATGTTAAACCATACATTTAAGGTTTCATGAATTCGCCTCTAATCTTCACATAATAAATTCTTTTCTAATAAAAAAAAACAAATATATAAGGCTATCAACATCAAACAATTTTTATCTGTGAACAAGACAACAGGTATGAAGACTCAAACAACTCACATTAATTTTTCAAACTTCTCTTTCTCTCACGTCTTTTTATCAAGCATATCTAATCCAACGATAGATATAGCTGAAGACAGGTTTTACAATCCTAAGCTTCCATTTGACTATATCAAGTGGCCCTGGCCGGACTCAAACTCACGACCCAAGGTTGTGAGACCAGAATGATACCATCATTCCAAGCAGCGAGACGTGAGAGAGAGAGAAGTTCGAAAATGTATCCGCACGCATTGGAAAACACATATATATAACTCACATTGTGCTCGAGGTTGTCTATCTGCGCCTGCGCGGTGCTGAGCTCCATGCGAGCGTCGCGCGCCGCCTCCTCCATGTCCCCGCGGGTGCGCGCGGCGCCGTCCGCCGCCTCCCGCAGCGCCGCCACCGCGCCCTCAAGCTCCGCCACGGTGGCCGCCCTGCCGCGACGCTTCCGCCGCCGCGCTCGTCTGCTGCTCGCGCAGCGCCGCCAGCTCACGCTCCTGCTGGCTGATCTACAAGGTGAGGCAGAGGTTTACAACGGCAGGGCGAGGCAGAAGTTTATTTCTACAGGGAGAGGCAGAAGTTTATTTCTACAGGGTGAGGCAGAAGTTTATAACGGCAGGGTGAGGCAGAAGTTTCTATCTACAGGGAGGGGCAGAAGTTTATTTCTACAGGGTGAGGCAGAAGTTTATAGCGGCAGAGTGAGGCAGACGTTTCAATAGTGAGGCAGAAGTTTCTACAGGGTGAGGCAGAAGTTTCTACAGGGTGGGGCGGAAGTTTATAGCGGCAGAGTGAGGCAGACATTTCAAAAGAGTGAGGCAGAAGTTTCTATGGGGTGACGCAGTAGTTCATTTCTACATGGTGAGATAGTTTATTTCTACAGGGTGAGGAAGAAGTTTCTTTTTACAGGGTGGGGCAGAAGTTTAATACGGCAGGGTGAGGCAGAAGTTTATATTATCTACAGGGTGAGGCAAAGGTTTTTATGGGGTGACGCAAAGTTTCTACAAGGTGAGGCAGAAGTTTATAGCAGTCAAGTTCATATCATTAGATTTGCGTTGCTAACTCAACTGCTGAAGGATTATTCCAAGTTTATTGGAAGTTCAAGTACTATCTACTCCCGTGTTGGCCCTTATGGACGCCTAGGAACTATCCATTTAGACATTAGATCCATTAATTCAGTTTTATCACCTTGTGTTTGAACTACATTTTACATCTCAAATATACATTGAAACAAACGGTTATAAATCCCACCTTTTCTTCATGGTTGCTGACAGTTTCCTGGTATTTGAAGTTCTCCATTCGTAGGTTTTGTATCAGTTGCTCTCTATTCCGCACCTGAAAAAGACAAGTCTCTTTGAAACGTTTATGAAAATTAACCCAAGGTGTTTATTACATGACAGCCCTTTCATCCTCGAAATATTTGCAGCGTATCATTGATTTTTCAATTTCTTTTTTTGATCATTTTCCATACTTGAAATGCTTTTTTCAATCATCTGCCAACAAAAGGTGAAAGCAAATTTTGGAGATCTAATTTCACAATGTTTTGAAAAAAAGCATCACATTTCAATGGTAAAAGGAAGCCCTGTTCGGATGGAAAAAGACTGGTATTTGCAGCGTTTTTAAAAAATAATCAAAAATATTTATCAGGTGTTTTTGGAACTGATTTATAAATCATGATAAAGCTTAAGTTGTTAGGAACACGAATATGTATTTCTGATCAAGATTTAACCATTATAAGTATGTCTACAACGCAATCAAACATTGTTGTTTTTGCATTTGGTGCGATATGGCAAACATGGCGCCATTTGTAGGTGCATTTTAATGCTGTCAAATGAAACTTCTATATATTCTCTTAAAATAAAAGCTAAACATTAAAACAAATTGTGCCCGACGATTCCTTATACGGTTTTACATATAGTTATCTAGTTTTAATCAAGATGGCACTGCTGCTATAGCCCAAACAAATGACTTGTATGACGAAGCTTTTGACACCCAAACACACGAAATCAGCTGGCCGGTTTAGGCTGATTTGAGGGAGAGGGCCCAAGGCCGATTTAGGCCGTTTTGAGGGGTAAAGGGTTAAAGGTGCTTTTAAAATCATTCATTAGGAATCTTTTTCAAGGCAATTGATTTATCAAGATCTTTTTTGATCATTTTCCAAACTTGAAATGCTTTTAATATGCCAACAGAAAGGTGAAACAAATTGGAGATCTGTCTAACAACATCAAACCAATTTCATATTAGACACTACGAAAATCCCTTTTATATTCAAACATGCTCCTAAAATAACAAACAAGTCTCGCACAGTATTTTGTTACAGGTGAGCTTAACTAAGTAACTGATGGTAATATTGTGTCAAAAATAAGCTCAAATTTACCAAAACGCATGTCTGATTGAACTTCAATGCATTCGCATATCTTGGTAAATTTGAGCTATTTCTAGGCTTCATTACAGACTGCAAAAATAGGTGTCAATGACTATGTTACCAAACAATAAAGACCAAAATGACTACAGTAACTGTACTTTCACAATTGAAGTCTTAAGAAAACACTTGTCAACGCAGGCAGTGCATTGATCTACAGGGTGAGGCAAAATTTTAAAGCAGCAGGTTTCAAATCTAGAGATTAACGTTGTTAACTCAACTAAGCCATATTCCAAGTTTCTTGGATGCTTCATAGCGATATGCTGTAAACTGATTTTGCTTCTGCTCGTTAATCTATAGGGTGAGGCAGAAGTTTCTATCTACAGGGCGAGGCAGAAGTTTATTTCTACAGGGTGATGCAGAAGTTTCTTCACCTCTCCAGACAGCAGGTCCTGCTCGCTCTGCGCGTTGATCACGAAGCTCTGGATGCGTCCCTCGAGGCGGCCGTTCTCCTCGATGGCGTCGCGGCACTGCTGGCGCGTGGACGCCAGGTCGGCCTCCAGCTGCTGGATGGTGATCTCACAACGCTGCAGCTACAAGCACAAAATCGAAGTGTCACTCTTATATCCTTGAAGTGTTCATCGTGTTGGTAATGGTTACATACAGTCATTTCTTAAATCACAACACATTAAAACTTACAAAAATACATTGACAGTTTTGTCAGCTGCTACTGACATCTGGACATGCTTATGTTTTGTATTCATACATGTAAGCACATCATTCAAAATATATAGCACTAGTTTACCCCCTTTACATAGGTAAAAAAAAACTGACTGACCCACTTGTCTGGTGTCTCTTGCAGAAGAAATAATGCTTACAGTACGACAGTAGATATACAAATGAACTTTTGGGGTTAGGTTAAACTGTTGTTCAATTCATTTCCATTGATAATTCAAGACTCCAGTTATGCTCATATTTGATATCAATTCATTTTCGATTTCCATGCATGCTTAGTACATTCATTATCCTGCCATCATAATGATCAAGAGCTTTCATACCTCGTCCTCGGCAACTCGGTGATCTTCCCGTGAGTTGCTCAGGTCAAAAGTGAGCTTCTGCAGCTGCTTCTCACGAGTCTCCAGCTCTTCCTTGACCTCCTGAATGTCAGCTTGAAGGCCAGATATCTGCTCCTCTCGCTGCACAACCTAGTAACAATACATAAATTTTTTTTTCAAAAGATTAAAAAAAATTAATTTGAATGGGATTAGAGCATATAACCAACGCCATGGTTACACTAAAACATAATATAGCCGAAAATTTCTTCATTACAAGTTCACCAGGTGAGTGCTATTTGTGTTTTAATACATATAACTAATGAAGATTTTGGAAAGCACGGCCATTTATGATATTCAGTTACAGTTACAGTTACAAGAATTTGAGCAATTTATCATGAGACGACAGAGCAGTTGTTGAGCACTGGACAACGTACCTGGTTCTGGTTGTGAGTAAGCCGTTCCTCCAGCACCCTCACATCTGAGTTGAGCTTTGAGATCTGCTCATCTCTCTCGGCCAAGTCCCCGCGGTGGTCAATCTCAACCTGACTGCCGGTCAGCTCCATCTCCTAAACGCACCCAGAAAAGGTGACAAACTTGCAACTACACTTCTTTGCTTTTTGCTTTGCTTGGAGTTGAACAATCATTTCATCATTTAACAAAGTTTTACATTAGGCAAATATTAGTAAATACATATACGTAGCTTTCAAGATATCTGACCACACCAAAAGTAAGTCATGCAATACCTGTATCTTGGTGTGGAGCCGGTCCATGGCCTTGGCCTGCTCTTCCATCTTCTCCTGGCAGCGTGTCACCTCTCGGTCCAACACGAGACAACGGTCCTGAGACTCCTGTGCCTGAAAACAAACGACCTCAAATTCTCACCCATAATATACATCGTGTTTTTGCCTCTATATACAATTTTTAGGTCTTGTAATTCCTGTCTTAAAGATATTAGTATAAAAAGCTCTGTAAGCTGCTAGTGCCATATCATATTAATTAAAACAGGACAGAGCACAAGGTTAAAAAGCTATGAAAGTTTTATTAAAACACAAATTTTTGCATTATCAATGCTTTCTCCAGTGTAATACATGTATGTTTATTTTGGTGTGTTTTGATAAAACTTTCACACCTGATACTCTGTTCTGTCACTTCTGTGTTAAAGATCTTTACCCTTATCTCTAAGCCATATCAGCCTTTACCTCTGCAATATCTTATCCTCATCTAAAAAAATTTGCCTAGTCCGGTCTATCTTACACCTATCTCAAAGATCTTGCAATCTCACCCTGGTGTTGGAGATCTTGACCTCCTCTCGGAGCTGCTTGATAACGTCTCCGCGGTGGTTGACAGTTCCGAGCGCCTCGCGGTGCTTGTCCTCCAACTCCTTCACGTCCGACTTGAGCTTGAGCATGGCGTCGTGACGCTCAGCCACCTGGAGGACAGTGTCAACTCAGGGTCAAAACAAAAAAATCAGACTCGTCCTGTGTATTGATATATATCTTCATATCTCTTTGCTGAACAGAGAATAATGTAAATGTAAATTTGGTTTATAGTCGTGATCCAAGTCTTGTTTTAAGGACTTTACATTTTACATCCAGGTCATTGCACACTTGTCGATCAACTAATCATCTCTCATATACTTGCATCTGCAGCACATTCAGTGCACAATGCTTTTCAATCACATCAGAATCACTCACACAATCTCATTCTGTCAATCCAATGATCTGTAGCTAATTAACATGTAGGTGCCAAAGTGCAGTATGCAAATTCTTAGGGATGAGTTTAATCAACACGCACCACTAGACCCGACCGAAAATCAAGCCTAGCACCTTCAGGCTTCTGGTCGTGATTCTGGCTCACTATCCACTCGACCACAGAAGCAGAGTGTCAACGCAGGACCCAGAATTATAAGAACAAGTCAGAATTGTCCAATATTCAAATAAATGCGATCTATACTTTGCCTACCTCGGCTGTCAGAGCATCTCTTGTATCTTTGGAAGACGTCTGCAGTTTCTGCAGACTCTGAGTAAGTTTTTGGACCTGAAATCAAAACTATAGTCAGTTAGTAAAGACAAAATAAAAAACATTGAGAAAAAATTCATTCATGCTACAAATCCATATTAACGTTTTCTCCACTCGCGTAACTCCAACAAAAGACAGAAAGGTACCTCCAAAAGAAACTTTCAAAATTTAAATATCTCTTCTGTGATTCATTTTTAAATGTAACCATCAAATTGAATTTTAAGTGTTCTCAAATTGTACATTTCAGGTACATGAATTATGAATTGACATAAAATAAACAAGACTTTATTTTGGATACCCATGTACGTCCTTGTTAATAAATGCTCGCATCTAAAATTAATTGATTATACAGATAAGTTCCTATTGTAAAGTTAATGTTGAAAACTTGTAATTTATGCTAATTGGCTTAGTTGCTAAAATAAAGGACAGATTTAGAAAACATCAAAAGCTGAAAATATCCATCTACATGTAGATTTGAACTTCTCATGGGTATAATATACAAGTGTCATAACATAGTATTTACATCATCTGAAAATAACGTAAAATCAGTTATCATTCAAAATCTGTTTACAGTGTTATCAAAATAAATTAGAAAAAAGAAAAAGTGTTAAGATACATTAAATACTTCATTTCTAACATCAATAATGATTAAAACGTGGTACAATCAATCTTGCCTTTGCATTTTTCAGTCATTTAATTCATGACTGCGCTAATATCATTCTTTTGAGCACGTTTGTACCACGCTTCTCAAAAGGAAAATACTAACATTTATGTGCAAAGTACAGATAGCATCATTCAATAAATTTTCTACACATGAAACATGCATTTATACTATAAAAAAGCTTCAACACTTTATGCAATTTCATAAAAGAAGATAAAAAATGAATTGAATTTGAAATTAAGACAAATTTGCAATAATGTAATTCAAAAATGAAAAACACTAAGAAATCACAAGTAAAAGTGCAAAAGCTTCTTTCAAATACATATGAGTGGTCTAAGAGGCATTATCGTTCACAGCGCGCTATCAAAGATCCCCATTACAGGCAGCGCAAGTTGCAGGTCGGGTTGCGCTTGATGGAGGTACCTGAGTTTTTGAGTCAGTTAGGGAGAGACGAGCACTGTGTAACTCAGCGTCCAGCTGAGTAATCTGAGTCTTTCCATCTTCGAGCTACAACCAACATGGTCATGAGCAAAGAGAGTTAATTACAGGTGCTTACAACATTCATTCAGAGTGCATTACATTACTACAACGTTGGTGACTCACAACATTCAACTGGTTTTATTCCGAGAACCCGTATACAGGCCATGTCACACAAAACAAATAGCTATATCAGAATTCATATTGTATGAATCAGTTCTAATTGCTGTGAAAACAGTTTTAGTTGAATATTTAACAAATATAAGGCTTTTAAAATGTACTATTAAAGTTTAGGATAAAAAAAAATACTGTAATACTAATTAACATAAACATTTTTGAGATGGTGACTTGATATAAAAATATACCACCAATCAGGACCAATGCCCATCCATAATTAATTACAAATAAATCACACACAAAAAAAAGAGAAAAATATTCACAAGTTAAACAAGAATTTACATGATCATTAACTACAATATTTCGACTTTACCATACACTAAATAACATTCATGTAGGCATGCAGAAAAAATTAGTAAATCAATTGTTTTAAAAAATAGAAAGTTTCAAGTTTTCAAGATATTAACAATTTTCACAATTGAAAATCAATGTCCCAATGTTAATATCTTGATTATCATATATACTGCGAGCACACTAAAACGAAACACAAGTCACTTTTAGGGGGATGGGCAGTCATGCAAAGTAACAAATAAGTAGGTGTGTATCAAGTATCAAGTACGTACCTCGTTCCTTGCATCTTCATACTTCCTGTTAGCCTCTAACAGGTTTTTCTCAAGTTCTCGTATCCTTCCATCACGCTTTTGAATCTGTAAGAAATCCAAAACTATCAGTTAATAATAAACTTTTATATAAATTCTTCTTTGTCATAAAAACAATAGGTAAAGTGGGACTAGTTTATCTCGTACATTACATGAACTAATTACAAAATATGAGTTACCTAAAATTTCACATTTTAAGAAAAAATGTTTGTGTGAAGTAAAATGAAAGGAAATGATTATTCATCAAAATTATCTATAAATACGACTTATCAGAGTGTGAATAAATAGGTCCAACATCAGAATATGGAACTCAGTTACGACCTCATTAATGAAATCTAAGTTTTTACTTAATTATCCTGTAACACCACCAGCATATTGAATGCTGGGGCTGTGTGATTGGCTTGTTGTATAAATCATTCTGAATAAATGATATTAGATGACACTGCATGGGTGGACATTTCACCTGAGTTATCTGGGTATTGATTACAAAATTTGTTTTGAGAATAGTAAAGGTAAAGACACCGTAATTGATTGAGACTTAATTCGTGCTGAAGATATAAAAGTTGTAGGCATTTTGAGAATAACAGCGATTAATAAAATTTATGACTTTAAAACAGGATTTGCAGCAAATCAACATGAGCATGCCTAAAAATCAATCAAATAGAGGTGACACCAAAAAATATAGATCTAATCAATGAGACAAAAATGTAATTCATATTTCAAATAAAATAAATATAAATGAAAATGTAAGTATTGGTAAAATAGAGAACATATGAGAAAATTTCATTAGCTTATAGATTAGTGATTTTATTTTACATGCTTCAAACACATTAATATTCCTCAATCAAGTACAAAAATTATCAAAAATTATAATCAGTCTCTAAAAAATCAATTTAATGATAAGTGACATGATAAAAATAATAAGGATCAAATATCATATTAGAAAATTGACACAGATCTGCAACATAAAGTGGAAGCGTGGGGACTAATGGTGATCAGGATGACTTACATCTGCATGCAGTTCCTTATGTCTCTATTTGAAAAAAATAAAAAAAAATCACATCAATTGTTGCCCTCAACCATATGGCACAGTACAACACAAGATTACATGTATATATGTATTAAGAACTTACAAGTAACACAACAAATAATTTTTATAGAAAATGAAGATTTGTATATTCTACTTACAAAATTATATGTATACTATTCTAAAATTTACATTTCCATTGCTACATGTAGCAATTTTAAAATCAAGTGAAGATTAAGAAGATTCCATTAATTCAAAAAAGTTTATGATCAATTTTTAATTCCTGATGAAAATACGCATTGCTATTTCTTAAACAGTTAGCAAATGACAATGGTGATGTCAAACGGAAGGTTTTTTTATTGCTTCTGACACCACTATTGCTTCATAAATATGCAAGCGAAAACCAATAAGAGAGCAAGCAGAAAGTGGAGAATTTTTCTTTGCTGAACAGATATAGGTATTTCGATTTGAATAATTTGACAGATGACGTATTATGCAATTAATTTAAAGAATAACCACATAAGCATTGGCATCATGCACAATTCATAAATTGGACAAAAATTGAATGTAACCATCAAGTAACATGCAAATCAACAAGTAAATAAAACAAGCTTGCACTATTCATTCATTTACAAAAAGAAAACTTGCTGGCACATATATAAATTTCCATAATGTATGGAGTGATCACAAAAGTGCATGAAAAATTAAAAAAGTATAAGTCACATTTTTCATTGTGCATTTGTGTGGATATGCGGTATGATATATGAAAAATAAAAAGCCTGTTGACATCACTATGACTTGAACTGTCATAACAAATAATGGTGAAAGCAGTAAGTGAAGAGTGCAAGGTGACGCTGGAACATTGACGGTGTTACACGGAAATGCCACAATGTTACCTCTCCATCACTGACGTGAAGTTCTTTCTCCAATTCAACTATTTTATCGTCATACGAATCCAGCTAAAGTGAGTCATGATTAGACATTTTAACCTCCTCATATAATGTGTCTACTGAATATGCATGGCTAAGGTACTTAACTTAAACTAGTACAACACTCTAGCAGCTCAACAGGTATGATATTAATTTTGTTAAAATCAAAGCAAACCGAATCATGAATTAGTGAAAACATTTAAGCATTATTTATAGCAATACAAACCAAAAATACAAACAATTTCCTGCAGTCAATGACAAAATACTGTACCTCATATTACTCATACATAGCTATATCCCCATTTTAGTCATAAAACCAAACCTTAGCAAGCTAAAAGTTTATATACATCAACAAGTTTAGAAGTTGACTATCAAAACAAACTAGCCCATACTACTTGAAGGAGCATCACTACATTCATACTTGAAAATTGATAATCTGCCGTCTTGAAATTTCTACTCACTACGTAGCAGATTTTCAACATGATTGCTATTTTCATAAAGTATTACAAACATTAACAACTACATGTTACGCAAAGCAAATCACTAAATACTGTTGTTCAAACCCTTATAACAAATCTACAAATGTTGAAAAGTAACAAGTACCTCAGATTGGTAAGTATCTCGCTTTTCCTGAAGAAGAAGCACATCTTTGCGCAGTTTTTGGATGGTCTCGTCTCTACGAGCAAGTTCTGATTTGAGGACATCATGGTGGTCTCTCTGTGATGAAGAACCATCCCTTAACTTCGCTTGCAACTGACCAATCTGGAAATGATAACACAAATTATAAGATTTCCATTCTTCATTTTAATCTTCTACAACATCATTATGAACAATATTACATAAGATAAGGCTATGTAATTATGATGCAGTCAAGCATAAAAATTGCCAAATGTATAAACGTCTGACACAATTTTGGTTTTAAAAAAATTGAAAAAGAAGCTGTGAAATAATTCTGCTAAGTAAATCGTCAGGACACTTGGCAACTAGAGAAGCCAATGTTCATAGTTAACATTCCGAAATTATTCAAGACAATCAGTAAACGAGCACTCATACTGAGGAAACTTAACAAATTCTTGAATTTTGTTTTTCCTCACCTCATCGATACATTTTCTCTTCTCATCCTGCGAAACTCTGAGATCATCCTCCAGCTGCCGGATGCGCTTCTCGTAGAAAGACGTCTGAAAACAAAAAATTCACAATGTATATGTATGTTCAAATATCAATATGCTTCAGTTCAAATTTTTAGACAAAGCGGCTATAGCTAACCTTTTAATGAACTGTTTCAATGCACACACACACACACTATAAAATTGCCATTATAAACATTTACATAATATACATTATCATTATTGCTGTATTACGCAGTTCTCATAAACAAAAAATAACGGGGTAAACATCTATTTTCTCTAGATTATTCTTCGAATAACAATAAACACATACATGTAAATAATACCAGGGATAAATTTGCATATACATGTATGTGTATACATATGTATGTGATTAACTTATCACACTTTAAATATAGAAACCAAATTAACATGACTATTGAAAGTGATAACACAATTATAGAAGTACGTCTAATATTATGCTCTAAATACAATGCTTTCCTTGCCTTTGACAAGTAGCATCTAATAGAAGGACAAACCATCTCATTGATATCATGTAGCTAGACCAGCATTTATCATCAAATACTTTATATATAGCAGCATTTATCAGTTTTGTGTAATTTTTTGTTGAATTAGTCTTTTTCTTCTTATCAAATGACAAATTTATTATATACATTCATAACTATCAGTAATAGCCTAGTGTGGCTTTAACAAGATACAATATGTAACAAAAGAGTTAATTCACGAGTATCATTGAAAAATATTGAGAATGCCAAAATATCTCAAAAAAATACATATAGCATAACAAAATTTACACAAAGCAATTTAAACATTTCTATCTAAATATTTATAAAAGTATGAACATAAGAATTAAATTTAACATCTAAAGTTTCCCAACCGCAACCCTATTTAATATAGACGACGCACCACAGCAATATGAATCGATCTTCTCGTTGGTTGTTTGCTTTCCAATACAGCTTTGCTAAATAGATTTTCCATTCCGGCAACGGGGAGGCCGTTATGTTTTTATTCCATTACACTAATTAGTTTGGCTTATATTCCACACATGTGCAATGCACTGTATTCATATACATCAGTTTGAAAAACAACCAGATATCCCTCAAAGATCTTGAAATACTGATGAAGCTACATTGTAGCTAAACCTGAATGTTTATGACATCTTTCTTTCACCCTGCTCTATGCAGTAATGAGCTGGTAGCGACTGTGATGATAACTATGCAATGACGTCTGGTGTGGATTTTAACAAGTGGCCAGAAGGCTGATAAATGTGATACAAGTGGGCTTGAAAATAAACCAACTTAGTTGACTAAAATCACAACCTTTCTTTCCAATGGATCTTCTCTATTAGAGTGTCAACAACACTTACCCGTCACAATACTATCATTGTCCACTATGATTAATAGCAGTTTGTATATATTTGACGATTGTTTGTTTCGGCCACACTAGTACATGAGACAGGTGGCAGGGTGTTAACATGATCCGTTCGTCGTGTATAATTCTATGATCCGAGACTGTCAAGGTCAGGATGAGGTTGACGAGTAGCACTAAAAAATCTACCTGCCCTCCAATACATTTACTCATTCTCCTTGTGCAAAATGTACCTGTATGCGAAGTGCTTTATCACTTGATCCACTTAGCCATGACCCTTTCCGGCAAAAAATAAATACACTTTTTAGCAATTAATTAATTTTAAAAGTACACATACCGGTTCGTCAAAATGTCTTAGAATAAACATTCAACCAAATAAAATATCAAACTTGCATATATTAAAAGCTCTAAAGTTGATTAAATTAATAGGAAATAGCCAAATATTCTGTCACCCTATCAGTTTAGTTTAGTTGTCACTGTACAATCGCTGTTTGCTGTTATAAAACATCATTATCTTCAATAAAATAATATGCGTTTTAGAAGTACAAGAAACGAGCAATCAGCGTTTATTAAAAATGCATAAACATATAATGCAAACATATAACAAACATATTTACAATTACAAACACGTGATTATCCCACATTTAGAGTTAGTTTTATTAATCTTGGTGACATTGATAATCATGAACTAGTAGATCTAGTCATGTGAATACTACATAAAAGAACGTAAGAATGCCTGAACATCATGGAGTTTCCGACGAACAGGGTCATTACCCCGGACGGGGTTGTGGCTAAGTGGATCACTTGCTAACCGTCAAAAACGGTAAGTTAAATCTTTTTACATGTCCTCCATGAAATTTTATTCATCTAATGCATGCAGACAAGTGGCTAATCCTGACCCTGCAGTACTAAATCATGCTAGCAATATGCTACTAGATACAGAACATAATAGCCATCCATGGGTACTGGTAGATTTTTACAAACTTTCTTCAATGTGCCACACTTCATGTTGCGGTACAAACCCATTTGTAGTTTAGTAACAGTTCTCCCAATGCAGCCTAAAATAAAGCCTAAAATAAGCTCAACTTTACCAAAATGGATTCACCCTCACTGCATTCATGTTCATCGGACAACAATTGCCGTAAATTTGAGCTTGCTTTACCCTTTATTTTATGCTGCAATCGCAGTAGTTTCCATCACTAGCCTGCCAGAAAATGATTAAATTAGAGTTACAATGACAAAGAACTCAGCTCATCAACATAAGTACTGTGCTGGTACTCACGTCGTGGTTGGCGCGTTGCTGACTGTCCTGGGAGCGACTCAGTTCCGCCTTGAGGCGCCTGATCGTGTCCTCACTTTCATTCAGCTGAAAAATACACACAACACTTCTGAAAATACAAATTACCATGAATTTTAGCGTGGATACCGTAAGCAGCCAACATCCACGTAACGGTGCTCCCCAAAATTTGTACTACATGTACATCAAAATCTGGATATTACGTTCTAAAGATAACCTTCGAATGTTCATACTAACGAATGATCCTTTTTGCATGTTCATCCCATCACTATAAAATAGTCTGTATCTGTTCATTACTGGCGCTTGGCAAACTACAATATTTTAAAATTTGAATATGCATCTTCAATGTTGCTAATTATGGAACAATGTTTTCATTCATTAACAGCACAAGTATCATGCAGCAATTACAAACTTTTCTATCACTTTGTCACAAAACATTTAATAAATGGTTCCAAAACATTTATAACTAAGAAAGAATCAATCACCATGGGTTTTGTAGAGGGCTGTAAAAACACTTCCAAAGATGTGCAAAACCGCTGTTTGGTTGACGTATCTCGTGACTGATTTTGAGCATCGGAATCTATCAGATTCTCACTGCATTGTGGAATTTGCTGCTCTTTTCTGACTGTGAAATCCGATCCAACAGATGTGCCTGCCATTGCAGTTTTACAATATACCCAGTTATCATCCAGCTAAACATGACAATGTACCCTAACTACAGATTGTCGTACATAAATCACATCTCAGCATGGAATCCGCCAGTTCCTACTAGTGCCTGATCTGAGGTTAATAAAAATAGCACATACAAAACGTGAGCGTTCTCTAATAACTGCCCTATGACGACTGCTCTGACGCTCATTATCCATAGTTAGCGGTGTCAAATGTATGCATCAATTTGCTTTTAATAACAATAGGTAACTCAATCTGCTATTTTAATGAGACCTATTATTATCACAACAATGATGACATTTGCAGTCTCACTTCTCTGCCGCACCATCAACCTTTTTTTCAAATTCTTGAAGGTCTTTAAAAAGATCAACCATAATAATTATGTCAAGAAAAAAATAAACATATCAACCAGCTCTTAATCTGTATATTTTCATGTGCTTCAGATATACATATAGAGTGATGAATGGACGAACCATCAATGTGTTCATGTAGGTAGTGTGCAATGATATGTGTTAAAAGGTAATATGTCAACATTTTGTGAATATTTGGAACTATGGACTGATCCGAAGTTTTACGTCTCACATAAAAAAAAAAATCATTCACCAAGTAATGGTCTCACACCCATAGTTTTTGCTACATTTTTCAACATTTTGCTACAGTTTGGCAGTGCTCAAAAAACATTTATCAACAGTAAAAAATATTTTATTGCTCTCCAAGATAATGTTGTCCAGATCATCCAGCTATTTCATAAACTTATGTGTTACCTTGGATATAGACATATGTTTCCATATTCCCAAAAACTTGAGCACTGCCAATAAATAAAAGGATGAAATACTAACCATTTTATGTTGCTTACTCCACTATACATGTACATAGATTAAAAAGGAATAACGTCATTTCAAATGTGCCACTTACGATTTATACTTTGATTAAAGAAAGCAAACACTGATTGAAATGTAAAAATAGATGCTAATTTTGTTTTTACATACATGGTTTCTACATATCAAATTCTTGTTTCTTAATAGGTCAGTCACGATCCCAAATAGTACCAGAAATAGACTGAAAATGTCATGAAGTGCGTGGTAAGAAACAATAACTAATTGGGTCAACATGCGCACTTATTGTACATCTCATCTCATCAGCGTGTATACATGTGTATCCAAAAATGATTACACGATACTTCAATGTTCATTCGTTTGTTTCTTTGTACATTGACTGACTAGAGTACTAATGCACTGAGACACCAAAGAAAAAATGCCAACAATAAGTTGGCCTTTAACTAATTAAATTACAAACAAGTACAAAAAAATCCTAAAATGACATCCCTTTATAAAAAACACCTCTATAAGATCTCCCAAACCTTCAAAAAGAGAGCATCATGAATCACCATAGAGAGACCACCTCTTTAATGAGACCACTTCGTGTAAGTCGCATTGTGTCTTGATACAGATGCTGTTACTGTACAGCCAATCAACCAACATAATACTTCTCACACTAATTACATTTAGACAGAGATGAAAGGCAACCTATTCAAGTATTCTGTAAACAAAGCGTAAAGTCCAAGGGTGGCATCTTTCTTTGATATACATGTATATCATCTATTAGTATTTTTTGTGCTGGTGCGGGGGAGTGTGAGTTTCCAGTGGCATTGGCATCACTTATCATGAATTCCAGACCAAGGTCAGCATTAAGTGGAAAGGTGCTACTCGCCACCAGACTAGCAACCTACAAATATCTACTCAACGTCTTCAAAAAACATCCTCGTCTTTGAACAAACTCTCTACCTGTATGCCAAATTGACCCGAATTGCTACTCGTCAAAAAGACAAGTTGCAAAGACTCCGTCCTCCACAAGTTTTTACTAGCCAATACGAGCAGATGAGTAGCTAACCCTGCCTGAGCTTGAGCAGCTCGCCTGCACTGTGCTCACCTCGCGCTGGTACCCGCGCTGTTTCTCCTGCAGCACCTTCATGCTCTGGTGGTGGTTGGAGCGCTCCGAGTCGCGCACAGCCAGCTCGTTGGTGAGGTCAGTGACGTCTGCTTGCAGCGCCAGCACCCGCCGCTCCTTGCTCGTACACTGAAAACATGATACTACACTCTCATCAAACAGTCAAATGATCATCTTTGCTACCTCCATTTAAGTAATAATAGATTGGAAAATATAGCTGCTGAAGAAAAATGTCTCATCAATTACAAGGCTCCAGTTCCTTCTTGGTCATTTCTGTGCTTATTTTTAAAACATATGGATGACTCCCGCTCATAGTTGAGATTCTAGAACAGACACTGGCTAAAGCTTACACTGACCTCCTTCCTCAGCTGGTCAATTCTGTCCTGAGCCTGCTTGAGATCAGCTGTCAGCCTCGATGTGGTGGCGCTAGACGTGGGAGAACCCTCGATCGTCATCACCATGTCCTAATCAACATTACAGAGACAATTTGCGAATTTTACATACATGTGTACATTATGTGACATACATGTACCATATTTTTCCTTATACACATTGAGAAATTTACAACAATCCTTACGATTTTGGCGCCACGTGTATTCTACACTGGTTGTACATGTGCTAACCACTAAACCAATCAGCCTCACACTTCACTGAAGCCTTCACAAATTTTTAAGCTATACAATCCATCCAAATACAACCTTGCTGAGACCAGGGCAATGTAAGGACCTCTGAAGTACTTCTTCCCATCACTGAACCTTTCAACAAGCAGTTTGACCCTGTAACCCCATTTTCATCCTGTCTGAACTGCATCAGTTCAGTTCTATAACAGCTTATAAAATTGATAACTCAAAACAAAAGATCCAAACGCCCAAAGCCAGGTAGTTTAATTTTCAACAGGCACATTAGGAAAATTTGTTGGAACAGGATGGCAGTCCTTCCACTGCCGTCTATGGAAAATTGAGTAAATTGACATTTCCATGAACATAATTTTTCATTGACGAGCCTATGTTTTGTAATTTGTCAGCGTCAGAAATATTGTGAGAAAACATGAGGAATGTTCACTCCCAAACACAGCAATAACATGGAGTTATGTTTTTAAAATAGTTTGGGAAATAAAAGAAGTAAAAAGTAATGCATTAGTAGTTTGGAAAATAAAATAAAAAAATGTTCCGGAAAATGTGACAGAAATATTTATAAATAGATTATCAGCAAAGATACAATAGTTAATAAATAGTTTTGTCCATATCATCTCAAAATCTGACATTTCTGACACAAATGGAAGGATCAATCCCAGTATACCTATCAATCATCGTTATTAAATATATATAGATTCGGAACTCAATATCTATTTCGTCTAATCACATCTAAATCGCAAAAAAAACATTGTTTCAAAATTCAAAATTCATGATACTAGAATTCTGAATAAATATTTTTATGTAATTAAAACCAATCACAGCACACTAAAAACTCTAAATTATATATTTCAATCAGAAACTACAACTGTATCATGAAAATAGGGAGAACTTAAAAAAATGTACAAATGAAAATAAGTAAGTGATTGAAAGATACAACATAAGCAGATGTTACACACTTTTATTCAGTATTACAATATCTAACTGAGGTCTAATTTCCACTGAATAGAATCCACAAAGCTCTCCTTAAAAAAGTAGAATTTACATACAAATACAAGAGGTCTCTCTCAATCTGAGGTATCAGGGGTGTTGAAACTCACACATCTAGAAAGGGGTTGGTAGTGAATAGGTCATTTCTTAGCAATGCTCATTCACTTATGGTCACTCAGCTTTACTTAGTTTAGTTACTAGATCTCATTTTAATGTTACTTAATCTAAACATGTCACCACTCCGTCAGTTGTCTGGGGTTAAAGCTATTTTCATTGATATTTTTCAAAGCCACTTCAGCATGAGCACCATTGTTTGATGTTTGGAAAATCCAGCAACATTTCACCAAATGTCGACATGTGCTTGGCAAACTGTGTTGAGGGACATAGGCTTTAGGAAAATAAGCACAAGCAGCTCAAGAAATCAATCGCAATTTACAGGTGTCAACTTAAATTACGATAGAAAAATCATGATCAATATCTAATGGCTATTATTGACGGGCTAATGTATAACAGCTTGACATACATACAATGACCGTCAATCAAGCTAACAAAGCAGAAAGGGTAGAAGTGAAGGATCGACTGTAACACTACACTACTGTTTGCACACACTTGGTACCTTATTAGTCTCATCGATGTTGTTTGTTCCGTGCTCATGTGGATCCTAACACAATATCACCAGCATGAATACAAGTTGAGTGCAACTGTACGTATCAATTTACAGACGCCACTTTCTTTTCATTGCATCCTGCTTTTCATTTTTTCTCAAAAAAGACTCACATTGAGATATCAACTGTAAATATTACCACAAGACACGTGATATAAATTATTGTCAGATGCTACTGACCAAGTTGATCCTGGTCTTGTCTCCTTGTCTCAGGTTTCCTTGCAACTGGTCAGTAAACTTGTAAAGTTGTAAATATTACTCCATCCCACCTACACTCACCATGTTCAGGTCAAATTTGAGGTTATTTCAAGCTTTATGCTATGCTGCAATAATAACTACCCTGCCTATAAAGTGTTAAATAAAGTCACTACTGACCCTAGCGCTCTCCCTGGTCGGTCTCAGCGCGTCCCTCCTCAGGTCTTCCCTCAGCTTGTCGATGAGGTGGTCTCGCTGCCTCAGCTGGTCCTGTAGTTCCCTCACGTGGGCTTCCAGAGCGTCCATTGCAGCCTTGTCACCCGCTGGGGGCAGGCGTGATGCCGCTGCCGACGCTGATTCCCACGGTCCGAACACCTGCTCATACTCAACTGAGCGAAGCTTCACGTTCTCCAGCTGCAATGGTTGACGAGGGAATAGAGTTGAACTCTTTAAATTTGAATGTGAAAGGAGCAAGTAAAAATTCAACTTTATTTCAACTATATTTCAAGAGCAAGCTGTGATTAATCATTCACTTACATCCCAGCGGCCATTGTTCCTCGCTCCATTGATGACGTTGATGAGAACATTAATGTCGTGCTTATAGTTTGAACAGTCCTCACGAAAAATGCCCGTCTGCCGATCTAGCCTGTCAATGCGATCCTCAGTTTCCTGCAAGACAAATTAAGTTTTGTAACAATCTATTGCTATATTCTATTTATTCTATGAGAAAGTTCCTAAGCAAGAGAATTAAGATGTACTAACAACAACATCCTTTGTTTTGCAACAGTAATGAGGTGCAAAAGGTAACAATATAACAAATGGTTTTCGGCAGACCTTGGCGCATGGATATTTTAGCTACTTGCAGCACGCAGGAATATACAAACTAAATATAGCCAACTGAGGCATTGAAATAATCAGCCAACATTATTAGTATAGCAGGACATTGCAATCATGACGTATGAAAGACTAGTACTATATGAACATTGCATAATGTTGATACGTTCTATAACTTAAATTTAACAAAATTACCAAAACATGAAGCCTAAAAAATTACCATGAACAAACACTCTGCTGGGCACTCTATTTCCTGGAAAAAAATACACACAGAAAGGACTATTTGTCCCTTAATAATTTTGAACACATTTAAAATACTTTAAACTCATGCTCTTAGATTTTAATTTGTAAGAGGATGTATTGTGTTAAAAACTGATTAACTTTAACTGTAACTTATACCTGTAAGATAAGATAAACATCCACTGACTATTCCTCAGAAACCGTTGCCATCGACCATTTCTTTTGGTCGAATTGTTACCAGTAAAATATTCAAAGATATAAATAAACGAAATAGAACATAACAATTTGATTATGGGAAGATTACCAGGAATCGAACAGCTCTTGGAAAATACTTGCATAGATCCTGATATCATAAAGAATACTATTTTACACAGTAATTTTGTCATCTGCTTAGCAACAATTGGAACTTGTGTTTACATGTGAACAGAACAAGAACATTGTGATTTATCAATTCAATTTTCATTCTTACAATACATTACTGACACCGTCAGAAGAATACAGAAGAGAAACGCTACAATTCCTTACGTTTTTTCCCCCATTTCTTCTCATTGTTGCGACTGTTCCGCAAATTACGGCTTTTTCATTACTTGTCTGAAGTTACATTTATTCTGATTGTTCCCCTTACATTACGCACTTTATGGAGCTTCCCGTACTAAAAAGAATATTTGTAAAAGTTCAAAACCACTCCGACATTTTGACAGATTTTCATTTCATAGGGTGTCTGTACGGCGTCCGCAATGTCGGTGTGGTGGGAATAAACAAGAACGCCCGAACAAATCCAAATATTTATGAGTGATTAAGTATCAAAGATGGACGCCATTGTGCGGAAGTGTACATGTAAGAAATTATTCTGATTATTATGTATTTTATGTTTACTTTGATAATCGTAAGTATCGTAGTTTCGGTGATAGAGCAGTTCCAAGAAAACCGTGATAGCAGTAACTTTGTTTCAAATTGTTTCAAATTGTTTCGAATTGTTACGTTTCCTTACGCCCATTTCTCTAATTTCTTTTTGATTCTGTATCCTTTTGCCGATGACAGTACTGTACCTATTTGTAGAAATATAAATATTTTGGCTTCTTTATTTACAGTTAGCATTCCCCATCAATTGAAAAGGTTAATTTAGCCTTCTGAATCCATAAAAATATTGATTGAGATTTTCTATCTAGTTCATTGGATAATCCTGAGCGATGATGTTAACGCCATATACATGTATCACTTTCAACAAACGTGAAATATCAACTTGAAAATAAAAAATAATAATTATCAAATACCTTAAACTCATCAACGTTTCCAAAGTCACCAAATCCCTAGAGGTACCAGATATTTCAAAATATTTACCGTACATGTATATAAAACATTAATTAAACCGTTAACTGTTTTAATTTAAAAATTGGAAAATAATTCCTCATTATTATTGTGAGTTACAGATGGCATGTACAAATCTTTTCAAACATACATCCCAATTCTATAAATACAAGCATTACATTCTTATAAAAATTACAATACATAATTTTCTTAAACCTAAATAAAAAAACAAAATAGAAATGCATAACAATTATCAAAATACCTTAAGATCAGTAACACTCCCAACATCACATATATCCTAGAGAAATTAGTACATAGATAGTTATTACAAATTATGCCATTTTAGGTATTGAAAAATTGATTATTTGAAGTCATATTACATATACACTACAAAATACACACAAAGAGACCATTTCAAAACATACAATAATTACTTGGTAACTTGCTTTAATTATATTTTTCCACATTTGTTGTGCATTAGTTATTTTCTTCTACAAAGCATCATCGATAAAATTTGTAAAATTTTGCCTAAACACTGTATATTGAACACAATACATTTGTTAGATTACTTGAAGAACATTGTTGTCATCCCACACAATTCTATGAGAAATACTACCCTACATATTCTCAGAAAGACAATTTAAGGCCCATCATCAAACAAAACACTAATCTTATCAAATATGAGCAATAATTAGAAGTTAAAGTTCAGTATAAAAACCTTTAATGGGCTTTTATGAACATTTAGGTCTTTTTTCATGAACTCCAAAAAATAACATCAAACTACCTTGACATCAGTGACAATCCCAACTTCTTGCCCCTGGTCGTTGAGGATTCCTAGAAAGAAATTAGTTACATTTTTTTAATTAAGTTAGTATCAATCTCACACCTATACTGCATCACGGTACGCCCAACATACACAAGAAATTTATGAAATAAAGTTTTATTACTATTACTCTGTTACATCCAAAACCATGAGATTATATTTGAGAGAAAAAATAAAAAAAAACATTTCACGTCCCAAATCACTGTAACCCATAAAATGTATGATGAATTTGAGTACATACAATGAAAAAAGAATAGTGTTTGCATCCAAACATTTGTTGAGTTTTTCAGGTTGAAACTTTTTTAATTTAAGGGTGGGCTTACATGAATGTGTTTATATTCAAACTACCTTGAACAGTGACAATCCCAACTTCTTGCACTTCCTAGAAAAGAGAGTGGTTACATTTTTTTTTAATTAAGTTGTCTCATTATAACACAGCATTGCATGTACAAGTAGATGTACATGTATTTTGATAAATTATGTAACTTTTTGTGAAGTAAACGTTCATATGACGCACCACATTATAACACAGCATTGCAACCCTGTCATGTATTTTGATTAATACCCCGGGTGCCGGGAATGCACACCCCGGCATGCTTGGCTGCACACCGATGCTGAGTCGTGATATCTCAGTACTTGGTGACATAACAGCTTTTACAAGATCGGAGATTTTAAGCACAATTATAAACACAATATTGTACTCTCATACATCCAAAAACAGTATTGTGTTCATTTTGGGGTGATGTTGACTGTTTTGGTGCAATGTTAATGATACAAACGACATACTAATCAACACGGCATGCCGGGGTATTGATGTTGACAAAAAAATAAAAAATCAGAAAGAGATTAATTTGAACAGAACAAGAACATTGTATTTATCAATTCACTATTCTTACAATACAGTACTGACACCGCCAGAAGAATACAGAAGAGAAACGCTACAATTCTTTACGTTTTTCCATTTCTTCTCATTGTTGCGACTGTTTCCGAAATTACGGCTTTTTCATTTGTCTGAAAACATTTATTCTCTGATTGTTCCCCAACATTACGCAGTCAAAGTATGATGATGGGAATCTTTGTAAAAAGTTATGTCAATATTTTGAAATCTAGGTGTCTATCTGGAAAGCAATGTCAAATTCTGTCACAAACAACAAAGGAAAAATCCAAATATTTGAGTGATTAAGAAAGTATCAAAGATGGGCGTTTCATTGTGTCTTGAGTGTACATGCCAATTATTCTGATTATTTTATTTTTTATGTTTACTTTGATAATCGTAAGTATCGTAGTTTATGAGCAGTTCCGGTGATAGCAGTAACTTTGTTTCAAATTGTTTCAAATTGTTTTGAATTTCACGTTTCCTTTACCATTTCTCTAATTTCTTTTTTTGATTCTGTATCCTTTTGCCGATGACAGTACTGTACCTATTTGTAGAAATATAAATATTTTGGCTTTTTATTTACAGTTAGCATTCCCATCAATTGAAAAGGTTAATTTAGCCTTCTGAATCCATAAAATATTGATTGAGATTTTCTATCTAGTTCATTGGATAATCCTTGAGCGATGATGTTAAACCATATACATGTATCACTTTCAACAAACGTGAAATATCAACTTGAAAATAAAAAATAATAATTTATCAAATACCTTAAACTCATCAACGTTTCCAAAGTCACCAAATCCCTAGAGGTACCAGATATTTTTAAAATATTTACCGCACATGTATATAAAACATTAATTAAACCGTTAACTGTTTTAATTTAAAAAATTGGAAAATAATTCCTCATTAATATTGGAGTTACAGATGGCATGTACAAATCTTTTCAAACATACATCCCAATTCTATAAATACAAGCATTACATTCTTATAAAAATTACAATACATAATTTTCTTAAACCTAAATAAAAAAACAAAATAGAAATGCATAACAATTATCAAAATACCTTAAGATCAGTAACACTCCCAACATCACATATATCCTAGAGAAATTAGTACATAGATAGTTATTACAAATTATGCCATTTTAGGTATTGAAAAATTGATTATTTGAAGTCATATTACATATACACTACAAAATACACACAAAGAGACCATTTCAAAACATACAATAATTACTTGGTAACTTGCTTTAATTATATTTTTCCACATTTGTTGTGCATTAGTTATTTTCTTCTACAAAGCATCATCGATAAAATTTGTAAAATTTTGCCTAAACACTGTATATTGAACACAATACATTTGTTAGATTACTTGAAGAACATTGTTGTCATCCCACACAATTCTATGAGAAATACTACCCTACATATTCTCAGAAAGACAATTTAAGGCCCATCATCAAACAAAACACTAATCTTATCAAATATGAGCAATAATTAGAAGTCAAAGTTCAGTATAAAAAATGCTAATGGGCTTTTACGTGAACATTTAGGGTAGTACGTTTTATGAACTCCAAAAATAACATCAAACTACCTTGACATCAGTGACAATCCCAACTTCTTGCACTTCCTAGAAAGAAATTAGTTACATTTTTTTTAATTAAGTTAGCAATCTCACACCTATACTCGCATCACGGTACTCCCAACATACACAAGAAATTTATGAAATAAAGTTTTATTACTATTACTCTGTTACATCCAAACCATGAGATTATATTTGAGAGAAAAAATAAAACATTTACGTCATAAAAGCGTAACCCATAAAATCTATGATGAATTTGAGTACATACAATGAAAAGAATAGTGTTTGCATCCAAACATAAGTTTTAGGTTGAAACTTTTTTAATTTAAGGGTGGGCTTTTACATGAATGTGTATATTAGAACATTATAACATCTAGCACCATTATTGTTCATTATAACACAGCATTGCATGTACAAGTAGATAGATGTACATGTATTTTGATTAATTATGTAACTTTTGTGAAGTAAACGTTCTTTATATGACGCACCACGCCGTAACCCTGGGTCTGGATAATACCCCGGGGTGCCGTGAAATGCACACCCTGGCATGCTGTGATGCCCCGGTTTCCGTGATATCTCTGTGTACTTGGTGACATAACAGCTTTTTACAAGATCGCTGTATTTTAAGCACAATTATAAACACAATATTGTACTCTCTATACATCCAAAACAGTATTGTGTTCATTTTGGGGTGATGTTGACTGTTTTGGTGCAATGTTAATGATACAAACGACATACTAATCAACACGGCATGCCGGGGTATTGATGTTGACAAAAAAATATTAATCAGCTCAAAAATGATTTTTTTATTATTTTCACTGGCAAGGGTATCACGGTAACCCGGGTTACCGCTTGGTGCATCATATGCAATGTCAACTGCAAACTATTATAATCATGACTGAGACCCCAAACTCAACTGAGATTGTGTCAGATCGAATAACAAAGTGTGAAATATGTGTGTTTCGTCAGATCAGCCGAGTCTCGCATGCCAGACGTATCAACATTCTCAATCCAAATCCAGTTGGGTGAGGGATGATGGTCATGATTTCAAACATCGTCAAATCTCACGGCTATAATATACGCAGTAGGGCTATATAACCGTTATTCAAAGCCCCTAATATTTGGGAAAGTAGGTCACAAAATCCAACCAATCAGAAGCCCCACTACCGAAATGTTCAGCGGCATTGAGATCAATAATTATAACAAAAGTAATTTTGAATTCTTGGCACTATTGCCAAGTTACACGCAATTACGTAGGTCTAGTCCACGGGTTGATAATTTGAACATGGACTGTGGCAGTGTGAATAGTAAAGCTGTAAAACCTGCGATAGATTACGATAGTTTGCAGCCAACGTAACCAACTCAAACAGCAAATGACATAAAGGTACCTTCAGATCAGTAACCATCCCAAAGTTGTGGAGTTCCTAGAACGTCATTCACAATTATATTGAAATGGGAGTAGAATATTTCATCATAAGTTAATGTCTAGTAAATATTTAATTTTATTTGATAATATTCATTCAGATATATGGGTAAGAAACTATATGTATATCATATGTAAAAATAGAGCAAATGTAATTTCTTGAAAGTTCCCACCTGTACCCTTCAACGAAACATGATTTGATATACAAAATGATACTACATTTACCTGGTATGTACACAATTTGATAAACATTTTAACATGAAAAAATCAACAAAATCAAATTCTTACAAAATGAAAATAAAATAAATGAACTGAAAATACATTGGACTACCTTGATATCAGTAATTATTCCTGAGTCACAAAATTCCTATTGTAATTGATAAAATAGATCATGCTGACAAACTATATCCAAATTTGATAAACTGTTGTGCAACTAACATACCGTACATGTATATTGTAAAGAATAAATAATATATTACTGATATAAGTTACATTCTTTCATATACAATTTTATTCTTATTATTTTTTTTATTTTTGACGATAAAAACTGCAATGTTTACTAGATTTGTGTTTTGTACGCATTGTATATACAGTACGCACAGTAAAAGAGTATTGTGTTTCCTAGATTTGTGTTTCGTACATTTTACTCAGTGCAAAATGAATGACCAAATCATATGGTAATTTATTTTTAACAAAGATGTGCGTGCATGTAAGTGATTGTCTAAATATTGTTGAACCAATCAGCTACATGTATACCAGTGATGTGCATGAAATTTGTGAACTACTAAAAACGTGAACAACCAGTAAAGTTGACCGTGGATCGCTTGGCTACAGAATCAAACAACTAACCTTTTTGTTTTCATCCTGTTCCTACGAAAACATATACATTTAAACTGTGAGATACTTGTACGAGACATTTCATTATACATATCAGTTTTTTTCCAATGCATACCCTTCACCAGGAAAAACATGTCACAATTTAAACTCATTTATCTGTATTTCCTTAGAAAACCACACAAATGTACAAAGTATGGCTGAAATTCCTAATCAAGCATTTTGTCTTGTGAATAGAAAATTTTATGAAATGCTTAAACTGAGCACGTGTACATACCACGCGACAGTAGCTTGCGAGTTTTGTCACGCAGAACGATTAGTGGCAATTCATGAAACAAAATCCTCTTCAAGCTAATGACGCTCAATGGGGAATTGCTAACTAAACAAGTACACTATCTATGTCTTTCAAATTGTCAATGATACCAGAGGAACAAACTGAACAATCTGAAATCCTAAGCCTATATATACACATTTATAGTACTAAAAAAGTAAGCAAGATGTGAGAGAAAAGGTGAGAAATGTATTTATAAAAGCTATTCTGTGCAATGTTATGACAGACCTACCTTGAGAGAGTTGCGAAGCTTGTCACGCTCAATGTGGAGGGATCGGACTTCTCGCTCATGCTCACGGGCTTTTGTCATGTATTCCTGATTGGAAATTAAAAACATTTTGTTTTTTAATAATACAAATATTCATATCCATGTTTCTCTACCCGTTTTATTGTAACAATAAAAAGCAATAGAGAAACAATTCTCGTAACAAAAATTACACATATAAGTATAATCATGTGATTTCAAGTCTTCGGTGTCTGTGGATAAAAAAAAATTGGAAATTTTGGAGAGCATTCGGATAATCGAGGTTGTACTGTATATGTAAAAAATAAACAACATAAAAAGCTTTTAATTGAAACAATTCTTATTACATATTATTCATAAAAAACCTTTACCAATGGATGCATAAAAAATATGCAATAAAAAGTTGTGTCAAAAGAATATGTTAGCTCATCAAGTCAATCAACCCTTTGTAAATATTGAATGACCCGAATGTTATACTTCAATCTTCATCCAGGATTCATGATAGAATTTGACTTCAAAGCACCTTCATTAAAATTCTTTTTCAATAACAATAAAATTTTATTCTAAGTTATCAAATAGCACAAAGAATTGCCTGATCTACAAGTGGCAATGAGGTCACTGCTATGAAAAGAAACTTTACACCTTTATAACAATATTTAGACATGCTTTATGAATAGAGCTTTTCATTTGATTAAATGAGCTAAATGGAGTGCATATTCAAGAAACAAAACGATCTTATAACTTTCAGTGCAATAAGGTCACTGGGATACTTGAATGAAATCTAAAAAATACCATACAAATAAAAAAAAAATACATGTACATGTATCTTCCAGATAAACAATGGCAAACCACCATTCACATATTCTTTCCCTCATTCAGCCACATAACATCCAGTCAAAGATCCCTCCGCTACAAATCAGACCAACATTATGCGATTTTTACCTGCAACAACTCATCTTGGCCTTTGATTACAGAAGTGAGTGGAAGCCTCCACCTGACCCCCTTCTTCTTGCCTTCCCCTTCACTGTCACTTGGCTCCCTGTACTTGACACAGCTCAGTGGGAACGGTCTTATTCCGCTATCACTTACGCTCATGTTGGATAAGCTGCTAAATTATTACTCATCAAAACACATCCAATCACAAGTTAAGTCTATGTAAACTATTTATTTTCTTTGGCTATACTCCAAGCAAATTGTTCCATGCTTTTCTGATTTCCAATTTTCGATATCACCCATACATCCAGACAAAAATGCTCGCAATACAGAGCCGCAGCGGATTTCAATCTCATAAACTGGTGCATGCTTAGTACATGTAAATGTCTTCCAGAAATTGCATCCAGAATTTTATGATCTGATTGCTCAGACTATTAATGGTATAAACATGTTACATAGAGTCATAAACGACTTTTAATTCTTTTCTTTTCATACTTTGCATAAAGTTTGGTGGCAAAGCATTTTATAAACCATTCTATGGACACTTTAATGCAGTGTTGCATCCAATTCCTAAATAATTATCTAGGGAGGTCAGTTTAGCATACTGGATCATTTGCTGCTTTTGGTGATTCAAAACAATACCTTTCTTTTAAATAATCATAATCAACAATTTTCTTTCATCTATTCATTTGGATTGTATCTGCACTCATTTATTTAAAACTTACTACTACATGTACACATTAAAAATAATCACATTTCACATCAACTATTTTCTATCCAAATCTCCAATCAAATTATCAGCTGTATTAATCCAATCTTTGTGAAATTGTCCCAAAAAAATTTCCCTGAGTAGTGACTTTTAGCAGTTGGCTTGCGGACTAGCTCCCTTAAAGTGTGATAACCACTCAGATCTTGAGAAGCTTGTGGAAACAAGTCGCCGTCAGCGAGAAATGCAAATACGGGAATAAATAAGGAGGCTCGGTGAGCTATTCATTTCTTCCCGAGGCGAATCAATTTGATTATATTCCCCTTTGTCACTTAGAGGTTTGCTGTCAAATAAAGTGATAGTACTTTTCAATAAAGTAAACAACTAACACATTTCAACAGCTTTGTTTTAGAATTTGACTAGCGTTATGGATGTTGTCATGACCTCAGATACAGGGTTTCTGGAGGATCTGACTAGAACACTTGTTGACGCACTCAATGTACATTTGTGAAGCGTAATATCAGTAAAGACAATTTACTTACTTTAAGAGCTGGTTTAGCATTTCAACTTATATTTAATGATTCTGAAGACAGAGAAAAGACATTTTTCTTAATCAATCTGATAAATTATATTGATCAATGATTTTTGTTTCAAAATGCCTTCACATACATGTACATGCATGATTCAAAATCTATGATGAAATGAAAACGGGTACAAAATGTTTTCAGTTAAAAAATAACTAAAAAGTGATTTGAACAAGAAATTTACTATTATTTGCAGTATTTATCAAAAACGAAGTAATATCACATATAATAAAATATATTTGACAGCGATGGCAGAATCATAAACAAATATATATCAATATATTTTAAAAACTTATTATGCAGAGTTTGTCTATAGATACATTTGTAAATAGTAAGCAATGAAAGCATTACATAAAAAAAATTTGTCATCCGTTTTATAACTATTGAGCATTCTGATCGCAAACAGAATTTTCTTAAACATTACCAGAAGGCATTTTTCCTATCAAGGTCTCTATTGTTAAATACACACTCAGTAGTCAGATAAAAAAAAGATAACTTATGCTGAGGTGAAGTAAAGCATGCACGGAATACATTAATGTTTACGGATATCTTTCAAAATGTTGATTTTAAATATTACTTTGCTCAGATCCAGTCACTTTGCTTTTTTTTAAGATCAAAATGAATTCATGTTTTCCCTTTCGGCTGTAGTAAGCTTTGGTTGACAACATTTGTTGATCCACAGCAGAAGAAATGAAAATATGGTTGCATGGATAAGTTCATTCTGTTAGACTTAACATATCTATGGTTTGTTAATTCATTCTGTGACCTAAATAGAGTACATGTATCAATAATCATAACAACAAAATATGAGAATAATTTTCGATAACCAAATCAAGATTTGTCACAATCACATCAATAGAACTAGTGACAAAGACTGACGCTTTTCTGATACTACTTGATTTTCTTTTTACACACTTCCATTCTCCATACCGTGATACCACTTTTCAAGATCTTATGTTTCCCTCTATATTACCAGGCGAACAAAATGTAATAATCTCTGTTCTCCTGACCACCAGGCCTTCCTAGCCATTTGGTGATGTGGAACAAATATAAAATGATGGATAAATTAATAAATTATTAGTTTCATTTAAAGGGCATCAACTCCAGTTTTTATGGCCATTCCAGAAAAACAGGTTAAAATTAAAATCCTACAGATTTCATCAATAAATATGATTGGTGTTTAACCAAGTTAGCGCTAGTTCAGCCAATGGCACAACCCGGCATTCAAATTGGCAGCATGCATCATACTTTTTGCGTTCATGCAAAATTTAATTATTGCATCACCATGTAGACAACTGTTGACCTAATTTATACAATTTTTTAAAATTGGCATTATTTTATTTAGGTCTATAATTAGCATTTTGTTCCCACTGCAGACATCAGCTTTTAGTGTGACTTTCTACATTAACAATTTTCCATGACGTCATGGGTTTTCCCCCACTTTTAAAAAAGTAGTGGCAAAGCATACTTTAGTAGTTTAACAGGGGTTTCAAAGATGTGGGTTTTTTGCACCTGACAGTGACGCCAGCACTGGTCCGTCTGAATTTCTTGGCAGTAGCAAGGCAGTAGATTGAAGGGAGGCAATATACAATTTACATGTAAATTGAAAACAGAGTCAATTGGTGTCGCACTAGCTCAAAAGGCAATAATGAATGATATGCCTAGTATTTTGGAAAAGCTGCATAATTTGGATTTTAATAGTCAACTAGTGTTTTGTGAGTCATTTTCTATTTGCCCTAGTGATACTCACTAAAGAAGGAAAAATTTGCATCAATGTGCAGAAAGTTGATAAAAAATAATGTCATAAATGTTTTGAAAAAACAGCATCACTAAAAAACTTAATAAAACAGGTCATGTACAAATGTACATGTAAACAGCATTTGTCACATGCCACTCAGGACATCCAGCAAAAACCTGGCTCTACAATCGTCTAACTAATTTTAATATTAGACATGGAATTATCGAAATAAACTTGTTAATAGTAATATATGTATTTCTAACGTGCCATATTGTCATAAAACTTTTAAACAATGTAAATTCAAACTTTTTTAACATTTATTTAGATAATCTTACATGTCAGGCTTCAATTAAATTTCCTTTTTTTTAAAAAAAAGTCAAATAAAGATTTAACTCTAGCCCATAATATATATAAAAGACACTGATTCTCATGAGACCTCTCGCTAAATTTAGTGAATGAAACGTGAATGCAGTATGACGTATTGTTTATTCACTAATCACTGTCTAATTTTTAAATGACAATTGAATCGAATTGCAGATCTATATCTAAATGTTACATATCAGCAATTACTTGATGCATCCAAGTTTAATGGAAGCTGTTAACAAATGAAATTGAAGTTAAACTGAAATTGTTCTCAGGGCTGAGGCACCTAAATATTCTATCTGGGCGCCAAAGATTCAACTAATATTAGATATATAGATAACATATACTTCTGCAAGTCATAATTTACCTTAACTAATTGAGCAGATTTCTGAAGTTTGGCTTCAAGGAGTTCAACTCTGCTATTTGCTTCTTTTTCAAGTTCATCAACAGTTTGTACAAGAACTTCATTCTGTTCACTCAGATCATTTACATATGACTGAAGGATTCGCAGGCGCATCTGAAATAAAGTGAAATGAGTGATTAGATCATTGATATTATATTTCTGCACAATTCATCTTGACTTTCAGTAACTTGATTTGACTGAGCCTGAATATCTTTGATATCAAATGTATAGGTGTTTTTGGGAATGGAACTTCATTTCAGCAATCTAATGGAGCACATATCTCATATAACAATCAACTAAAAACTGACAGATAATCCAATACATCACATATTTGAACAACTCAAGTATGAGTTATACACATTATAACACTTCGATCTAATAACATTATAAAAGATTGATAATTGACATGACAAAACATGATTAGTCAAATATCAATAGATTTCCTTTCACAGAACCATGTGCATGCCTTTTTTCATCTTGTAGACCTTTCACTGTTGTCTCAACAGTGCCAACAGTGCTACTGGCATTCGAATCCCAGTTCGTGCAGCCATATTATAACTGTGCGTAAACCTCCTGTTAGAGTGACGACTAAGCGTCAATTTTTAGTCAAAAAAATGACAGCGTCCGTAAAAAGATGAAAAATTGTAGGAATTGACAACGAGATTGGAGTGTCAATCGCAAAATTGAGCATGCTGACGTCTGATTTGCCTGAACGAAGTGAGGGTAAATAAATACGCTAATTTTTGGACTTTGTTCGGCTATCTCCTCTTTAACCTGACTAACTGGACGCCATCTGACTACAGGAGATCGTTCATGGTACTGTGTAGTTTTGCACGATTATGTTTTCATTGTCAGAATAGCCCTGGTTGTTGTTAATTAGCGGTTTTATAACAAAATTAGCAGACAGCAGCAGCCATGACAGCGTCATGTGGAGTAGTGTGATGTCATAAAGACGCCATTAAAGGCGTCACATGGGTTCAATACAAGGGATTACCACCACTTTGCCAATTGGGCTATGTGTACATTAGAACTTTCAATCAAGACCACCTCTATAACTATGCCACCTCTATTATAAGAGTTTTCTAATGTGTTTTTCCCAAGTTTGCTTGTGGATACAATTATATTCTTCTCTCTCTCTCTTTTATGGCAAACAAGCTCCTACCACTATATTGACATAGCTGAAGACACATCTTCCATTTGACTATGTAAAGTGGCACAGACGGAACTCGAACTCACGACCCCAAGGTTGTGAGACCTGAATGATACCATCATCCCAAGCAGCGGGCTGTTAAAAGGCTACTCGGACGAACCCATGTCTCTGTAGCCCCCAGCCTACATACTTGGTCAATTATCATCTCAACCCGGAGGTCTACAGTGATACAGTGATACATCATTGGAAAACCCTTAAATTGCACTTTCCAAAACTGTTTTCAGAAAAATATTGAGCCATTACTTTTCAAGATATGAATGAAACAACATTTGGAGAAAAAACTAGCTTGGGTGTCACCCGTGCCGTTAGTTTTTTCTTATATATCTAGTTGCTTGGCAAATGATAGCTCATTTAAAAGCTATCAATGAGCCCTTTTCCAATATGTTTCTGGATATCTTTTTAAACAAATAGTTTTTTAGCAAGTATACACAAAAACAATATTCGCGAACTAAAAATGCAGCTAAGGGACCATTCAGTATTTATGACAGGGTGGGGGTAGGAGGATTTTCAAAAAATGCCGTGAAAAAATAATAGCCCCCTCCCTCAAATCTCTGTGAAAAAATTGGTAACCTCCCCTCGATTTCATGTGATAAAAAATGATACACCCCCCCTAACAGTTACGGCAATCATTGTCAGTTAACCCTTATGTGATGGATATCCATTATACAAAAACAGTAAATTTTAGTACAGAATCTATAAAATAGTGGTAAATTTTCTGTGAAAATTTTGATAGCCCCCCTCAAAAGTGTGTGACAAAATTGATAGCCACCCCTCCAAACATTGTGACAAAAGTTCATGGCCCGCCCTAAAATCCTCCTACCCCACCCTGTCATAAATACTGAATGGTCCCTAACAATGTCAAACCTGAACCATTTTCGAGTTTCAGATTGTGTGATGCATAATTTGAAAGCCTTTAAATAGCACTTTCCAAAACTGTTTTTTTAAAAAAATATATTAAGCCAGTACTTTTCAAGATACAGGTATGAATGAAACAAAATTTGGGGGGAAACCCTGTTGTTTCCCAGCAGGCACATCAACATTGTTTCAACGTTAAATCCAACATTGAAACCATAGTCTAATTAATGAATGATGGCTTTGCCCATAAATGCCATACTTCTTTGCACTAGTTTGTAAATAAGTAAAATAAAAATAATAAACAAATAATGATAAAATCGTATTTTTTTATTAAAAAAATCAGTTCCTTAATATCATCAGTACAGTATTATCACAATCTTTTTAATTGTTTTGTTTATTTCCAAGTAAATACCTATACAATGGGTTAGTTATGTTAATAAAATGGCCATACTAGTAAATATGCAACTGTGATCATTATATATTCGTACGATGATAAATAAACAAAATTTACTAAAATATTTACTTGTACGTCATTCTGAAATCAATTACAAATATTTACAAAAGATACTACAACATTTCTCTGTACAAAAATAATGAGTAACATTTAGACATTAATTGTATCGCCTATAAGTGAATCTAAAACTGATGCAGATTCAATTACACTAGGCGCTATTGTTCTTGGCACATGAACTGCATCTTGCTTGCCCACATAAGTGTCCTCAACTTCTTGCAGGTACATTTTATCCCCAACTACATACATATTACGGTTCTTCATTAAGTCATAGTATTTGCCCATTACTCTCCCAAGTCTCCTTTCAATACGCAAAAACATGGAGATTTTCTGAATGCTTACTATGGTGGATGTGATCTTCTTTTGTGAAGCAACAGCGTCTGACATTGAGGCCAACAAAAAGTTGAAAAGCAGGATTGCTACACCAAACACAAACACGATATGAAGGATCCACAGTGCAAATGGTGAAGGGGTGTGCTTTACATCTCGGAAGTTGATAACATTTAGCATTAGGGAGACCATAGTGTAAAAAGCTTCAAGGAAGGTACTAAAACCGGGGACACACACCTCGGCTGAATGAGAGCCAATGACAAGAGTAATTGAAACCAAGAATGGAGCAACCATCAAGATGTACACTGCAAAGAAAAGCAACATGGTTCTGATTGACCTCTGCATGAGAATAACAAATTTGCCAATGATCGGTACATTCTGAAGGAAGTATAGTAATGACCATACAGTCACAATGGGTTGCAACATTCGAAGTACGTCAAGCATTGCATTCTGCTCAGGTGGCTTTACAATATAAAGATGAAACACCTCTGCTATGATTATTATATTTGTCAATACATGTGCAAGCCTATAAAAAATATCTTGTACAACTAGGACTTTACGACCTCTAAGCGTCGTAGTTAGCAAGCTTCGTTCCTGGGTGCCATAGAAAACGACAAGTTCAACAAAATCCATAATTATGGACCCCATGGAATACATGAATAAAACTGCAACCATTAACAATACACTGGCATGATGAGGAGTTAGTCCACGGGGGATTGTATCTTGGAAGAAATTTGGACAGGTACCGTTATTTGGAACTCTTGATACGGAGATGAAATTCAAGTGAGTGATCCCAATGTATTGAAGTACTCTGAAGAAAAACCACGCAGCGTACAATGGAGCATTTGAGTATTGTTTTGCTGCAATCCATGTCTTAAATATTGGATTGTGTGCTACGGTTTCTTCAAATGGCATCAGCTTTGCTTGATCTGTGTAAGCAAAAAACCATAGAGGTGATCTATTGCTTCGCTTGCCATGAACCCTGGATTCATATTCAGTTACATCATAAAGTCTGTAAGTTCCACTTGGTCCTCTATGAATTACCTTAGTGTAAATACCATCTGTTGAAAAGATCACTTTGGCAAGCTTAAAGACGCCTTGCTGGGCGGCAAACTCGAGGGGTCTCAGACCTTGAGCATTATCAGCGAGCAATAAATCTGCAGCCTGTGACATTGTCAGTGCATTCATGAGGGAATGGTACATTACAATGTAACTGTATTCTTTTTCAGGTTTCACAACGGCGCAGCATATCATCAGATGAACGATGTTGTGCTCAAAACGGTCACGTAGTAATATATCCGCACCATGCTCTATCATGATTTCTACAGCATCAACACATTCCCTTGCCACTGCAACAGCGAGAGGCGTATCTATATCGAAGCGCATAGAACGGTAATTATGCCATCCTTCTACAGTTCTCTCTTGGGTATCAAATCTACCCCCATGAAGAAAAGCTCTTTTTGCTTCCTTACTCATTATTGAAAAGTACGTTGTTATGTTTCGTCGGTTTTGTTCACTGCAAAGCATTGACCAGTCTTCATAAAATTCGTCATCTAACAATTCGGATTGAAATAAGGACTTATCTCCAGATTTCATCCTGTGCAGCAACTGCACAAACCTTGGCCCTAACACCAATGGCACTTTTGTAGCCATTTTAGACTATTATGTGGCCCTATACAAAGAGAAATGTATATATTTCTTCACTTCATATTTCTACAATTTGAAAAAAATATAGTACACACAAGTACTGCAGCAGAATAGATACGTCATATGCGATTGTGAGGCCCAAATTAACGTAGAACGTACGGTCACTGCGTTCAATCGTTACGTAGCTTTCGTGTGGAAACAAGTGTACGTGTGTAAATCCCGTACTATACGTTCGTCTGTGAATGACAGGAACTGAGAAACCAAGAACCACAAAAAAAAAATTCTTTTTGACTACAATGACCTATTAATTTGATAATTTCAGTAGTAAGTAGAAAATTTATCTGTTCTCAAATGAGTCAGCAAGACTTCTGTTGTAGTGTAGTTTGTCACCCAATCCTGCTCTGCAAAATGGATCATTTTAAAATGGTGTATCTTAAGCTTTGAGGCAGTACTTGCTATATGCCTATTTCCAGAAGTTAAGTATATGCAATTCTCAAGCATTTTGTCACGTTATCCTTGCAGGCTTGCGCAACACAACACACTTGACTATTATATAAATGATTCAATGCACACAGACTTATTCCTTTGTATAAAAGAAATTGTGTGGGTGTTTAGATGCATGTGTGGACCAGAAACTAAATCATTAAACGCAGTGTGAATGCTTACATTCTATTTTGCATCATATCTCCCATTTGGTTCAAACCATTTAAATCTATGTAGTTAAATCAAATATTGTATTTTTCAATGTTTAATAATATACTATTAAAAATTCGATTAATAAATATCACTAAACGATACAGCATAATAATTTGAAATCATCATGGCTTAGATCATGAGGTGTCCAAATTAAAAAAAATCAAGGTTATGTTATAGAAAATATCTTAACTAAAAACAACAAATATTTTTATGAAATATTTATTTAATCTAAGTAGATAAAACATAATAAAACAAAACAATACATGGGTATTACAATTCTATGTACATCTGAACATGCATTTATAATGATAATTGAATTATTAAAAAATGATGAATACTATTTCTGAAATTACTACTAAGAGTATCGTAGGTACTACATTTACGGCCGAACTACCATCATCCCACGTTGCAACTGCCACTAGGGGACTTTCCCATGGATTTCCTCTTACATACTGCATGGCACAATCATCATCTAGAAATTATTAATAATAAATTTCATAAATCAAATACAAGTTATAATATATTCATAATATACCATTCATTTTCAAAAGACATTAGATGTTCAAAATTTTAAACACATAATTCATTGGTACCTTTCAAAACCTTCTACATTTGAATAAATTGAAAATTATAAATTCTAATACAGAATCAAATTCTATATCATTAGTTAGTATTTACTTTTTTTATTTACTTCACTTAAAATATTACGTAGTATAAAAAATGTTACTCGTTACACTTTCACAGATGATTCCCGGCAAATTTCAAACCATCCAATTTCTAATGTCAGTCATTTGCTCTGCAACAAACTCAAAGAAGGCATGCAAGAATGGAAAAAGTTGATAAGATCATCACTCAAATTACATTACAGGCTTCATGCAATAATTTTGATTTTGTATGATCACTTTATTTTTATTTAATTCAATTGATAGAATTGAGAGAATGTTCTGTGATAATTAAATCACATGTACAAAATGTAAGCGATTATGTTCAAGTCATCATCAACATAGTAGAGTGCATGCAAAGCATTTTTAATTTTTAGAAAAACTTTGTCTGTCAGAGATGTAAGAAAAAATATTGAAATAAAGAGTAAAACAGTTTATGACATACAGCATGCAATACAGAAGAGAATTTGATTAACGCAGAAAAGTGTGCCATATTCATCAACTCATAATGTTATTTGCCACACAAAATTTATAGTTAACCAAAACATTACTGCTGTAGAGGCATTTCTCCATAACAGTAATGCAGAAATATTCAGATGAAACAGTATCACTATCACAGCTTATAGATTATCTATACAGCAACACTACAAAAGATTCATAAAAGAGTAGTTGAACTGAAAAAATTAGTATAAAATATTCTGTTAGCATCAACAGTGTAAGAAAAAGAGTAGAATAACATAAGAATATAACATAACAGTACTCTAGTCATATACAGTCTGGCTATACTTACATTGCCGTTCACTCTCTGTAAGATGCAATGCTAGACTAGCTCCTTTTGCAGGGTCATCATCCTTTGAGCCCATGGTTGGAAAGCAAGCAGCTCCAACAGAGCGTGACATATAGATGTGGCGCCAGTCAACTCGTTCATAGAGCTATCAGAATATAGTACAATATAGTACATAATTTGAAGAACAATAAACTACTCAACAAGCCCCTGGCGTTCTCACTACCTAAACTCTCATAATAAGCAAAATGGACCCTTATTATTTGTACATCACTTTAATTTTCTTTTTACTTACTAAATTTACAAGTTAAGCTGCATGATGAATAATTGTTACTCTTTTGCTAATAATAAAAAACAAAACAAAGAAACTAAACTACATTAAACATTTTTGGAAAAGAACCCTCCTCACAAGAAAATATAATATATAAAGATATATACACTTTAATTCTATTTTTTGGATGTATATATCAGAAATATTTTAATTTTTCTCAGATTTATAGTTACGTACCCAACATCTGAAAGCGGATGTTGGATCCTCCATATCATATGTGATAAGGTAGGACTTCCAGTCCTCATCCCAATGTCCGATGCAAGTCATTTCCCAGTCTGCAATGTCTGAAACCATATTTTCTGCATGTAAATCATGCTTGAGTTTATAAAATAATTTTATATAGTCAATATGTAAGATTTTTACAGTGTTTGTTTAAATTTTGATATATTGATTCAACAAAAAATCCCTAAATTTTTCATTTTCATTTCTGATAAAACCATTTTCTCTGAAAAATCCCAGAACACACATATAGTGTATATTTCAACAATTATAATTAAAGAAAATTTCGGATTTGAAAGGCCAGTGGGGGCCATCTTAAATTCCTCAAAAATTGACAGGGTGAATGACCTCCACCTGGGTTTTTTAAGTCCTAGAGTGTGCATATGTTTCTAATTTAAGAAGTCAAAGATTCGCAAGTGTTCACCATATTTAACTACGTAATCGTGTTCACCATATTTAACAGATATGTGTTTAGGTAGTTTTGTGCCTTTGATGATACAAGCATCAAAATAGACATGCAATATAAAAAATTTTCCCTGCAAATTTTTCCAAAAATGGCTGACCCACTAAATTTGACCCACTATTTGACACATTGCCAATATCACAGAAGACCCACAAACTATTTGAAAGTTTAATTTGGTGGCATGGCTTACCATATTCACTGACGGGACTGCCCGTGTGATCCAGGGTCTCACAGTACTCTGCATCCACGAGCAGACGAGTTGGGTTGTTGTCACATGACTTGATTTCAGTGACGTACTGTCTGCAGTCGATCATGTGACGTGGTCTTTCCGTCACGCCTCTGATGCGTGTTCGGTACAATTCGGTCTCAGGTCCCGTCTGGGTGAAGTGATACCGGCCTCTGATTGGACAAGGGATTGGCACTGGTGGATTCACTGAAAAAGAGCCAATTTCACAATGGGACTTGATTAGTTTTTGTCATACAGGACAGGTATTTTACACCCTTTTGCTTACGTTTAACCAGTCGCAAATGTGCATTCGCGGTAACTATCTGTATGCATTTATAAAACTCAAGATGGCACAAAATGTGCTGATGTACAAAATGTATCAACATATGTTTAGGCAATAATATCAAATTGCCAAAATGTCCTCATACCAGTATAATATTACAAAGTGAGATCACAATATTGAAATATCCATCTAGTTTAAGAAAGTTGCTAATGCCTACACAGGAAAGTTTTGTAGTTCCAGTCCACCTGGGTTCTATCCACTGTGAAAGCTGACCAGGTGCAAGACTGGCGGAACATGTATGTCTTGTAGTCTGGTAATGCCATCTCAATCTCCGTCAATCTTGATGGTTTTCCTAAAAAAATGTCAAATGTCTCAAAACTTTCTGAAAATGGATGTATACAATGTATTTAACTAAGTTTTATGATAGAAGAGCATGCACCCTAAAATATATTCTACTTGATTAGTTTTCAGCATAGCATGTACATTGAATTATCATTGTACGAGTGTGCCACATTCTTCTTCTTTTTTGTTGAAAACAAGAACTAGTCAGTGATAGGTCATTAAATGTGATCAAATCCAATATGTTATTAACTGAAGATGGGCACATATATCCTTGAAATTTGGGACACAAGTGGCAAAATAGTGTCACCGATTGGGAAACATTTGTAGTAACAATAAACAATATCTAGCCAATGGTAAAATGAAAAAGTGTCCCCAATCGTGAAGTTTTTCTATCAGTGAGATGTCCCCACGGCTAAACTTTATTGTATAGAAATTCACACTGATTGCTAATGAACAGAGTAAAAACGTTGTTATTGAGACTCACCCATCCTCCACCGTATGATGCTGTGATGGCGTGGCAACATCTCAAAGCAGACGTAATCGATCTCACTGGAAATTTAAGATTCTAGCTGATATCTAGCAGGTTTTGAAAAGCACCAACTTTTCCTTGCGTATCAAGCAAGCATTTAAGGGGGTAGGTGGGTGGGAGGGGGGAGGGGCGACAATTGTTTTTCTCGTAAAAACAAAAAAAATATTTTGCTATGATAAAATCAAATAATTATTGTTTTTGTACCTTATGTCAGACAAACACTTTTGGGGGGACCATGGAAACTTTTGTGATCAAACTTTTTTTTTCCATTTTGAAAATTTTGTCACCCCATCCCCCTATGCGTATTCTTATGCACATGCCATGAAAAAAGTATAAGTATTAGTATTAAGTATCAAGCACCAGTCTGAGAGTCCTGAATGTTCACAAAAGAAATATTTGGGTCTCTCTGATGATAGCATTTTGGAAATATAGATTTAACTTACCATTTTCCCACAGTGAGCGCAACAGTCAAGAAGCGTGTTCCAGAGTTCATCTTGCATATGAAGTATGTTTCTTTGAAAGTGTACTGGTCAAATTTAGTCCTAAAGGTGGATATATGTAAAGATATACAGCCAACAAAATGGAATTCATAGCAGTAAACAAACCCAAAAAGCTCAATGGACATCTGACTGTGCCTTAGGCGCCCTTAATTAGGGTAAATTATATATATGCATCTTGATAAATTTGAGCTTATTTTAGGCTTTAATCTAGTGTGCAATAGTAGGGACCAATAAGTAACCAACCATTGAATATCTAAAACAGTGTACATACTTGAAGTATACGTGTGTCATATTGATATCCACGTCCACGTTAAGTTCTCCATGATGGAACCAGTGGCCAGAGTAGTTAGTGGGAAAGTTGCACTCTGGTTTGGCCCACTCCATTTGAAAGCTGCCTATCTCTGTAATCGGATAATAGACAAGATAAACAATGATGTAATATACATATATTGTTCTGATGATTCTCAGAGATATACTATTATTACAACATTCCACTGTTCACTCTTAAAACCAAGCAAGATACATCAAAAATGTAACTTTCATAAAATTCTGAAAGCTATGAACAAAAGCTAAGTTATGGAAATTATGAATTCTTTTTATATATAGCTAATTTTTGAATTCATGATTTCCATAGTTTTGAATACATATTTATATGCATTTTATATGAGCTTTTAGTTTGAAAAATAAAAGTGTCATTGTCATTGTCATAGCTAATGAATTTGTTCAATAAAAGCAGAGTAATTTCCTTATGAAATGAACTCCAATATAAACAGTCACCACTCACGTGGTTTCATGCGCAGCCTGAGTGGCGCCTCATACGGGTTCTTGAGCTGGGAGCAGTCTGCCCACCACGACATGCCGTAGTACCTCTCGTTGTTGCCAAGCTCCTGGTCATATCTCGTCAACTGTGCAAAATACAGTGACATTTGTTAGGTACATTAGGACCACTCTATTAAGACTACCTGTGAGACTGACCTAAAGTGGTCTTAATAGAGAGGTGGTCATTATATGGAGGTTTATTCTGGTCGCTTTATGACTGTTTTGGAGCATGAAAAATGGTCCTATTATAAAGGGAGTCTCAATATTGAGGTGGTCTTCATTGGAGGTTCAACTGGTATCACGTACCCATTGTTTTGTGAAGGCTTTATGGCCAATATCAGCAATGTTTATTGACAATACTTACACTCAAGTCAAATATATCCATATATTATATCCATATGTTGTAACAATGTTCACCCCCCCCCAAAAAAAAAAAAAGTTTGCTGTGGGGTGGAAGATGAAAACTACACCGGGGTAAAAGATTATTTTATCTTTTATCTCCAAAAACATGCCATACAATGCATCGAGTAAAGAATCGCAGCAGTACCGAGCCTAACTGGGGTTTAATATTGCTGACTACCTACCATGCACCTGAAGCGTTCCCTGTACACGTCCCTGCCCAGATCTGCCACACCGGACCAGACGTTCCCGTCAGAATCCTCCCACGTGCCCATGCACTGGAACTTGATCTCTGAAACAGACCAAAAATATTGTCTGTGTTTCTTTATAAATCATTCGAAGCTCAAATGTGACATAAAAATGTTCAATTTCTTACAATTTACGGTAAATCTATAAGATGAGAAATAGATGATGTAGCTGACAGAACTAGCGTACGTGAATTTTGTGATGTGGAGACATCCGGACATTTGCCGAACTGCATGGTGAACACCTGGTTGTCAACGTACGGGGATCCAGGCTCCTGACACGCTACCACCTGATTAAAATACAGCCGATATTTTGCTATTTGATACAATAGTGTAGGTAATCAGCACCCACTTACAATTCCATGTCGGACCTTTTTTCTATGTATGTCGAGTGTCATTTTTTTTTTTCAGTTGCATTTAGTTGCTGTTTTAAATAGTTTTCATTATAAAGCCCATAAAATACCTTAGTTGTGCACCTCCTTTTTGCGGAAACGTGGCCAGTGTAAACCCCAGATTAGATTCACCCCATGTGTATGAGTTACCTGTGAGTAAGGGCTATCACAGATGCCACCGCCACCCTCATTCCACTCATAGGTGAAATGGAAGACACCTTCAAATGTATTCTTACAGTTAACTGTCACCATGGACTTTCCTGAAACCATGATGAGAAAGGTAAACATTACATCAAAATTGTGAGGTTCATCAATGGATGCTCTTGCATGTTGATGATGGGGACATATGTGATATGCAATTAATGATGAGTAATGACATATGTAAATGATTGATAATGATATTGATCAAGACATGGTTTGATGCAACGCAAAATTGGTACACGTGGTTGAAGATGCATCATACCTTTTAAATAAATGTAAATGTGGTGGTTTACAGTCATGATCTAAGTAGTTTGCTCTCACGACTTTACATTTTACAAGAGGTCATTGGCATCCTTGTCACATTATATCTTTCTCAACTCCCCGGCGAGCATACAAATATGTTTGGCTGCCTCTGTGCAAGTGTAGCTGTACATGTATTAGAAATTACAAATTTTGAATAACAAAATGCCCTTCAACTGTACATACTGAAAAACGTGTTGACGTCTGTAAATTGGTTGATATCTTGGCAGACTTCTTCCAATGTGAGCTGTCCCCCGCCAGGTTTACTGCGGCATTCCGCTGTGATATAAAAGACCATAAAATGCAATAATTATTTTTTTAGTATTTTTCGTGAACACAAATAATACGGAATTCAAAGAAGTATCTCAATCCCCGAATACAACTTTTTATTATAGATATCTTCAACATCCATTAATGACAAGTGGTATTGTCAACATTTGATGCATTCATAGGCCTATCGTATTTTATTTTAATGAGATTAGTTTAGAAAAGAGGAGAAAATACAACATAAATGATTTCACAAGTGTTTGAGGGATTCCTTGGCTATTAAGAACCCAGTCTGGCTGTCACTAATGTTCAAACCAGAATTTTTATTGTACAGTAGATGTGAAATATGTGCAGGAAAGTATGATTTCACCCTATTAAAAGGTATGTCCCTGATGAAACAATGTTCCAGCTAACACAAGGGATTTAAAGTAAATATTAGAGACTGTCAGACCCTAGTCTTATTTTTATTCCACACTTCACTTACATTGCCTATACTGCACAATATTTGGCGAACGGTGAAGCATTTCAAAGCATTTATAGCACTGTGATTGTCTAGAAAAAGAAATAAGAAAACGGTAAGTTTATAACATTCCTTATAATATTTTGCTATTCCTCCAAACAATGTGGTTAGGTTGAAAATCTTATAAAATAGAATACACATAACACTGCATGGAAATATATTAGATCTATATACTTTTAAATCAATTAAAACAATTTCCAAGGTAATAACACATACAGATCATAGAACAGCATTTCACTGTTGAAGGCGCAGTTGGCGTTAACAGATGTGTTGTCATTACGGTAGTCTTGAACTTCACCATCAAAATATCTATTTTTCAAAAATCTGAAAATGGAAAACAGGTAAGACTTACACTTCAACCTACTATTCCTATATTTACATTTCATTAAAGTACAAGCCAGATTTACTAACGTTTATTGCTCCAGCCCAACGGGAAGGGCAATATTGGTGTTTGGGATACGTGGTTACATAAATGCCAAACAACAATTAAGCTAAGGGCACAATCGGGCGCGGGGACATTTTTTTCATAAGCTTTTCCCTTGTGCAGTGTCTACGGCAGTTGAAGATGTACAGTCTAACGTACTGACTCCCGGCAGCCTAACTACGGGCAGGCCACTGCTGAATAAGCCATACTACTATACAGAACTTTCTCTACCGTCTCTGTAAGTCCTTAAAAACCGTCGCACATCCTCCATACTGGACATGCACCGTCGCCATGAGTTTTTGGCAATAGAGAGACAGTAGGGAGGCAGTATTGCCAGATGTACCCCAAGTTTTACATTGAAATGAAACTCGTTAACTTAGCACTGACATATTCAAGTCCGTAGTACTATAGAGTTTTTAACTATTATTAAACTCTTACTCACCTGTCATTGATTATAGTATCTACATTGTCCCCACGCTCTATAGAGAACCAGTCGCCCCGGAACTGAGTGGGGATTAGGCAGTTGTTGGAGCCCGGCTTACATTCAGGCAAGACGCAGTCAGCCTGACAGTCTACAGTTGAGGGGTAAACTATCAGGACAGTTCACTTAAAAATAATGAGTACTTTATGGTTGGAGGGATTCTGGGCAACGACTTGATAAACAAATTAAATATGACATTCATACATCAGCCATAACAATTTAGCTGTAAGTATACTGTGAAAGGCTAGTCGTATAAAAAATATGACTGTACACATTATTTTCATGAATAAAGTCGCATAATTGGGCACAGTTCTCAATATAGAATTAAGTGACTTGCTTATTTTTCACAAATACTCATTAGGTTAGAAAAAATACAATAACAACAACCCATTAACATGTCAATTTCTTATACCTGTCAAAATTCAAATCTGAATAAATACAAAGTTGCATACTTGGATTAATGATGTATTATATACATAAGTATTCCATAAACAAACATATGTGGACACCACACTTACCCGCATTATGAATAACAATTCCAAATATGAAATAAGTTATAATACATTTCAACTCAGCCATTTTGAAAAGTGTTCGTCTGTTCCGGAAATGCACCTAAACAAGGGTAATATATTTCTTATCAGTCTGATATCAAGGTCCATCTCTCCACAGGTGACTGTTTGATCTTTGCCTTATCAGTTGTAGACAGTACATTTGTGGCCTTGTAGACAGGACATAGGACGTTATGATTCTAAGCCCGCACTTCTTTTCTTATCATGGTGTGTGCATATAAAACGAGACAGAGCCCAATTATAAGTCAAGAGAAAATTATTATGTTTTTAAATGTTGGTCATCAGTATGAAACAGAAGCATCTGCTCCAGCAGTTGGGTTGTTCATGATGCTCAATGACACATTTCTGCCTGGTTCTGGGCCAAAAATATATAGTCGACTTCTCTGGAGAAGTGATTGTGGTATTCATAGGCAGATCCAGGTTTTTGGAAAAAGGGGGGAGGGGGCGCGCACTTAATGAAAAAGGGGGGGGGGGCGGGGGCGCACTGAAGGAGTTCATCAAAAACCCTACGAAAACAGGGGCGTAGCCAGGATAGCAAAACAGAGGAGGCAATATATTGGGCGAGGGTGCAGACAAGCACCGTAAGCTAGGGGGATTCGAGGGCATGCCTTCCCCTCCCCTCCCTCCCAAGAAAAGCTTTGAATTTAGACCCTTTTGGAAAGTGATCTCCAAAAACAGAGGAGGCAGTTGCCTCCCCTGCCTTATGCAGCTACGTTCCTGGAAAATGAAGTATTTTTGTGGGAAAAGGGGTGGGGCGCGCCCCGGGGCCTCCCTGGATCTGCCTATCGTATCTTTAGTTATCATTTCTCTGGAGAAGTGATTTTGATATTTTTCGGCTTGTGAGCTCCCGTTCTGAATTAATGAGTTGTTGATTTGGATCATTTTTTTTTGCTTTTCTGGGTCGTCTGGAAGGCTGTCTAAATCATTGTAAAGTCTTTTTGTTTAAATATGGCACTGCTGTCATGTTCATTAAGATGTTCCCGTGTTATGGTATGGTATTTACAAATGGTCTCAAAAGCCTGCTTGCTCATCCAGTCCATTAGGAAGGTCACAGACCGTTTTCTAGACGACCCCGTACGTTTGGCGACATAATATGCACACGAGGCAACCTAAAAGGGGTGCCAGTATAGTTTTCTCATTCCTGGCGTCTTTTGGAGCATCTGTAGCTAGCATCGGAGGTTATAACAGGAACAAGAGAGGGGCGGGAGCCAGTGGTAGAAAATTAGAATTCATGTCTGAGGGAGTGAGGGATGCTGAACGGTCGCGCCCAATAGTAATGTCACTGTTGTGACGTGAGAATATGATAACAACGTGCAGATACCGGTATAGATGTAAGTGGTGGGGATTTGTCAATCTGCAAAACATGTACCCATCGAAACCCCTCCCATCTGAGGGCTATGAAAAGTAAAGCAGTAGCATAGTACTCTCATTGTCTATGCAAACTTCACCACCTCCTAGATCCGTCTCATTTCATCCAGAACCAGGACTTACTTATAGTGGAAGAAGCCACAAGGAGGTTATGTTACGCTCTACACCACCACCGTCTACTACTACTACAACACGACATGACGCGTCAACGCAGTTGCCTACCCTAGCATAGTGATAGGGGTGCCGCTCAGAAAGCGGGAATTTAAAAACACACTGAACATTGAAGATATCACCACCTCCAATGTATATCCCATTACATCCTGTATTGTACTTGAATAGGATATTAATAGTAATATGTAATCATAGTACATATTCACTACTTCATTCTAAATGCAGTTTAAGTATTTAAAAGAAGAAAATAGATGTGAGTTAAAAGTATAACAAAAGTGGTCACAAAATATTGAGTAATTTTATTTGTATAGCAATATAACAGGCAGGCAGTTATTATGTAATATATTAAGATGATTACGATCATGACAAGATGAAATAAGCACTTCATCTAATATGTAGTAATATCTTTGCGGTAATAATTACAACTAAATTTGGTATAGAATGTTTATATGCTAAAATTAAACATAAACTATTGTCTGTTTATACAAATTTCAGCATCTAAACTTTTTGTTTATACCAAATTGCATTACTGCAGCTCATCCTTAAATGGGTATTCCTTTGACTCGGCAAATCTGAAATAAATGTAAACAATGTTAAGTGCTATGAATGAGATTTGTAAACAACAATTCTAGCTTGATTTTAATTAATCACTTACAACATGAATTGATTTAAATAGTTAACAGGCCGCAATAGCTAGATAAAACACTTCTATTGTATCTTAAAGTCCATATAAAGCTATATGAATTTCATTTTAACAACTACAATATTTAAAACTAGATGATTATTTTCCAAATTTCTAAATCTGCCCTGTATCAACATGAAATCAATTGTGGACGGAGCATCACTAGACACTTCTCTATTAAACATTGTTAAGATCATTGAAAGAAAATAGAGACACTAACAGAAAAAATAGTTGAAGGCATACAATCAAGGTGAAGAAGGCTAGTCTTACAGGATGGATGGTTTTGAGCGGCCTCAAGCATATCTACCTTTACCAAGGGAGGAGGCCGAGGGGGGAGGGACCACACCAGGGGGAATCTCTAATACAGACGCGAGGCTGTTTGTTATGATAGCCTTGTTCCGTGATAAAGGCAGCTGTTAATTACCGGAAATTTTGAAAGTAATAATTTATTTCTAAATGTTGTAGTTATTAAAATGAAATTGATATAAAATCTCTTCTTCTTGATACTTTCTCTTCTAGTGATGAAGAGAGAGCAGGTAGGGAGTACGGTCTCAAAGGTCTGTAGAGACAGTAGCTTTTGGGAACATATATACTTAGTACTAAGTAGATATTCATTATAAGTGTACAATATGAATAAAACACTGACGCTATGATAGGCTGACATCGCTTGTGTTTGTCACAGTTTTCAAAAATTGACTGGATATCCTCATCAGTTAGAGTGAAGTCAAATAACTGAAAAGTAGTGTAATAGTTATAAATACACATGTATGTTATATGTGTTATTTTTTAAATACGTTTAAAATTGAAAATTGAATGGCATTAGTCACATACATCTGGGGAAACCAGACATTCATATTTAGTAAATTTAACTTATTTTAGATTTTTCTAGCTTGCAATAGGAGTCATCAATGACTAACCAACCAATAAAAGAGTTAAAATGTAATAAAAAGAGAGGTGAACCTCAATATTCTGTCTCTGCCGTTCTGGGTTGCTGCTTTTGGGCACAACAGCCACGCCTCTCTGCACTTGAAACTTTAGAGCAATCTGGAGGGGAAATCAAGAGCGCTTTCTAACAACATTGACAATTCCAGGTTTTCAGAGAAGTGTAAAGGAGCGCAAGTGACAAATTCCATAAATTCTGTACATTTTAAGTTAAGGTGCGTGGGGATGCCAAAACAAAAATCAATGCGTGTTAAATTTATTGGGGAAAGGGGAGATACATGCGTCTGCTAAATCTGGAAGTGAAATAAAAAATAAAAAACCCTGTTTACTATTATCATATGTGTTTGATAAAGTATTCATAATTGAGAAATGATTTTTTTGTGTAGATACCAACAGACATTAGCATGAAGTAGCAGACCCAAGATTTCCCACCACAGGATATTGTACACTTAAACGTGTGTGAAACATGTCAGATATGGTAAAATGTTTAAGGATAGTTAGGAAAAAAGATGGACTGTAAAAGATGGCATACACCCAGTGCTCGATCAAGGTGAAGTGGCTATTTCAAGTGGGGTTCTTTGACCCAGTCGCGACATTTTGTCTTTACTTACGACATATTGTTATGAGAAATACTAACATAACTTAATTGGGGCCCCTGATGCCCCATTTTATTTGAAGATATTTATACTTTGGACTTCCGGGTCGGTGCTTTTGAATAAAAGAATATTTACATGTAAAAATGGTGACAAAACCTGAGGGCCCCTGAAATATTTCTAGGGCCCACTTTTTATTAGGGTAAAATTATTTGTGTAAAAATTGTCAAAATCTAAGAGCCCCTTAAATGTTGGGGACCCATGGGGGCAGCCCGCTCAGCACCCCACTACCCCTAATCGTTTACAACATAAGCCCCCAACCCCTAACCCTCGACCCACTGTCTGCCTAGATCATGGATTAGTCACTACAATTCATTGGAGAAACTCACCTGGGCTGCGGTTTTGTTGTACTTCTTGCCGATCGCCACGAGGGTGGGGTCTGTGAACACCACGGGGTCATCGGACTTGGCCCTACAACACGGCGGGAGCATGGTCAGTGCGCCATTGCAACGTCAAGTAGAAACAGGTGGATTTGTTTTATGGACGCAAATGTACAGTGGGTTCATAAAACTTTGTGCCATTCAGAATTTGGGATTTTCAGGTCTGAATGCAAACCGGAAGACTCTGGTCTAAACCCTACGGTCCTGGACATGGACAAAACATAATGACAAATTTTGTCAGAAAGGAAATAGATGCTTTCCTGCACTGTCAGGATCTAATAAATACAAAATGTACAAAATCGAAGGAAAAATTACGAAAGGTACATGTAGAACCTCCAATTAAGACCACCTCTCTACTGAGACCACCTCTATAATAAGACCATTTTTTCATGGTTATCAAGTTACCAAAATGATCCTCTGTATACAGACCACCTCTCTATTGAGACCACCTAACACTAATTCCAAAAGTGGTGCTAATAGAGAGGTTCTACGGTACTAAGCAGAGGCTCCGTACCAAGGCCTGTGTGGTTTGCCCATGGGAGAGTACGCCACGACGGTGATGCCTTCACTTTGGCAGAAGTCTACGAGTGCGCGGTTGGTGAAGAACGGGTTGCTCTCTATCTGGTGGTTGCTCGGCCGTACGGTGCAGCTGTCGAGGACCAGCTGGAGTTGGCGCTGGTTGAAGTTGGACACGCCGATGGACTTGGTGAGACCGAGTCTCAAACACTCCTCCATTCCCTGCAAACACAACGTATCGGTAGCATCGCAGTCCAGGAATGTTTGCCCACGGCCATAGACACGTTGATCAACTATGCTATCATAATAAACGCCTAGACTAGTTAGGAATTTAATGTAAACTTTATACAGTAGAACCTCCAATTAAGACCATCTCTCTATTGAGACAATCTCTATAGTACGACAACGTTTCACGGTCCCAACCCTTCATATAGCTACCAAAATGACCCTCTGAATAGACACCACCTCACTATAGAGACCATTTAACACGGGTCCCAAAGGTTATCCTAATAGGGAGGTTCTACTGTATATTTTCTTATTACAATAAAAACGAATGATGTAGGGTTATTGTCTCAAGTTACCCATTAAGTCATGTTATCAAAGTTTGAGACGAGTACATTGTGTAGCTAGAAGCGGTTCACCTGCCACGTCTCCGTCAGGGACACGGTGTCGTCTGCCCACAGCACCGCGCCGTTCTCGTCCCGCGGGAACGACGCGTCGCCACACTTCTGAAAGTCACAGTTGCCGATTTGGTGACAAGAATTCTGTTGAACATGAAGTCATGAAGTCCATTTGCTTCTGTGTGATTAGTGAGTTGGATAGGGAGTTCCGTATGGATAGGGAGTTGGACTCGTGACCAAAAGGTCGTGGGTTCGATTCTCAGTTGGGTCTGTTGGTGAGTGTTGAGTAAAACTTACCTCTAACAGGTTGCACACTGCTCCGCGCGAAATACACGTTAAATAGATACAGGTCAGGCGAGTGAACACTAATGTGAGGGATAAGCACGTCTGCGCTACGGTAGTGACCCGGGGAGTTGAGAATGGTATAGTGTGACAAGGATACCAAAGACCTGGTGTGAATGTAAACACGCTAGAGCATGACAAACTGAATTGCGACTGTAAATAAGCACATTTACCTATGACTTGAACGTCACATCCGTTACTCGCAATACATGCGGCACACTCAATTCTATAGTCTATATGAAAACACTAACGGCAGATATAGGTTTTCAGAATAGTGGGAGAATGCAGCCGATGAACTGCTGAGACGTATTTATGCGATTGGTGATGCTGAAACCCTCTATAGTTGCCATATTTGGAAGACTAGTGGGATGGTGGAGGGGGTTCCATGGTCCTGTACGACCTTGGATCTAGCATTCAATAGAAATTGCGCACAGTCTGTTAAGTTGGCATATCAAGTGAGGAATAAATAACAAAGGATTAGGTTTAGATGCAAATTTAATACCATGCTAATAAAAACTATATTTCGGCCTATCCAGCCTTCTTCAAGTTCATAAATGTTTTATGAACTTGAAGTGGGCTGGATAGGCGGAAATATTGTTTTTCTAACCATGGCAATAAATTTGCATCTAAACCCAATCATTTATTAACTATTTATTATATCAAGATGCGCCACAGAGAAAAATCTGATCCTTCTGTGTGAAGTTTTAGCTTCATAATTGTATACAGTGTGTATTAATGAGCTTGTGCTGGGAACATCCGTTTTATAAATGCAATTTGGTTGATGAATCACAATCAAAATAGGACCATTTTCACCAATACAACACAACCTATAAATGTAAGCTTAGGGTTGTATAACATGTCTTAAGCTATATCTATTGTTAGTAAAAGTATGCTTGCTAAAAAGACACGAGAGGGAGAGAAGTTTGAAAATGTATGTGCAAGCACTGGGAAACATATATCACCTAAATCCCATAACTTACCGGCATTGCGCATGGGCAGTGTATCAAGTAGTTGTCCACGTAGTCGAGCTTAAGGCGCTTCAGGCTGGTTCTCAGGGCGGGTACCACGTGCTCCCTCTTGTGGTCAGTGCTCCACAGCTGAAGTAAACCACCTCCTTTATAATGCATCTCCATTGTACATCGTGCTTTTCCAAATCAATGTAGCCCCACGCTGTATTTATGCACTCAATTCCCCAATATACTATGTGGATGAATTTCAATTGTAGCATATATTATTTGATTCACTGGTCTACTTGCCTTTAATGCTGCAAAATATGTACTAAAATGACAAAAATGAAAAATTTGGCTTCATTGAAAGACATACACTACGAATCTTTTATTGTTCTTATTTGATGATACATTTAGTTTTGAAATTTACAAGAATCATCTTGCCTTTGTGGTGATGAACAAGTCTTCTCTCTTGATGTTGCCATCAGCCAGTTTGTCGCGTAGCGCCTCTCCCAGCCCCGCCTCGGAGCCCACGTACAGGAAGGCCGAGTCGAAGTGGCGGTAACCCGCGTCCAGGGCCGTGCGCACGCCGGCAGCTATTTCAGCTTGGAATTTCTGAAAAATATCAATACAATGATACAATCAAGATGTAAATAAACTATCTGTTAAGACTAGGAGGAGGACTGGCCTTTCGTGGTCTCTGTTTTGGAGGACCGTGGTGATCTTGAGGACGGTGTGGGATTCCATGGGCACATATAGCGCCCCCCCCCCCCCACATTTCCTACAAAAATACTTCATTTTAAAGGGTTTTTTATAAGTCCGACATCGATAGCACGTAAAAACCATGAACTCCCTTAAGTGCGCCCCCCCCCCCCACATTCCCTTTTCCCAAAAACCTAGATCTGCCATTGGGACTGTAGAATATGATCTCATTATAGATGTAGATGACGTGTTTTATACACATCCATATGATTTCATGGGCGGTTGTGCTGTAGTAAGCTTACAAGTCTTTTGAATATCTGGCATAGAATTTTACTATATTAAGGTCACCGAGGGACTTCTTGAAATATGGATTTGCCTCACCGTTTTCAAGAGGGTTATTAGTTATTTTTAGAGCCTCACTAGAAATTAATATCAATACCATTTACGACTTACAGCAACAATACTTTAGTTAATGTTTGGAATGTTAAATTTTGATATTACAATGCTTACTCTAATTATAAAATGTGAATGGATACACTAGGAGATTAATTACATATATTGCCCTATTAATATATTTCAAGATAGTCAATGTTTGACTACCACCAAAAACATTATGTAGACCATTATTCTAACACAACCTTCACATTCTGATTACTTTACAGTAGAACCTCTCTATTGAGACCACCCACTGGCTGTACTCCAGCGGTCTCAGTAGTGAGGCGGTCTCGTTAAGGAAGTTCACGCTGGCACGCTGGTCTCTACGAAGCGTTGTGTGAGAAGTGGCATTTCTTCTCGGTATACATGTATGCGTGGTCAGCATGTGAGGTTTTACTATATATTCACACATTACATTGCTACACGAAGCGTGTGGCCCAATGTGTATCTTTTAAATATTAACATTTATATTATAAGATTAGACTAAGACTACAACGTTTGAATACTTACGGATTCGTCGCCATATCCTTGAAACAAACCGAGTCCCACTGCTGGCATTTTGGATCCATCATTCAAAATGAAATCAGACACATTTACAGCAGACATTGTTATATTTCAAATGCTGGTGTACTTTTAAGTATTAATGCTACATTGACTTTTAGTTCACCTGTTACACCTGTGTAATAAATATCTGAACCCGGATATTATTGCCATGTGAATTTGGTTAATGCTACACGTACATGTAAGCTTATGTCGTCTGCTAAAATCAATATGGTGGTTTTACCGAGGTCATCCATTCAACCTTCGTCTGCTAATCTCGTCAATACAATGACAGCCTTGATTGTTCTCAAGTTGCTGCTAACAGGACCATGCGATACTAAATTCACACCAGGCCATTGACATCCATGTCACACTATACAGCAAAAGTAAAACTGGAAATCGAACCCATGACATTCAAATCATGAGTCCAATTCTCTAACCATACTGCTATCATTTTGAAGAGTCCCAAATCTTGATAAAGAGTAAACATCGAACCTCCATAAAGAGATCACCTTTTCACTAATACCACGTGAAGACATTCCTACCACTGGGCTTAATAGAGAGGTTCTGCTGGGCATGCACACGATAAGAGCTATGTGCGTGGATGTGTGTGTGTGTGTGTGGGGGGGGGGGGGTCGGTTTATCTAGCCCAACAAATACCTTTACAAGGTTTCTCTGAACATTTCATACACAAACTTCAAGAAAATATCACACTCAAAGGGACTGAACCCCCTGCAAACCCCACCCAAACCCATCCGCTGAGCACGGGCCTGTATGGCAGTGCACGTGTAAACACCAGGCAGCTGTTCGCCGGCGAGCGCGCTCACAGTGGGACCGGCCCGGGCATGTGGCAGCCGTGGTCGCGCAATGGGGCAGACACCATTGATTATAGTCCATGCTCACACACTGTGCTTTTTTTATGTCTTACGGTCACCAGACAACATCTGCACTTACCGTCAAACAGGCACAGCGTCCTCTTTCAGCGTTATTTTTTTGTAACTGGAAGTGCTCTCTGATTGGAGGTTGCCTCCTGTCATGACACGGGGTAGGAGTGGCGTTGGTCAGATAGCTGGGTTTGAGAAGACTTTGTGATCACACATTAAGAAAACCTTTGTCTTTAAACTCTTCTGGATTCAAGATGGCAGCTACAGGAGATTAGTCCGTAGGTAGCACTGACGGTTCTCGGCCAGTTGGGGCTAGCTTTCTGAAACACCTTACAGTTGACAATGTTACAGTTAAACATTCTAAAATTAACCGAACATTAGACTACCAAAGGAGGCAAGCTACAATGCAACAGTCACAGACACACACTGCTGATATTCACTCAGTATCTATTGTTGCCACCAAATGTTGTCACCAATAGGTCTGTCAGAGCCTCACCCAGACCAGAATGACAGCCCCTGGGTGGGACTTCCCACCGGTGCTGGTGAAGACGGCTGGATGTATACAGACCGCAAAACAAGGCGAGGTTTGTCGTACAGAGATCAGTAGACCCCAGGCACATGCACACGGGTGTACTCGCCGAAATAGTACGAGAGTTGAGGGTGTGGGTTCTCTACATGTTGTGGCAACAATTCCTAAAACTAGATATTCCCGCTCTTTGATGCGGTCACGTGTCAAGAGATATAGAAAAAAAGAAAGATGTAACATCCGGTTAAAGACGTAATAACGTAGGAGGTGCGATCGGGTAACCTATTTGTTTCAGTTTCTGCATCCTCAATTCCCCATCTATTCCGCGAATATCATTCAAATCACAAGTTATTGGAAATGGCCCACAATACCAAGACCCACATTTTCGTGGATGTTCACTATTCACGGGCTCGGGCAATGAAAACATCACGAAATTTAAACCTCACACAGTACGATCTTACATTGCCAAGTGAGAAAAAAGGTTATTGATATTGATTGTGATTGCACATCTATGTACACGTACTGTAAATTTTACCCGCTAAAAGCCACACAGTGTAACAACAGAGATTACAGAAAATGAGTTAATGAGTTAATGGAATTGGAAGTATGTCATGTATTTCAGTAAATAACGTGAAATGCGGTGTCTGGTACAGGGAAATCATTACAACATACACAAGTAGCTCTTTTTTCGTGCCTATTTGTTGTCAGTGCATGACGTGCGTGCCTATTTGCAATTCATTATCTGTCCGTGTATGACGCACCATCCTGAGTTTGGTTCCCTAGCGTATACAAGATCAAAAAATATGTTTGCTGTGACCATCATACAATGCATGTAAGTGAATGTAAATACATGAATAATGCCTCCATTCGACTTGTGCATAAAGTATCCTTAGCACCGGCGAACTTGCATGGGTCGGTCGGCGCGGATGCGTGCATAGAATTGCACAGTCCCTGCCAGTCTTCCCACAAACCTCGCTGAGATGAACAATAGAGCACTATTTTTTAAAACAAAAACAAACTTATTCCCAGCTCCAGCGCGAGGTCCGCCAGGCCCCAATACTCATCGCAAAAGTGGATGAACTGCAGATGTATCACTACACTCCATTCAGCTCTATTCTTTGAGTCATTTCCAGTACATATTCAGGTCCGCGAGGCTTCAAACTGGTCATTTTCCTCTTTAATATGACGAATGGTTGCTACCACTCCCTGTTGACTGAACCAGTGTTTGCCAGACCCTCCTCCAGACCAGATTGACAGCCCTTGACTTCACACTGGTGCTGGCGGCGAATCACAAGCCAGGCGTGGGTTGCTTTAATGAGGGAACAAGACAGGCGCATACGCACGTACGTCTAGCTAGCTTTTTCAATATATGAGATAATCTCTAGGGCCCCAAATCTACCGGTTTTAATAGGGTGACAATCCTACGTGGCCTGTCGCGTTCAAACACTGCACTATAACGGCGCACATTGCTCAATGCCAAGGGCGTACACAAGAACCAACGGATGAGAAAAGGCTAAACCGGCCTTGACTAGCTGTTATTTTCACCTAATTGCATGGGTTGACTACCTCTAGTTTTTTTTAAAAACAACAACAACAACACTGTAATGATCTAATCTAACCTATTTTGTTTACTCTCTAAATCAAATGTGATGGAGGAGACAGACCGCTTAATATAAAAAGCGTGAAAGACAAATGTCAGGAAGTCACTCCCAGTTGATTTAACGGTTTCATACACGTGAAACTAAAGCAGCCGAAGGTGCTGAAAACGTCATTTTAGAGTCGCATATATTTGTACTGTTATTAAACTTGCCTAATGATAACTTGTCAATCCGTTAGTCTGTATTATTCCGGCTATTACACCTCCATTTTATGCTGGGTTGACTGATCTTTCTAACTGTGTCTAAAAATCAAACCAATGAGTTTTCCTTGCACATTAACATTTATGCAGAATGTTAAGTAAAAGCCCACCAATGGACATGTGTATGCAGCCTTTGAGATCAGGAATGGCGGCAATCCATGTAAACTGATCTTCCAGGGGTGTCTGTCCTTCGTTAGCTTACGAGAGAAATACGTTTTTGGTGTGCTCCATGTGAGAAAATAGGTATTACACCACTAATCTTTTTTTAAAGCGGCACAGTCCAGACAAGTATATGAATTCTGTTGTAATGCTGACGCCTGCTTTTGACTGCGACCACAAGCTACATGCTACAGACTTTTTCATCAGTGACCGATTAAGGGGGAATTCTGAACTAGAAACGGGCTGTTGCTAAGACCCCTCATATTTTGACATTTTTACGCATGCATTTTTTTCGTGAATGCACCAAAAAACAATGTTCTTCTACTAAATATTTTAGGGGGTCCTTTAATTTGCCGAAGGTTTCACACACCATTTTAAAAACAAAAACACCAAATCATAAGACGCATTGGGTTCATATGTTTTCTTGTTGTTCAAGACAAACAAATTGTGCTGAAAGATTTCAACCTGTCACGTTACTGCTCTCACTTTTTTAGGCACCCCAATTACCAGAAGCATCTTTTTATACACATATTTCATGATGTCGCTAGTAGGGAAAATGATCCTGACTTTCGATAAAGGGCCTCAATTCGAATCACAGCTAATATAATCACTAATATAAACCTTAATTGGACACTGATCTTCACAAATATGCATATGATAGCTGTTGTAGAAAACCTAAAATTCACTTTGATCTGAAGTGCTATGAGTTTATGTTTCACCAGGGCCACTTCATGTACGTAAAATGGAAGTGTAAGCTTGAAACTCTGTCATCAGCTATGTCTATTGTGGTGTAAATATGCTTGCTAAATAAATGTGTATGAGAGAGAAAGTTTTAAATGATCTAAAACAAATGTATTTGATAAACAGTTCTGGAGCTTTTTGTGAGGTAATGTCGACATCTGCTGGTGACCACAGCCATCACCCAGATGTCCAATTTGCAGATATATACACGTCATAGCTGTTTGGGTTGCAGGGCAGTGGAAATATCATGATCGCAAGGTGACGGCAGCCAGAAATATATTTTGACACCTCGAGGATGAATGTGGTAACTGGGGTCTCATCTTGGGCATCACCAACAATGACTACAGATCACAGCTTTGGTTGTTCCCTTTCTGTGTCCTGTGTTATATAAATCGATATATCTGGTTCCCAGTGTTTGCTGATGCATTTTCATAGCTTCTCTCTCTTACACACATCTATTTCGTATATAAAACTATTCACATGATTTGCCTGTTCATTAAAAATGTTCCAATGTTCAACAATGTTCAAATATTCCAATATACCACATGGGCCACATACGTTTACATAACAATAACCTGCCGCTGCTCTCTGACCCCGCCCACCACCGCTCATTGGCCCCACCCATTGACCTGACTGTCTCTGCCGGCGTTGGTGACTCAGTGACAGCGATGTTGCTGCCACAAGTAGTGGCAGCTCAATCCATTGACCGCATCATTGTAGTGACAAATACACACAAGTTGATACACACTTAGATGGATTATTCGTGTGCTTGAAATGAGAGACTGTGCAGTAAGTAAAGCCTCCCGCCTCTTGCAGTGTATCCTCGTGGTGGTGCTGCTGGGCCTAGTGGTGATATGTAAAGCTCAATGCTCATTCTCGGACCACGCGCCTGATGCCACGACAATCACCATAACCGGCTGTGAGAACACCACAGTTATTACAGACGACCTCACACGATTCACCACCTTGAGCAATTTATATCTGTACACCAACCAAATCACGACATTCCCCGACCTCTCGGCAGTGGGAGGAATGCTGAAGATACTCCATCTGTCTGGGAACCAAATTACAGATATCAGCGATGGTGTGCTTAATGATCTAACCGCCTTAGAAGAACTGTATCTGTCCAAGAACCAATTCACTACATTTCCCGACCTCTCCCCAGTGGGAGGGACGCTGAAGATACTCCATCTGTCTGGGAACCAAATCACTGACATCAGCGATGGTGTGCTTAATGATCTAACCGCCTTAGAAGAACTGCATCTGACCAAGAACCAATTCACTACATTTCCCGACCTCTCCCCAGTGGGAGGGACGCTGAAGACACTCTATCTGTCTTCTAATCAAATTACAGACATCAGCAATGACGTCCTTATTGATCTGACAGCCTTGGAAGCACTGTATCTGCGCAACAACCAATTCATCACATTCCCAAACCTCTCTGCAGTGAGAGGCACGCTGAAGACACTCAGTCTGTCTGACAACCAAATCACAGACATCAGCAACGACGTGCTTATTGATCTAACAGCGTTAGAAAAACTGTATCTCTACAACAACCCGAACCTCATACGCTTACCACCTGCTGTCCTAGGAATGACAAATATGCGTTATCTCAAGATTTATGACACCGGCATCTCCCACCTGCCGCCCATCCTGCATGAGAACATTGCTGCTTTAGAGTTGAACATAGAGAGGAGTGTGGATGTTTGCAAATGTGAAAATGCGTGGCTAAAACAGGAAGGTCCCAACATGGCTCAATTCTATTATGATGATGCTGACTGCGATGGCCAGTTTTGGTCTAATATGACCACACAAGACATGCTAGCCAAATGTATACAACAGAGAACACAGGAAACCAATCGGGTCACACAAGCGAAAGTAGTGCCAACAAAAATGTCACTGTCACCATTCCTTTTGCATTCTTTTGAACGTGGGTTAAGTGAGAGTTGTTGTACAATAAAATGTATAGCCACCCCTGGATGTGTCTCCTTCTACTTTCAAAATTCTACAAGCGTAGTTGGTGAATGTGTCCTCATCGCTCCCGGAAGCAGCAGCAACGTATCGCCAGTGCCTGATGGAAACCTCCCAGTCTGGAACTATTTTGCTCTTATATGAGTCAACTCATACTAGATGAAAATATATAATTGGTAATGTTTGACATTAAATGAACAATGTTATGAATATGATATAATATGAATAACAGTGAAGGCATGTACTAAAATCCCCATGGCAAAACAAAGTTGATGTGACCAAGCGTTGACCTAGGCATGACTAGATGGGTGACCTAATTTGTAAACTTATCCACGGAAATCTGTGACTATGTCCGTGTTATAACACTTGTTAAAACCCCTCAAATTATATCTCCATACTGGCAACCTATAGCAATATAAGTTTATGAGGCGGTCATTGTTGTTTTGCACTTTGTTTAATAAAGCCAAGTTTTGAGCTGTAAAGTGATATTTAGGGTGCCGTTTTGTCATGGGTCTTTAAGTATCTGCAAGAAGTGAGCGGCAAAAGTCAGTGCAATTTGTAAAGGGAACGAAAGTAAGCACATGCAATTGCAAACCATGAGGAGAAAATAGACGACATCGTGTGTTCACAACAACCGTATGCATATTGAATATGAAAAATCATGTAATAGTAGCAACTAAAGAGATACAACTAATAGAATTCAATATATTTGACTGTAATGACAATTGAAAATAAGAACAGACTTTTCAAGTCACGGCAGTCTCTTAAAACACTGGATTTGTGAACATGCAAAAGTGGTTTAGCACACTAGAAATATTCAAATATGGCGTATGTGGCGAAAATACAGGACCCACATGTTAATATATGTAATGTTTATATGTTCAGATCAAGTTTATCGTTATATTGAATTCAAAATTTGTAAAGAGCTTAATCATGGATTATTATATTGTATTCAATGATGTATGTTAATATAATCTAATGTGTATATTTTCGGATGTAGCGTGGTTTATATTGTAATATTTAATGTATGTTGTTATTAAATCATGTTGTACTCACGTAACCTTAAGAACATTGTAAATTAATGTTAACATGTTGAATGGGGTAACACAGGAAAAATGGTGATTGATAACAAGTATGTGAATTCCCAGGATATAAAGAAACATCTTACTTGTGGACTTCATCATCACCGGGCATTGGTACGGAAGGACTTACATTATATTTTAAACATGCAAAGCATTTCAGCAACGTGTAGAGAGAGAATCATTTGCCAAAGCTCATGTTATAGGCAGAAAATATTTCAAGAACTCTCCAGTTTTCAACTCAAATAATCTACCAACCAGAGTGTGGACACGGTTTTGAAGTTTCAAGCACATATGCTTTTGTCAAAATGGACAATGATAAAGATCAACTTTTGTTCTTTGAATGGTGACTAAACATAGGAATAGTAACATTTTGGATGATGTATCGCAAGTCTTGTAATTTCACCAGGCATATTACCATTAACATTTGTAACTGTTGGAGTACTTCTTTATATTAGTATTACTAATTTCATAGGCATGGTCTCATTATTTTGTTATTGCATTTTTCTTTCATTGCTATTCTAACGTATCGTTCTAGCTATGGAGCTCTTTACAGCTGAAAAGCTTTGATAAAATTAAATTTTTTAGGACTTTCAAAAATATTGCGATACTTATCATAGAATAGAAAGAAAACACAAACAATTTCTAAATGTGGCATTTAGAAGATTTTAATTATAAAACAGTTTACAAATTTCTAAGTAATAGAATCTAATTGTAAAGAAGTTTTACTGTGTGTATAATAATATATGCATATACCTTCACAGACGCAGAATAATGGTTTCATTTTCCAAATTATTCTGAAATATTGTTGTTTGTAAAACAAATGCCTTATTTAGAAGGCACAAGTAATGTTAACCATTTGTATGCATTGCTTTAATCTCTGGAAGTATTTTCAATTAATATATTGGATTGTTGAAATTCTTTGCTATTATTTCTTTGGGCACTTAACATTGTCGGTCTACGGAGGTCTCTTACACAGCACATATATTCAGTGTTAGACGGCTATAACTTGTGATTCAATCAATAAGCCCAAAACAAATGAACTTGGATTCATCATTAAAATATTACAACCTATCAACAGGGCATACACATATTATTCGTCACGTATACAAACAAGTTAATTCATATAAAAATAAACAATATGTTATACTTACATCATATATTTACTGCGTCATACAGTTATGATTTTAATAATACTCTTGCATGGTTATTGCTTACTTAGATCAATTCTTGATGAGCAGAATAAAACAATTTTCTACTTCTAACAGATCCGTCACTCTACATTGTTATACCACTGTGGTTTTATCATTAAGTTGATTTCAGAAGTGATTGTTTTTGTGGGCCACTGAAATAGACATACATATGAGTCTGATTTTGTGATTCTGATTCTGTATTATACTGCTAAATCTACAGTGTTGTTACAGCAAAATTCTTGGGTTACTGTAACGTTTTAAAGAAATGTGCTCTTCTCCACATATTGTGGAGTATTGTCATGTGTTAACTTCTCCAATACTCAATAATAGTCAGTATATACAAGTTAAGGTGGTTCTCTGTAGGCTTTAGATGTTATATAGCAGAAATACACAACTAAAAAGTTCAATTGATATACTGTTTGCTCATATTTAACACTATATATTCAATAAAAAGCTTTCATTGTCTGAACAGATATTTGTCTTTACTAAAATATATAGTTCTTTGCTCAAATATGGTATTAATATGTGAACATACACAGATCAAACAATTTGTAAATTCACTTCAATAGCACAAATGTAAACAAGGCAATAAAATTGACATAGCATTATTCAGTCTATAAGGGCATCAACGCCCCACAGCGTCAAACAAAACATTAGAAATTTGTCAAACAAATCACCCGAAAATTATTGGAATTAGGAAGTTATGAAGATATCTGGACAGTCATAACAGTCATAACGGCACCAAACAACGAAAAACGAATATAGGAAAAATAAGTTGTTATGAAAACACGAAAATAGTGTGATATTTGTGACAGAGTGATATTTAAGGTCACAGTAAGGTTAGATTCTTCATATGTGGTGCCACGTAAAAAAGACTCACATTGCTTTAAAAAGAGAAATTTGCTTCTGAGAGTCAAGTTCTTTATTGTTTATAGTATACTAAAATTAGAAAGCTGAAATTTGATATTTTACCACATAACCTTTCTTGAGATCGAGCAACAGCTACAAATGGGACAAACACACTCACTCATGAATGAATACTTTACTTTAGGGAAGGTCTCTTTATAGAGGATTGGTATTAATTGTAGGTTATGCTGTATGAAGTGTGACATAAAGGCAGTTGAAGTGTTAGATGTTTCTGTATTAAGGAGTGGTTTTGTATGATAAAAAATAAAAGTCATTATATCATAAAAATTGTCTCTGAACTATTGACTGACTTATGTTTAAACTTTAACCTTTAAAGTGTTGCGCTATGTCCACGCATTTACATATGGCTGTCCCATTCACACACACCAGAAACACTTGACTGCCCATCACACACACACAAGACAAACATAGCAGTTACCGAATTGCCACAAGGTTGTAGCACTGAGCCCGAATGTTCATATGAACATGCTCATTGAGTTGGTAGCTCTTTTTCAAACGTTTTACAGAGAGCTTTATATTTAAGTTTCACAGTGCCTTACAGAAATATAAACATTGTTAATGCTATTCGTGGGGTGTGAACTTTTATTACATTGATTTGTGTAAAACAACACCTAAAATGACAAAAATCAAACTATTTCAAAACCTTTTTACACCTCATTCCTATTTATTGGTGCATTTCACTCAAAGCATACTCACTATTGCATTGATACATTTATGTGTCTGCTTTTTGTGGGGGTGGGGGGTGGGGGTGGGGTCCTTTTACAGTGGTTTACAGCATGAACCAGCATTAAAATGAGTCGTAAGATAAAAAGTATCTACTATACAAAACTTGAGAACACTACTGTACTTGGTTTATATTATTGGTTTATTGTGGCATGTTATTCACTAGAACATGATGATATGTGAAAATTGAATTAGAAGGTTTTAAGTAAAGACAAACAAAGGTATGACTGTATGGCTAATTTATTACATATGAACAACTATTGAAGGCACATGATAAAATAATATCTAGAGTAAAATTATAAACCTAATAATAATAGGCTGATATAATTCCCTAGTATCCTACCTAATTACGTACATAAATATAAAAATAGAGATGGAATAAACAAAAAACTAACTAAGTCATGCAGCATGCTGTATTGGGCTGTTTGGGGGTAGAAAAGTTAAAGTAAAAAGTTTAAAAATTTTGTTGGGGGAATAACAGCTTTGCTGTTACCCCCTTACCCCGGTGGTGCAAGTTCCTGAAAGCAAGCTATCTGAAAAGTGAGAAACCATAAGCCAACAAACAAAAACTAAGTGTGGTGGTGGTGGGGAGGTGGCGGCTGAGAAATAAATAAATGTGACCTCCTCCTTCAAATTCAAGTCTAGAACTGACGAGTGTGTGACAACAGCTGGAAGGAATTAGTTACACATGCACTAGACGTGCCTTGTTCTCGTCATGGGACCTATCAGAGAAAGGCTAGAGGTTAGGGGTTAGAGGTTAGAGGTTGGAGGTTATAGCTCAAAGGTTGGTTCATGCCCTGCCAAATAAACCTATGTTTTAAAAAAACACCATTTTATGTCATACAAGACAATAGTAGTGTGCACACGGGTTGTTTAATGAATATTCTAACCACCCCTTTCTACTCTGGGGTCAGCGGTTTGTGGTGGATTCTTCTTGTGTTGTGCCAGACAAAAAGACTCACTTTGGTTTAAACATATCTATTTGCTACGCAGAATACAGTTCTTCACTGTTTATAGTATACCAACATTAGAAAGCTGCAAATTGATATATTACCACATAACCTTTCTTATCCCCTTCTATATCTAGTTGCTATATAGAGTACAGCAGAGAGATTGAGCAACAGCTAAAATGTGATTAACACACTCGCCCGTGAATAAAGAGAGGATGTCTCTTTATAGAGGTGTGATATTAATTGTACATGCTGTATGAAATTTAAAAATATCATGAAAATAACACAAAAAACCGTTCAAAGAGTCAGAAGCCAGAGTCACAAGACGGGGATTGTGCAATAAGAAATAATACAGTAATCTAATCATAAATTGTCTCTACACTGAACTAAAACGCTAAACCCTCCAATAGGCATATCATGTGAGTGAATCTCCCGTCAGAGCAGTGGTAGAAATCCGTACGACTGCTTATTGCAACCCAGTCTACAAAATACATGTGTACAGCAGGCCAAATCAAAAGAGACGTATGATTTATGATCTCCAATTCCCACTAAGAGGACTTGGTAATTGGCATCCTTGTCACACTATACAGCAACAGTACGTAGTCATGTGCTCATTGCACACATAATCGTTCACTAGCCTCACCTGCACCTCATTAACGTATAGGTATATGCTTAGTGTACAACTGTTTAGGGATGAGTTTGCTTAGCTCACACACCAAGACCCTGACCCGGACTCGAACCCGTGACATTCCAATCACAAGTACAACTCCCTAAATATATTACTACAGAAGCACACAAATACCTCTAATTAAGAGATAACATCAATAAATAATAGATCATTTTGCAGAGTCCCAAATCTTGATAAAGAGAAAACCGCAGCCTCCATAAAGAGACCACCTTTTCACCAAAACCCCTTGAACACATTTCTATTCCTGGGCTTAAAGAGAGGTTTTTCTGAATATGTACATGATAATAGCACTTACAGCAAGCTCGTTCCAAGCTTTGTATACTTAGGGGTAGGTGTCAGTTTATCTGGCCCAATGAATGCCTTCAGAAGGTTTCCCTGAACATTTCATATACAACCTTCAAGAAAATATTGCACTCAAAGGTTCTGAATTCTCTGAAAAATCACAACCGACCACACTAGTTGAGCATGTGTTAACACCAGATCAGGGATGGGACCAGGGGTGGGGGCTTCGGGGGCCTAAGCACCCCCTCCCCCACGCGGTCTCAATCTCTTTTCCCTAACGCTCGTGAACCTACCCTCTTTCCAATCTTTTGTAAGTGTTTCTCAAGTCAAGCACCCCACCTTACCTATACTCACAATCCCCCCACCCATATACTCTCAAGCCCCTACCTTGTCTCAAGCCAAGCCCCAACCCCACAACCCTATATGGTATAATCACACAAGCCCTTGCCTTCTCTCAAAGTCTTACCGCCCCACTGCCATAGGCAAGATCCTACCTTCTCTAAAACCAAGCCATCCCCTCCCCGTCAGCCATATACTCACAAGCCCCCCCCTCATTCTCTCAAGCTCTCACCTTGTCTCAAGCCCCCCACTCCCATACTCTCACAAGGCGCCGCCATCTCTCAAACCCACTCCCTGCCATATACTCACAAGCCCCTCATTCTCTCAAGTTCTCGCATTCTCTCAAGCCATATACTCAGAAGCCCCCGCTTTTTCTCAAACCCCAGCCTTCTCTCAAGATTCCTCAGATTTTTTTCCTCAGACGTATGCTCACAGACCCACATTATTTCAAGCCAAGACCCCCTCCCCCAGCCATGAACACCCTGCAAACCCCACCCAATCCCACCCGCTGAGCACGGGCCTGCATAGCCGTGCAGATTTAAACACCACATCGCTTCGTGCCGGCGAGCGTGCTCACAGTGGGACCGGCCCGGGCATGTGGCAGCCGTGGCCGCGTAATGGGGCAGACACCATTGATTATAGTCCATGCTCACACACTGTGTTTTTTACATCTCATGTTTACCAGACAACATCTAAACCAAGCTCCAAGTAGGCGCAGCGCCTTTTCAGCAATATGTTTTGTAACCGGAAGTGGTCTCCGATTGGAGGTTGGCACCTGTCATGACACAAAGTAGGAGTGGCGTTTGTCAGATCATAGCGCTGGTTTGAGGAGACTTTGAGACTAGCTTTCTGACCCACGATCCCCCAATACATTAGAAAATGAAAATCCACCCCCCAAAAGCAAATGAGAAATGAAAAGTATGACCTCCTCCCAATCCGTACAGATGAAAGCCATATTGAAATTAATATTTTTTCAAGATCTTAGAAAAGTCATCATTGAATTTTGTAAAGGCGTCATTGAAAAAATGAAATTTTGTGAATATTCACTGAAAATTCATTGAAGGTCATTGATTTTTGGTTAAACTGGTAATTTGAATGGTGTTTGAGTGGAGATAAAACTCGGCACTCATATTCGGCACTTTGATATCTTCCAAAGTCATAATATTTGTGCGAAATTGATCACGTGAGACCCTCACACACCACATAATATGGTAAGAAATCTACATCTATAGATGTGTGTGAAAGAAGAATAGAACTCGATTATTTACATATTATTGTAATCTTTGATTTTCACATAGACCCTCCTTAAATGAAGCAAGTTACCCCGCGTGCTTCCTGGCCGAGCTGGACTCGTGACTAGAAGGTCGTGGGTTCGATTCCCAGTCAGATCTATTGGTGAATGTTGAGCCCAACTTTCCTCTTACAGGTTGCACACCGCTTCCATGGTAAGTACACGTAAAATATGTACAGGTATGAGAGTAATTAGCACGTGTGCAAATGCTGTATACAGCCAGTGTTGTATGCTCCCCGGGGAGTTGAGAAAGGTAAAACGTTGAGTGATAAGGACGCCAATGACCTGGTGTAAATGAGTCGACTGAGCAGTACAACCCCTGGATAGTAAGCTATAAACCTTCGACATTTACATTTATAGGTACCTAGAATTATTTTGTGGAAATATTAAAATCTGTCGTGAAAAGTCATTGAAAAGTCATTGACCTTTGATTTGCAAAATCTGTGACTCGATCGCAAGGTTGGTCAAACCGGCCGCTCAATATAAAATGCGTGAAAGACAAAATCACTGGTTTCATACACGTGAAACTAGATCAGCCAGACTCCAGAGGTGCTGAAAACGTCATTTTTGAGTTACGTAACTTCCACAGAATTGGATAGGGTTAGTCCCACTACCAAAATGGGAATTCGAAAGACAAACGTACGATCTTACTTTGCAGAGTATAACCCGAGTGTTGATTTTGTTTTTTACGTAAGTCTAGCCTAGAGAAGATTCTTCGCTGAAAAGGCAGTTCTTAACCCACGGGCTGAAATAAACGACGACTTGTAAAGGCAGTGTGAGTGATCAGCCCGTAAAAACCGACGATGCATACATTTGTACTGTTATCTAACTGCTTAACGCTAATTTGCCGATAGTAGTCTCTGCCATTCCGGTTATTACAGCTCCATTTCTATTGAGTTAATGGATCTTTCTAGCTGTGTCTAAATAATCAAACCAATAAGTTTTTCATGCACATAATTAAAATGTATGCAGAACGCAGGCTGGCAGAATGTTAATTAACACCCCACTAATGGACAAGTGCATACACACCCGAGCAACAGGCTTGGAAAATCACGTTTTATCGCTGATACAGTTGTCGTTTGTGCTAAAGCGATAATGGATGAATTTACAGGTGTGGCAACAGGCATCAAATGTCCATAAAAAAACCAAAAAAAATGGTCGTTGAGGATGGTACTTTATGTTCACTAACCACCTAATCACCAAAAAAGTTTATGCTCACTAATCGCCAAAAAGTAGTTTGTATAGGTGTGGAAATATTTTTCATAAAATGTTTTAGACACTGTAGTAGTGAGAAAAAGTCTACTCTTTAAGACTAACATGTATTGTGTCCAACTGTGGAGCAATTACAGATCTTATTCTTTCAGAAAACTGAAGACAACTTTTAACAGAATTTTTAGAATGTTGTTTAAGATAGAAGAGCTTCTATTTCACATAATATGCTACCGAACAAAATTAATGATTAGAAAATACATATTTAATTTCAAACATAGAATTAAAATGTGGGACTATATTAGAATTAAGACCTTACTTGACTGATGGGAGTACCCATGTTCTATGCTGTTTGTAGAATGGACAAAACGGTTATACAATCTGTGATGTGTCCCTATTTCATGATTTTATGTTCAGTTTTATTACAGGGTTGGCAGGTTTCTCCCCTATGGGTTTCTCCCCCTAGTTTCTCCCCGGTTTTTACCCGTGTGGCAGAAATACCTTTCTCCCCAGTTTCTCCCCAGTTTCTCCCCTTTTTTAGGGGAGAAACTCAAATTTTAGGGGAGAAAGTGGGGAAAAACTATTTTAAAGCATTTTCCATACAATATTCTTTAATATAACTATATTAGAATACATTGTATACAGGTTAAATGATTATTATTTATTAAAATATAGTTATATAGCCACCAATTATCACAATTTATGCACAGGGGAGAAACTGGACATTAGGACAGAAACTCTTTTTACAAGTTTTTCCTATTTTTTTGTTTGGTTAAACTATATTACTACATTGTAAACATAATAATAATTAGATATCAAAATAATCAAATCCTAAGTACTAACAATTTGACATGATTTGAAGGGTTGGACGATAGATCAAAGGCTTCAGTAAGAACTTCAGGTGGGCAGCCACAGCCACTAATTAAGCACTTTGATTTACTATCTAACTTTTCTTTATTGTTTCATATCAAAGGGGTTAATATTGTTCCATAAACAATGTCTCACAACTTTCCTTGTTGATGTAAGCCAGTGAAATTATTCTTTTGCCTTATATCAAAGGGGTTAAAATAGTTCCATAAACAATGTCTCACAACTTTCCTTGTTGATGTAAGCCAGTGAAATTATTCTTTTGCTTTATATCAAAGGGGTTAAAATAGTTCCATAAACAATGTCTCACAACTTTCCTTGTTGATGCAAGCCAGTGAAATGTATAACGGATTTATCATTGTAGGATTGTAAAAGTGATTTTAAATTGTATATTATATGAATAAATGTTTTAATATTTTAACTTCTGTTTACCATTGTTGTTTAGTATAATTTTTCACACTAATTATATAATATAATATCATCAAATGAGTTTCTCCCCAGTTTCTCCCCTTTCTGCCCGGCAGAAACCATTTCTCCCCACTTTCTCCCCAGTTTCTCCCCTGGGGAGGGGAGAAAGGCCGGCAGAAACCCAACCCTGTTTTATTATTTATGTATTTATATTTATTTTATATTTTACCTTTCTATGGAATCAATCTGAAATAAATGTTTCTATTCTATTCTCATCTATTCTATTCTCATCTATTCTCATCTATTCTCATCTGTTCTGTTCTGTTTCGTTCCGTTCCGTTCCATTCCATTCTATTCTATTCTATTCTATTCTTCTATTCTATTCTATTCTATTCTATTCTATTCTATTCTACTCTATTCTATCTTCCTTTAACCATTGTGTTTTTCTCTCCAAGTACAGATTTTCGCAAACTTTATCTAAATATCATCATCAAATACTTAAACAATATTGCATAAAATCAATCTACTAGTCAGAGATATTGGGTTTTCATTTTGATCCCTTGAAAGTTGTAAAAGTGAACCATGAGTTCTGAAAAAACCCTTTATAGGGTAAACCTTGTTCATATTTGGTATGTACATGTACATGTCAAATTGGTTTACTTTATCAGCCAGTGAAAAAAGAAAAACATCATCGACCGGGATGAACTAATTTTAAAGTGCTAAACTTGTCAAAAACGCCACAATAAAGTGTAACACGAAAGCGCCACACGATAATTTAAAGCTGCCGTATATGCAACTAATGTTCGTAAATATTAGCTTATTATTCAAAAACTATTTGACGAAATTTGATAAATGAGAGCTCGTTGGAAAGCTCTATGCATACACTTTAAATCAATTTTAATACATAGTCAGTAAGATTATAAACTGCCAACTATCCAATGTTCTGCATTCTATATACATGAAATGGTGTAGATGCACACTAATACATAATACACTTTTTTGACCGCAAGAGAATCCAGGGGTCTATTTGCGTCAAAAAGGTCCTAAATAAATACATATACTTGAATCCTAAAGAACTAGACCCAGATCATCATTATAGGTGATTGTGTGAATATTTGTTTACAAATTATGTTGGCAAATAACACAGAGTAGCCTTGAATGGAATATATTCATTGGGTTTCTTTTGTGCTATGACAACATTGATTTTTTATAAACCTAAACATTTTATACCTTTGCAAATATTTTCGACCTTGTCTGTCAGACAGTCTAGTCTTTTTCAAGCTGACGTCACACAGGATGACAGGATGTGCTTACAACACATAGTAGTTGAAAAAGAAGAAACCTTAGTATCTTTCAATTCTATGTTGTAGCCCTGTTTACCAACACCCCAATAGAGAAAGCATTAGACATCATCAAGAATAGACTAATGAACGACAGCAAACTCAGGCAAAGAACTTTAGTCACAGTGTCGGACATAATGGAGTTATTAAGTCTAGTGCTATTTTAGTTTCAATGACACATTATATCAACAAAAGTTTGGTACTGCAATGGGCAGTCCCGTCTCCCCAATAGTGGCCAATTTGTTCATGGAACACCTAGAACAGACAGCCATAGCCACAGCAGAAATAGACATTAAACCCATATGGTGGAAACGATATGTGGATGATGTTTTGGCGAACATTCCCTTGGGTACAGTTGAGAGACTTAATACTCACCTCAACCAAGTATACTCTACACACATTATTGTTTTCACACATGAATGTATAGACAACAACAGCATACCTTTCCTGGACACGCTCATCTCTGTAAAAGAAGATGGCCACTTAAAGACAATAGTGTAGAGGAAGAGCACCCATACGAACCAATACCTTAACTTTAATTCACATCACCCTACCATACACAAGTTAGGAGTTGTGAGGACGTTACTGGATAGAGCAGAGGTCATAGTATCCGAGGAAAAGGATAGGGAAACTGAGGTGAATACCATCACAGAGGCTCTCAGTATCTGTAACTACTCCAAGTGGACGTTTCAGGAGGTAAAACGCATGAAGGCGTCAAATCAGAAGGGTAAAAGGAAGAATTTTAGTGATGTTATCGAGCCAAATCCAGAGGTATGGTAGTCATCTCGTATATCAAAGGACTATCAGAGAGGATGGCTAGAACACTCAGAGACCACAACATCAGTACTGCCTTTAAACCATACAAGACCATGAGAAACATTTTGGTCCACCCAAAGGACAAAATCAAGCCGAAAGAGATATGTTGTTGTGTGTACAAGATTGGGTGCAGAAACTGTGACAGTGTGTACACTGGCAAAACAGGGAGGAAACTAGGTACTCGTGTGGCAAAACACCAAAAGGATGTCGAAGAACATACCAACAGTGGAGTACGCACCAGAGCCACCCGTTTGTCATCTCCAAGTGACTTGCACAAATCCGCCATCACAGATCACATGGCCAATTTGACCCATATCCCTGACTGGGACAACACGAAGCCCATCAGTCGTGAGTCCAACACTAGAGACAGACAGATCCGGGAAGCGATCGCTATAAGGAAAACTCACAAGACAATGAACCGAGATGAAGGTGCATACACCTTATCACACGCATATGACACTCTACTGAAGCCATGGGCTGCTCGCAGGGACAGCCCCCCCGCCCCCCCCCCCCCCCCCGACACTGACCTACTTCCTGACGTCACATCCTGTCATCCAGTGTGACGTCAGCTTGAGAAAGACTGTCTGACAGACAAGGTCGAAAATATTTGCAAAGGTATAAAATGTTTGGGTTTATCAAAAATCAATGTTGTCATAACATAGTAGCCTTGTTACACTTTTTTCAAACATAGGGTATCCTGGGAAATACATATCCTAAAATCCTTATAAATAGGACCCAGACCATCATTAAACAAAGGTGATAGTGTAAAACGATTCTAACAAATTAAGGTGGAGACTAGGACATGAGAGCCTTGTTACCCTTTTTTCACAGATAGGGTATCCAGGTGGTCTATTTGCATAAAAATGGGCCCTAAATCATTACATATACTTGAATCCTAAAGAACTAGAACCAGGCCATCATTAAAGGCGATCGTGTAAAACCTTTCTTACAAATTAAGGTGGTAAATAACACAAAGTAGTCTTGTTACCCCTTTTTTTTACAGATGGGGTCTCCGGGGGTCTATTGCTGTTAGAATGGGTCCTCAATCAATACAAATACTAAACTCCTGAAGAAGTAGACCCAGGCCATCATTAAAGGTCATCTTGTAAAAACTTTCTTACAAATTAAGGTGGAGACTAATATATAGAAGCCTTGTTACCCTTTTTATAGATAGGGTCTCCGGGGGCCTATTGATGTTAGAATGGGTCCTCAATCAATACATATACTAGAATCCTGAGGAGGTAGGCCCAGGCCATCATTAAAGATGATCCTGTAAAAGCTTTCTTAGACATTAAGGTGGAAACTAAAACTTAGTAGCCTTGTTCCTCTTTTTACAGATGGGGTATCCGGGGGTCTATTGGTGTTAGAATGGGGCCTCAATCAATATATATATACTAGAATCATTCAGAAGTAGACCCAGGCCGTCATTAAAGGTGATCTTGTAAAAACTTTCTTTCAAATTAAGGTGGAGACTAACACATAGTAGCCTTGTTACCATTTTTTCAGATATGGTCTCAGGGGGTCTATTGGTGTTAGAATGGGTCCTCAATCAATACATATTCTAAAATGCTGAAGGACTAGACCCGGGCCATCATTAAAGATGATCGTGTAAAAACTTTCTTACAAAGTAAGGAGGAGACTAACATTAAGTAGCCTTGTTATCCTTTTTTTTTTACAGATGGTGTCTCCGGGGGTCTATTGGCTTTAGAATGGGTCTCCAATCAATGCATATACTAAAATGCTGAAGAGCTAGACCCAGGCCATCATTAAAGGTGATCTTGTAAAAAACTTTCTTACAAATTAAGGTTGAGACTAACACATAGTAGCCTTGTTACCCTTTTTTACAGATAGGGTCTACGGGGGTCTATTGGTGTTAGAATGGGTCCTCAATCAAAACATATACTAGAATCCTAAAGAAGTAGAACCAGGCCATCATTAAAAGTGATCTTGTAAAAACCTTCTTTCAAATTAAGGTGGAGACTAACACATAGTTGCCCTGTTACCCTTTTTATACAGATGGGGTCTCTGGGGGTCTATTTTTGTTAGAATGGGTCCTCAATTATACATATACTAGAATCCTTAAGAACTAGACCCAGGCCATCATTAAAGTTGATCTTGTAAAAACCTTCTTACAAATTATGGTGGAGACTAACACATAGTAGCCTTGTTACCCTTTTTCAATGATAGGGTCTCCGGGGGTCTATTGGTGTTACAATGGGTCCTCAATCAATACATATACTAGTCTCCTGAAGAGTTAGACCCAAGCCATCATTTGAGGTGATCTTGTAAAAACTTTCTTTCAAATTAAGGTGGACAATAACACATAGTAGCCTTGTTATCTATTTTTTAAAGATATGGTCTCCGGGGGTCTATTGGTGTAAGAATGTGTCCCCAATCAATACATATACTAAAATGCTGAAGAGCTAGACCCAGGCCATCATTAAAGGGGATCTTGTAAAAATTCTTTACAAATTGAAGTGGAGACTAGCACCTATGTGTTACCCTTTTTAAAGATAGAGGTCTCCTGGGGTCTATTGGTGTACCCCCCAATCAATACATATATATATATATATATAGCTAGACCCAGGACAGATATCTTGTAAAAATTCTCCTGGGGTCTATTGGTGTTAGAATGTGACATAAATATATATATATAATAGAATCCTTAACAAGTAGTCCCAGGCCATCATTAAAGGTGATATTGTAAAAACTTTCTTATAAAATCAGGTGGAGACTAACACATAGTAGTGGGTCTAAATGGGATGGGGGTTCTGATCCCACTTGCCACTAAAAATATAGCTCATTTCCCACTTCCCACTTAAATTTTAGCTCGTTTCCCACTTTCCACTTAATATTTTCATTTCCCACTAAAATGCGTACTTTTATTGAACATTCCGTTCACTTTTACAAAAAATGACATGATATTATAGCGACCAAGTTTAAATTGTTTTAAATTTACTTTCATGACCCCCACTCGCACATTCTTTTATAGTTTCCCACTAAAATTAGAATTTGTTCCCACTTAATTTGGGTAATTTCCCCACTTCCCACCTAAATGCCCAAATACCCACTAACCACTTAATTTTCGCCAATTTCCTACATCCCACTTAATCTTAAGGCCATTACCCACTACTAACCACATCGGCACCCTCATAACCGCCCCCCCCCCCACCCCCCACCCTTCCCAAGCCCCAGTTTTATGCGTACGTATTGTGTAATTTTATCTTTTATAAACACCAATTAATGTATTAGTGATACACGGCTTTGCCTGTTATCACGGTGCATGTAATGTTTAAACTAATGTTTTTGTGCAAATTGCTATTTACCATGTACAATGTATATGAGAACAGGACAGGTGTGTGTATTCAGTGGTCAAATTCGAGGTAACAGTCTGATTAGTAATTTTAAGCATTGCTCTGGTGATGTTAAGGTGCAGCTCTTTAAGAGTTACTGCACAAGTATATATTGTTGTCATTTATGGTCTAATTTTAGTCAAGATGTTTACAGAAGGATCAGATCTGCTTTTAATAGAATTTTTCGTTTATTGATGAATTTATATCATCGCATCAGTATATCTGCTACTCTCTTGCAATATGGTATTAATCATTTTGATATTTTAATTAGAAACAATTTAACTAGTTTTATTAAGAGATTGGAGGTCTCTGACAATACTATCTTACTGAATATTACTGCATCTACTTTTTATACAAATAGTGCTATTTACTGTCACGGGAAGAATATTATATACTGATTTAGCTGTACCATATGTTTACTCTAGTCAATTTTAGCTAGTTAGCTATTCCATGTATATAACTTGTATATTTTTACCTTCTTTACTATGATTATATGTTACACTTTTGTGTACCGTTATTATCGAAATAAATATTCTTATTCTTATTCTTATTATCAATGCAGTGCCATACGGTGCGTGTCCTGGGAGGGATGGAAACAAACTAATTGTCTATGGCCCCAATTAACAATGTATTATATAAGTGTATATAAGTGTATATAAATGGGAATCATATAATCAGTCATGTCTTTTCGAGGCAGCAATGCTGGGGACAAATAGATTGCCTATTGTCATTATGCAATGAGAGCACTCATGTGTGTCTAGTATTGTATTTACAGTTCTAAGAATTCGATGGCTCATTAGTTACATAAATTGGTACATTTTTCATCTAGCTCAACACAAAAAGACTTACTGGTTGACGGTTTCAGCAACTGCTGTTGCTACTATTAAAACCTCTCTCCAAATATGTTGTTACCCGGCCCATGCTAATATTGGATAACATGGTCTCTGCTCTCGTGTGTTACGTTTTCGCCGATGATCATCTGGAAGTTTCCTTCGTTATCTCCTTGTGATCATCCGTGTGTTCTTTCGGATGTGTGCAAATTTCATGACGGTTCTCCGACAAATACGTTGGTATAGTACTTAATCAGATTAGCATACATGACCCCCCGGAGACACTATCTGTAAAAAAAGGGTAACAAGGCAACTACGTGTTAGTCTCCACCTTAATTTCCAAGGAACTATTTACAAGATCACATTTAATGATGGCCTGGGTCTACGTCTTAAGTATTCTACTATATGTATTGATTGAGGACCCATTCTAACATTAATAGACCCCCGGAGACACTATCTGAAAAAAGGGTAACAAGGCTACTATGTGTTAGTCTCCACCTTAATTTCTCAGGAACTTTTTTATAAGGTCACCTTTAATGATGGCCTGGGTCTAGCTCTTCAGCATTCTAGTATATGTATTGATTGGGGACCCATTCTAACACCAATAGACCCCCGGAGACCCTATCTGTATAAAAAGGGTAACAAGGCAACTACGTGTTAGTCTCCACCTTAATTTCCAAGGAACTATTTACAAGATCACCTTTAATGATGGCCTGGGTCTACTTCTTAAGGATTCTAGTATATGCATTGATTGTGGACCCTTTCAAAAACCAATAGAACCCCGGAGACCTTATCTGTATAAAAAGGGTAACAAAGCAACTATGTGTTAGTCTCCACCTTAATTTCTCAGGAACTTTTTATAAGGTCACCTTTAATGATGGCCTGGGTCTAGCTCTTCAGCATTCTAGTATGTGTATTGATTGGGGACCCATTCTAACACCAATAGACCCCCGGAGACCCTATCTGTATAAAAAGGGTAACAAGGCAACTACATATTAGTCTCCACCTTAACTTCCAAGGAACTATTTACAAGATCACATTTAATGATAGCCTGGGTCTACGTCTTAAGGATTCTACTATATGTATTGATTTAGGCCCCATTTTAACACCAATAGACCCCCGGAGACCCTTACTGTCAAACAAGTGCCACAAGGTTATAATGTATTAATCTCCACCATAACTCGTTAGAAAATGTTCAAATTACATAACATAATTGTCTAGTATCAATTCTAAATGGATTCTAGTTTCTGTATTGATTGCCCACGCCTTTTTAACACCAATGGACACAACCCAAAACAAATATCAATCACCTTAATAAATTAATAACAGTTGATAATGCTTATTACATCAAATGCTTCCCGTCTCATAACATGATGAAATTAATCATGAATACGCCAGCTTTAAATTACCGTGTTACACCTTTTTGTTACATTTTTATGTTACCCTTTTTGCCCGGAGAGCCTCTCCAGCATCCCCTAACTCAAACACAGTGGGCTGGCGGCACCTACGATGCATCCCCCCCCCCCCCCTACCCTTCAGGATCGTCCGACCTTGGTACCAAAAATGTTACTTGATGTCCCCTTCTTCCATTTCAAAAATGTTTCCATTAATAAGTTGGGATGAACGATCTCATTTGCAATGTTCCAATATAGCACTTGGGCCATATACATTTTATCCTAAGATATTTCATTCCCTCCAAACAATAACCTACCGCCGCTCTCTGAACCCGCCCACCGCCGCTTATTGGCCCCGCCTACTGACTGACTGCCTCTGCCGCCGTCGGTATAAGACTCAGTGACAGCGACGTTGCCGCCACGAGTAGCGGCAGCCCAACCCACTGACCACATCATCGTAGTGACTGTACACACTTGGATGGACTAACCGTGTGCTTGAAATGAGAGACCGTGTAGTAAGTAAAGCCTCCCGCCTTGTGCAGTGGAGCCTGGTGGTGGTGGTGCTGGGCTTAGTGGTCACATGTAAAGCTCAGTGTGTATTCTCGGACTACGCGTCTGATGCCACGCAAATCAACATGGCCGGGTGTGGCAACGCAACAGTCAATACAGCTGACCTCACACGATTCACCAGTTTGAACGAATTGTCTCTGCAAAGTAACCAAATCACCACATTCCCCGACCTCTCCGCAGTGGGAGGCACACTGAAAACACTTTATCTGTCTTATAACCAAATCACAGACATCAGCGATGACATGCTTATTGATCTAACAACCTTAGAAAAACTGCGTCTGGACAACAACCAACTCACCACATTTCCCGACCTCTCCGCAGTGGGAGGTATGCTGAAGAGACTCTATCTGTCTTATAACCAAATCACAGACATCAGCAATGATGTGCTTATTGATCTGACAGTGTTGCGCTATCTGAATCTGGAAGGGAACCAACTCACCACATTCCCCAACCTCTCGGCAGTGGGACGAACACTGTTGTCACTTACACTGTCACATAACAAAATCAGAGACATCAACGGTGATGTGCTTATTGATCTAACAGCATTGGAATATCTGTATCTGGACAACAGCCAACTCATCACATTCCCCGACCTCTCCGCAGTGGGAGGGACGCTGAAAACACTTAATCTGTCTTATAACCAAATCACAGACATCAACAATGACGTGCTTATTCATCTAACAGCCTTGGAAAAACTGTATCTGTACGGCAACCAAATGACCACATTCCCCAATATCTCGGCATCACGAGGCATGCTAAAGGAACTCTTTCTGCAGAAAAACCAAATCACACACATTGACTATGATGTGCTTAATGATCTAACAGCGTTGACAAAACTGCATCTCTCCAAAAACCCGACCCTCACACGGTTACCACATGCTGTCCTAGGACTGAGAAAAATTAATGATCTCTGGATCTATGACACCGGCATCTCCCACCTGCCGCCCATCATGCTTGATGACATTTCTGATTTGAAGTTGTACATACAGAGAAGTGTGGATGTTTGCAAATGTGAAAATGCGTGGCTAAAACAGGAAGGTCCAAACATGGCTGGTTTCTATTATGATGATGCTGACTGCGATGGACAATTGTGGTCAGCTATGACCACACAAGACATCCTAGCAAAATGTACAGAGCAGAGAACACAGGAAAACAAACGGGTCACACAAGCCAAACCAATGCCAACAAAAATGTCACTGTCACCATTCCTTTTGCATTCTTTTGAACGTGCATTAAATGAAATACGTTGTACAAGGAAATGTATGGCCACCCCTGGATGTGTCTCCTTTTACTGGCATCAATCATCGAGCGGAGTTGGGGATTGCGTCCTCATTGCGCCTGGAAAAAGTATCAGCGTATCGTCAGTTCCTGAAGGAAACCTCTCAGTCTGGACTTACTTTGCCCTTACATGAGTCAGCTATTGCTAGATAAAATGTGTAATTCATAATCCTTGACATGAAATTAACAATGGTATGAATATGTTATAACATAAATAACAGTGAAGGTACGTACTAGAATCCTATGCCAAAACTTGTTGTAGCCAAGCCGTGATCTACCCATGACTACATAGGTGACCTAATTTGTGGAAGTTCTCCATGGAAATTTGTCAGTGACTACATCAGAGTTATAACATTTGTTAAAACCTTTCAAATCCTTTCTTCTCGGTGGTCACCTATATATTTTACTATGTCATTTTGGTTTCGTACTCTGTTTAATATCAAGCCATTGTCAAAAGCATGTTTTGAGCAATAAAGTGAACCGTTGATATTCAGGGTGCAGTTTTGTCAAGGATCTTTAGTATTATTAACAAACAGTAAAATGAACAAAGCAAGCATGCATTGCGAATCAAGAAGAGAAAAAAGAGGAAATTCTGACTTCACAACAACTTTCTCGATGTTTGGTGTGACAAGAGACGTTTATGAATATAAAAATCATGTAGTAGCAATTTTCATAGATACGGCTAATAAAATTAGCATGTTTAACTATGATGACAAGAGAAAAATGAGAACAGACTTTTAAGTTACGGAAGTCGTATATAACACTGGATTTGTGAACATGTAGAAGTGGTTTAGCACACTAGAAATACAAGATGTGGAATATAAATATCTAGATATGCATAATGTGGCAAAAATACAGGTACAATGTATGTAATGTCTATATGTTCAAATCAAATATATCATTATATTGAATTCTCAATCTGTTAAGAGCTTAATCATGTATTATTATAATGTATTTAACAATGTATATTAATATAATGTGATGTACTAAGTATATATTGTCGGATCTAGTGAGGTCTATATTGTAATGTTTCATGTAACCTTTAAAGACATTATAAATTAATATTAAGATTTTGAATGTCTTAATTTGTTAAAAGAGAATTATCAATTATTACCCATAGATTTATATTGAATTTAATCATGCATATGAGTATGTGATGCCTATATATTCAGATCTAGTGTGGTTTTTATTGTTGATTTGATGTTGTTATTAAATCATGCTGTATTCGTGTAACATTTAAAAGCATTGTAAATTAATGTTAACATGTTGAATGGTTTACCACAGAAAATATGACGCTTGATAACAAGTATGAAAATTCCCCTGATGTAAAGAAACTTCTTATTTGTGGATTTCATCATCCCCGGATATAGCTCCAGCTATGGAGCTCTTTACAGATGAAATGCATTCATTAAATTTTAATTTTTCGAACTTTAGAAAAATATTGTGATACTTATAATAGAATAGAAAGAAAACACAATAACAAAAAAAGATCCTTTCATTTTTTGTGGTCATATTACATATACCATATACCTAGTGTGATCTTAGACAGTGTTTATCTTTTATATGTATGTGTCACCCAGCAATTAATGCATACACTTTAGTAGAATCTCTGTTACATCAGGACAGTGTGATGTAAAATGTAACAATTTCTAAATGTGGCATTTAGAAGATTGTGATAACAAAACAGTCGACAGATTTCTATGTAATAGAATGTAATTGTAAAGAACATTTTCATGTATGTATAATAATATATGCACAGACGTAGAATAATGGTTTCATTTTCCAAATTATTCTGAAATATTATTGTTTGTAAAATAAATGTCTACCATGTTACAATTAGTAGGTCTGTAATGTTAATCATGTGTATACATTGTTTTAATGTCTAGACGTATTTCAAATTAATATATTGGATTGTTGAAATTATTTGTTATTATTTCTTTGGACACTTAACATTGCCGCCTCTTTTACACAGTACATATATTCAGTTTTAAACTGCAGTAACTTGTGATTTGATCTATAAGTCCAAAATAAATGGAGTTTGACTCATCATTAAAATCTTACAACTTTTCAACAGGTCATACACATATTATTCGTCATGTATACCAACAAGTCTTTTCATATACACATATACAATATGCAATGTATTATACTTATGACATCATATATTTACTCCGTCATACAATAATGATTATAATAACTAGCTGGCGCGACTCATTCGCAGTCTATTTTGAGGGGAGTATAGCATGACGATAATGGAAGTCCGACAATTAAAACAGCCTACACACGGCATAAACTGTTGGAAACTGGCCGTTTTTTTTATTCTAATGCAATCGTACATACCGTTTATTTATACCCTTTATTATTATATGTATGTGTGGTATTAGTTTGTAACAAAAAATCTATTTACATTAAAATAAATCCACAACCTCCAAGAGGGTATCATAACGTCCTCTTTCAGCGGAACGGACGAATTGCAATAGTCTTTTCATCACATATATTTATCAAAATTTATTTTGTTTTCTTTTTAATCATAAGCTATTCGCCAAACAATTGATATATCCTTATTTAGATTGACCAATGGATTAGGTTAGTTGTCCCCGGGAGGTTGATTAATGGATAATAGCGAATTTATTACGCCTTTGTTCGGCAGATTGACCCGTGGACAATTCTCGTCTAGTATAATAACAAACCGTTGTATCAGCCAATAAACGAATGCATCGAATTGACTACGTGGCCGGAAATATGGCTGCTTCCTTTAGAGTGAAAGGTATTTTTTTGACCATTTCAAACCAGTTTTCTCATAAATGATGACATAATTGAAAACAGTGTGCTGCTTGTGCAACGCATTTCTATATTTTCTGATGCAGCTCAAGTTGAAGTTTTTTGAAAGTGACAAAACTGTAGGGTGAGCCCAGGAGAGGAAAAAATGTCACATTTTCGTCGAATCAGCATTGCCAAAACAGGTTCAGGGAAGCAGTGGCATAAATGAGTAGAGTATGAAAGGTATGGTGCATATGGCAACATGCACACAGTAGTAAGGCAGGGAGCGGGTCTAGTTTTGAAGCCCTAAAACGCCACTGATAAGAGCAAAGGGGGATAAATGTCCGAGATTCGTAGGGGTGGTGGGCAAAAAGAAGGCATAGCCGTGTTTTCGTAATCATATATTAATACTCATGTAAGGTGATTGTTTACTTAGATCAATTCTTGATGAACAGGATGAAACAAATTTCTACTTATAACAGAACCCTCCCTCTACATTGTTATACCGCGAAAGCTTTGTGTTTCGTTCGTTTGTATGTATGCATGTTTGTTTCCGGACAAGCTAGAGCTTTTATGCTTTGCCTGATTTTGTTCAAACTTTACACAACTATTTGGTATGATGCGACGCCAACGTGATTCGATTTTGGGCACTTTGCCAATTAAAGTGTGCTTTCCATAGTGCCATTTTGTGTCCATTTTCAACATTTTCTGCAATAGTTTTGTTGATGCTTGTGAGAAAGCATTCAAACTTTGTACAATGCTTACATGCCTACTGAACATTAACTGTATTTAATTTTGGCACTTTGCCAATTACAGTTTACCTTTCAGAGGGCTGTTTTAATTATTTTCTTTCCTTTTTGGTGCTATACCTTCAATGCTGTGCAAAACATGATCATCGAATTGGCATAGTAGTTATATTGGAATAAAGTGCTCAGAGAGCACAGCATTACCATATTAATGTCGACTCATGGGCAATAGATATTTACTGTAGCCATGTCTAGAAAGCGCCTGCAAACCAATGCCAATAACATAGATGTAGGATGAGTCACGCATCAAGTAAGATCTTTTTCCTGCTTTGATTACAAAGCAAACATCTTTATTGCCCATGGGTCAATGTTGCAATAGCGATGCTGTGCTCTGTGAGCACTTTTGATCTAGTTTTGCAACTGAACATTTTTTTTGGCCACTGGCATAGACATATTTATTGGTCTGTGACTGTCATTAATTTGAGGACCTTGTGCTGATTAGGCTTTGATTAAACCGCATTTATAGTTTTGATTTACATCAATAACCAAAGTCACAAATATTTGAGAGACGAAACATTTACACATTATACTGCCAAATCTACAGTACTGTCACAGCAAAACCTTTGGGTTACCATAACGTTTTAAATAAATATGCTCTTCTCCATGTAAAGTGGAGTATTTCCGTGTGTTAACGTCTGTTTATTTACAGTAACGTCTCCGATATTCAGTAATAGTCAGTATATGCAAGTTATAACGTTAAGGGGTTCAATGTGGGCTTTAGACATTATATTACAGAAATACACAAATAAAAAAGTTCAATTGATATCCTGTTTACTCATACTTCACATTATATATTCAATAAAAAGCTTTCGTTGTCTCAGCAGATATTTGTATCTACTAAAATATAGTTCTTTGTTCACATATTGTATTAATCTGTGAACATACACAGATCACACAATTTACAAATTCACTTCAAAAACACGAATGCAGGCAAACAAGCTAATACAATTGGCATAGTATTTATCAGTCTACAAGGGCATCAACACCCCACAGCGTCAAACAAACCATTAGAAATTTGTTAAATAAATCACCAAATTATTGGAATTATGAATATAAGAATTAATTAATTAATTAAGATATCTGGACAGTCATGCCAACATAATGGCACCAATCAACAAACACGAATACAGGAAAAATAAGAATTGAGCTACTGACATTGTATGTAAAACAATCGACATACTTAGGTAAGGCAGAGTAAACGTAAACGTAAAATCTATATTTGATACACAATGTTTTTTCTATGTGGTATTTTGAGTCAGCCAAGCTAGTTTAATTTACTAATAAAAAGGGAGTCAATCCAAATGAGTGAAAAGGCAAATATTAGCCTTGAAAGTTGATGTTCACTGCTTATCAAATAATTTGTATTCATTTCTTTTACTACGGTTAACTATCATAAAAAGTGAATCTGGATCAATTTAAAAAAAGTATTAAATTAGGATAGATTTTTATTTTATTTTAAACGTTTGCAAGTTATACTCTCCTCCGGGTGAGTAGGTTTTTAAGAACAACTTTCACCTTTATAATTTTTCATAAAATGGTTTCCACACACCGGGATTTTCAAACCATTCTCTCAATCTATCTCAAAATCTATACTTCAAATGACCTCATGGTTTCAAGTAATGCCACGCATTTAAGTGACATACAAACAAGGGGTATGCACTGCAGTGAGCTGACTTCAGAAATCAACATTCGATCAATGTACGTGTATCATTGGTAAAAATATTCATATTTATATTTGAAATACATACGGCGATGAAGAAAACTATCACATCTAAATGTCAAAATAATTGCACATTAATCACAAAACAAAAAGGGTGTCCACATTAATCGAACATCTTATTTCATGTGAAAATCTCTTTGAAATTGTTATCATCTATTAGAATAAACTCCCTCTTCTTGTAGTATGGCAGTTCTTTAACACGGTATTCATGAACATGGTCATACAATTTTCTCACAACTTTGGGTACAGGCTGAAACCCTGCCAAAGCTGCCAAATCATCGTTATACTGCCACTGCATATTCCCCATGGTGTGCGCATGTCGCTTTGGCAAATTTAGTTCAGTACTTCGCCAAATGAATTCTCTGTGAGCGTCTTCATTCATTTGTTCTTCAGTTGGAAGTTGCATGCTGCCTTCAAGATAAGCTAACACAAACTTCACTTGACAATCGAACATGGGGAACGGGCATATACCTTTGGGAATACCAATGAAACTTAGTGTTGGATATTTTGTGTGGATAAGGTGTTTGTAGAGGGGTTGAATGTAGTCATCATTCAAGGAGAGTTCACAGTCTGGTGACAAGAATGGAAATGTGTAGTGATAACCAGTACACAATATTACAGCGTCTATAGCAATGTCGGTTCCATCTTCAAACACTGCTTTTTGATCACAGGTCAAAGTGATCAGTGGGCTGTTGGTCTGTGTTACATTTCTAGGTAACACGGTCGTGAACAACTCTGGTCTTCTGTGGTAGAGTATAACCTAAAAGAGAGAAAGAACAACGTAGCCTGCATATAGAAATGTAAAAGACATTTTTTTGAGCATATGATGCATTTGGCAAAAAAATATTAATAGGCAGTCAATTGATATTTAGGTAGAACTGTTGTTGACAAAATAGTTTGTCACGTACATTTCAGATTGACTGGCAAAACGTTGACCCCAGGTGGAAAAAAACAAACAAAAAAACAAAACAAACAAACAAAAACAAAGCACCCCTCTGAATATCTTATGATCAGTCCATTAGTATACGGTCAGACATACTTCTTTAGCACATGTTGACAATTCAATTGCAATATCCCTGCCCGAAGCGCCGCCTCCGACGCACAGTACTATTTTGTCTTTGTACAGTTCAGGTTCACGGTAGTTGTGACTATGTAGAATTTCTCCTTTGAACACATCCATGCCTGCTATTGCCGGATACATGGGAATGGAGTAATGTCTGAAAGTAACGTGATCACTAAATGTCTCTAAGCAGCATCATATTTATGCATACAATCGGATTATAATCATGAACATGACGTATACTGACCCGTTACAAACCATTACCGCATCAAATATTTCGGTCACACAGACCTCCTTGCTGTCAAGTCTTCTGACCTCAACCGTCCATTGGCAGTTCCTTTTTGAGCGTGAAATGTTTACAACTTCATGCTGAAACTTTAAAACCCAGTGTTCATCACTGCAAGATGTGCACATACTTGTTTGGAAAATATTACTATGATAGTCAGTTGTCAACTGGTCAAGAATTTGGCAAAGGAGCTTCTAAAATGAACTAACCTTGATATGTTTCAATAAACCAAAATTATTAGCATATTCATCCAAATAATTGAGAACATCTTCGTGCTTCACAAACGATGGCAGATGCTTAGAGAATGGGAAATCGGGGAAGGCCATAACTTCTTTGGGAAGATTCGTTCCGAAACCATAAACATTTGAACAGTATCGGTGACAATCACTGGGCTATCGTATTTTCTAGAAAAAGAAACTTGGAACCATCTGTGGCAGTGAGAGCTTATCTCTGACAGTGTTACTGTTACTACACAAAACAAGCACACATTTCAATAATTCGGCTGTTAGTCTCTGGCGTTCATTCAAATACCGGCAGTATTTCAAGACTAGGCACGCATTCAAGAGAATACTGTATTCAAACTAACATTGATGAAACAAAATAATGTCTACATGTATGGCATAGTAGACCAAAAACTTACTTTAAATTCTTGTACATGCTGGAGTGAACGGGTAAACCATGTGAATCGGTTCCAACTTGATCTGTATAAACCCAAGTGCCACCTAATCTGTCTCCCTGCTCAAAGGCGGTTACCGTGAACACCTCTGGTTTTGCCAGCAGGTGGCGTATTGCAGCAAGTCCAGCAGCACCGGTTCCGATCACACACACTTTTATTGTGACCTATCATAGACCAATACGATCTCATATACATATATAAGTACATTTTCAGACACATTGTATTTTTTTATTTATAATTGGTTTGGGCCTCCGAGAATCCAGAATTGAGCTATACTCACACTGTAAATCAAACAATCCACTTACACGTAGTAATGTAAATATTCCATCTGTAATTTAAATAAAATATTATTATGTCCAGAATGAGGCTACTGACTGACTCTTTAAATGAAACAATCCATCTATACGTACCATGGTAAATATTCCGCCTGTATTTTAAATACAATATCATTAGGTCAGTCACCAATCATCAAATCTAAGACGGTCGTCTGTATTCAAAAAAGAAGAAAAACACCTGAGACCAAGATATCGCGAGAAGTTTGATAAGAATGGGAATACACATCCATGCACAATTGTTATTATGGAAACTTATCAACTATGAGCCTGCGAAGTTATAAACAGGTGTGTTCAATAATTCAATTAATGTATCCTTTATGTATATTCAACGACTCATTAATGTATGGTTGCTATAGAGAACTGACAAACATTCTCCCGTGAAATACACGTACTCGTCAATGAGTATAGTAATGACATTGGCCTTAATTGAGGGCGTCTTTTACGGTACATAAAACATTTATGCAAACCAAGGACATGGGCGTTTTAACGAACTACATGGCGACAGTTTTACTCAACCTGGCTCAATAATGCCTAAACTAAGTGGACCAATGATATTCCATTCAAGCTAGGAGATTACCCGAAACATACTGCATCAATATAAAAAGAATAGGAGTGTCAGTAACCCCCCCCCCCATTACAGGTATAATTTTGTATTTTAGAAAGACCATTTAAGATGGCTTGAAACACAAACCTTTACATGCTATGCATACAGATAAGTGTCTTATGATTTATTACTTAATAACATGAAGAAAAAAAAGTACGGTCCAAAATCAAATTTAACCAACCAAAGCAACCAAAACAAAATGCAAATACCTGTATATTATCCAATCTACCATTCACTTTAAAGGCATACAGATAAGTGTCTTATGATTTATTACTCAATAACATGAAACACAATGTATGGTCCAAAATTAAATTTAACCAACCAAAGCAACGCAAAACAAAATGCAAATACCTGTATATTATCCAATCAACCATTCACTTTAAGGCGATGATTGAATTGTATGTATTTATTTTATAATTAATTGATGTTCTAAATCCACATCTGCAGCCAGACTCATCAAAATCAAATTATTGCACAGGAATATTCTTTATGTATGTGAACTAGATGTCTTTTCGATTTTTGTAGCTAACTATGTGTGGTTTACTTTAATTATTTATTGCACAATCATACTATACCAAAAAGGAAGAATAAATATGCATAGAAATATATAAGTTAGTCTTCACTTAGACTATAGTTTGTTTATACATGTAGGTATCATACACATCAGCTTATTCAATAGAAATGATAAAAACCAATTGCGAGTATCCTTTAACATGTAAATACACATTTTGATCTATATATTGGAAACCCATAATGGTAATCTATTAGTAGAAATGTATTTTACATTTCAAACAAAAAAAGTGGCCATACAACAGTTCTGTGGAAGGCAAACATTAATTGACAAAATACCAAAGATCAAATCACTTTAGCATCGCCTCATACCTCATTGTTGTTTATCGTTTGATCAAACGCGGTCGATTTAATTAACTGCAGCAGGTTTTCTGAAGATTAGCTTCAGCTGGAACAACATGAGTAAACGTCTTGTAATACCATGACTAATCCATAATACTAACAAATTGATAAATCAAGTCTTTTACTTGATCTTCTAATTCAGTCTCCTTTGTTTAGATGAGCAACAACTGACAATACAACGCATGGATATTAATTTAATAACAACTAAAATTATCTCTATTATGTAAAGAATATTCATGTATTTTATCTTGTCAGCTGAAAGCTTCATAAGTTGATAATAGTAATATTCACAAAGTCACTTGAGCACTGAGTCAACTCATGCGCATTTGAATTCAATTGTGGATACAATTGGCACTAAATGCCATTATAAAAATAGCTTCCACCTCTTATACTAGTCTAGACTACATTTTCAATAAAAACAACTATAAAGATCATGCATTTGGATCATGATCATTTAAAGAAAACAAACTTCAATATTAATATATTTTATTATAAAGCAAATACCGAAACAATACATACACACATTCACAGCCATATGCAAAGCAATATTCTTACAATGTTATCATATATACTGGTAAAAATGAACTATAGAATCTATTTACGATATCATAGTGGGACAGACCTTGTCGTATATACCTGGACCAAGATGTGCGCACCTTCGTCTCAGTTCATAGTCTTTTTTTGTTTTCTGATCTTTTCTCCTCACTGGCTTACTTCCTGACATCACTTTCCTTTTGTCATCTTATGTGACATCACTTTAGCAGGACTGTCTCACATGACAGGTCGAAAATATTTGCAAATCTCTGTCTTTATTCAACACTTACTTT
>CM032661.1:34006941-34024851 GCA_019095985.1 Streblospio benedicti
CATTAGCCCAAAAAAACTTACTTTAAAAAAATTTCTTGTTACCAAGGGGGTTTTTTTTTTGGGGAGTGAAGGGGAAACCATGGAATCGGTTCCAACTTGATCTTATAAACCCCGGCCCCCCAATTTGCTCCCCTGCTCAAAGGCGGTTACCGTGAACACTCTGGTTTTGCCAAGTATTGCAGCAAGTCCGGCAGCACCGGTTCCGGATCACAATACACTTTCATTGTGACCTACCATAGACCAATATCCACATATATAAAGCACATTTTCAGACATACGTATTTTTTATTTATAATTGGTTTGGGCCTCCAAGAATCCAGAATTGAGCTATACTGGACACTGTAAATCAAACAATCCACTTACACGTAGTAATGTAAATATTCCATCTGTAATTAAAATAAAATATTATTATGTCCAGAATGAGGCTACTGACTGACTCCTTTAAATGAAACAATCCATCTACGCAAATTATGGTAAATATTCCGCCTGTATTTTAGCCACATCATTAGGTCAATACCAATCATCCAATCTAACACGGTCAGTCTGTATGCAAAAAAGAAGAAAACACCTGAGACCAAGATATCGCGAGAAGTTTGATAGGAAATGGGAACACATCCATGCACAATTTTATTATGGAAACTTATCAACTATGAGCCTGGGCGAAGTTATAAACAGGTGTGTTCAATAATTCAATTAATGTATCCTTTGCGTATATTCAACGACTATTAATAATGGTTGCTAGAGAACTAACAAAACATGCTCCCGTGAAATACACGTACTCGTCAATGAGTATAGCAATGACGTTGGCCTTAATTTAGGGCGTCTTTACGGCACATAAAAACATTTATGCAAACCAAGGATATGGGCGTTCTAACGAACTATATGGCACCAGTTTTACCTAAGTCTGGCTCAATAATGCCTAAACTAAGTGGACCAATGATATTCCATTCAAGCTAGAGACATTACCTGGAACACACTGCATCAATAAAAAAAGTATTATGAGTGTCATAAAACCCCCCCCCCATTACAGGTATAATTTTGTATTTGAAAGACCATTTAAGATGTTGAAACACCAACCTTTACATGCTTCAACAGATAAAAAGTGGCCTTACAACAGTTCATGAAAAACAATGTATGGTCCAAAATTAAATTTAAAACCAAAGAAACCAAAACAAAATGGCAAATACCTTTCATATCCAATTGTTGTACGTTTGATCAAACGCGATGATTTAATTTAAGGTATTTTTTTTGAAGATTGATTGATGTTCTAAATCCACATCTGTAGCCAGACTCATCAAAATCAAATTATTGTATTGCACAGGAATATTCTTTATATATGTGAACTAGATGTCTTTTCGTCAACTTGATTTTTGTAGCTAACTACGTGTGGTTTACTTTACTTTATTATTGCACAATCATACTATATCAAAAAGGAAGAATAAATATGCATAGAAATATATAAATTATTCTTCATTTAGGGCTATAGTTTGTTTATACAGGTAGGTATCATACACATCTGCTGATTCAATAGAAATGATAAAAAAACCAATTGCGAGTATCCTTTAACATGTAAATACACATTTTGATCTATATATTGGAAACCCATAATGGTAATCTATTAGTAGAAATGTATTTTACATTTCAAACAAAAAAAGTGGCCATACAACAGTTCTGTGGAAGGCAAACATTAATTGACAAAATACCAAAGATCAAATCACTTTAGCATCGCCTCATACCTCATTGTTGTTTATCGTTTGATCAAACGCGGTCGATTTAATTAACTGCAGCAGGTTTTCTGAAGATTAGCTTCAGCTGGAACAACACGAGTAAACGTCTTGTAATACCATGACTAATCCATAATACTAACAAATTGATAAATCAAGTCTTTTACTTGATCTTCTAATTCAGTCTCCTTTGTTTAGATGAGCAACAACTGACAATACAACGCATGGATATTAATTTAATAACAACTAAAATTATCTCTATTATGTAAAGAATATTCATGTATTTTATCTTGTCAGCTGAAAGCTTCATAAGTTGATAATAGTAATATTCACAAAGTCACTTGAGCACTGAGTCAACTCATGCGCATTTGAATTCAATTGTGGATACAATTGGCACTAAATGCCATTATAAAATAGCTTCCACCTCTTATACTAGTCTAGACTGCATTTTCAATAAAAAAAACCTGTAAAGATCATGCATTTGGATCATGATCATTTAAAGAAAACAAACTTCAATATTAATATATTTTATTATAAAGCAAATACCGAAACAATACATACACACATTCACAGCCATATGCAAAACAATATTCTTACAATGTTATCATATTTACTGGTAAAATGAACAATAATTAGAATCTATTTATGATATCATAGTGGGGGCAGACCTTGTCGTATATACCTGGACCAAGATGTGCGCACCTTCGTCTCAGTTCATAGTCTTTTTTTGTTTTCTGATCTTTTCTCCTCACTGGCTTACTTCCTGACATCACTTTCCTTTTGTCATCTTATGTGACATCACTTTAGCAGGACTGTCTCACATGACAGGTCGAAAATATTTGCAAATCTCTGTCTTTATTCAACACTTACTTTTTAGAATTTGATTATAGAAATCCAATGAATCTATTCCAAACATTTTTACAGCGAGCACATTAGTAAATAAATACTAAAATACTCATATTTTGTCAACAAAAGTGACTGGAATTGATTGGATAAGGTATTTTGTTTCATAATCAACTAGGTATCGTTCTTTTACAAATGTTTGATTTTCTCTCTTATTATTCTGCCTCTTATGAAGATATGTTAACTATGCCTATACCGATTACCGCACTCAAGCAATATAAAAAAACTCCCTCATACATTGACACTACACATAACTATATATTAATAACACTCACGCAAATTATTAAAACAGAACAAGTCAATTAAGAAATTTGTCCAATAAAATGCAAAGACAAATCACAATGAAACTAGGTACTACAATTGCTGCAGTACTACCGTCATTAAATGTTGCCACAGCAACGAGAGGACTCTGCCATGGGTCACCGTCTACATACTGCATTGCGCAATCGTCATCTAAAACAAAGGGAAAACAGAATAGTATTTTTATTAAGATTATGACAAAAGTTCATATCTAAAGCGTATGCTCCAAATAATTCACAGGTACAGATATTAAAGAAATTAATTCCAGACTAATATAATCCATTTCAAAGACAACTGCTAACGTCAAAGATAAAGATACAAAGTCAGTTTCGTTATGGTCAACATACCATCTGGGTAAATGAGGATATGGCCATAGTTTGCGGTTTACTATATTACAGTACAACCTCTCTATTAGGACAACCCGGACCTTGCCTCAAATGAGGGGTTGTCTCTTTATGAGGGTCGTTCTGGCGTCTCCTTCTGGTGTTTTAATTTGACTTTGTCTACTTATCTTATTATATAGCTCGTCTCTTTACAGCTGCTGTCTTATTTTAAATTGTTAGTTTCTACTGTACTCGAAGGAGAAAAAGTACTGACACAAGCGTTCCGCTTCGGTGAGCACCAGAGCAAGACTGGAGCCGACTAAGGGATCGTCGTCCTTGGAACCCTGTGACGGGGCGCAGGCGGCCCCCACAGAACGGGACATCCAGATGTGACGCCAGTCTTGACGCTCATAGTTCTGAGTATAGAATAGATTATCAGATTAAGTAATTAAACATAGCCGTAGCAGTGATGTTAAAATCCTGGTGTACTATTTACTCGTGGGTGCAGTATTTAAGTCTGTGATTGAGTGTTCTTTTTCTTTCAATGGTTTTGCCACTTTCGTTCATATTATTGTTGATTTGAATTTGCACTATAATCATAATGTAGATGGTCCTATGAGCTTTGTGGCACCTTATGAAAGTTGCTATTTGTAAATATGATAAGTTGAAAAATGAAACCTTCAGACCACCTCACCCAACCGATTATTCATCAAATGCTTTTGTCGTGCATCCTGGTGATTTTAGTGGAAACAGCTGATAGACAAATATGATTTTATTATTCAACAAATTTCCTTGTAATTGCATTATGTAGGCTTACGTACCCAACATCTGAAAGCTGATGTTGGATCTTCAAGGTCAAAGGTGATGAGGTAAGAGTTCCAGTCCTCGTCCCAGTGACCTACACAGGTCATCTCCCAGTCAGGCTCATCTGTAAATAGTTTTTCACCCGTGTTAACTGTTACCGTCACCCTCGCGCCTTCACTATATATTAGGCAAAAACATGAGTTACATGGTGAAAACCATTTATCTGCTTTTCAACATACTCATGAAACTAAAGTAGCATTTAATTCACACATGGATGAGTTATGCAATTTCCCCTCCATCTAGCAATCATTGTTGATGTGACAATGTTAATATTACCCACGGTACCGCACATTTTCATAATAACATTCACAAGTTGCAGTCCCTGACAACATAGACCTACCAGTGTGCTCGTTCTGACCTACCATATTCACTGACGGGACTGCCCGTGTGATCCAGGGTCTCACAGTACTCTGCATCCACGAGGAATCTTGTAGGGTTGTGGTCACATGACTTGATTTCGGAGACGTAATGTCTGCAGTCGATCATGTGACGTGGTCTTTCTGTCACGCCTCTGATATTGTGGCAATTTGAAACAAAGACGTAATGTATGGTATTAGTACATTATAATGACTCGTACATTTTTATGCTGACTATAAAACAGTTGTTTTGCTTTTGGAACATTCAAGTACTTGCACAAAGTAGTATTATGCACTACTTCATTTATACCTTGTGTAAGTTTGTCAAATTTTGCTGAGGATGTGTTTAAGACTCGAAATATATTGAAAATATATTCAAATATAGGAAATGAATCGTTGACTCAAGTTTATCTTTATCATGTATCAAATAGTCAACAACCAAATGATTATTGAAATACACATTTGTTCACTGGCAGATGCAAGGGGCGTGGGGTCGGGGTGGGGTTGTTAGGATTCATTTTCAGAAAGAAAAGAAAAAAAGCTGGACCTGCCACTGCGAAAAAGAGCAAAACCAATCATCTGCTCTTTGCTCAGATATCTTGACGGGTGACAGTTATTGACATCATAAAAAATTCCATAATTTCTTAGAGCTGCCAATATTCTAAATTGGTTATTTTCGGCATATTTTTCTCCAGAGTGTTTCTACACTCTGTGTGGTGTATACGTAGGGCATCAATAGTTTGCCAGTTGAAAATGGCAACCACTCATATAGCTTCGAATGGTCATCTTTGTGTGCGTCCGAACGCCCATTATATGCTTTTAGTATCAATGGGTCCGTTTCTGACTTCCACCATGCTCTCCACAGGTTGCTAAGTGCATTATGTGTTTTTTTGTGTGTTTTTTTAATTCTCAAAGTATATATTTACATGCATCGACAAACGAAAAAAGAAACACCTTTTTATAATACGTCATTCACATGCAGCTACACATAAATGTAAAATAACCAGTGCTGTTAATATTTAAATGAACAATGTGTTTGTATTAAGTTAATTGAAGTGCTGAATTCTGACCTAATTCTTGTACGGTAAAGCTCCGTCTCGGGACCTGATTGGGTGAAGTAGAAGCGCCCTCTGATTGGACAAGGAATTGGAACAGGCGGATTCACTGGAAAGAAAGAAATAAGTATACACTGATTACTTTTGCTTTACAATACAGGATGGGTATTTTTGGACATTTTGTCTTACATTAACTACTCAAAGATTTTGATTAGTGGCAAAAATGCGCAATGATAACCATATATGTACTTATGACCACAAGCTTAATAAAACTTATGTAATTTTATGAACCGATACAATTAGCAATACAACTTGAGTGATCATGAACCCAGTCAATTGGTCAGGGCCACTTGATATAGTGGCACGGAAGATTGTCGTCATCTATGTCAATATAGTTGCAACACGAGCTTGCTAATAGATAACACAGAGATTATTAGAATCTAAATACAATGTCATGCATAAAATCATCTGAGATTATCCATTTGTTATTATCAAGTGCAACCACTCGGTCAATCAGCATTTTTCATATTGCTTATGTAAGAATGACGCTTTGATTGATGGATTGCAGGTGCTGTAATTCATTCAAATGTGTACAGTGACAATACTAGATACTTTAAAGCTCATAAAAAGCCTAAAGTCGTCTATGCTTACACAGAAATGTGTTGTAATTCCAGTGAACTGCCTCCCTGTCTATGGTAAAAGACGACCACGTACAAGCCTGACGGAACATGTACATCTTGTAGTCAGGATAGGCCATCTCGATTTCTGTTAACCGGTAGGGCTTTCCTACAATTACATACATTATGAGGCTATGTTGAAATGTGCACATGAAATGAGTCGCTAAGAAAAACGACATCGCGCAGTTGAAATTTCTTTGTTATTTGAAAAAACAAACAACAACAACTATACTCAATACAAAACGAGCTAGATTTGAGATAATGTTGAATACTACATGCATGTTAATATCATCGTTTGGGGAAATGTGGCTGCTTTGTCACTTGTAATTATTGTACATGTCGGAACCAATAACATTTTTAATGCTTTGTACTTGAAAGATTTGACTTCCACTTTTGACCTCTTCACTCACCCATCCTCCACCGTATGATGCTGTGATGTCGTGGCAACATCTCAAAGCATACGTAATCAATCTCACTGGAATAAAATGTTTCAAACTTAAAACATAATAGAACGTCAATTGCAAGACTTCTATTTCTATTTTTAGTGATTCATTTCCACTACAATATAATCGTACACATAAGCATAGACTTCAGAATAACACAAATTTGCAGTATCAGTCTGATCAGTGTGACAAAGTTCAAACCAACAGTCATTACCATTTTCCTACAGTGAGAGCCACGGTCATGTAGCGGGTGCCAGAATTCATCATGCAGGTGAAGTAAGACTCTTTGTAAGAGTACTGGTCAAACTTGGTCCTGTAATAGAATATAATCATGTATACAAATTACAACTGTAATTCTACTTAATTAGCTGGCATATATTGCAATGTGATTTGAATAGAAGAAACACTCTAGTGACTCTACAGTATATATGTTCGATTATATATTTATTTCACCAGATTTGAAATAGGTACGCAAGGCCGTGGCTATGCATACGGAACCTTATCACTTGCCATTTAGGTTATTGGTACGGAATTAATTTGTGAATCAACAGTGACCTATTATACTCTGCAGCAGAAATGTACCAATGCCCAGTACCAATCGCCAGTTAGTAAGGCTTTAGGCATATAAACATTTTGTATTAATGATAATAACAACACCCCAAAATGCATTAAATGAATATGGTATTAATAGCCTAACCGGAAATAGATGTGAGTCATATTGATGTCTACATCCACATCTAGCTCTCCAGTATGATACCAGTGCCCAGCATAGTTCACAGGGAAGTTGCATTCTGGCTGTGCATACTGCATTTGGAATCTCCCAATTTCTGAAACATATGTGGATTGATAAACATGAAAGTTAAACAAATGAAAAGAAAAATTAATAATGATTATGGTTTAAGTAAAATAAATTGTGGCGATAATGCGAAATTTTAAGATTATGGCTGTACACGTGATAAATGTACAGTGTAAAATAGATTCCTGTAGACCAATGATGACGATCTTATATCGTTGGTATATCGTTGGTAGAAATATGCTTCTTAAAAAGACGTGTGAGAGAGAGAAGTTTGAAATTGTATCCGCAAGCACTGGAAAACACATATATATTTCAATACAAACACTTACCTGGCACCATGAGGAGTCTGAGCGGGCCTTCGTAAGGGCTCTTGAGCTGGGAACAGTCGGCCCACCACGACATGGTGTAATAGCGCTGGTTGTCCTCAAGCTCTTGGTCCTTTCGAGTCAGCTAGCATGCAGAGTGATATCATGTGAATTTTGCTTCATGTTCAATGAAGCATTCATGAATATTATATAGTGTAGTTTTAAATTAAAAAGATGATTTCTTGTTCAGTAGACTATACATAAGGTATTGGATTGCCATATTCAATTCTGTTAAAATTTTATCATTGCAATGACATTATCAAAGGAGTTGCAAACGGGTACACAGAAGCTTGTAGACGTTGGTATATGTCGCAAGATACAAAAGTTGTCACTTTGGAGATGGAGAACGTGGTTAATGTAACAACATCAGAGTTAGAGCATACTATACAAGAGTGTCTCTTCATCAGTTCCATACTGTAAGCGTAGAGAACTTACCATGCACCTGAAGCGTTCCCTGTACACGTCCCTGCCCAGATCTGCCACACCGGACCAGACGTTCCCGTCAGAATCCTCCCACGTGCCCATGCACTGGAACTTGATCTCTGGATCACATAGTACAATCGCATGCTAAAATCGATTAGTACTTTGTGATTGGAATGGATTCAGTTGGTTTCACTAAATATTATAGAATGTAAGTACTTGATAGCCTCATTATGAAATGAATCTATATGTGTGTATAACGGCATCTTCTAAATTTAGTTTTCCAATTTTTAGTGCTCACTTAGATGTGATAAAATGTAAGAATTCGTGATTTTTAGTCTAACAAGTTCTGCTGAGTTACATTTGCATATTTGAGAAGGTACTTCATTTATTAAACACTATTGATGTTAATTGTAGCGTTTATTTTATAGTGCTGTTAATTGAGTTTTTAGCATCAACTCTATTAAATTTACAAAGATGTAGCAACGTAAGAATAACTAGATAGATAAAATAGAATTAGCATTAGACATATCCAAACTAATTCCGAGTATAAACATAGAAATTGCAATGATAAAAACAGAACATGCACATGCAAATAGAAATTAATAGGAGGCATGCAAATTCAATAGTGCTTGTGAATAAAAAGACAACATTATTGTCTAAACTGTTTGAAATAACATTCTTTAGAAAGGCTATTCACTACATAGTCAAACTTCGTCATTTGAAGTATTTTTCCAAAATCAGAGAATAAGATTAGAGTTGTGTACAGAAGCCTAAAAAGTGAAAAGTAGAAAAAAGAGTGTGTTGACCATGCAAAAGAGTCTGTGAACGTCACTGAAAAGCAAATATACCTACGATGTTCTAATTTACACTGTTAGGTAATAAATTGTTTCAAAAACAATATGGTTCTTTATCATCTGAAATCTAAAATCACATGTAAAGTTAGCATTTTCACTGTTTTATACCACTATGCTTATTAAGGATAGCTTCATTCGAATGTTGCTAATGTTTATTCAATACATGATAAACACATTTGAACACAATGTATATATGCAGTAAACAGTATAAAGTGTTATTCTATTGTACACACAGTTAACGTTATGAATCTGATGGAGAAGGTAACACATTTACATTTACCGGTATGATGCAGACAAGTCTTTCCTTAAACATCTTTATCTAACATATCAACATTACTCAAGTTTAAAAAAATCAACATTGTAATCTATCATTCATTGAAATAATTAAAAATTAATGTAAGAATTTATGATTTATAAACATTTTAAATATGTATTAGAAATAAGTTATAAAAGGCTGCTTACGTGTATTGGAGGAGGTGGAGACATCGGGACATTTGCCGAACTGCATGGTGAACACCTGGTTGTCAACATACGGGGATCCAGGCTCCTGACACGCTACCACCTGACGCACGAAACGTTACTAGCGTATTTAAGCATACGTATCCCATGCTAATATTAGAGAAGTGTACCTTTGAGTATGGTTAGCACGTGTGTACCTTTTATTTCACCGTATTCTTTATGGTCTACTTTACAGTGCTTTTCTTGTAACTTTAGACTCCCGACCAAAATGTACTTTAGGATAGGTAGATGCCAGTCTGGCTGAGACCGCGACCAAAAACTGTTCAAAGTCATCTTAAGGTAGGGTCATGTAGTCCTAATCAGCGAGATGAAGCTTAATCAGTCATAATAGTGTTACCATTTTAAATGCGTACATTGTCACTTGTTTTATTACAGAGGTGTTGGGAGAAAACGCAGAATCATTATCATTTATTTCCCCATGCGTTTTTCATCTACTAAGGTAGGTCCTGCATTAAAAAAACCCAGACGGGGATGAACGTTCATGGCTGTCTTACTGGGGCTTGACTAAAGAGTCGTACCTGAGAGTAGGGACTGTTGCAGATTCCACCTCCACCTTCGTTATACTCATACGTAAAGTGGAACACGCCCTCAAATGTGTTCTTGCAGTTCACAGTCACCAGTGACTTTCCTGTAAGTAATCATGATATTCTGATATAAATATTGTACTCTCGTATAACATATACTGATCAGCATGGCATACCCACGTGGACCACTTTGGATACACTCAGTCTAAGGCTCAATATTCATGGTACCTATGTGGTACTACATTTTTAAAACGTGTTTGCTTACTGAAGAATGTGTTCATGTCGGTGAAGGAGTTGATGTCAGAGCACACGTCATCCAGTGTCGGGGGAGTGCCGTCTGGACGGTTCCGGCACCCCCGCTATAGAGGAAAGGAGTTCTATTACATATTGCATTTGAAAAGTCATATCATTAAAATCATGCTAGAAATGAAATCAGTGTCCAAACCCTAAATGCCATATTAATTACATTTCTAATTATCTTAAATATTAAATATGTATTATACACTTTAAAAGTGGCAATCGTCTTGAATTTGAAGGTCAAGATAGGGTCAAATCATAGGGATAATACTGGAAATCAATTCAGTGACCCTCTGAACAGTCATATTCATGTATTACATATCAATGTGCCTTTCAAAATAAAGTTCACAATCTTTTACGTAAAGCCTAGCGGCCAATTTGGAAAAATGCCCCAAAACCCTATCTGGGATCTGCTAATTTTGGTAGACTTTTTTATCTTAGATAGAGAGGCATCACATCTACTAATTAAATTCATAAAAATAATTCTTGCAAATTATTGTACTATTGTGGTGTATTTTACTTACAATGACCTAACTATATGTGTATTATCATCATAATTCCAGTGTGACATTATAAAGGTAGAAACATAGTTTAAGTTAGACCACACGGGAGTAGCGGGAAGGAAAGGTGGTACTGTCCTCAGATGGTTGCAGTAGGGAGGTGGTCTTTGTAGGTGATTTGTAATGGTCTCTTTATGATGGTTTTGGACCATGAAAAATAGGTTGTAAGTGTGGTTATTTTGGAGAGGTGGCTATAATGGAGATCTTACTATATGATATGAGGAAAACCATATGGCCATGAACATGTACACATTTAACGTATGCATAGATATTTATAGATCGTAAAGCCCCCGTGGTATTGGGAATGTGGAATTGCGATACAAAAATATAATTGAAAATGTACTTACACTGTCTGTACTGTACCAAGTTAGGTGATCGGTACAGCATTTCATAACACTTGTAGCAGTTGGACCCACTGTAAATTAAACCAGAAAGTTCATTATGCTATGTCATATCGGAAGCTGGCATAACCATTACAGGCCAGAATAAACGTATACACTATACATGTAATTAAAAATCTATCACGATTGATACGGGATTTCCACTGATAAGCAGGCACCAATCAAGGCAAATTTGAGCTTATTCTTATATTTGAAGTGGCCAGTTATCAAGTTAGTCAACACAAAGGGTTTTGAGATATCCATGATTCACACCATCTGAGAAACGTATAGCTCCCGGAGAGCCTTCTGTACAATAATCAGAAATCGGATATTATAGCCTAGGCCCATGATGACCTGCTTCACTTACCCGTCATAGAAGAGCATGTGGCTGTCAAAGTTACAGTTGGCGTCCACAGTGGTGTTGTCGTTCTTGTAGTCCACGAGCTCACCATCGAAGAAGCGATTCTTCAGGAACCTGCAAGTTACCGCAGAAATTCTAACTAATACCAACTCTATTGAGACCACCTCTATAATGAGACGACTTTTCATGACCCCAAACCTTGATAAAGCTACCAAAAGGAAACTCTGCATAGAGACCACCGCTATATAATTAGACCACTTAACACTGGTTCCAAAGGTGGTCCTAATAGACAGGTTTTGCTGTAGTTGAGTGTACAGTGAAGCCTTTCTATTAAGATTACCAAGTGGCTGATCTATGAGCTCGGATTACCATGGTTGTAAAACACGTTATACACCCCTGGTATCTATACACAGAGGTTCTCGCATTGAATTTTAGAAATTAATACGGGAATACATGTATAAGGAAGGGAGATGTGGGGGAAAGGCTGGATGAGGGGAATGGGGAAGGGCCACCAAACGAGAGATGTGGGATTTCAAGGATGTGGGAGGTAGGTACTGGGAGATAAAGGTTGAAAATTTGTGGGCAGTGGAGAAAAGATGAGGGTGGGTGGAGTGGGGACATCAACCCAAGTTTGCAATCCAATAAACCCCTCTCCTTAGACTGTATAGAGCTTAGTCTTTCTCGTTTGGCTAAAGCTGCTTTACGTTGCCGACAGGCAATGCTGACAAATAATAGCCATCCCTGACAAAAAGTGTACAGCTCTTACTATGCTCCGATTGAGATCCCTAAAAAAGTAGCCTGCAAACTGAGCTGTGAACTTTTGAAACCAGCCGGCCCGTACCAACAATCAGCCAGCACTGGGCCACCAGATAGGCTGTATTTTGTACCTTGGTAAAGACACTCACTTGTCGTTGATGATGGTGTCGAGGTTATCACCTCGCTCCATGGAGAACCAGTCCCCGCGGAACTGGACGGGGACCAGGCACTGGTTGGACCCGGGCCGGCATTGTGGGAGCTCGCAGTCCGACTGGCAGTCTGGAATAGGAAAATATTTTTTATAACATCGTGGGTATTTTTATTTTATTTCGTGAATAGATTGACCTAGGCTCATGTCTAATTATTGTTAACGTTGCTACATGTGACTCTAGAATCGAAGTCAGTGTGAACATATATTAATAACCCTTTCCTCTAATTTTAGAAGGTCGAAGGTATGTGCTGTTGGCGCAAACAGTTTTGTTTTAGTTGTGAGTTGTAACATTTAATGTTATATTCCGAGTGATTATGTACCTTGTATCTGAATAAAATTACATAATAATTAAAAAAGAAAAAGACAGCTATTCATATGTATATAGACCTCTAAAATACGTGTATCAACATTATTACTAAATCAATACAAAATATCATCAGTCCCCATTACTGTAGTAAACTGTACAGCACATTTACTAATTATGCATTTTTACGGTGGCCATAAGATAAGCTTTGAGCCAAAAATAATTGATCATATACTCAATTTGGCCTGTTATTATTCAACTAACCTACGCTTTCGAATTATGGTGCAAGTTTTCAAAATGTATTGTTTGTACAAATAATAAGCATGCCATTCGTGTTTAACTTACACCTGTGTTTTCAATGAGTCAGTTTTTAGTGTTTTCTGTCTGCACCCTTGTCTACAGTCAAGCTTCGAAAGTAACATTTGTGTATGACAATCATTAAACACAGTGCACACTTACCCGATCGTGGTATTCCAATTAACAGGGCTACGAATATGGCGATTTTTTGTATAAATGACATGATTTTGAATTAGTATTCAGTAGTCATAACGTTTACATTGTTATCAATAGGGACTTCGAATCAAAGTTCACATCAATTGATAAGCAAATACACTGCAATGATTGCCGTATGCATTGTAAGCTACTTCTAGTATTTGCATTAAGCCCTAGTCTTACAGCCACGAATATTCATCCCAGCAAATTTACCTCACCTTGCTGAGATATGATTATTATTTTGTTCTGTTTGTTGGTTTGCGTGTTTACTTGTTTGTTTGCTTCCTATCGTGTCTGCCCGCCTGCCCGCCTGTCTGCCTTCGAATCGACGCACAGTATTTCACAGCATTATCTTCCATTGTGGGGTTGAGTTGTCAAGAACTTGATTTGGAGAGAAAAGGAGGAATGCTAGAGAAACACTGAAAAAATGACATGTCCTCTCCAAGACCAGTTAGTATGATTTGAGTAAGGTCATCGAAAAACAATAGTGGAATGTGTTGGGAAAAGAAAATGACAAAAAATCTACATGGGTAAAAAAGTGACACGGCGAAACGGCCATATTCGAGCCATTTTAACCATAAAATTGACAAATTTCAAACTACGTATCTATGAACATGAGAGAGACTCACTAATATGTCTGCAATATGTACATCTTGATAAAATGACACGCGCGCTTTTCGTAATATTTTACAAACTGACACGAGGGAATAGCACTTATTTTCAGACCCTTTGTAAGGTCATATATTAGGAATGAGAACAGGTCCCCACAGATGGATAATAGATCCCTTGACTGCTCATCAACCAATAGGATTTTAATGGTATTGCCTAATACAAGTACTACAAACTAAATATAACATGACACTTTCCATACCAATTATTATAGACTTATAAAGGCCATCACATCAAACACACTTAGTCAAAATGTCTTCATGAAATCATCCACCCTACCGTCGATTCTAACACCCGTCTCACATTACTGTCGTTCGTCACAAAACCGCCATTACGATACCATAAAAAGGTGTCAATACCACTAGGTGTAACACCAATATTGGCCACACACCAACCAAGCCAATGTTATAATGTTTTGCTCCCAAATATTTCCTTTGCCAATTATTGTTTTAGTACCTTCAGAAAGTCATAAATACAGTGGAACCCGTCCATATAACACCACAGAGAACATTGTCATCACCTCTGAAATGCATGCATGTAATGCAGTTTCCACTGTTATAATCATGCTATATTGTCAAATTGCATAACCTCTGCAAAGCGAGCACCTGCATATTACGAACAATATCCAGGTAACAGCAAAGAGTGTTTAACCAATACTGTCTTTGGTAACACAGTCTGCGATGTTTTTCTCTGTAAATAGTCACGCAGTGTGTCATCCATATCTAAAGGCAAACAACAGCCAGAAGACTCTTGCATTCTAATAAATACTTTACACAGGACATCATTGGTTATTATCATTATAAGCACCGTATATTACGTTTTGCCAGATATTTTTTTCTAATTCACTAGGATTTTAATACTGGTGTTACAGATATATAAATAAGGTAGGTTCACATTTTATATTAAGGAATTTTAAAATCTGTTGATCACTATGATCTGTAGACCATATCAATTATGAATTCCATTGAAAATAGTAACAGCTAACAGTTCAAGATAGTCCCCCCCCCCCCCATCTTCCCCTTTTTTGTTGTTGCTAAAGTACGCGTGCTTAATTGCATTCGTAAATTAACGGATTAACTATTTAAGCCAGAGTCAGTCAGACACGAATGTTCATTCCTACATTGTTACTGCGTGACAGTAGATGAGAAATGTATGAGAGATGTATGGGGAGAAAAATGGGTTCCACCTGATAGAAAAAAATCCGTCACGATTCCGTGTGACAAACGATGATAGCTACAATGACATGCCGATTCGGCTACAATAGTCGGGACTATCTGACCCTAGCTTTATTAGAGCAATTTTAAAATGAATGCCACATCAAGCTCTAGGCCCGTGTTTATGGTAAATGGCAAATGAACCCGTGGGTATTTATATGTGCTGTTCATTTCTTTTCATTGAGAGCACTTCTAAAACCAGTAAAACAATAAAAAAAACTTGTTCCAAACTTCAGTATAATAGCCTTTTCAAAGTTGCTTGTTTTTATGCACCCAAGTCAACGAGAGATGTTCTTTTTATAGATGTTTGCTGTGGTCTCCATCTGACGGTGGATTGCAAATGGTCATATAATATACAGAGGTGCTTTCCTTGGAGAGGTGGTGGTCTTAGTTGGATGTCATATACTGTGAAACTACACGTGCATTGTAGGATGAGGTTGCGCTACCGTTCCGTGGTGCACGTGGGAACACCTCTGAGGACTGCCCAGAGAGGACAGGCCTTAGAGCTGTACAGACAGCCCATACTGCCCTGGTTTGAAGAGGACAGTCAATGGTACTCAACTTTACACATTGCAGTAGAATCTAGCAACTTAACTCCATTAGTCGGCAATCAATAAAAAAAATCATGAAAAGCAATTTAAAGTACTTATGAAAAAGAAAGTTTGTTAGTCCTGTGTTTCTTTGTATTTTTGTGTATTTTTTAATTTTCTTTTGTATTATTTCAATTTACATGTCAACCAGTTCCTAATTACATATGACATGGAAGAAATAAACTAGATTGAAATTGCTTATATATTTAGTATTTGTTGTTATTTTTTACATTTTTAATCATTTCAGTAATTCGGTCTTCATGAACTGAAAGACACAAAGTAGTGAAATGTGAATGGGTAAACAATCAGTCTGTATATTTGTGGGTGTATGATATGTGTACAACACCATAAGCTGTATTTAAATGACTTCATTACACAGAGATTGGTGTCCTTATATATTATCTAATTTGTTGTACCAATCAAACAAATTATGTGAAATGGAACTTTTATTATAGGAATTTGGACAAATAAAATGAGTAATTTAGATGTTCCAATCATTTAAATCAAAAAATACCTTTTCGTCCAAAAAATAAAAAGCAAAAATGTAAAAGTTTGAGGGAACTCATATATATTAAATTAGAAAGAATCATATGTTGCTACCATGTTTGGCTAACTCAACCTGGTAGAGATATAGACATTTGTATCGTTATAGTTACATTTTGTCAGAAATTCAATTCAGCGTGGAAATTCAATTAGGCGTGCGCTGCTATATGGAATAATCGTGAAAAATAAAACTGACAGAATTTTTTCCCCATTAGTGGCCAAAATTATGAAGTTGAGTGTCACAGTATTTTATTGTTCATACTCATCTATTAACTGTCGTCTTTATACTAACAACAATTTAGCCCTAATATTTATCTCAGCGTATTTCATCATATAATTTAATTACTTATGGTAATGAGATTAAAGTATGCAAACCTCCCTAAATGACCGTAGGTACTTCTCTAAGTTGATGACCATATGCCAATTAATCCACGTTCAGGACTAAGGTGGACCGGTTATCTAGGCTTTACATGTTACTTTTTTCATATCTGGTGACTTTTTCTTTTTACACTTTGGCTCCGACCACAAACTATCGTGTTCTGAGACCAGAATTTGGTACTTCCCAAGATACCAGCGAGCTTTTTAAAAACATACGCTATTACTGGATGTCTCTGTGGTCCCCAGCTTACATAGATCTACATGTACTTGGTCTGGATTTTAAGGCTGGCCTGAAGTGGTCTCCAGGCTCCAGGCCCGTAACTAGACTGAGGCAGAGGAGGCGACCACCTTCTCACTTTTTTGGATGCCTCCTCTGCCTCCTCGCTTTTCGATTTCACCTCCTTTCTTTTTTTCCTAAAATATTTTACAAATATTTAACAAGTTTGTACTGACTGGTGAGCGATTTGGTTAAAATATATTAGTATATCATAGTATATAAGGAAATACTTCTATATTATATATGATTTCCCGAAGACACACCCCCCCCCCTATGGCTTATAAAGTAAGAAAGTCGCCTCCTCGATTTTATGGGCTCTGGTCACGGGACTGGTCTCATTAGACTGTAAACTAATCTTTTTCTTTTCAGGCACAAATCCTCACTCTGCTTGAAACCAGTTTTTACTACAAAGCATTTCTCCTCTACTATCTACGTGCACAAAAAAGCAATGACGTGTTCACCAAACTGATGACGTCACATCAGCTGCAGTGGATCGAATTAAGTCTAGTACAAAGTGGGAACTGATTGCTAGTATATTCTATGATAAGGTCTCAAATGTACAAACGATTTCATACATTTATAAAGGACAGAGCCAACATCTTATTTCTATATTTTAATCAAATATTTTCCAACTCTGTTGTGGTCCCTCGATTATAATACACTTGCTAATTTTATGTTAGAGTGGCCCTATATTCCTGTAAGATTGTTAAGAACATCTTTTGTAGTATATATGAAAAATCAATAAAAAAATT
>CM032661.1:34024951-34041085 GCA_019095985.1 Streblospio benedicti
TTTGTGTGCTGTTCATTTCACTTTTTTTGATAGAGAGCACTTCTAAAACTAGTAAAACAATGAAAAATAGCAACTTCCCTTTAAAACTTCAGCTGTAATGCTAGAAATGTTTGCGCACGATTTAATTTGCGAATTTTGTGGGTAGGTGCAATAGTCTGCAAACATTAATAGCCTATGTAAAAATGGTCCAGCATGGACAAAAATCGCTAAATCAAATAGTCACAAAAAAATTTTATATGAAAATCTCAAAAATTCATTGGCCACAAAATATTCTAGTTTTACAGTATTTTTATGCACCCAAGTCAACGAGAGATGTTCTTTTTATAGATGTTTGCTGTGGTCTCCATCTGACGGTGGATTGCAAATGGTCATATAATATACAGAGGTGCTTTCCTTGGAGAGGTGGTGGTCTTAGTTGGATGTCATATACTGTGAAACTACACGTGCATTGTAGGATGAGGTTGCGCTACCGTTCCGTGGTGCACGTGGGAACACCTCTGAGGACTGCCCAGAGAGGACAGGCCTTAGAGCTGTACAGACAGCCCATACTGCCCTGGTTTGAAGAGGACAGTCAATGGTACTCAAATTTACACATTGCAGTATAATCTAGCAACTTAACTCCATTAGTCGACAATCCAATAAAAGAAATCATGAAAAGCAGTTTAAAGTAATTGAGAAAGAAGAGGTCTTTAAAGCTAGCCAGGAAATAGTGGTTGTCTTGAAATCTATGAATATGTCCATGGAAAAAAGAAGGGGGGTTAAAGGGGCTTGACGGGAGGATATATCGTATTCCCCTCGAGGACCACTGACACTCAGTTTGATGAACGAAACATTCTACATGGGAAACTGTGTGACAGTGCTAGAAATGAGAGGGCTATGTTCAAAGAAATCCAGATCATGAGAGAGAAGATCGTGCACCTTCACAAGCTGAAGGTACTATATACATTTCTTTTAATTGGGTTTGAACGTATTACATTACATAATATTCTAGAACTGTTAACAATCTGCATGTAATTGTAATACTAATGTTAATAGTTACTAATACATTTTACTGTGTACGGTAAATGGTGTATCAGAATAAGACTAGTACCTTATTCCTGATTGTACAATTCAACTGAAGAAAAAAACATTACCACGACCAACAACTAAACGGTGAAAATCAAAAGATATTATATGTGTGCAACTCGATAGATTATATCAGTTGATTTAATTGGCTCACCATTCATGGATATGTATTTAACACAATCGTGTTATCATTATTTTTTTTAGATTGACGTATTTTACAAGTGACCGAATGGATGATGAATCTCTTGCTTGTGACTTTGAAGAAACACAAGACGTAAGAGGTGCTTTCGTCCTTCTAACTGCAGGAGAATCACAGAGCGGTGTGAGGGGTTCAATGCACACCCCACCAAGAACCACAGAAGCTTACACAGCTTAGTCTCTGGTCGTGTGGAGCACATGTCCCACCGGATGCTGCGTGAAGACATACGCAGGCTCTCTGCAGACCGTGGTCAGAGATGGAGCAGTGATTTGCCAAACCGACCACGTGGACCAGATCAGTTTTGTTAGTCCTGTGTAGTTCTTTGTATTTTTGTGTATTTTTTTAATTTTCTTTTTGTATTATTTCAATTTACATGTCAACCAGTTCCTAATTACATATGACATGGAAGAAATAAACCAGATTGAAATTGCTTATATATTTAGTATTTGTTGTTATTTTACATTTTTTAATCATTTCAGTAATTCGGTCTTCATGAACTGAAAGACACAAAGTAGTGAAATGTGAATGGGTAAACAATCAGTCTGTATATTTGCGGGTGTATGATATGTGTACAACACCATAAGCTGTATTTAAATGACTTCATTACACAGAGATTGGTGTCCTTATATATTATCTAATTTGCTATACCAATCAAACACATTCTGTGAAATGGAACTTTTATTATAGGAATTTAGACAAATAAAAATGAGTAATTTAGATGTTCCAATCATTTAAATCAAAATACCTTTTTCGTCCAAAATAATAAAAAGCAAATGTAAAAGTTTGGAGGAACTCATATATATTAAATTAGAAAGAATCATATGTTGCTACCATGTTTGGCTAACTCAACCTGGTAGAGATATAGACATTTGTATCGTTATAGTTACATTTTGTCAGAAATTCAATTCAGCGTGGAAATTCAATTAGGCGTGCGCTGCTATATGGAATAATCGTGAAAAATAAAACTGACAGAATTTTTTCCCCATTAGTGGCCAAAATTATGAAGTTGAGTGTCACAGTATTTTATTGTTCATACTCATCTATTAACTGTCGTCTTTATACTAACAACAATTTAGCCCTAATATTTATCTCAGCGTATTTCTCTGTAGTCATATAATTTCAATTACATCCCGTATATTTTTTTTTGTTTAAAGTATGCAAACCTCCCTAAATGACCAACAATAGGTTTAAGGTGTCAAAGTTGATGACCATTTTCGTAAGATAAATACAATTAATCCATTAAAGTTCATGACTAAGGTGGACCGGTTATCTAGGCTGGCCTGCTACTGTTTTTTGAACATGACTTTATTTACATTATATCTCTAACTTTTACACGACCAAAACTATCGGTTCTGAGACCAGAATGATGCCATCATCCCAAGCAGCGTGCGAGCTGTTTAAAGGTTACACGGCTGAACCGTTGTCTCTGTGGTCCCCAGCTTACATAGATCTACATGTACTTGGTCTGGATTTTAAGGCTGGCCTGAAGTGGTCTCCAGGCTCCAGGCCCGTAACTAGACTGAGGCAGAGGAGGCGACCACCTTCTCACTTTTTTGGATGCCTCCTCTGCCTCCTCGCTTTTCGATTTCACCTCCTTTCTTTTTTTCCTAAAATATTTTACAAATATTTAACAAGTTTGTACTGACTGGTGAGCGATTTGGTTAAAATATATTAGTATATCATAGTATATAAGGAAATACTTCTATATTATATATGATTTGTGAACACCCCCCCCCCCCCCGCGCTTATAAAGTAAGAAAGTCGCCTCCTCGATTTTATGGGCTCTGGTCACGGGACTGGTCTCATTAGACTGTAAACTAATCTTTTTCTTTTCAGGCACAAATCCTCACTCTGCTTGAAACCAGTTTTTACTACAAAGCATTTCTCCTCTACTATCTACGTGCACAACAAAAGCAATGACGTGTTCACCAAAACTGATGACGTCACATCAGCTGCAGTGATCGAATTGGGTCTAGTACAAGTGGGAACTGATTGCTAGTATATTCTGGGCGATAAGGTCTCAAATGTACAAACGATTTCATACATTTTATAAAGGACAGAGCCAACATCTTTATTTCATATTTTAATAAAATATTTTCCAACTTGCTGTGGTCCTCAGATTATAATACACTTGCTAATTTTATGTTAGAGTGGTCTATATTCCTGTAAGATTGTTAAGAAATATCTTTTGTAGTATATATGAGATCAATAAAAATTGCTAGTGTTGGTTCAGCTATTCTTCACTGTCGATGGGGGTGAGGGGAGGGGGTGTTGGGGCTTGGGTTCTCAGCTGAACTCCCTCGGAGTGCTATATTTCTTTCTAATAGAATTTGTAATGAAGTTGCCAGGAAAACCTCGTATAGATATTCATTGAATAATTGCCACTCCACAATGACCAAACAACTGAGACACTTGTGAACCGGTTTCTGTGAACTACTCACCAAGCCTAATATGCTAAAAAAAGAAAGAAAAAACAAAAAAAAAAAAACCACAAGAATTTACCGATTTAGCCACTTCCCTTCAAACGTGTGCTGGCATGGACGTGCGTATAATTTAATACAGTGAATGTAGAAAAAGAAACAATGACCAGTCATCATAGATCAGTCTCACTTGAAATTTACTCGTCACTGGTGTTTTTACTTCAAAATAAGCTGGTGAACGAAGTAACGCAAAACGTACATTTAAAACACAAGTCACAGAGTACGTCACACGTTTGCAGATACGTCACGCGTTGCGCTTGTTGACGATTATAAAACATCACACTAAAACATGCCAATGAATTATCAAAAATATCTTTAAAATGGAACAATCACAATCTAGTGAGGATGATCCTTATAAGTAGGATATCAGCAAGTGCACGTGAACTCAATAGACCATGAAATAAGCGTGCTGCAATGAAATGTTTAGCCATAAAGTTTTCAGAAAATGCAAGAGCACGACTTTGCATTGTTCTGAGTCTACTCAACTTCATCAGTTTGGTGAGCGCCGTAGGGTTCATAGCCCTTGGTGCTCACGTAAAGGTAGAAGTTCAAAAGCTTGACCATATCTACGTGGGTTATGACAATGACACGTTGCCGTGGCTCCTCATCACTACTGGTTTTTGTTGTGTCTTCATCAATGTGGTTGGTGGTATGTGCAACATTGCTGTCTACAGTCCTACAAAGAGGGCAGAGATGAGATACATAATCTTTATCCACATGATACTGGGACTAGTCGTGTGTATAGTCATCATAGCCGGTGGTGCCATGTGTTTCGTAAGTTCCAAAAAACTAGGAGCTGCTTTTGAGAATGGAATAAAGGAAGGCATGAACGAATACAAGGATGACTTGGTTGCCAAAGTGGAAATGGATGAGTTGCAAATGGAATACAAGTGCTGTGGCAATGATGGGTATGAGGATTGGTTCACGATTCCCTGGATACTTGACATATACATGCAACCAGCTCCCAGTATGAAGATCAGTAGTAAAAATAATAGTGAAATTGAAGAAGATCCTAAGCATGCCAGAGTGCACGAATCCGTTCCATTCAGTTGCTGTAATATCCATGTCTTGAGACCTTGCATTCACATGGATGTCCATAACAATAAAAAGCACTTTAACTATGACTACAGCCTCAATACCACTTTGTATACACGAGGTTGCAAAGAGGCCATTATGGATTATTTTGGCAATACTCTTCTCATGAAAGGTGGTGGATGCGTCTTTGGCATTTTTCTTTTACAGGTAAACAACTTATGGTATTATGAAATTATAGTACAGGACTTAGAAAATTTCTGAATAATTAGCTAAACGATGCAATGGAAGTACTTATTCCATTACTGTTTGTGAATATCTTGGTGTTAATGTTGTTCAGTGGTAGATCCAGGATTTCTTTGTATAGGGATATACAAACATGGGCGAAACAAAGCTGGTCAAGGCAATTGTCAAAAATATTTTTAAAATAATTACCCAATAATGCAGTCCAGTTACACCTAAGTCTGTCATTAATAAGACATTATGTCAAAAATCTTACCACTACGCCAGATGTTCCATAATTATGTCCTGGGGTGGGATTCTGAAAGATATTTCTAAACAGGAATTTAAGTATCCTACTTAGGTTACAGATTCCCAATCCTTGTCCTAGACAGTTTCCGCATTCCGTATACACAACGGACCTGTCATTGATTCTACATTAACATTTGTCAAATACGGTCATACATGCTGAACGTCATTCTCTTACAGCTTTCTTTGCTGGTGTTGTCTCGTTATTTACAAACCTCCATGTATGAAGCCATGGACTCTGGATTCCCTTACGAATCCGCCTACGGCTATATGTTTGACTGTTGTGAAGTGAAGAAGAAGGGAAAGCAATCAAAGGAAAAAATGTCCAAGTCAAAATTATCCAAGTCCAATGTACAGAGGCTTAGTGACACGCAACCGCTTAAACCTTCTTCTCGGACAACCAGCTTGAACAAAGGAAAAGAATCGACTGCAAAAGAAAGAGGGAGAGGTAGCAAGGCCACTACCGTTACGTATGGCAAGGTAGAAAGCAGACCTGCCACGGCACAAGGTATAGTACCAACTAGTTATACATGTCATGATTCAATCACTGTTACTATTACCTATTTGCTTCTAATAAAAAGACACTGATTTATACCCGCATGACAAAAATCAACTGGACACACACACACACTCACTCACTCACTCACTCACTCACTCACTCACTCTCACTCTCTCTCTCTCTCTCTCACACACACACACACACACACACACACACACACACACACACACACAGAGAGAATACATTATATACTAACATTGATGATTATTCAACATTGATGATTATTCACAGTGGCTCATGAATTCATATTTGATAACTTGATAATGTTAACTTATTGATTCTCGTTAATTTACTTAGCTATCTCACGTAGATTATAATCCAGTCACGTTAAATGCATTCCACGTTCTTTTTGTTTAAAATGAAGAAAAACAATATCTTTTTTTCTTTTCTTTTTACACTAGGAAATCATATTGAGCCAGTGAGAAAAGTCAGTTATGAAACCAGACAATATTACGATGACCATGGATTCGACTCCGATGAATTTGACGAAGAGATCTATGAGAACATAGATATTATACCTGCTCCTTACGAGCCTGTGAAAAAGCCTTCACCAATAAAAAACTTACCTTTGAGGACATCTAGCCTACAAGTAAAGCCTCCACCCTCGCCAGCACGACAACCGAACACACCAGTACAAAAGTCAAATCCACCATCTGCCCCACCTCCACCTCCACCACCACCTCCAGCACATGCACCTCAACCCCCTCGACAAGCACCTCCACCCCCTCCACACGCACCCCCGCCTCCTTCACACAAACCCACACCCTCTCCACATATAAATACACCTACACCCCCACCCCCACCCCCAATTCGACTATCTTCATCACCTGCAAAGCGCCCTGGCTCTGTAAAACGCCCTGCCCCAAGTCGACCACCTCCACCCGGCAAAAGGCCACCACCGCCAAGACAAATGAGGCCTTTATAAGATGGTGTTTCTTATTTGTAGTAACTATTTGTCAGTATTGTGGTATGCTTTGCATTTAATTCTGCCATGATCAGCTGCATTCTGAAAAGGATAAGCAGTGATTTGGATTAAGAATATGTAGATTATGTGTCAAATTTAAAAAAAAATAATGTAAAGGGTGTGATAATTCTTTGAATGTACGGTAAAAAATATGCCATGATTGGTATAGATTCATTGGATTTCCAACATATGATGTATCAATGTTGAGGTACATACATCTTTATTCAAACTTACAGGTAGAATACATAGACTGCGACAGTATATACAGTAAGTGGCTTCCGAGTGTAATAAAATGACAAGCTTGTTAATCATTTACCATGTGGACACTTTAAAAAGTGAAATATCAGACCTCCGTTATCACAAAAAAAGGATATGGTGGCCAGATGTAATAACTTACTCAGCACACAGTTAAACATGGGGAGGTAGTCTTTCTTCAATGACATAGCCGTTTTGGAAGAGTAGCACTAGCAGACAAATCTTCTCTCCAAAAGTAAGAAAATCAGTATCGGTTTTTATTAAGAGAATTACAAGCAAATGACTGGCACAGTCTATATGGCCATTGAGACATTCTTCAGCAGTCAAGTGAATCTCTGAATGGTTGAGAAAATATTTAGTCCGTAAGTATGTAATTAACCTCAATATTACAATGTATTACATTACCTTATGATTAATATCTTAGTATGTTTTTTAATCAGTGTAGGTAATTTTTTATTTATAGGGTAACTGGGCATTGGGTACCAGTAATAATTAGGTAAATATATAGTTATAATCATTGACAAATGTAAGACTAAGTTCCCATTTCTATATGATTCAATTTCTACATTGAACTGTGTAAAGCACATAGCACATGTAGTGTGCAAGATAACTATGTGAAATCATTTGTGAATAAATAAATAGATATGATTGACAATATCGTGGGCGAGATTTATTTAAAAAATGTATTTGAAAATTGTTTAGCGGATTGGTGTATGATTTAAATTACTGTTACTGAAATATTTGCTACGATGTGGGAAAGACCATTTTGAATTTTACAAAATGGATAAGATCAACAGTAGTTGAACAGCTTGCCGAGTGCCTATACTATGAAATATAGGCCTACATGAGTTTGCGTTGTGTAACATTGCCTGCAATAGATCTGTGATGAGTATTTTTAAAACGAATTTGTCACAATTTGGCCTTGTTGTGTACACTTATATTAATTTTGTCAACTCCCACATATGCTCCTCTATATCCATACATACACATACTATAAAACCTCTGCACAGGGACACCTCACAATTACAGACGCATTTTCTAGCTCCCATTTTATGCATTTGCTCTATGATGCTATCAAAACGCACACCTCACAGGTGTGTGCAAAAGCCAACCACAAACTATATTTCACCAAGAGGAACCTGAAAGGTTGTCCCCAGGAGCACAAAAGCCTCGCCTACATTGCCTTGGTACTCTCCAACATGGAGTGCGTTTGTCCCGCATAGGATTCAATTTTTGTGAGACTGTGATGGCTTGGAGCGTATACAACAAAATGCTGCACACTGGATCACTGCTAGTTATGACAGGCGGGTAAGTGTGACTGGCGTACTTGAAAGACTAAAACTTGAGCCACCAAAAAATCGTAAGCACGTAAGCATACTTCACGATCGTGTTCAAGATCGTGAACGACTACGTAGCAGTAGTAGTGTGGATTTGTAATGACCAGCAACAGTCCAGTACCAGGAAACACCACCTCCACCGACGATGCCGCCGCCGATGACAATGACGGTGATGATGTGCCATAAATAAATATGCTGTCCATTCACGCCTAATTTACAGGGGGCTACCATTTATCATGTCCAAGACGGGGAGGGAGTATACAAACTAAGGGGGAAGGGCATGAAAAACTTATCTTACTTTTTGTCTTTGTTTTTGTTTTTTGGAGAGAGTGCATGGGTGTGTGTGACTATCTTGGGTGCACTTATTGCATGGTGTATATCATGATTTGTAAGTCAACCGACTTAACACAGTCGAAAAGAACATAAGTGAATGTGGACTGAAAAGTAAAAACACATAATTTTCTAACCAAAGGTTTATTTATTTTTACAGTACATCTGTCTAGAATTTAAAGCAGTTTTAGCTGCAGGTATAACATTTTCAAAGAACTAAGTTTGCTTAGAATATCTCTTTAACATCAATGAATCTCGTTAAATTATGATAATTTATTGTGCCTAAATCTATGCATCATAATTTCTTTTCAATTAAAAACAAACAATTGACTTCGAGTTCAAAATTGATTCTACGAAAATAGGTTCAGCATAAATTGAAAAATACATATTACATGGAATATATATTGCAAAATAAAGTTCATATACATATTTCCTCGTATGAGGAGGATGATGTATTTACAGTGTATTACTGTGTACTAACAGATCACTTACATATTATGTATTCAGAATCAGATTACATTTACAACATGAATATCTCACAAACCACACAATGTACAAAAGGTGGCTGAAACCGCTGTATGGCTATGGTCCATACCTCATACACCATTTTAATAGAGAAGATTGAATCAGAAAACCTTCAGGATGTAGAATGTGATAAAACAGAGTATCCGATACTCGTTTGTAATGTTCGAATCATGATGTCTTCCAATTACCGCAAATTTTGATCTTTACATAATTTACAATATCTATATGTTCTACAAATACCTATCATATGTCACACCAGATATAAATATATAGAATATACATGCCTAAATTTGGCTAAAGTTAGTTTAGTGGATTACAACATTTATATTGTTAGTTTTCAAAATATATTTATTTACACAATCTTAACAATTCACAGTACAAAATAAGGTCATGCCGTGTAGAGTTTTGAAGGATTAATTAACACAGATGAACATTGTGTATACATGCCAAGAGCATTGTTGAAAATAAAAGTAAGAAACGATAAGAAAATAATTGACATAATTGGCTCTACCAATTAACTGATATATTCCTTATTTTTCTCATAAACATCTGTTTAATTATGATATTTTGTATGTCAAATGTCAATATTGTTAAAGTACAAGCAGAATTAAAAGTAAATAGCCAGAGGTAAATTATTTTAACCGTAACAAAAATGCATTGATTTAACATAAGCGAAGTACACCATAATGAGCATTTATACAAACAATTCTATTATAAAACATGGTCCTTTCAAAATGTACATGTATATGGATAATGACAACTAATATGACTTATATGATACATAGTTAGTTTCAATTACACAGAGTACACACCTGTGTGAACATTTTATATATGATTCAACTTATTTTCTGAAGTTGAGGTTGTTAATCCACACAGGATCCTGTGATAGTGGTGAAGATTTTCTTTGACGCGAGTAGTTATATTTTTGCTTCGAAAGAATGCACACAGCGAATGCTCCAAGACACTTGAGCAATGACGAAATTTAGGTAGTGCAAATTATTATTCATTCTTGATGTTTTCATGTATGAAGATTCCAATGTATCTGTGCATGATATTCCAACATTAAATACCTATTTCTACGTGTCAATCCTATTTCTTTGCCTTGACAACCTTGAGTTTCTTCATGTCAGTCGGACGGTTCCTCAGATTGTTGCAGCCGAACTTGATGTGGTGTTTGAGGTTGATGGCATCAAGCGTGATAAGGCCGACCAGCAGGATGCAAACGACGGTGATGCCAATGATAGAGCCGAGACCAATATCAGTCGGTCGGTTGTCTGCAGAGGTCCAGCCTAGAGAGTTATGAAGCCTTTATGAAGTTATCAACAATACAACAGATTGAAGAATAAAATTTAAAAGTTGCAGCCAAAAAGACCCCATCATCGATTGTCATGGTGATTATTGACTAAAACAGACGAATTCAATTAATTCTACAAACATGATTTAATGCGTCAAGGCTTGGGGGTCTGACACCTTTCATGAAGTAAATGAAAATTTTACACGGAGAGGAACATATATACAAGCAATTTCTAACATGCCATATTACACTTGCCTATTTGAAGGTGAACTTGATTAGCTTCTGCGAGGTTATCTTTAGGCACAAAAATCACTACTTTTTCCTCCTTTTCAATACCTTCAAAATACAATTATAATACATTTACAACTTGTCACAAACTGATAGAAGATTTGCTTACATTATGAAATATTGCAGTATTAAAGCAGGATGTTTTATTAGAAAGACATGGAAGAGATCTTATATTCAAGTAAAATAAAATCATATATGTTAAACCACGTGCTGCTGCCTTATTTTCAATTTTTTTGTATTACACTGACTTGTACGCCAGGTTTTTGGGTGACATTGTTATTTGCTTATTTATCCATGTTTCTATGTTGTGATTGTCACATGTCAGTGTGATAAAATATTATTGAATTGTATTGAATCTATGAATACCAAGGTGCATGGAAAAACCAAGAAGATGATTTAAAATGATCATGTCAAGCTTGACAATATTGAAAGAACTAATAATACATATCAAAATGTTATCCTACGTTTGCAAATGACATCATCGCCAGACCATTGGCGATTCTGCTGACACACTTTGGTAGTAGTCCCCATCAGCAGTTTATATCCAGGCAAGCATGTGTACCTAAAATACAGACATGCAGCCCCTTTGTTTAGGTCTACCTTTAACATAATAATGGATCACCTCATGTTTGGGAAAAAAACTTTTTCATTATCTTTAATATGGCCTCACCTCACAGTTTCCCCACACGTGGCCATGTACAGAGAGGTTTTCGGGATTTCGGGAGGATCCCCACAAAGGCTGCAGTAGTAACGGGTGCGGTTGGTCCTCGGCATCAACCAAGGGCAGGAGGAACTTGTTGGCACTGTTGCTTGAGCTCGAACATCTTCAATCATATTCTATGTATTATCGAAATTTCTACTTATATTTGGAATAATCGAGATGATACACAAAACTGGATGTATTTATATATGTCATTGAAGGCCATCTTGAAGTAAGTTACATTTTACAGTTATTTTCATGATTTGAGGACAGGTTTATTGTAATGACCTACACACTATAGGCTTATTTTTAACATAAAGCAATTTCTACATCATAACAGTGGTCATATCAGTCATATCAGTTGTACTTTAAAAACAAATATCACATTATAGTGAGTGGTTGTTACAAATGGTTAAAAATTCCCACAACAAACCTGTCTGACACGATGTGCCTGTAAATCCATTAGAACAGTAGCAGGTTGCATTAAAGCAGATCCCACCGTTTTCACATTCAGGTACACATGAATGGTCTGGAGTCGTGGAGTTATCTTTGAAAAGTGAACAATTTAGGGATGATGGGTTTGCATATTGATTTGGGACCAGAATACCAATGGAGTTTGCAACTGATATGTCTCCACATCGTTTACAAGGAGCTACTAAGGATGCTTACCTGTCATTGCAATGTGGTTCTCAATGGTTGTTGTGTCATGATGCGATTTGGTTGTATTGGAATGGGCTGTAATGAAATAAGGATGATAACACACAATTTACTGCAAATTTCTACATCAATGTTTTTTTCAACTTTAAGGTTTAATAATTACATGTGTAGTAAGAGTTATGTGAAAATTTGCATATCAGCTGCTAATTTTGTGGCATTTGAAAAGGCTACGTGTGCCCCTTCTTGTCAATCTCACTGTAATCCCCAACTTGTCACTTGACCTCCGCACTGTCAATAGAACACTACTTACATATAATAATTTATATTATGAAGCAAATCCTACAGCATAACAGATTACACATATCAGTCATATTAGTAGAAGTATTGTGAAATTTTCAGGGAACCCTGTAAAGCTGTGGACGACCGTGGAATCGAACTCACCATTTCCTGATACCACCAGACCTGTCATATATGCAAATCAGGCGCCTGAGCCATTCAGAAAGTCGTCCTGGTCGCTGAGAGACATAGTCACATTGGACCAGCTTTATAATTCACTCCCGAGTAGGCTTTGCCCGCTTGGCTTCCGCACTGATACGTTTCTATTTCTACCTTATTTGTTGTCTATCCTCTATCCACAAACCTTTACAAGCAGTCATATCAGGGGGGTGCATAACACTCGATGCATCACCGTGCCCAGGACTACTTCATTTACAGAACGCTTAAAAAAGAAGAAATTATTGCAGTGATTGGTTATGTCAAATGGTTAAAATTTTCCACAACAAACCTCTCTGACATATGGTACATCTGAAACCATCAGGATAGTAGCAGGTTGCATTCCGGCAGATCCCACCATTTTCACATCCAGGTATACATGAATGGTCTGTAGTCGGGACGTTATCGTGCCGATAGGAACAATTCAGTGACCTTGCATTTTGACTTGGGGGCTGAGTACTAATGTAGTTTGCAACTGGTACGTCTGCGGAAGTTGTACTCGATAGGTCTTGGAAAACCTCAGTTTTGGTTACACTCATAGTTCCAGTAGACATATCACTCATCTCATGAGTAAATTCTGCAATGTAAAACACAACCAAACAGTAAAATCCACCATTGCTGCTTGCTGTTCGAAAGATACCATTCACCTTATTTTTATGTTCCCATCGTCTACAAAGAGCTACTAGAAATGCTAACCAGCCATTGCAGAGTCGTTCTCAATGGTTGTTGTCTCATGGTGTCCTTCAGTTATGCTTGAATGATCTGTAATTAAATGATGATAATAATACATTCCTAAATGCACATTTCTACATCAATATTTCTGCATCTTTTGCAGCTCGTCTGCTAATTCTATGGCATTTGAAAAGTTCACATGTGGCTCTCTTGTCAATTACCCCTTAAGGCATTCTCATGGCACTGTCTGCCATCTCACTGAAATCTCCCCTTTGTCAGATGACCTCAATAGAATACTTCTTACATATGTTAATTTATATTATGAAGCAAATCCTACAGCCCATAACAGTGGTCATATCAGTTATATCAGCACAATATTATAACAGAAGAAATTATCAAATCATAGAGTGAACAGAAGAAATAATCATATCTTAGTGAGTGGTTGTGTCATTTCCACAACAAACCTATCTGACACGATGTGCCTGTGAATCCATTAGAACAGTAGCAGGTTGCATTCAGGCAGATCCCACCGTTTTCACATTCAGGGAGACATGAATGGTCTTGAGTCGTGGAGTTTTTGCAAAGGGAACTTGTGCTGAAATGAACTATGATAAAACGATGATAATGAGGCATTATTTAATGAAAATTTATACACTAATCTTCTGCAATGTTATGATCCAATTACAACATGTATACGAGTATTGGCATTTAATGTGAATTGTTTGAGAGTTATTGCAGATTATGTTGAATTATATTTATTGTTTTTTGTCTGACTATTGTACTGACTGAATCATCTGTCATCACTGTCGTGTCCATCGTTTGTTTTTACTTCACGTTTCATATACTTTACCACTAGAATCCATCGAGGAGCAAAATTTCTCATTGTATGTCTTCCGTTTGCATGAGTATAACATTTTTGTTTTCCACCCTATACCCAGGTTCAAAGAGTAAAGAAAAAAAGAGCCCATGGCGTAAAGGAGTGATGGGAATTTTTAGCAAAAGTTGGCCACATACTTTAGAACACAAGTTTGTATACCAATTCTCCATATAAATGTTTTCTTGTATTAAGGGCTTCAAATGTTTTTTTTAAAAAATGGGCTCCAAAATATAGACAAAACCTGCTTATAATTTGAATTATATCTATTTTAGATACATTGTTTTTATCATTCATTTCGAAAGTCATATGTAACGATTCTAAAAATGTAAGAGTGTACATTCAGGTCATTTTCAACGTCAAAACAATCAAATCTATCTCAGTACTGCAAATTTTTATGATAATAAAGTGTCTAAAATTAATATCTTTACTTAGCGCTTCATATAAAAAAATCATGTATTAAACCCGATATAAAGATTTTTGAAATATTATGATGTTTGACATTGAAGCTATTATTAAAGTCAAATTTGTCATGGTAAATTTAGTGTACACATAATTTCACCACTATGTGTTGAAATGATGAGCATTGTTTTCCATCACTTGACTGGTCTGCACAAGTGATGAGTGTCAAGAAGAAAACTTTCTTACCTCAGGCTGGTCGTCCACTTTAGTTTAAAGCCGTTGCCCGACCAGGCCATATTCGACTTGAATTTCACGTAGAGAGCGCCGCTTGTGGTGATGATGGGGCTCGGGACATTGCGGCCGCACGCCTCCAGCAGGCGTGGGGAGGACGCGTTAGAACCATGGAACACTTCAACCACGTCATGTAAGCACATAGGCCCACATATGCCTAATGTAGAGTCTTGTATGTCGAATGCGAGGAATGTAACTTTGATGTACTGCAACGTGACAATTTATATTTTTAGCAATAGGCCCTATATCTCAATAGGCCAGAACTACGCATACGGAATGGCATATCAATAGTTTGTTTCACAATAAACAAAAATTTGACCTTTGGAAAAGAATATCTCAAAACGTTGGTATTACACTGCTTACATGTAACTGATTTACTGCTGGCTGAATAATCCACTGGCATGTGGCCCCATTGGGGTAGTACCCCCCTCCACCGTCTTGGTAGCCCTCACTCTCGATGGTGCCAGATGCATCTGTCAAGGTAACGGGGGCGAAGCAGGGACTGTCCTCTGGAAGAGTACATATCACATTTTCAAAAAGTTTGTCACTTCATTCAATATAATTTCTGCTAATAGTGTCAAATAATAAGTTATTGATTGTGTGGTCTAATTGCTCTCATAGTTTATTTTTGCCAGGTAAGTGTATTTATATCTTATGCATCGCCGCCGACGACAACGACACTACTCCAGAGTATTACCAGCAAGTTGCCATCTAAACTTGAATCCTTTAGCAGCTTCTGCCCCGTTCGTTCTAAAGCGTATGGTGATGGGAGCACCTGTTGACAGATACACCTGAGTCTGAGCCACTGGCGGCTGGTGACACAGACGACGACTACGATTGGCTACCGAGACCTCCATGTAGTCTTCATACCGAAACACATGCCGGCATGGTGGTTCTACCCACCAATTGCTGTTGACCATGTCAATGTCAGTGATGTTCACACTGAACTTCTGTAATGTTGATAAAATATATTATGTGAGTATGGAAAAGTCCATTAGTATCATTATGTAAAGCATATATCTAGAGTTTTGAAATGACAACAGTTATGAAACAACCACCCACCCCATCCCGCACCCCTTAATTGTGAGGTGATCTTGTAGACAGCTGTTACTCTGCGTCTTACCTGATCGAGTCCATCGTCGATGACCCAGGAGCAGTTGAGGTACGGGGCGTAGGCGCCCTTCGGGTAG
>CM032661.1:34048800-34064359 GCA_019095985.1 Streblospio benedicti
AGGTTTCATGGATACTTACCTTAGTAAGCAGAAGAGTTACTTGACCACTGTCACCAGTATCTGCTTCCGTGAGCCGTCGCTCTTGGCGACATGCACAGTGAGGTGCGAAGGTTTTTCGTTTGCTCTCAGTGCACTTTGGTGCATTTCACGACCTACTTCATAGTCGTGATGTACTGGTGGGGTAAGGTACTGGGGGAGAGTGGTTCTGACTTTTTCTGTTTGCAGGCAGCGCAAGTTCCATGGAGCTCGAGTGATCGGGGGACTACTGGCTCCGGCTACGTCCCCACACACCCTGGGAGTGTTCTGTGAAGAGGAACCTGATGTCGTCACCCACTGTACAGGAGCACACCTCTGGATACTAGGTTATTTGTTTGAATACATAATGTGTTTCGATTTGATAAGTTTCCTTGTGAATGCTCCACTCCCGTACAAGTGGAGGGGTTTAGTCCCATGGAATCTGGGGGAGTGTGCAACAAAACCAGTTTCTGTTACGGCATCCAGTGCGCGGCCACATTAGGTGGTTGCTCAGTATAAAGTAGGTGACATAGGTTGCACTGGACTAAGAATAAGCTCACATGTTACACATACCTTGTCAGGTTGTTCGTTATTACTATGGCCACTTGTAGGATTAAGACCAGTACACTATCACTAAGTACTGAAGAAGCCATTAGGGCTTTAGGAGGCGGTGACCGGCCATCCAATCAGGAACCACCGGCAAAGGGAAGCGGAATCCCGTCCCTCAGCATCTGCAGAGGGGCAAAGGTTCGCGCCTGCAAGTCCAGTATTCCGCTGGCAAAAAGTAGGCTGCGCCGGGTGGAGAAGGGCATAGCAAGCCGACCGACGGGTCGAGGGTGTTATGTCCTGAGTCAAGTCAGGCGGCACTGTTGAGTGTTGGCCGAGTGTTTGCCCAGCAACGCCGGACGCGGCGCGGCGAAATCTTGATGGCTGGGACATCAAGGGAGTAAGGGTTGTCCTCGCAGGCGGTGGGCCAGTTACCACCCTCGTCTGTGCGGTTGGGCTTTTGAGTCCAGGGGCAATCCGACCTACAGTGGCTTTCGTATTGTTCGCCGTCGGCTAATCGTACTCTACACGGTACACCATCCGACATCGTAGCCGGCGGCCCCTCCATGTAGTTTGGCCCTTTTCATGTACGGCCCTCTTCCAAATTTCCCTTCCCGTTTCGTTAATAAGTCGCGGGTCCTGTTACCCCCTCCTATTTTTAACGGTGTCCACAGTCCTGCTGCGTTTCACTTATACACCAGGTGGACGTTGGGGGAGAGTTTTTGTTTTCTTATATTTTCAGGTGCTCGGGCGCGGCAAGTGTGAAAGACGGCCCAAGTTGCGACCAGTGTCGCTGGCAAAACGTCAGCTCGCGGAATTGACCGCGAAGCAGTTGCGGATTCCCCGAACAATGGAGTGCGAGTGGAGAGAGTGTGGCCACGCCCCGAGTGCCGCCCCGCGCCGTGTACACTTTGGATACTTTTCACTTCTTTTCGTTTAATGTGTAGTTCCCACACAGGTAGGCTATACCCGTAAAAGTGGTGTAGTCCTAACTCCGTGTGAACTGGGGAGTGTGTAACGAAACTAGTTCTCAGTAGGCTGCTGCTTGTTGAACCGCCACCACTTCCTCCACGATTTGTCTCATGGAGGGTTGCTGGGGTTTAGTCTGGTTGGCCTCTTCCTTCACGCAGACGATATTTGCTTGATGTTTAACCGATCATCCCGGCTTTCACGACGGACTAGTTCCTGGATGAGGACAGCAAGACCCAGGTCAGGATACAGTGCTACCTCGTCGTGCGTGCGCCGTAATGACGATGAGTACAACCCCATTTCTAGCCGCTTCATAATCGCCGTCCCGCTTGATGGTGTCAGACCCATAGGCCTTTCTTGCCAGGAGTTGAAAAGCGGCAATGAAGTCTTTCACGGACTCTTTGCTGCCTTGCTTCCGGGTGAGCAACTCCTTGTACGCAACCCTCATCTCATGTTCTACGTAGAACTGAGCATTGAGAGCCACGATGAGCTGCTTTCAGTCTTTACGTTGCTGCATGATCAAGTTCAGCAACGCACCTTGAGCTTTACCAGCTAACCTGTCTACCAGCCACCCTGTCCATTCTTCAGATGGTACACGGTAACCACGTAGCAGCTCAACCATTTGTTGCACAAAGTCTGGCCAGGTCTGATTTCTATCAGGCTGACTAAACTTGAAACTGAAAACTGAAAACTCTTGATTCTGTCTTTGAAGGACACGCTGGTAGGCACAGCCGGGGTGAAATCATCCAAGGATGACGATACATCACGTCCCCCCCCTGCGCCTCTGTTCACGTTGGCGGCGTCGCCGCCGTCTGTGTGCATCCATTTCCGCCCTCCATTCTGACTCCTCCGTCTGATACTCGGCAAGGGCATCAACCCAAGGAGTTTGACAGAATCGTCGCATGAGTGGATTTTGGTTAGCTGCTGTTGGTAGAACGGACTGAGTGTCACTCAGTCGAGACTTGTTAATGTCCTTGGCTCCCCTTTCTACTGGTGTTGAGTCACGGGAAAGCCGCGGACTGTCCGCATTGTTGCCGTAGTTTGCGCCGCGAGAAGCGTCCGCAGCCCGCGAGAAGTTCGCGCCCGCGAGAAGTTTGCACCCGCGAGAAGTTCGCGTTGCGCAAGTTGCTCGCTTCGCGGGAATAGTTCGCGTCGCGGATTTTATAAGTCCTGTTTTGTTCTGGTGTCGGGTCACGCTGCAAGTGTCTTGCAGCCGCGACAAGCTTATTCTCGCGGGCAGCAGTCGCTCGTGTCTGGGCCTCTTTCGTGGCCGTGAGCTCTGCCACGCGCTTTTTGAGTTGGTTCGTGTTGACTCCCGCCTCTAAACAGGACACTTCCGCGCGCAGCGAATATAGTGCCTCTGTGGCGGAAGTCTGCCGTCTTTCTCCGTTTTTGTCGTGGCGAGGGAGCGATCTCCCCCGCTTGCCTGATGGATACCGGCCCATTTCTGGATCACAGCGGTGCAACCCATTGTTCGGCGGCATGCGTGTCGCACCTCGCGTCAGCTCAGTATAGGCAGCTTCTCACTCGCTTCCTGCAGTGAGCCAATGTGGTTGTAGCAGATGCATGACCAGGAAACAGTTTCCCCCTGTTCCTGGTCGCAGGGCACAGGAACCGTGCTGAGTCACAGTCTGACCTTGTCGTGCTGATGCGAGCCTACTTCAGTATAGTATACCCGCACCGCTACTGGGGCTTGTCACCAATCCCGCTTCCTTGTTGTGTTGTTTAAGAAGAGACCTCGTTCACTACTACGATGTGACAGTAGCTTCCAGATATGCATGGCTTTAAGGCCAGTGATCCCACCAGGTTTCACGAAGGGCCCTGTCTACATGAGGACTTTTGCACTGATGCTAACATGTACCACATATAAGCAAGAAGAATACCGACACACGCACAAGCGTGAGGTGATGTGTGTGGGGCCCCCATCGGCCAGGCCCCGTGAAGATGAAGTGAGCCTTTCCTCGAAACAGAGGAAAGGTTGCCAGCAAACTGCCCGACCAGTGTCATCCAGTACTACAGCGACTGGGTCCCTAATCCTATCCAGGAGCTTAATAAGAAAATGAACACGAGCAAGGTGAGTGTGACTATGGGGATTATCTATCCTAATCCAGTGAGAAGCAATATTAAAAACTACTTTTAACCCTTGCAGTGATGCTATAATCCCTGCGCACTGGATGGCCTAAGCATTAACCCTTTGTTTTGTCACATATGTAACAAAATTAGTTCTCTTGTAAGTCATCCAGTGTTCAGGAATGACAGCATTCCTGTAGACTAAAGTAGGTTATAATATATATATGTTGCACTGGACTAGGTTTAGTTACACACACCTTGTCTTGTTCTCTTTACTATGGCCACTGTTTAGAGAACCAGTACACTCAAAAATTAGGTCTCAGTTAAGAGACTGGTTCTCTGTTTATCTAGGCACTTTGTTGAGTGGCATCCGCAACCTGTCGATGAGAATAGGCCCTAAAGCCTACTTCAAAAGTACAGAAAAAAATAGAATGCTAGATCATGACGAGGTTGCAAGGGATCTGATAAACAGTAACGTGGTGCAGAAACCAGTCTCTGCCTTAGATCCCAGTGCTTGTGTTGCGTGAAAACCCCTCCCGACCTCGCAGATCTCGCTCCATGGGCTCCTCCTCGCCCATGCCCTCCATGGCCTTAGCGGGAAAAGTCTGCGAACTGTCCCCTTCCGTTTGGTGGCCCTTAGAGACCATGGTCACGTGCTGTTGCACAGTGACCACCTCATGCACAGTGACAAACTGTGCTCCTGTGTGCTGCTCCTGCTGCTTCGTGTTTAGCACCCCAGTGGACGCTGAGGACACAGTGACGAGCTGCTGCCCGCCCTGCGCCTCTCCTGTGTCGGGCACTTTCTCTGCCATGCTGGCATTACAGCAACCCTCCTCCAACTCTATTGTCGACACAAACCTGAATTTCCAGGCCAGACAGCCTTGTCACTCCCAGAACAGTGGTCCTCTTCTTACTCAGAAGTATCTGGATCCCGCTATCCGCCGCAAACTCCTACTAAAACAATCCAAAAAGACAAATTAGTTGCACTATCACGCAGACACATGCTACCTTTCCAATAAATTATTAAAAAGTGAACAGTCTCAACAGTACTGAATACTTTTTCCACACTATTGCCGCCCTGGGTCACATGCTCCAATAACAGGCCACCATTCACGTGATCCCCTGTAATCCGCTACAGTATCTGCACCCACGTTGCAGATCCTGTTGCTTGTGATGCATAGGGTAGTTGGGTAGCTCCAGCCTGGTGTCCTTTTTCATGGAGGACACCAGTGCCGGCGACGAGCCACGAGGATGCATGGTGCCTTTCACAGCGCCATCGTCCAAGCGGCGAATTCCCTTTCCCTGCTGCACACGTTCCTGGCGTCTTGGAGAGGGGGCAAACCCCGGCCGCGGGTGTTGATTAATCGGTCCCCGCGACGGGGAAGGATCCCTATGGTGTGATATTCCGGGGGAGAAATCAGGACCATAGCGACCCCTTCCGCCTCCCTGTTGGCCACCGCGCTGCTCCACCTCCCGTTCGTCTGATTCTTGTGACGCTTGGTAGCACAGACCCCCTTTTCCCTTGAGAGGGGTTACGGGTGCCTCACTATCAACCAGTGTAATGGGGTAATCGGTGTAATGGGGGGGTAGTAACAACATACAACGTAATACTCTCCCCCATCGTCGTCATCATCCTCAAACTCTGTCAACCAACTTTGTTACCCTGTAGACTTGACCAGCCAGTCTCGCTTTGACGGGGCCACGTCGCGGATTTAATCCACGTCGCGCTCTCCCGTCGTGCCAGTCAGGTCGCGTCGCGGGAAAAAGTTCGCATCACAAAGTTCGCGGACAAAGTTCGCGGCCACGGTTCACGTTATGAGAACCCCGTCCGCGGGTGTTGATACTTTTGGTTGATTTCTTGGTTTATAGCGCCTTCTGTGCAGACGTGAGAACACCTCAAACCCCGTCTGCCAACTTGGTTAGCGCTGACGGGTTTTCTTGGGCATTCCACTTTCGTTTTCGTTTTTGGCCACTATCAGGCAGAATCTATACGCAATACACATAAGCTGTACGATGCTAAAAAGCTATACGTTGTACGTTGTACGTGTACCGACGTGAGATCCTGGTCACGGCACCAAACTGTGAACAAATTTTATAGGGGCTTGGGCCGCGGCCACGCGCAGACGTGCTGCGTCGCACCCGCGACCTCGTCGTGTTGATGCGAGCCTACTTCACGTGGAGCAGACCCGCTCGTCGCAGCCGGGGGCTTGTCACCAACCCCGCGTACTTCCCGTTGTTGTGTTGTTTTAGAAGAGACCTCGTTCACTACTACGATGCGACAGTAGCTTCCACTTTTATATGGAAAGGCTCTATGGCCAGTGATCCCACCAGGTTTCACGAAGGGCCCTGTCTACACAAGGGACTTTGCATTGATGCTGACACGTACCACGTATAAGCGAGAAGAATACCGACACACGCACGAGCGTGAGGTGATGCGACTGTGGGGCCTAGCGGCTAGGCCCCGTGAAGATGAAGGTTGAGAGCCTTTCCCCCGTAACAGAGGAAAGGTTGCCAGCCCTAAACTGCCCGACCAGTGTCTAAAAGAGAAGTGAGCGCTAAATCGCCCAGTCATCCAGTACTACAGCGTACCAGGTCCCTAATTCTATCCAGGGGCTTAATAAGAAAGCTGAACACGAGCAAGGTGAGTGTGACCGCGGGGATTATCTATCCTAATCCAGTGAGAAGCAATATTGAAACTACTTTAACCCTTGCAGGGATGCTAAACTCCCTGCGCACTGGATGGCCTAAACTTTAACTCTTTGTTCTGTCACAGAATCCTTAAGAAGTAGACCCAGGCCATCATTAAACTTGATCTTGTAAAAACCTTCTTACAAATTATGGTGGAGACTAACACATAGTAGCCTCGTTACCCTTTTTCAATGATAGGGTCTCCGGGGGTCTATTGGTGTTAATAATGGGTCCTCAATCAATACATATACTAGTCTCCTGAAGAGTTAGACCCAAGCCATCATTTGTTAGTGGATCTTGTAAAATACTTTCTTTTAAAATTAAGGTGGACAATAACACATAGTAGCCTTGGTTATCTATTTTTTAAAAGATAGGGTCTCCGGGGTAAGAATGTAGCCTTGTTATTTTTCAATGAATGTGTCCCCCAATCAATACATATACTAAAATGCTGAAGAGCTAGACCCAGACCATTTGACCATCAATAAAAAGGATCTTGTAAAAAATCTATACAAATTGAAGTGGAGACTGGCACCTATGTGCTTGTTATAGCCTTGTTACCCCTTTTTACAAATTGATAGAGTCTCCTTGTGTTATAGCCTTGTTAGATAGGTCTCCTGGTGTTAGAATGTGACACAAATTAATATATATAATAGAATCCTTAACAAGCAAACCCAGGCCATCATTAAAGGTGATATTGTAAAAACTTTCTTATAAATTCAGGTGGAAACTAACACATAGTAGAGGGTCTAGATGGGGGGGGGGTCCTGATCCCACTTACCACTTAAAATTTAGCTCATTTCCCACTTCCCACTTAAATTTTAGCTCGTTTCCCACTTTCCACTTAATATTTTCATTTCCCACTAAAATCCGTACTTTTATTGAACATTCTGTTCACTTTTACAAAAAATGACATGATATTATAGCGACCAATTTTAAATTGTTTTAAATTTACTTTCATGACCCCCACTCGCACATTCTTTTATAGTTTCCCACTAAAATTAGAATTTGTTCCCACTTAATTTTGGTAATTTCCCCACTTCCCACCTAAATGCCCAAATACCCACTAACCACTTAATTTTCACCAATTTCCCACATCCCACTTAATCTTAAGGCCATTACCCACTAACCACATCGGCACCCTCACAACCCCCCTTCCCAAGCCCCAGTTTTATGCGTACGTATTGTTTTATTATATCTTTTATAAACACCAATTAATGTATTATTGATACACGGCTTTGCCTGTTATCACGGTGCATGTAATGTTTAAACTAATGTTTTTGTGCAAATTGGTATTGACCATGTCTATGAGAACAGGACAGGTGTGTGTATTCAGTGATCAATGCAGTGGCATACGGTGCGTGTCCTGGGAGGGATGGAAACCAACTAATTGTCTATGGCCCCAATTAACAATGTGTTATATAAGTGTATATAAATGGTAATCATATAATCAGTCATGTCTTTTCGAGGCAGCAGTGCCGGGGACAAATCGATTGCCTATTGTCATTATGCAATGAGAGCACTCATGTGTGTCTACCGTCGGGTGTCTAGTATTGTATGTTATTTCAATTTTATTGTTTATCATTCAAATTCGTCCACAACATTTCTAATGAATACTACCCAAGAGTCCAGGTATTACGTACTTTTTCCCAATGTAAAGGGGTCATCCATATTAATGACTTAGCTTTAAAACTTTCAATGGATCCTGCATCTAATATTTGTATAGGAAGCATAAGTATAGGAAGCATATTCCCTATACGAATGGTACAACAAAAGAAACTATATTTGTATGCTTCGAAGTGGAGAATTTTAACCCTATTGTATCTTACATCAGATCTGTATGACAACAGTACAGTGGATGGGAAGGAAATATTGACAATGTCATTTTTAATCTATTATAAAACATAGACAGATTATAAATAGCTCTTCTCTGCTGCAACGGCAGCCACTTAAGTTTTGTAGTAATGCTATCACTCAACTTTGACTTTGGTCATCACAAACCAAGCTGCTGTCCGCTAGACAGCCTCTAGTTTGTTGATGTTCCATGCGAGGGGGGGGGGCATATTCTAAATGGGGACGTATAATGGACTTGTATGCATTTTCTGTTATCTGTAGACTGCACATATGTAAATTTCAACGACAAAGGTTCAACAATTTTGTGGCCTTACTGCTAATGGCATCAATGTGCTCATTGATATCAAGGATCACACCCAAATATTTATCAGGTGTTATTTCATCTAGAACTGAAAAGTTTCTATTTTGTGGATTATTGCCGCCAAACATAAACGTAACTATAAACGTAGAAACCTTGTCCTATGTGATGGTTTATCTGAGTTTAAATCGAAATGCACAATATCATTGTAAGATGTGTAGAGTTATTGGAAACACGGCATTCCATCAGGTTAATAAACATATAACTAGTAAGACACCGTAACTACACTGCACTGTCTCGTTGCTTTGGACGTAGAACACAGTTCATTCGACGTATACTTTGACACGTCTACCCTTCAATTAATAGAGCACTGCATACCCAGTTCGTGTGTTATTTAAATAAAATTGGCTCAAAACAATTACCACACAATATTATTACTTTAAAATTATTGCTTTGCCGGTGCCAAAGTAAAAAAAAAAAAGAAAATCTAGTAAGATCCAATGGAAAAAAGTTAAAATTCCCTATTTTTCCACGCACGAAATGGGTGTGCATGCAACAAATTGCTCCATGGATCATATAATATTAATGAATCATAACAATTATGTTTATCATGCGACAATATAAGTACAGTAAGTAGCTTTATTTTGACACATCAATCACTATTGTGGGCTCATTATTAGCTCTGTTACGATTGTTTAAACATTAAAATGCACGAAGTGGGTGTGCAGTGATCTAATTATTTCTGTTTCATATATGGGAGTTATGTGTTGATGGTTCTTGTTTCGAGCAGAACGAAAGCGAATTAGTTTTAGTTTACCATTGTAATATGTAGATAATCATAAAGGTTGAGAAGATATCTTCCTATGCTCAATATGCATACAGCCGAATAAATTTTGACTAGCAATAAACATGACTGGGCTATTTTGTTTGACAGTTTTATCACGTTGGCCATTAGTATTTAGTGTGCTTTTGTGGCCGAGTGGACAGGGAGTTGGACTCGTGACCAGAAGGTCGTGGGTTTGATTTCCGGTCGGGTCTGGTGGTGGGTGTTGAGCAAACTCATACCTAAACAGTTGCACAAGCTCTGTGGTACCTACACGCTAAATAGATACAGTTCAGGCAAGTGAATGCTAATGTGAGTGATAAGCACGTCTGCACTACGGTAGCAATGTGCTGTATGCTCCCCGGGGAGTTGAGAAAGATAAAGTGTGACAAGGATGCTGCCAATGACCTATTGTTGCGACTGTAACTAAACACATTTAAATTTACAATTACTCTGGTTAGTTCGACACAAACTCTCGTATAGTACTTCAGGTTTTAATACTGTCCATATAGTCTTGTATGCTTTACATGTCTGTATGATTACATTAATTAATGGACAAATATTATCTAGCGGTGGTCTCAACAGTGAGCTGTGTATGTGCAGCACGCCGTGTCGCTCTTGCTGTATTCAATTCAATATTCAATTTGATACAAGTTTGTTATCCTACTAGAACAAAAGCTGTGGCTAAGCAGCACGGGCAGTGTCGGGCAAACAGCGAACATCGTTATTTCGAGTATTTTTTCACACTTCTCTCTCTCACACACACACAGAGATATTTAGCACGCATATTTCTACCAAAGACATAGCTAGAGACAGGTTTTACAACCCTAAGCTTCCATTTGACTATATCAAGTGGCCCTGGCGAGACTCAAACTCACAACCCCAAGGATGTGAGACCAGAATGATACCATCATCCCAAGCGGCGGGCTGTTAAAAGGTTACACGGATGAACCGTTGTCTCCGTAACCCCCAGCCTACATACATGGTCTGTTATCATCTTCGTCATGCTCCGTTTGTCTCGGCCATGTCCCATCATCTACAACGTCTCCTGACGGCTTGTACGGCTTGTACGGTTTGTACGGCTCTCGGTGACTTTGGCATGTCGCCTTCAAACTGTTAGGCCCCCCATTTCACATGGCCGATCCTAGCTCCAGATCTTCCCAAAGACGCCTGATTTGTCATTTCGTGTATTGTGCGTCATCTGGCCTCAAATGTGGAGTGATTTGGCTGGTTCGGCAGGACTGGGACGTTTTTGGCGGGTTCTGGACCGATTTTTTCATATTTCGGCTTGAGTACTCCAAACCACACCATCGCCATGTTTTTCGGTGCTGTCTGTGGGGCTTTTTTACTATTTGCAGCATCCTTAGGTCTCTTTGCTGGACTGTGGCCTCGTCTGCTGCATTGGGAAGATGTATGATGACGGATGAAACCATAAGTGCCGCCACTACCGTTACAATTGGAAGCTATAGAAACATAGAACGGAAGCATCCTTTTCAACAGCACGATGATCCAATATTGGTGTTGTCTACCTGAAAAAAATGATTCACTTCTGCCAGTTTCAGCCCAGAAAGTGTTATCACTTCTCTGGAGAGGTGATTTTGACTTTTTTCGGCCTGTGGGCTCCCGTTTTAGATTACTGAGCTGTTGATCTCTTTCAACGTATTGGTTTTCTGCTTCGTCTGGAAAACTAACTTGTTGATCGTTAGGTCTCTCTGCTAACAGTGTGTTTGCTGACAATTTTCATAAAGATGTTCCCGTTTTATGTTGTGCTAGTTCCAAAAGCTTGCCTTTTGAAGTAGTCCATCTGAAAGGTCACAGACCGTAATTGCAGGCGATCCCGTAATCTTTAGCTACAGAATATGCAATGAAGCAAAATAAAAAAAGGTTGCAAATGTTGGGGGTTTCATTTTTGTTTGTGTCTTTGAAGGATTATACTCAAACACGTATTCAAGATTATGTGGCAGCCGTTGCACTTAATCTTGCTGCAGCTCAACAATAACGCCAGTAGGTTCTATTCCAGCTTTACCATAAATAGTAACTTGCAGAAACAAATAGAGATTAAAACAGTATTAAACAATATGTCTAACACATGTTAGGCTATATGAAATGCTGTGCACATGGTGATGTTTGTTACTGCACTTCAATTTATAGTGAAGCTGGGGATATGCCTTTATATAATCCACGTCAATCACCACCAGCCGATCATGACGTCCTGGTCGTCGTAGCTTCGTCTGTCTCGCCACCTGTAATGTCTCTGGCGGCTTGTACGGCCTGTTGACTTTGGCATGCTTCGTCTGAAGACCGTTACGTATAAATAGCATTTCCGCCGATCCACCCGAAATGATATATCGGGCGGGTCTTCTGGAGGATCTGAGCCAAGGGATCGGCCATGTGAAATGGGGTTACGTAATTAATATTGATGCATTTCCGCCGATCCACCCCGAAATGACAAATCGGGCGTCTTTTGGAACATCTGGAGCTAGGATCGGCCATGTGAAATGGCGGGTTTACATAAGCTGCTGCAGTTGTGCAATGTCTACAAGTCTAAATGTGTATGATAACATAATGTGGGAGTGTAACCTGCGCCCTAAAAGTACATATATGTAAATTTGCATGACCTTTGATATATTCGCATGATGTAAAATTATTTATGCTATGCACATGTCGCACATGTCACGTGTGATTCAGCTGACCACATCTAAAAAGCTGCATCTGATGTATTTTTTTCCAAAATACCTGTTTGAGAATATGCTCATCCTAGAAGTTCAAAGATGTTTAAAAGAACATTCAATTGTTGTCAATAATAAAATGACAACATCAAATATTGGTAAATAAATTTGATGTAGATACAAGGTTTCACAATTTCTAACGAATAATTTTTATTTGTTAAATTTACAAGCTGAGCAGCAGCAGCAGTTCTCATGGTCACTATTATTATTATTATCTATTCTCTGCTGCAATGATAAATTCTTAAAAACGAAAAGTTGTAAATATTGTCTTATAAACGTTTTCAGTGCTCAAGCTCCCTCCTCAGATATACAGTCAAACAGGTTTTTAAACATGAACATTGATTATTGAAATGATAAAATGGCTTGGAATAGGTATAAGTGGTAGAATATGGACATAGGTATTTTTTATGACATATTTCTATATAGTACGATAAAACTATTGAAAAACAATGCACTCATTAACTGTGGTGGTTATTACAATAATCAGGTTTCAAAAAAGTAAGTGATACATGGATACATTCACCCTACTTTATCAGGGGGTACATTCACATCACATCAGATTCTGGTCATTTAACCCCTGCTACTAAGCCTATACGGACGTTGACGGGATAGAATCTTGTTGAATCTAGCCAGATATCATCTACACATATGCATATTCAGCAGCCTGTCAATTAGGTCACTAGATGAGTCAATTTACAACAATCTGTGTCAAATATTCAAAAGCCCCGATTATGCAAAGTAACTACTCCCATTCACTTCATCAGTTAAAGTTTCAACTCATTGCTGGTAAAGGTTGACTATCTGACTATGATAAGACACATTCTTATTGGTTGACCTTGATTCTAAACTGGACAAGGACACCAACGGACAACTATGTTTCTTATATTGAACATATTCGTTGGATTTCTTTATTGTACAATACTTAATATTCATTTTGAGAAAAAATCCTTTATACTTGCTTTATTATGATGTGGTAGCACTGTTCACTAACACTCCAATTGATAAATCATTGAACATTATCAGATATCGTCTCACAGCTGATAAAGAGTTGAGAAAGAGCACTCTGCTGACAGTGTCAGATGTAATGGAGCTACTACAGCTTGTGCTCACCACTACATACATTTCCGTTTCAATGATGAATTGTACCAACAGAAGTTTGGCACTGCAATGGGCAGTCCAGTATCCCCGATAGTCGCGAACTTGTTCATGGAACATCTTGAACAGATGGCCATTGCAACAGCAGACACAGAGATCCGACCTACATGGTGGAAACGTTATGTAGACGATGTTCTTGCTAAAATCCCAGTCGGTACTGTCGAACGTTTGAATGCCCACCTTAATTATACCTTAATCACAGTGAAAGAAGATGGCAGATTAAAAAAGCGGTGTATCCATACCAACCAGTACTTAAATTTTCAAGTCTCACCACCCTACAGTCCATAAACTAGGTGTGGTGAGAACATTACTAGACAGAGCTGAGACTATTGTTTCTGAGGTGGAGGATAATTAGATGGAAGAATGTACGGTAAAGAAACAAAACATGTCTGACAAAAAAGAAAGAAATTAGTCCAAGAAGGAGATGTCTTCCAAATCTAAGGGAATGGTGGTGCTCCCTTACATCAAGGGACTTTCAGAAAGAATTACTGAGCCATGAGAACGCATAACATCAGCACAGCTTATAAGCCTTGCAGGACACTTAGAAACATCTTAGTGCATCCTAAAGACAAGATCGAGCAAAAAGACATTTGTGGTTGTATTTACAACATAGGGTGTAAAAGCTCTATAGATGAGACAGGGAGGAAGTTTGGTGTTTGCCTCGCAGAACACAAGAAGGACGTAGATGAGCACAGCAGATGTGTTCGAACCAGAGCTACACGTCTCTCTTCCGCTGGTGAACTACACAAGTCCGCAATACCTGATCACATGGTCCAACACAGCCATACCCCAGATTGGAATAACACAAAGATTGTTGGAAAGGAATCCAGTGTAAGAGATAGACAAAATCAGAGAATCGATAGCCAGCACAAAGAACACTATGAATCATGATGAAGGTGCGTATATGCTATCACACAGCTATGACAATCTACTGAAGCCGAAGGCATCTGGAACACACGACCATCCACAACCGCCACCCCGCCACTGACCCACTTCCTGATGTCATGTGATGTCTGCAGCTGTGTTGATACTGTGAGACATTCACTGAACATTGGCCCTGATGAAGATCAAGATCAAGAAGGAAAATATTTGGCTTATAATAAAACAAGTATTAAGGATTTTTCTCAAAATGAATATTTAGTATTGAACCATGTTTTTCTTGTTTCAAAGCTATTTTAGACTTCTGGCTCAAGTCTTAATCTCTGAAATCCTGAAAGTTTGAGATTTGAAATCAGTCTTTCCCATCACCTTCACTATAGGCTTGCTCTTAGAGTACAAATCACAGAGATATGTGATTTGCTCTAAAAAGATTAGAATGGGATACATTATGACAAAAATATATTAATAAAAGTCCTCTAACAATCGCTACTCATGGAATTACTCCTTGGTGGTACTCTGATTTTGAGTTCATGAGATATCCTGGGTCTGATTTGGTGTTGTTTATTCTGATTCCTTCATGGATTTGTCTGCTGAGGGGGTCTTTATGGTAACTAACTGCTTTGATATAAAAATCTGGGTTGTGGTTGGGATGGAAAGTGATTTCAATAAATAATTATGTATCGTTTAATGTCTTTATCATTTGTTTGGGCAATCTAAAAAAATCACATAAAACTCTAACAAATATATAACACATTTATAATATAAGAACACAATAGATATTGAATACATTTAAACTTTAACTAAAATAACTACCCGGTACTGAATCATATGAATTTGCAACACAATTCACCTGACACCCGTATATTTTCACCCCAAGCACCCATCTATTCAATTAACCATTTTCTTGTTGCTGATTTCTTATTTGTACCCATTAATCTTAAATGTATGAACAACTGTATAAATGTATATATATTTTTCCCAAGTTTGCTTGTGAATTCAATTTTACTCTCACTGTTCTTTCAAGCAAGCTCCTACCAATGTACTGATAGAGCTGAATACACAGCTTCCATTTGACTATATCAAAGTGGCACTGGTGGGACTCGAACTCACGACCTCAAGGTTGTGAGACCAGAATGATACCATCATCCCAAGCAGCGGGCTGTTAAAGGTTACTCAGACAGTTATCATCTCAACCCAGACGTCGTGTGTCCGAATCCATGTTAGGGACGGAAGTTGTTGGGAGGTCTACGTTCAGCCGTGTTAAGGTTTATGTGATTCTATGAACAACTGCAATATCTTGGTACGTTTTGTTAAAATCACTATCTTTTTTTTTAATCTTTTATAATTTTAATATAACTTGATCCGGTTCTTGACAAAAAAGGGAGGGAGAGTAGAAAATAAGTCAAAAGCTACATATCAATTGTTAGAATTGATGGAAAAATTATAATCTAATTGATATTTTTAGGCTAATTAACCCTGATGTTAAACGATTTACAAGAAGAGAGATGAGCAGATGTGGGTTGGTGCAGTCTGGGC
>CM032661.1:34064459-34118501 GCA_019095985.1 Streblospio benedicti
CACATTTCAGACAATATTATGCAGGCAAACATCTCGCACAAGTGTATTTAGATTGTATGAAACCAAGTAGAGTTGGTATTGATCTATTCTATTCGCTCATTAGAGCTGCGGAGAGATCATTTTGTACAGAATAATGTTGATTCCTGACAATTGGATACGTGTGCTTTCTGTATTAACAGTAATAGGGCTTGGTCTGTACGCATCGTGGCTATTCTTAAGTGATAATAAGGATGTCGTCGCCCCTGGGTTCAAGGTATTTAGACTTTGCACTTAGGTGTTTTTCCTCCTCTTTCTAGATTCTACACATACATGATATGGCATAACATGCGCTTAAACTTTTACTTTATAATGTATTTTACTGAGTTCACATTTAATTCTTTAATTCGTTGTGTGTCCATATAAAACAGGTCAATTAGTTTATAAAATTCATTCATCATATTGTGTACGTCTTATTTGTACATGACAGTGCTGTAACCAAAATAACTTTTCAAAGTTGAATGCATAGACAAGTCTTTGTACACACATCAGTCGAGTATGGTATCTGAACAAATATGGAATTCTCTAGTATTTGGGGGCGTGCCGCCCCCTCCCATACACAAGAAAAGTTTGGAGTTTAGGCCATTTTTCATAGCGTCTGAAGATATTTTCGTAGTGTATATTGGAGAGAAACGTACCCATTAAAAGTTGCACTAGCGTATGTCATCTGAAGGAAAGTTTCTAAAAAAAAATAAAAAGACGAAAAAAAGTAAAATATAAAGAAAATGAAATAAAGCAAATGAAAAACTAAATCGCTGGTCCTCCGAACATCGCACCCCCCCCCCCACACACACACAAAGAAAGTGAAAATCACAGGAGGTACCCTCTCTTATCTCATATGTAGCCTTTTCCTTGCATTAACACTGACTGAACAAATGTCTCCAAAGTGTTCTTATTTGTTTCATACATAGGATCAAGTACATCCGTTTACAGAGAGCACACATCCACTGACGCCACAGAGAGAGGTTAGTAAGTTACTATTGATGCTATTAATATGGACAGCGAAATAATTCGGCACTTAAAAAATGAGTGCTTGTCTCTAACATACTACTTGTTTATATGTTCTTGAAAAGCCGTGTGGTATTTTATTGCATGCTTAATTTTCTATAATCACATGCGCTAGTAACGATGTTGTGACATTTGGTTTTATAATTTTGCGTCCATACATGTTCATACCTGGTTATCACCGGAGGCCAAGTGATTCTAAATACAACAATTTGGGGATAGGACAAAGTATGCTGCGTGTCCAAAGCGGGGGACGCAACATGTACAGTATTTACCATCGACTTCTGAACAGCCTTATATGCATGTTCCCATCCTGTGTTGTATGCTTTAGACTAAGGGATGATGTACATTTTGTCACGCTCCGCAAAAGTGGAACAGTGTTCTCTTTTTTCTTGACCCCCCCTCCCCCCAAAAGTGGAAACATCAGATGTGTGACATAGTCGAAGAATATCTACACAGTATTTTGCGATATTTATTCAAATATTACTTATGTATGCCATAAATTAATGATTATTATATATCAGGAATGTAAATCATAATATTAATTACTATGTGAAATCTGATATGTATCTTTCTTTAATGCAAGATTTGAATAGTAAATAGTGGAATTCTGATATGAAAAGTTTTAGCGCGCATGATAAAACATTAGACCCACAAAAAAGTGGAATATCCAAAACTTGACCGACTGTTCCACTTTTGCGGAGCGTGACAAAATGTACATCATTCCTAACACTATGCCTCTTTATTGATTGCAGACTGCGAACTCTGAAACTGGGGGCGGCAAAGCGTTAGCTGGCCTATTTGCCCTGTCAGGCGGGAGCATGGGCTTTCACAATGTCCCACTGCAAGAGGCTCAGAGTTTATTTCAAAAGTTAGTAGATTCTATCATGGTAATCTGACCACACACTATAAAAAGCTACTGATTACAAAAATCATACAAACATAATGACCTTTGTACCATTATCATGAAAACTTCCTAATAGATATGAGTATATAGAGTAGAACCTGAGCTTTTCTATTAAGACCACCTGTGGGACTCTGGCCTCATATGGTCCCAATTGAGAGGTGTTGTTATTATGGAGGTTCCGATTAATCTATTTTGTGACGACAGGAAATAGTCCTTTATATATGATAGAGGTGGTCTCAATCAGGATAGGAGTGCAATAGAGAGGTGGTCGTAATTGGAGGTTTTACTGTAATTTTTGTATATATGGCATACTGCTATTGTGTTACATGTGTTATATGTTATACTATTAGTACTCAACTGTATGTAGTGTTTCTTGTGATAGAGGGTGTGGTTAGGTGAGGATCTGCAGATGAGCGTGTGTGCGCGCGTGTATGTGCGTGTCTGTACGTGTGGTGTGGTGTGTTGTGGTGTGGTGTAAGGCTATATGCATTGTGGTGTACTTTGTGCACTTTTTATAGGCAATGTACTACTATGGTTGGAAAATGCGAGAAACCACAGAGGTTTGGTCGAACAGGTGACGGAGGCTATGAAGTGTGTATGAGTGGTCCATACAACCTCACTCAAGGCAAATGTGTGGTGTACTCATTTGGGTAAGTGGAATCTTACTCGCAAAAGATGTCTCTACAAATTCACTATGCATAAAACCAGCAAATGTATCAATTACTGTATATGTTTTGTAGGATTGGTCAAATTTGGGATTTTGATGATACATTGCAAAAATATGGATGTGAAGTGCACTCATTTGACCCCAGGTGAATTTTCTTTGCATAGTTGATAATGTGCTAAAGCAAAACCTTTTTCAATCAGTGATCGGATTAATGTAATGAGGGTTGCCTATTGCTTAATACTATATATGACGTGCTGATATCTATGGAGTAATATATCAAGGTTCTTTAGAAAAGGACGAAAGGGGGCGGGGATGGAATGAAAAAAATACCTTACACATGTTTATCGATTTCAGCATAGGCTTGAAGGACCACACACGGGCTGAGAACCACTATTTCTACAACTTGGGCCTGTGGGACCAGGATACTGTAAATGAAAACGGCTGGGAACTCAACACACTTGACACAATAATGAAGAAGCTGGGACACGAAAGAGTGAGATGGCAATTATCTGTGTTATCTGATAGAGGTTAAGTACAAAATGTGCTTCCGTAGCCGATGTGCTGTATGGTCTCCCAGGAGTTGAGAATTATAGTGTGACAAGGATGCCAATGTCTTGGTGTGATTTTACAATCGCTAGAGTACGGCAAAACTGCGAATTGCGACTGGAAATAAGCACATTATTTACATTCATTTTATCAAATAAAGTAATACCAAACAAATGGTCAAATTATGCACAGCAAATATGCAGCACTATGGAGCTAACCGCAAATTTAAACAGGCAATTTTACGTTTGGGTTCATTTTTGAAGCTCTTTACCCCCGTCATGTGTGTGGGGTGTCTATAAGGAAGTTGGGTGTGGGATGAGGATTTCTTGATCCCTTATAACCCCTGTGTGTTTCAGCGGGTGATAGACGTGGTCAAGGTGGACATCGAGGGGGCCGAGTGGCCAGCATTACGTCACTGGCTTAAAACCTCCGTCCTGTCTCAAATCAAACAGCTCATCTTTGAGATACACACACCTGTGTTCAAGGTACAGTATTGTTATATAGCACTTATCCAAGACTACTAGCAATGTGATATGGGACGGGTTTAGGAGGAAAGTGAAATGTAGGTGGAAAATCCCTAAAAGAAGGATGTCAGATTTCAATGAAGTGGGATGTAGGAAAAACGTCTTCAAATTTGTGGGATGCGGGGAAAAATGCCAAACAAATTAGAGATGTGGGAATATAAAGGAAAATGATTTAGGGATGAGGAATTCCTTGACCACTTATACCCCTTCCCCTCATATAAGAGCTGCTAGTATTGTTATAGGCCTTTGACCGACAATATCTGTGAAAGTTTTATGAAGTCCGCTCACTTATTGACTGGTAGAGCGTTGTTTTCACATATATGCACGTTTAAGTGCACACATGACTACTTGGTTGTGTAATACTATAGTTTAAGTCTAACATTGTCAAATAACACGACGTATAATCAAACATGTATAATATTCAAACATCACATGGTAATATTTTTCCTTGAGCCGTCTGCCCTACTGTGACATGCATCTGACGTTTTAGAACAAACCTCCCAGACTAGCCTAATACTATTAGATTCTTTCCATCACATTAATTAGGACGATAATGAGCTCTATCTTATAGGGCTACTCCCAGACTCATGTCTACAGTATGAATTCCATATGCCCAATGCAATATCTAGTGTGAAACATCGCTATGTCAAACCGTCATAGAGACCACTTCAAACCTGAAAGAGACCATCTCTCTACTGAGACCTCTGAGGTTATACTGTTAATCTACTTTAGGTGTAATGAATATTTGCTGACTATAAAGTTGTGTTTGTATTTTGATACTATTTTATTTTAGGGCAGTACAATGACTGTGCAGGATTATGCCTCCATCTATAATGACCTTGCTGAGCTGAGAGAGAAGTGGGGCTACCAACTGTACATGGAGCATCACGCCAATAATTGCTGTGCCCGCTTCGCCCCTCTCGTTCCTCCCCTGTGCTGCTACGAACTCTATTTCATCAACAGCAATTTTATTCAATAAGTAGTATATAGTTCAGTTTATTAAGTATAAATTATACATACCTAGATCTATACCCAATTCAAGCCGCCTGAATGGTATAGGTCCTCAGTAGCTCAGTGGTTAGAGCGTACGACTTGAAAACAGGATTTGTCTGCGTCGCAAGTTCGCGGCCCGGTCATGGCAGACGCAGTGTCGCCAAAACCGATACGTCGTGCGTCTGCCACTGATTTACTGATTTCCACGTCGCCACCGTACAGTGTTACTACTACACGGAAGCGACGCCAAGCGGAGGTTCGGAAGCCGTGTCCCGTGTAGAGGAGAGCCACCCCTCTGCACGTAAAAGAACTTACCTAGTTCGAAAACAATAGCAAAGTGATCCCCATACCCCTGAGGCTCAGTTGGCTACCTAGCCTGACTCTGGAGGTTCATGTACCAACACCACGTGGCCTCCTCGGCGTGATGTCCCACCAGGCGTGATGTCCCACCAGGGAATTAGCCGATTAATGATCAGAATCAGAATGGTTTTCGCTTTATTGGGGATTCCCAACTAGTCATAGTGCTATATAATAGTGCTGACCAAAGTATGATATCTCAAACATAGTATAAAATATGTAGAGCTACAGTTCTCACACCTAAATGGGGGAGTCTCTGCTGCTGTTTATCTATGTTATTGGTAGTGAGGACCCATATCACACTTTTTATACAGGGCTTGCTGGACTTGGGTATCTATTTTAGGTCTACATAATCTATAGTTTAATGTAAAAATATGATTACTTATTAGCTGTTCGTATGAACAACACAAAAGCGTTAAAATAGCCAAATACAAAGCAAAAAATGTCATGGTACATATTTTGTGAATAGTCATAATGTGCCGCATTCAGCACATCAGCAGACCATGAGTTTCAATGTATATCATATAAATATACTTTTGTGTTATAGCTCTTGTTGAATATTCTATTATTGTACTTGGTACTTGGACTGATCAACCACAATCAAAGTAACTGTTCTTGGACTTGTGTACGTAAAAAGTACATGGACATAGGCACAACTCTGCCAAATAGTGGAGCTAATTGTGAATGGTTCAAGACCCAACGTGTACGTGATTCCCCAAAAGAAATGAGCAAGAACCAAATTTCAGCATTGGATAACGCTATAGAAAAAACACACAACACACTAATGGAAAAGTATATGATGACAATAAAGTTCATTTTCATACCACCGTCATTTTAAAGGTCTAAAGTGCATCTTTTGCTTGGCACTAACAAGCAGCGGAAGTTGCCTGCCGAGTATCTCAAAACAAATATGGCGGACATTGAAATTTCGTTTGCTGACGGTGAATTCTGAATCTCTTCCTTTAGAAGCTTTATGACTGTCAATTTGGTTCTTTTTTGTGCATGTTTACATTTGTATTGCATATTGTGTTGGTGTTTGTATATGTACATGTACGTGTGTGACAGTAGATAATTGTGGATATTGTGCTTGAACCTGTTCAAGTGGACGCCTTAATAATAAATAAGATCTTGATAAGATATTCGTTTGTTATGAGATGTTATTAAACATGTTTCATATATATGGACACCTCAAAAAAAGGGGAAAAAAGAAAAAAAAGCAACTTGTACTATATGATAAAAGTAAGTGACACATAGCCAAAAAGACCGTGCTTCTTCAAATACTGATCGTATTTTCATACTAGACGCTTATTCAAGAATATACGGTAGGCCTGTAACTAACACTCAAACCTAAAACATTATAGGAAGTCATATCATGTGATTGATATGTGTTGAAGTTGAGAATATCTACTTTGCTTGTTCTGGATGGGTGGCGAAAGTGCATGTCCCATTAAAATCTCAACACCTGTTCAAATGTGAGATATTAGCAATGTTCTCCAGTGAGCGACAAAGTAGTCGAAGAGAAAAAAAACAGTAAAAGAACACACAGAGCACAACCAAGTACTGTACATGTAGTAGGATCAATACAGATACCAATATTCAATCATAGGCAGATCCAGGTTTTTTTTAAAGGGGGGCACGTAAGGAAAGGGGGGGCGCACCTACGGGATTTCATGAAAAACCCTATGAAAATGAAGTATTTTGGTGGGAAAAACGGATGCGCGCCTCCTGCGCCCCCTGGATCTGCCTATGTTTATTATACAACAGTTGATTAAAATATGATTGAAATTACCATTGCATTGATTTATAGAGATATACAATACAACCTCGCTGTTGGAACACCTAACTAATATAGACACCTCACAATTAGGGACATACTATGCTAAAACCAGTTTTACTAATGTGGGATATCTCACTAATGGACACCAATTTCGAACTCCCACATGTACACCTACATCTACATCTACCGCTTACACATCTTACGGACGCTGCCAATTCCCATATCAAATTAAAGCCATTTAAAAAATATTCAAGATGAATGAACAGACTTTTGAAAATGAATTGATTCCTCCAGAGACCTTGAGTTTAAAATCTGGTTTCGTCAGTCACGATGCTTGAGTTCTTGAATTTAACAGCAGAAACCATATTCGGAACCTACCCGTAAGCTTGAAGATCTAAAATATGATGGCGCAGCAGACAAGCAAATGAGCTCAGACAACCATCTAAATGCACTTTTTAATGGCTAATGGTTTCGAAGTCTGTGTTTGTAAATGTGCGGTGTATAAGTTTACATTTACCCTTTCAAAGAACATCGATATTTGGTATCATGCATGAGTGTTGTAAGCATCAGAAAAGTGGACTTACTGGGGGGAGGTGTTGAGTTGTCTGTGGCCAGGTTCCAGGTTCCATATTTTTTGGGAACAAATAGTTTTCGGTACATGTGTGTAACCCTTACAAATAATTCCCCATGTAATTTTGCCTTGATACAAACATTGCCGTTTGAGGTTGGACATCTGATATTCAGGTGATTTTTTTAATTGAAGATACATCATGGCCTAGTAACATTGTCATTTTTCCTATTGGGCATGGGGGGTGCTGGCTTCCGGTATTGGTCCAGGGGTCAGTCTTGGATGTGTGGGGCGATGGGCAAGGTTGTTGCCTTGCATTTTTCATGGATGTGTTGATACCTGGCGTGTGCGGTGGGAGGTTTACATTCTGTGGGAGCGTTGCATGTGTCGCCTAAGTATCTGATTTCATGGTTAATAGGACAACTTCATCATTGGCGTGACACTCAATTTAACAGTTAGAGATTGGCCAATTAACATACGGAAACAGAATAGACTTGGACTTTCAGCCATAGTGTGGCAGACTTCATGCAGCCGTACTTAGTATGTTGACCAACACGGTATTCTAATGCAGATCTGCTTGTGGGCCTACCAGTAGGAGGAGGGGAATGCGCAGCTTGTGCCTTTATCTTTTATGGACACGTTAGTGTCATATATGCGCAAAATTGCAATGCATGTCATTATTGTTCTAGATTTGGTTTAAATGAATTTCAGCTGCACAACAAAAAATAAACTAGACATGAGTTTAACAGAATATGGTTCATTTTTAAAAATACTGCTAAATCTATTGACAAATCATTTAAGAAGAATTGATTTATTTATTTGTTCCAGTTACAAGTATTATCATATAATAAATAAATAAGTTAGACAATAGTTTGCTTGCATATCTTTACTACTATATAGATATACTGTTTATAATTTTTTAATTTATCCACTATGCGCTCACCGTAAATGAGCGCTTGATGATCCGTCAGACACCAAATTATGCATTTAAAAAGTGCTATAAAAACCTTAAGCTACGGATTTGACAGGTCCGTCATGTTGCTTTGTTAGGTGTACAGGAATATAAACATGATAAAAGCATCAAACCTTGGTGTCCTCTGGTGGTAGTCGCATATGGACTGGTTCATGTACTATGTAATTGACTATCCAATCGGCAATCCTTGAATTTTTATGTTACTCACAAAACAGACCTATAGGTCTGTTGAGCTCCGGAACATTCCGAGTAGATCCGAGTGTTGACAATCGGTAACAAAAAATGTTTATTTGAAATAAGATGTTTTAACGCCAAGCAGCAAATGTGAAAATGCCCGCTAGCAGTCTGATATAGAACTATCAATGTTTGCATTGTGTACAATTCTAAAATCTTTACATTACTCTAAAATTAAAACTCGACACATCATTTATTCGGAAGCTTATTTTTTCTATTAGTCCCTAAAATTGGTCCTGCTAAAAATCGTCTTCTATTTACTATGACTAATCTAGAAAAGATCACTCAATAAGTAAGTAAGACACAGATTTATGTTATTGACAAGTCATCACTATATATAAGCAATAACACCTCCAAGATTCTGAGAGGTCTGTGTACATCACATAATGCTAGTGCGAGGGCCCACATATAGGGCGCAACCCTGGCCCCCGAAATCGCTGGTTACGTAACAGATCCATGTGTGTGAGAAATTACGATGACGCTATCGACCTCCAGATTTTACACAAGAACAACGACAGTATTCGTTGGCACCACGCTAGAAGATAGACTCAACCAAGCCAGGGCAATACAGCCGCTATTGATCGTTTATGATCACCGATGGGTCGTCTCTACGAAATAACTAGACTCATCTTGTTTCACCCCCGATTTTGGACTTCTTAGAAAAATAAATGAAAATCTGAACAATTTTTTTTTGACCTGGTGAGTCAAAACGTTGTACCCCGAACACGTGTTAAATACCATAACATTTAGAAAACAATAAATATCTTGCTCATTTCTCATGGGATTTTGAAATTTAATACATCCTGCTTGGCCGGTCAGTAGGCACCAAACCGTTTCTTTGTGATAATGGATATATATAACACTCTGATAATTTAATTTAGCTGGTATTGATTTCTATTTTAAGATAAAGATATCTATAACCCTTTCATTTTAATTATTTGCTCTCACCTCCTTTTCAAAGCTTAAGATCCTCTAATATCAATCAATTAAGTGGTTGACATACGATGTTCATTTTTCAAAGTATCGATATACCGATGATACTCTTAATACGATATTATATTGGTTTCTCATCAATATCGTAACAAACATAATATAAATTATGGAAATACAGGTACAACCCGAAAACGTGTTTAAACCAAACACTGTAAAGCGATAAACGATTGAATATGAAACCTTTTCAAGCTTATGCCATAAAGACCCCCTTATTTTTTGTCACGTAATAGTGAGAAAAGTAGTGTTAAACAAAATGAAAATTAAAATGAAATAAGAGAAGAAATCAGGGATGAGGGGAGGGTAAGAAAAGGAAAAAGTCTCCTATTCTGCCATCTAAATCTAAACAGATACTCCACAGATCACCAGCTTATAGAGAGGGCACTCTTACCTTGTATTCCACGTAGGCTTTTGCCATTTCCTCCACACTATCTGTGCCATCGGTGAAGTTGGCGAGAAGTTCTTTATCCTGTAGCACCATGCTGACAATATGGCAGGTCCACAAGGAGATACTGTATATCAAATATGTTGATATGTTGCTACCAAGTCCACTTGGAGATGAACTATATTGATATGTCTCTACCAGGTCCACTTCGAGATGAAATATATTGATATGTCCCTACCAGGTCCACTTGGACATTAAATATATTGATATGTCCCTACCAGGTTTACTTGAAGATCAGATATTGATATATCTTTACAAGGTGCACTTGGACATTAAATAAACTTGCAAAGATATATCCGTATCAGGTCCACTTGGATCAAATATAGTTATCTGTCACCATCCAACCCATTTAGAGGTGAAATATATAAAGTTAATCAATCTATACTATTCATAATCTCTACCAGCTCAGCTTTGGAATAAAGAATAAAGTGAATGTCAAGTAAGAGTAAAACAATTTCCTGGTGCATCCCCATGGATATACAATTGTTTCAAAAGCAGAATGTGTGTATTCATACTGTATTATATACACTTTCTTCTAATAACCTAGGGCAAAACGTTTGTGTCTTTGGGATACATATGCCAAAGCCTTCTTAACCATCTACCATATTTCATATAGCTTATGGATATGCACTTTATTGAGTGTGATAGAAACACTGAGCATTCATGCACTATGGTTGTCACTCAATCTGCAACATAGGATAGGATATCGTAACACAATATGATTGTGTTATGTCTTCTCCCAGCACCCATAGCAATGCTATTCTCATATTTATGCGAAGTTTAAGCCTCCTTGCTGCTTAGTGTTTATTCCTACAGCGAATATATGGTACAATGTACGTGCATGTTAAGTTGCATTGATGTATTTGGTAGCACATGTGCAGGTTGTATGTAACATAATTTTGTATTAGTATCAATGTCATTTTATAATCATTGATCGTACATGTACATGTTTGAATGATTTGCTCAATCCTCCAAGAGAATCATCTCACCAAATATCTATGTTTTAACATCTACATCACCACAATCTATTCAAATCTTCTTAAAAAGGTATCGACAACTTCCTATACTGTCACGTGCTGCCACTTAGTGACAGAAGAAAGTATCAGACGATGGACATTGAATAACGCCCCAAAATATTGAGTTTAAATGGATAATTATCTCAAAGTTAGTCAATCAATCCATATAAAAATAAATCCTGGGAATCATATGGACAAATTCTTCAAAAAGTGTCTACAGTGTACATAAAGTATCATAAAACATATTTGCTCAACACAGTTGTTTCACAATACTCTTAAAATCCTAATGTGATACTCCCCAAAGATTAAAACAGACAATGCCAGGTGACAATACCCATATTCCATAGTAATTATTAACATTCCACATTGTATACACCTCCTCAACGAGTACACTTGATAATATGGAATAAAAGTATGGCAATGAGCACAAACTGTTCCTACTGTAAATACTATCTCATTGACTTGAACAAGGTCTTGATCATGAGCCCAATTAAACACTATCAACAGCCATTACTCTAATGCTATAAACTCCCTTCCCAAGCTGTAATGCTCCATCTCAGGTGGATGGGAGGAACAACAGTCTACAGGGGGTCGTCTTGCCTGCCGTATAGTCTAGACCTGAAGGCAGTAAGCCCACTGGATCGTCCTCTTATGAGGACATTGCACAGAACCAAAGTTCAGGTAGTAGTAACACGCTTTTGTTATAGGCACTAGGACCCGCAGATATATATTGACATGATAACATAGGTGACCTGGGATCCACCAAGGTACGATATGTAAAAAGTCTAGGACAGCAAAAATTCCACAATTCCAAGTTGTATATGTTCCATCTTTCCTCTCTCACACAAGCATTGGGAAACAAACATAACACGTCGAGCATGTTAGCCATACACGCCCACTCTCTTCTCTTAATTGCATTAAATGAAATATGAAACGAAGTGTTTCAAAGGAGTGTTTATGTACAGCGAAGATGGATAACTAGATTAGGTGGGTAACATGAGTACCATGTTTTCATGACCTAAATAGATAAAGAGAATGATGGGGCCCACGGGAATATGCAATATGACATTGGGGTTATGGAACTGACAAACCAAATAATGCTAATGTTAGCGTATTAGCCACTCACATAGCCATTGTTGTTGTTCAATAAATTATGAACAAGAAGCTCACAGCATCGGCCCCCATTCTCATTGCATAAATGCTTCTCTAATGCTTCCTGAAAATACTCGATTTTGATTGGCTGAGATACAGAGCTGAAAAATTGATATCATAAACTGCATAAAATGGTACATGTACATGAAAGACAAAGGTAATTATACGAGTGAGTGTGAGAGATCAGACATTATCTTATTGAGTGTGGAGTTTGACAGAACGAGTGAGTTCTGTTCCACACTCCAGTAAAATAGTATCTGATCTCTCACAACCACCCTTTTTGTTGGACACGCTATCCTATAATGGTAATACACTTAACAATCTTTATCTCTGGACACAAGACTAGCGCACATCTCTTCTTTGTGAACATCGTGTTCAAAAGTGAGATAGGGAGTGTCTTAAAAACTAACACAGGAACAAATGGCTTGCGTCGAATAACCTATTATCAGTCTGTCCGTAAATAAGGACTCGTAAGACATTTACTAATGCTGATGGTGGGGAACGTAATAAATGTGCACCCAAGTCTTTATCACGTCTGATTAGCATGCGCTACGGTAAGTGGCAGGATTAGGATTTTGTAAATATCATTTGCACAATACCAGTGAATTGACTATAACAAACACATTCAGCTAAGACATTTATAACAGGAACGTAATAAATGTACCCAAGTTTCATCATACAAATGAGTGGCAGTACCACATAAAAAGTATTTTTGTCATCATAAATGACAACCACATAAAAGTATTGTAATATATTGTCAAAAGGATCGAAAAATATATCTTTGTTGATGACTATCTATGCCATTAAAATGGCGAATGATGATGTGTGTTTCAATTATTATGCCAAGAAGTCTAGAAAGACAAATAGGTGTACAGCATTTGAAGGTCAAGTTCTTTTGATTGTCTCCAGGTCTGTCGAGCTCTTGTCTCATATATCGAATATGATGCAATAAATGCCACTACATGAAACCCGAATATAAGTCCCACGCTATTGTGTCCAATTTCAACACCATCCAAAGCGTTTCCATGTATTTTTGTAAATAGATTCATTGGATTTCTAAAATAAAGATTGATTGATTAATTCACAAAATCACAAAATTCACAAATCAATCTTTCAGTTTCTATGTAGTTTTCCATTATCATCTCAGTATAGAAGACTTGTCGTAAATGTGCCTCGTGTCTATCTATACGGGGTTCAAAAGTGTCACGTCCACAACTAAACTTTAAATGGCTCAAAACATAATCACGTCGTCGATTTCACTTTTAGCCCATGTAGAGCCCTCAATAAATCACAATGCAAACAAACATGGCCAGGACAGAATGCTCACGAGCAAGAAATCGTCAGTGCTATGAAATATGTTGTAAAATTTCTTACAAGGAATTCTTATCTGCAGTGTTAACGTTGCGATGACTGGTAGAATAAACACCAAGCCGTAAACAGTTCTCAAAGAAGAACCCTGGAGATAGTGTGCGTATGGTCTGGGGATGCTATTAGAAGCTAATTCGTAAGTGGGAGAGGTGGTTGACTTTCCTTCTTATTTTTCTTTCATTGTTTCTTATCATTTGGTGGGCTGGGTGGTATTGGTTTGGGGCGGGGGTGGCTAAGACAGCATAGAATCTAGATTTAGTAGTTGAATTCTTGTCAGACTAGATCTATACAGTAATACATTGGCATGGTCGCACCTGACTAAAACAGTCACCTCGTAGATAGGAGCATCGTGTTCATTGTTAGGTTGATAAAATGTGACCAAATGTGTTTCACGTACAGGGATACTTCACTGTTGCAGACACACCTTTCTACTTCCAATGGTCCCTTAAATGAAGAGGTTTTACTGCAGCTATTTTCTTAGCTGGTGGTAGAGCTTACACGAGATTGCAGCCAAAGCGAAGCTGTGCTCTATGAACACGTTAGATCTCATTCCATTGTCCTCATTTCAAACTATTGCTTGTAAGCACCATTACAGTTTCTCATCATCATCCCAAAGAAGACAAGAAGGCGGTAAATGAAAATGTCAAGTACAACTTGTTACATTCAACCACGAATATCTGATGGAGTAATGGATAATGAAATTATACTCCGTGAAATTGCAAACTATGGCGGTTTACGCTATATTCCAGGAAATCACGATTGTTTCTGTTTCAAATGAGGTACAAATCTGTAACCCAAGCAATGATCTAAGGCAAGGCAGTTTCAATATTGAAACTGAACCATCCGTGCGTGGTATCTCTTAAATGTGTAGGATTGATATTCATGACTGGCAGAACGGGTAACATTCAGCTTAATGAATCATTCAACAAACCCTCTCCAGAAGTAGTGAAAATTGTTATGTTTGCATGTGATGTCGTTCAAATATTGTCATTCCATTTTACAGGTCTTTCAAGGATTTTCAGCGTTTTTATTCTCCAGCTTTTAAAACCCTGATTTCACTACATATACAAGTCAAAACTTGAATATCTGTAAAACAATTTTGTATCTTCATCAATTTGAACAGCTACATGCTGTTTATGTACGATAATAAAGACAAATCTATAGCAATCATATATATTTATTAATTCAGCGGTTGTATTATATTCCCTTGGAGTAATTTTGATCACACATTATATTTTATCAAAACTTACTGACAGACAGATCTGGTGTGAAAGGTTCACATAGTTTCTGTAAAGCATGAGTTTTTTTTAATGTTAACGTGGTAATTGTATTTTGTCAAACAATTGAGAAGTGTGACATAATATATAGCTACCGGTGTTCCCGTAGTGGCAAAAAATGTAGAGATTGTATAGATCCGTGTGTGTGGAATATGTTGAAAGTTAGGCAAATGTACAATTTTAGACCGTACAGAGACAGTAGCAGAAGCTCCTCCTATAGAAAGTAATACAACTTATTGTAACGAAACTAATTGCTCTGTTAGGTATCCAGTGTGCAAGAATGCAGCATTCTTGCGTAGAATAAATGTAACCTAATATGAGGTGCACTGGATTAGGTATTATTTTCCCCGTTATTATATTATTTATTATTCCTGGAAAAACACTGGAATGCCTTGAATTGGCAAAAAATCAATAATCATATTTCAGCAGCTAACAGCACCAGGCTAGACCAATTTTGGTTATCATCTTACTAAGTATATATGGGAATGGGCCCAAATACTGGACGGAAGGACCAATTAGGGAACCAGTACAGCCACTAGGGCTCAGCTCTATTGTAGAAACGGGTCGAGCAGTAGGGTTTGCATCCTATTAATTCTTAAGTAGAGAATAGCCCCTCATTTAACTATCTTTCTCCAGAGGAATGCGTAGGGTTGGAAACAAGCTAGGACTCAATATCTTTACACGACACGGCAGTAGCCTATCTGTTAGTTTGTTGTCCAAAGCCAGTATGCTTGACGTTAAGTCATTACCTGCCGTAGACACCCACACACGAAAAAGAAAACACTGCCAACATGCCCGTATGGTCGGTTGTGACCCTAGCTTTACTGACACCACTGTATGAAGATGGCCAGCCTACCTTGTATCTTGTGAATGTAATTGCTTTTTCTTGGACGTCATCGTATCCGGTACTTCCATTCTCCATGTTATCATATCCACCTACACTGTTGAATTAATGTTGCACTTTTTATTGCTGATAATAAACTGCGCTTTTACATTGTACTATATATGCACAACTATAAAGTACTATAGAAATCTTTCGCCATTTTACAAATTCATTTTGACCGGCTTTTGTGGGTACATTTGATGAATATCTTTTTGTTTGATTATATCATTGTTAGTTGCACATATATTTTCTTTACTTATTGTAGATTTACCATACTTTATGAAGTCATGAATGAAGTCATGATCAAAATACTTTAAAGTCACATTAAATACACCATGCCATATCTACACAATATTATAAATGATAATAATCTTCGCTTAAGTCTTTTTGGTGCAAATAAGTCATATATATCATAGTTACTAATATATGCTTTCCAAAAAACATAAATGGTCAGAAATATGCAATATGTTTCTAATAGTAATTGACTAATTCTGACTAAATGTTTCTCTGTGATTCAAGAAATATACATATGTGTACAAAATGCACATCAACACTAGAATATAGTGTTCCAGTAATTTAGTTTTATTATATTTCCTCTCCAAACCAAGCATTGTCCACGCACCAATTGTCTTACCACTTTAGAATTGAACACAAAGCATGATTGGCAAATACACAGTTGGATGTTTTTTCAGTCCATATTAAAGTCCTGGTACTTTTTACTCAGACTATAAATTCTGCTGTTGATATTCCTCAATCCATGCAAATGCATTCACCAGCCTAAAGAGATAGCTTTTGTATTCCACAGTCTAAATCTGAAACGTGAATATGATTTATGTAACTGACAACAGCGAGAGCACATGTACCCATCTGTGGACTATTATACATGTGTTTATACATGTATAGATGAGAAATCCCAAACGAAAGTGAAGATACAAAGGCAAATACAACAGTCGTGTTCAGTACGATTTTTAGACTGTTAATCTTGGGTTGTTAATGCCAGCGTCAAACGGTGCCGTGTACAGAAGCCGATAAAGTGGTCACATAGTTTTTTTTTATTCTACTCGGCACTCAAGGATTCTGTGCGTTGAACTAAGGTGTTGAGGCTGATGCTCCAAAACAAAATGTAGATTGATATGAGTTTATTTCATGTCCAGCTCTAATCAACCAACTAAGACTTTATTACATGTCCCCGTCTTAAACCAGAGTAACCATACATAAATAAATACAAAATACATAAGTATTAAATCAAATGTAACCTATAGTACTAATAAAACGCACGATCAGTTTATACACTGCGTTTGTTGCAGGTTAGGTCCCACACTAGGTGTTTCGACAGGCGCATTGTCTCCCCACAGGTGTTTTATTTTGCATGGAAAGTGTGTTACTGTAATATAAATGTAAATGTGCTGACACGTATACCTGCAGTCGCAATTTACAGTTGTCTCGCAACTTTACTACACCAGGTCATTAGCATCCTTGGCACACTATACCCCGTCTCAACTCCCTGGGAAGAATACAGCAAATGACAACGTTAGCACAGAAACGGTTATCACCCGCCAGATCTGCGCATTCTTAATGTGTGGTTACCATAGAAAACTACAATCGTTTACAGATGATTTTGATCAGCACCCACCGCAAGACTTGATCTGGATCCGAAGTTAAAACCTTCTGGTCACGAGTCCAGCTCCCTATCCATTTGGCCACGTAAGCACACACTTAATATTCAACAATCTTCAATGTCATATATGTTGTTTTTATTTGGAGATTTGTGAAGAGGGGTTTCGTTTTTTTGTGGGTGTGGGGGGGATATCTTAGCACAACCTTATAGTATAGTTTTGCCCTAGATTTAGGCATAAAATCGACTTATGAGAGATCGAGACAAACAGGTTCAACTGTCTTACTACATGTAATATACGTTCACCAAATACAATTAAAGGTATAATAACAATAGAGGTCTAATCTCCTTCTTGTCGCGTGTGGATTTTATTACAGCACTAAACGCCCGTTTATATACCACCTGTATGTGTGGTGCTGTGCCATCTGACGCATTTATGCTGCACTTATTCACATCCACACAAACCCAAGTACAATAAAGAGCATCATTATAACAAGGCCACCTCTAAAGTAAGGGCCTTTTAGCGGTCCCAAACCTTCGTGTAGCCGAAATGAGAGCCGAGCCAAGCCGAAATGGCAGTTTTTAGGTCTCCCAATGATTGGACTGCAAATCAAGCTGACTCAGAAGCTCCTGATTAGTCGAGAGTCAAACGTACATTCTGGTTTGGTTCACATAATTATAATGGTTTCTAATTCTTCCACAAAGTGAAATATGACATGTGTTCCCGGTGGCCCTCTCTGGTAGGTATTGATTTTTCATTCGATTTTTTCGCTCTTGGGCAATGTCCGGGATCGTATTGGATAATCGAATAGATCAGAATCTAATTTTGGGGCATGCGGGCACCCGGTATCTAGCGAATTCTTATGATGAAATAGAAATTTTACTCTGCAAAAACCGAATGCATTTCATTCATCCATTTTGTCCTAGCTGTCATCACAAAGTGATAAATTCATTGGCTTACCTTTATCCAATTTGGCGAGGAGAGCACTTCATGGAAGCAAGTCATCTCTGTGTTTTGTTTTTACTTTTTAGCATATATATGCGAAACCATGAATTGAATTTTATATTGGAAGCATCCATGCATGAATGTTTATGGCCCTATTCCGAACGTGAAGCATATTTTCCTCGTACAAAGGGAATTAACTTATTTACCCCCTTTAAATTTAATATCTACCCCGACCATTTCTGGCTGAATCTAATTCCTGGTGACAAGTACAAATCGACAAACCAAAATACACCTATAGATGCTATCAAGTGTCTTCTGCCAACACCCTTACAGAGCACTGCACACCCAGTTCGTGTGTTATTTAAATAAAATTGTTAGGCTCCAAATAATTAGCACAGAATATTACTACTTTAAAATGTTTTTGCTTTCCCAGCGTCAAAGTGAAAAAATAAAACTTCTAGTAAGGTCTAATGTAAATAAACATTCAAATCCCCGATTATCGCCACGCACGAAATGGGTGTGCATGCAATTGATTGCTTGAGCACTTGCATCATACAAGGCTTATACAGTGAGACCTACAATACACGATTCTTTCTTTTGTACTAGAATGTTTACATATATAAGAGACTTGAGACTTGAGTCTCTTATATATGTAAACATTCTAGTAGAAAAGAAAGAATCATTTATTGTAGGTCTCACTGTATAAGCCTTGTATGATGCAAGTGCTCATGATTGATTGCACCATTGATCATATAATTTCAATGAAGCATAACAAGTGTGTTCATCATTCGACAATATAAGTAAGTAGCTTTATTATGACACATCAAACACTATTGTGGGTTTATTAACAGCTGTGTAACGAGTGTTTAAACATTAAAACGCACGAAGTGGGTGTGCAGTGATGCACCCATCACCCATTATAGCTAGTCACACAGTCCTGAAGATTTCAGTCGAATCAGTGGTGCTATTGGAGCCAGTTCACATTGTTTCGACTCAGACGTGGTTGTTAATAAGGCAGAATTAATTATTTTTATCCCCTGCCACAAAGTACACATTACCCAAGGAATATTCGTGTTTGCCAGCCTTGGCCTTATCCTATACGGTTCTCATGCAAAATATTTGCACTCACGTCATCTATCTTGGAGAAAGATAGTTGTTTGAACAGCTTTTCCACTGGGGACATTACTGTTTTTCACTGAACTCAAACTGCAGTTTATTTTGATGACTGGTAGTAGACCTAGAGATGTGGCATAGGCAAGTGTACTCCACATGGGGCATACATGTAGGGGGCCCTAAAATGATAGATTTTAAAAATAGTTCTGCACTTTGTAAAAATCAAATAAAAATCAGTGGTAATTAATTTCTCTAGCCCAAGTCTGAGAACCATGATACTAAGGACTTTCTGACTGTTTAATGTTGGCGGCTTATTCCCAACGTTAACATACACTGGCGAATGAATTTTGGTTAACATTTGTTAGTAGTTATGTTGCGTCTAGATGCGACAGACCTATTTGCATATATAAGTAACAGTATGTTTGGCTTGGCAACTCAACGTAACATAATTTTTTCATGGGGTAAATGTAGTGGCGATACGCACAAGCACCAATTCATGTAAATGCTTTGTACATATTTTTTATTGAGCATTTGCAGAGCGTGGACACTATATTGTCAGCATAATAGCATAGTTTCAAAAGATGAAATGCTGACATTTTCAAATTTTTACATCAGAATTATGAATTAACATCAATGCCAAAAATCATCCGAAACCTCAATTATCATTTATAATATATATTGTATACACAGGCAAGTAATTTAAAATATTATAAAATCATAACCCTAAACTAACATTCCAATGCAGTAACATGCAACACTTAGTGTTTGTACTTCTCCTTCGAGACTAAACCCTCACTGAATCATTCACACCGAATGAAAAACACAACCACCATACCAGACCAATCCCAGCAGTTACATATCTTTTCCCATTCTTATAAAATAACATAAACCATTTAGCCCCAAATGAGTTGATCAATACGCATGAACAAAGTGTAGGTGTGTAGGGGGTTCTGGTCGCACACATGTCAAGGTCCCGTGCCCACACCACAATCACAAGCCTCCACTAGTATAAGCGGTTCTTGGTTCATCCACGGTTTATTGTTTTGAATATGATAGCACCGAAACTGAACTTGCAAAGGGAACTAAATAACACGCTACTCCAATATTTGTTCTGGTCTTTTGTAGCATCTACCTATTTCTATTGCTCTGTCAGCTTGAAAATAAAATAAAGTAACAGCATTTTCTCTAACGCAACAGTCAGTCACCAAAAAGAGGTAACATGGAAAATATGCCGTCATGGATAAGGTGAGTCTTCGAAACTGTTCTTTTGGTAAAAAAGAAACAAAAGAAAAACACAGTAACAAAGCACATATAAATGACAAATAAAGGTAAATTGTAAAAAAAAACACTACTCCATCATGACTTTCAGATGAAATGTTATTCAGATAAAACATATGTAAAGCCAATAACATAACCAATCAATCAGTGATGCTTTTGCTGGAGTTTTATTAACGTTAAAGAATTTGTTTGCAACCTTGCTATCTAGTGTGCTGTTATAAGCATTAATCAAGAGTAAGTTGATGAGTGTCTGGTCAAATCTGTGACAACCCCCGAACTTGTCCCATTGACGTAGTCCTTGGCAGTTTAATTGAGATATAGGAGCAATGCATTCTCTCTGAAGCGCACACAGCGTGAAGGGCAAGTATACACGCTCAAACATCCAGTCTGTGAGGAACATCAACATGCTGCCAGATTCGTACTGCTCGCTCCGCTTCAGCAGTTCAACATCAGACGGCAGATAATCGTACATGCCTGAAGTGTATATTACACAATATTAGATTAATTTTTCAGGCAGTTTCTGTTCAGAAATTACAATATGTCCAAGCTGAATTTGAAATGGGGGCTAACAAATGATTTTGATTTATCAAACGTTTAGCTTATCAGGAAATTATCTTTGAGAAAATTGATTCTTTGCTAGAGTTTTAGCCTTATCCATGTATACTTGACTCCTCAAGATGTCAGATAAACAGGTGTATATGTTTTAATGACCTGGTGCTGTCACACTGTATGTGCTGTGGGATGTTCGTGAGAACAGGACAATGCCACGGTTCTCAACAGCTTTCTCAATACCAGCTTTAATATCCGTAAAGAAGCGAATGGATGAATCAAACCAGAACAAGCCTTGGTGAGCCAGTAGCTCTGTCTGAAAATAGAATAATAGTACTCTTTTACCACGATCCTTTACCCAAAAATGATCTACTATATGTCCTTGCATTAATATGTTGTTTGTTTAGTGGAGCACCTTCGGACAGATTTATATTGTATTTATATCGCCTCTCAATCCTTTTATATTTATATAGCCCCTCAATCCTTTGAGACCACTGGCATGGAAGGCACACTCTGGCGTGGTAGATGCAGTGAGGGTTGCAGACTGTTCGAGGAAGAAAGAACTGCAAGACTAATTGAAAGACGAAGGCTCCGCCATGCTGCTGCTTCAAGTGTTCCACAAGTTGGAGGCTCACCATTTGTCTGTGGAGACTGTCATCAGACCTGTACTTCACGCATTGGCCTGATCAATCATCGCAGACACTAACATTAACACATAGGTGCAGGAGACAAGACATTCATCGGACAACGATGAGTCAATCCATCATCATTGTGGGTTTTAACAAATCTTGCACAACTGAGTTTGATAACTGCCTATTTTATAGTATATATTACTTACCATGATAATCACTGGTTTGAAGGCGTATGTTTTCAGTCGGCTCAAGTGAGGAGGGTAGGATGAAAAGTCAAAAACTTTATACTGCACACCACCAAATTGCTGAACCTAGAAGTGAATGGAAATTTTATTTCAACCTGTATTCCATTATTTGCAGTGGCAGATCCAGCTTTTCTGGGAGGCCTGTCCACCAAAGCATATGAGGAACGAATGTGCCCCACTCACTGCCAGCTACCTTATGATATGTTGGTGATCTTTTCATGTATATTCTCTTCTCTACTGTCACCTCTTACCAAACATGTTTGGTAACAAGTGGCAGTAGAGAAGAGGATACAAAAATGAAATCCTTGAATGTGTTCATTGTGTTGGTATGAAATATATTAGTTCATCTTTCTTTGCTCACAACACTAGATTTAAAAAAAATACATTTACAGTTTCGCCAAACAACTGTTGGCATCCTCAGAATGTTCTTCCCGCGCAATGTCACAAGTCAAATATTCTGATCCTGAACGAGGATGGAATCATAAACTCGCGAGAGTTGGTGCCCCCCCTCGTCCCTGTTCATAACCTGCTGTTTATAACTCTCGCGAGTTTATGATTCCATCCTCGTTCAGGATCAGAATATTTGACTTGTGACATTGCGCGGGAAGAACATTCTGAGGATGCCAACAGTTGTTTGGCGAAACTGTAAATGTATTTTTAAAAAAATCTAGTGTTGTGAGCAAAGAAAGATGAACTAATATAAAAAATGAAATCGTTAAAACATTGAACGTTCAATTAAAACATGGTGCTGATTAAAATTCCTATTCTGATTTGCTAAATAACACTTTAATTACATGAGTCCCATTGAACTACCAGTTGAATGTTGATGGATCTCTGTCACATACATATGCTTACCTCTTTCCGCTGGGTTTGGGTCAGCCCTAGATCATAGTAGATGACCGGATTCCGTGGAAATATACGCTGGACACTTTCAATGGCTGCTCTGCTCTCATTAAAGTGGCTATAATCAGCACCGGTCACAAACAGCAGCTTATCTGTCACAGACCATCACACTTATTAAAATGAAGACTCTTAGTACATTTGTGTAGTGCAAATTTAGAAAGCTATGTTTTTTTCGGTATCCGTCTCATTCATAAATTATACGAAATAAAGCATTTGATAGCACAAACAAACATGTTACCAGTGCAAGTACACGTATAGAAGACGGGCATCTTAAGCAGCTGTGTATTTTATAATGGTCTGATATGGATTTAGTTGAGATGTCATATTTTTAACGTAAAATATAAACGCCGTAAATTGCAACGAGTATACGATGTATATGATGGCTGCCATCTGCTCCCAAGCTCTGACCCCGCTTCTTCATCATCACATACCCACGGTACACTAGGCAGCTTTAAAATGACGCTACACTGGTTTCTTCATCACCATTATAATACGAAAAGATGATTATTTGCAAGAGTTTTAGCCCTATCCAAGTATATTTGACTTCTCAAGATGTCAGATTAACAGGTGCAACAATAGTAAAAATGTTTTAAAAACCTGGTGCTGTTACACCGTATGTGGCCCTCACACACTGTGACCTTCAGGTGGGGGCCTTGTAAGAAGGCGACCTGTAGGCGAGGACAACACAGATACAAATTTGAATCATTGCCTACTTTCTCATTCACTTGTCAATGTATCTGGAAGAGTGACGTATCGACCAGCATGTACTCTTAAAGCCTCATCTATTGTTGCCCATCCCACCGCCCTACACAAAAGAATTTGTCATTTATGATTCCTGAGCATTTTTTACAATTTACAGTGTTTGCATTCTACGGGAGCTAGACTATTTTGGGCATGTGGTTACAATTTATGTTCGCGTAAATTATAACCAGTCATCATTTCATGTTGGTTATGATCTCAAAATTGTAACCACACCTACACTAGAGACTAAGACTTTGAGATGTAGTCTAGATATAATTTTATAAAACATTGTCTTTGTAATATGATAATATATTAATATCGTGCTAATCACAATATGGAAATTTCAGAAGTTTCAAAGGGCCCTAACTTCTTCCTCCCACTTACTTTGCCGCTCACAATTTCACAATCTGCACCTTGTGGATGCTCAAATCACGGTCATAGGTAAATAATAGTATAAAAAGTTCTTGGAGCTGCTCGTGGGAGCCCATTGTTCCCTAAGACAATCAATCATCATCTATTTTTGGGCATGTACGTTTTTCATATTAATTATTTTTATTTCTTTTTAAATCACTGGACATATCATTAATATTAATAAATTAAACAAAACAAAACAACACAAAAAACTACTACCAACATACCTTGGTCAAAAGATTTGATGTCTGTAAAGTTGACAATGAACCCTTTTCTAAAAGTGTCCAGTATCTTTATATCTTTCCACGTCCTGTCGAATGTTCTGCCCTTTTCTCCACTAGTAGGATTGGTATAACAGTAGTCAATCGTCTTCTGATGATAAAATTTCACTGGTACAAAATGAGAATGATTATAAAGCATACATCATGACTATGAAGGGCTCACATTTAATAATAATGCTCAAAACTTGATCTTTCCTATTACATTGAATTATGTTAAAATATGCATAATGCACTAGATAATGGTATGAGCATAAATTAGTAAATATTTTTGCAATAAATCAATCTATATAACCTTTCAAATAGGCGGTCTTGTCTTGGATTTTAAATCTGTGCAAAAATTATGATAAATGATAACGGTCGGGAAGATTTTATATACGGAGACATAATGTATCAAGATTTAGTTCACGTAAAAAAAGGGATATCAAACTAACCAAAGAGTTTCAGAAGGGAGGTATTGCACGATTTTCAATTTGGATATACTGTTAACATATAGCTTTGCATTCATTAATTTTATCATTTTCATCTATCCAACAATTTAAGTCTCTATTGGACCTCGCAAGCTCGGACAATATTCACCAAATTTGGGCATTGAGTCCATGCATATTGATCTAAAACCCATAACATATTTCTTCAATATATTTCAAAGCGAAGTTCAATTACATAACGTATTCGAAGGCTGACAGCGGCTCTCAATACCGTCTACCAGTATTTCATCATCCCATGCTTGTGGTGCGCATTCAGAGCTTTAAAATAACACCACAGTGACCTACAACCAACCATCCCCAAATGCCCTACTGTACATGTACACCAGACATAGGCAGATACAGGTTTTTGGAAAGGGGGGGGGGGGCACTTTGGGATTTCAATCATGAAAAACCCTATGAAAATAAAATATTTTGGTGGGAAGGGGGGCGCCCGGCCCCCCACATGAGCAATTTATAGAGATATCACACGTTTTACTGATATGCAATCAAACCTAAACCGTAGGGGTGTAACCTCTACAGTTTAGGTTTGATTGCACATATGTAAAACGTCTACATATCTCTATAATTGCCCCTGTGCCCCTGGATCTGCCTATGCCAGAGAATAACACATTTGAGATTCCTGAGGTGTTTACATTTTACCGAAGCTAGACTATTTTTGGGGTCTTAGGTGAGTCATTGGTTACAATATATGTTAACGTAAATTATAATTGGCTACAGTTTACATTGCTGATATTGTTGTGGTCCAACAAAACTACCACACTTTATACTACCCAGAACAGAAGTCCATTTGCAATGGTTAAAGTGTGTATGCCCTTCAAAGCCTACGCTGTTTTAAACAAAACTGGAAGAATTTTGGCTTTAGTGACTCAAGGCTATGAGTGTATAGTAAAATGCATTATGTGTATATAAAATCTATCTTCAAAAATAAACAAACAAAATACCTTTTATTACTGCATCAAAAACTACCAACTTCAGTACAATCAACACAGAGATCACGGTAAAAAACGCTACTTTCCGTATTTTGCTCACCATGGCGCATAATGTCTATTACTTTGATTAACACTATGATTTTAATCCTGTATCTAAGTTACAAATAGTCAATTGTGAAATTGAACGAATTTGGTTCGCCCTATAAGATCGTGTTACTTAATTCTAATTTCTGTTCTCCTACACGTAGTACACGAAACGCAAGTTTAAATGTAAACACACACAACAGATTTTGGTATCAATAGTCCCTTGCCCAATGAGTACGGATCTAAGTTAGGATCAGTTAGCCCATTGCCGACATGCGGGCTTCAGTATTGATTATCACGTATATTAAATGAACAATACCATTTGCATTCACAAACCGATAAAGATTGTGCGTGGTTGCGCAAACATTCGCGGTGTGACCGGAGTCATCATCCTTGGATATCCTCATCATAGCCATTGCGTTTCCGCGTTTGCTGGGCGAATGCGGTCCTAACATTGGGGGTCGAATGCTTATGTGTTCAGAAATATATTTTGTGGTCATCTTGCGGATCCATGCAGTCATGGTGCGGTCATTTGCCATGAAATGACTTCCGATCAATCTTTGATCTGCTAGATAACCGCACCAGCACTTTGACATGTGGTAGCAGTTCTTCACTTATGCCACTCTGTGGTTGTCTCTTCATAAACGTTTCTTATATATAAATCATTTTTCTTACACTTAGAACCTGTGCTTTGGCAGGTATGATAACAGTTGTAGCTCTGTACTAACGAAACTCTAATCTAAAATAATAAGGTAAATGACAAACTGCGAATGCATGTCGAAGTGTTGGTGGGTAATTTGACAGTAGATTATTATACCGGACTCACATTGCATATTCTCTTTGTTCTAGTGTAGTAGAAAATGACTATAACTTAACTGCGCACTTGCCAAAGAAGTAACAGCAATAGATACGTAAAATTATCTGCTGCGGGGTTCCTTATCATGAAATGGTGTAAACCCGGTGTTGATTGGCGACCAGCGGACAATACCGTTCGTAATAAGTGATTTGATTTGAACATGAGATCGTGATATCCAATTTGTTACTGTTAAACATATCGTAATGGGGGCGGTATTCATGTGAGAAATATTAAGACGAAAACAAAATTGTGAGCATATTTGTGAATAAATGCGAACAGATTGGTCTGTACAATGCCATAGGTTGATACGTTGATAACGTGTAGGTGCCACAGAGCAGTGTGCAACTATTTAGAAACACGGATCCGTGTGTAACTATTCAGGGATGTGTTTGCTCAACACTGACCACCAGACCTAGACCACCAGACCTAAATGGGAATCGAACCCACGACCTTCTGGTCACGAGCCCAACTTTAGTTCGAGTTAACAGGAAAATGGCACTTTGTTGCAATAAATTAAATAATGCAATAACCATATGATTATACAGTATTAACAGATTGTACATGTCATACAGTGGTCCTAGCTAAAGACTAAGTCACACTTTGTATGGATTCTGCACTTAACTATTGGTTTGATATTACAGGACATTGAACTGAATGGTGCACCCAGGTTTAGTGGTGTATATCTGGTCGAAATTCACCTTACGTATACATTTAATCAATTGCGATTAAATAAACACCACTAATATAACCATGAACAACTTTTCAGTTCAATGTCCTCTAGTATCAATATATGTTTTGGAACTGCCCATGCGGGATTAATTGACTCAGTGCTTGTATTGTGACTGGTATCCTATGTTTGGATGAACATGGCCAGTAACCTGTCTCCACCAAATTCCACTCCAGTATTGAAAGGAGCTTTGTCCAAATATTATACTCTGGCCCTTTCTGCAAAAAAAATGGTATGCACCGAATCGCAGATTTAATCAATTGTATTAGGACTTATCGCTTCATTATCCACTGAGGTGAGAATTTACATGCACGATGTACACCTTGTGTGTCCATGACAACAGACATCCATTAGAGGTGTCGGTCCAAACCTGGTGTGAGTGTTTTTTGTATTATACTTCTTATACTGCACTGAGAAATCTTTGGACAGTGCGGAGACTAGATATTTGATGGAACTTGTCATATTTGAAGACATATTCATCAGGATTAATTTCTGTTTGTTGTGGCTACATGATCATCATTGGTTGTAGGCACGTGATCCTGCTTGTTATTCAAGCGGTGTCTTACTTAGATGCACCTATAAGAGTGCACACATAAACCGGTGATTCCCATGTGTTTATAGACACCAACTTACGTGGTATAAAGCGCAGTCGATTGTGACAATTATTGGCGTGTGCATGTCAAGACACTGATACATACATCAATTACACAAGACACCAATAACGTCTACACTACTCTGTTCAAAAGTATTTTAGCATGACTGCTTATCTTTTAAATGCACAAAACTTTAGTTTTACCAAATAAAGACATGTTGGAACACGCCACTTGCTTTCTGTGACGAGTGTGTTGATACAATCTGTCACAGTTTCATACTTTAGTAGCACATTACTGTTGAAGTGTTAGATTTCAAACAATGTTGATATTTCTCCCCGTCTATCTCGAATTAATGCATTAACATAAAACAATCAATAAGTAAGACGCTTCATGTTTTTAATTAATCACTTAATTCACTTAAACATTGCATAGGTCCGTGAGAAGCAAAATGAGATTGGTACGGCCACTTTGAAAAGTGTGTTCTAAACCACACACAAACACACAAAAACATAAGTGTTTTATTTGTAAATTTTATTGCACTAGTGTTGGTTTGCTTGTGAAATTGGTTGAAATATTTTTTTCCAAACAATATTGGTATGGCGACAATTGTAATACTGATGGTTTTATCCCCCTCCCTCCAACGCACGCACACACACACACACACACACACACACACACACACACACACACACACACACACACACACACACACACACACACACACACACACACACACACACACACACACACACACACACGCACGCACGCACGCACACACACACACACACACACACGCGCACACACTCACAAACACATAGACACGCACGCACGCGCACACACGCACACGCACACGCACACACACAAAGTATTAGGACTAATAAGGCCTCATGACTTTTAGCCGTTCCTACGGGCCGGATTGCACCAAGTTCTCAACCAGAGCCTAGTTTCTAACAGTGTCCATTATTGGTGTGTTCCACACAGAGAGACTACTGCGTTGCGAAAGTGCATTTCTGTTGTGTATGGTTTGATAACACGCTAGATGTATATTAATTTTCCTAGATGTACAACTACGCATTATTGTTAGATGTTATATATTGAACGAATATATGCTACATAAACTGTTAGATGGTGGTTAATGATACTACAATAAGAGTAATATACTTATTGGTGTTGTTGGTGGTGATGGTGTCACAAGCAGTAACTGAGACCAGATTATATATATAGAATATTATAGTCTACTACAAGCATTGTAATAAGCCTAGCAGGTACTAACATGTATTATTTTGGTCCACACTATTTTTATACTCTATTTCGACTGTCAAAATGTTGTTGCTTGAAGGAATTGCGTTAGGAGAAAAACTTTGCCTGCTTCATTCTGCTATATCTATATATTTTCAACATGAATATAAATGTTAGAATATTGATCTTCATAACCAACAATACCCAACGTGAGTGCAGTTGCCCAACTCAGAAAAACAGTTCAAGAACCTGGACTGACTGGATACATAATGAACACGTGCATGGTGTAGGCAGGTGTTTTTGCCAGTGCACTTCGTGTACCTTGCTATGCAATGTGATTGTAATAGTCATATAGATATGATGATAGTGAGCAATCAATACAATGTTAGGGGGTGCACGAAGTGAAGACGTGTACATGTATGCTGCTTTTTGATTGGTTGAAGCAGTAGGGGATTGTTGCACCACTGGCATATATAAACCCGAGGCCTGTTACCATGGTAGACAAAGACAGAGGAGGTGAACAGAACCAACAGCCGATCCAAGGTAAGCCATGTAGTGTTATAAATATTTCACATTCATAAGAATGTTTGTCATTTTAACGTGGTTGAGAAAGATGAAAGAAAATTTACTAGTAATGAAGAAAGATTTGTTTCATTTCTATAAAACTAATTAATATCATCTTACATTTTAAACTCAATTACTCTCTACTCTCATGTTTTTAGTAATAATGAAAATATTTTATGAAGAGAAAAATTTTCCCCACAATTTTAATGTTTTGGGACCAATTTTAAAAAACTATGTGTGTGCGAATCATCCTAAAATTCAGTAGCAAACGCTTACTGCTAGATCTTAAGACATCTGGAATAAACTAAACAAAGGGTTTTTGTCGGTTTAAAATGTAAAAATGATAGTTTAGAAAAAAAAGATGCTTTTTATTTGATTATAATGTTAAAATTTGTATCATTGACATTTTGTGAAACTATTGAAGTTTCTTTATTCATATTGGAGCTGCTTTAATATGAATACACAGCAATAAAAACGTGTGCTAATGCTTATTTTGGTTTTTTGTGTGCTGCCTATGTATATAGTCAAATAGATAGAAAAAAGTGGGATCCGAAGAAACTTAACGGGTGTTGTAAAATACATTTGTTGTGTTCATGTTCACAAGCGTACATATAAATGGATTGCAACAACGGATAGCTAATAAAGACTGTTAAAAAATGAATAAAGACACATACATAATACACAAAATCACAAGGTAAGGAAGTTACAATACGTGTTACTGGCTAGTGGATGACGGCGGGAGGTTAAATCATTAAAATTTAGCAGTATTTAAATTTTACATAATTATACCCAGTCCCAAGTCAGTGCTAGAAAATGTTAGTTTACAATAACTCGTGAGTTTATCTATTAGCCCGAACAAGACGAGGAATACAGATGATCTCATAGAAATAGAAGGAAATGCACTTTTTCAGATGCCTAACCTTTGTTTTTTTACCCATTTTGTAATCTGTTGTAATCAAACTCATATAAATTATCGATACTTTGCGTTAGACGAATATAAAAGAAAAATTAGTTTTGTTAAAAATAACAACAAGTGTAGACCAAGTCTTCAGGATTTTTTAATAACAACAAGTGTGTATGTTTAAATATTTAGATTTTCTCTCAAAACGGGAAAAGCAACCACAGAAGCATGAATTTGGTGCTTCGCCTTGGGCTCGTGGCCGTAATGATTCATCTGACTGTCCAGAGTAAGTAGAATTCATACACGTAACCCCTTCCATCAATGTGATTATTTCTTCTACACTGGTTTGTACGGGAAGGTCATCTATTTAACACAAATACAGTAAAAGAATTGAATTGCTATTAAAGTTAGTTGAATGTATTGTGTGCATAGTCAGTAAGGTGGCCATGTATAAATGTAGAATTGGGCTAGAGTAGAGAAGGATTTCATGGGCTGCGGCTCATCAATGGTTGTCAGATCTCTGGTATGGTGGTTATTTTCATATGATTTACCACTATACTACCATTGGCAATTGGACATCAAATAGTGTACTGGAAAAAAAGAAAAAATGTTTGGCAATACCTAAAGCGAAGAAAACAAGTTATTACATTGTTTATAGACCTTACACTTGAGCATTTGTTTATTGGTCTGAGTCCATTTAGGTCTTCATATGTCATATTAGGTGTCCAATAAATCTGTTTCTTCATCACATGAAGTGATTCTCCTACACAATATGTGCTAATTGTCCTGAAAAAAAACCTACAGTGTATACATTGTATACACTTGACCACTCCAATAATGACTGCTATATGGCAGCTCTTTGTAAACATACTTTGAAAACAAATCAGGCTCACTGACTAACTATTGCAAAGTAAGAAAGTTACAGAAATAAGGCATCTCAAAGGTTTTTGCCGTACTATTGTGCCCATCAACGTTCACAAAGCATTAACTAGTCCCTGCCGTGCAACTTTCAGGCTGTACAGAGGTTGAGAACTGCGTGACTTGCTCTAACCCAGGCCCGCTGTGCAAGGCGTGCCCCGTGACAACAGTCATCTCAACTGACAGAACCAAGTGCATCGGTAGGTGCTGACAACATGCCTGGAGCGTTGATTGGCTGGCCATGTGTTTGACCTTTCCTATTTATTGATATGCAAGAAAAAGTGTACAATTCTGTCATTTTAACTTGTGAAAAATGTCCAGTACGTTCATGCAAATATATCGGACGTTCCTACCACTGGAAAAAAAACACCGAATTATCTTAATACTAGTCCGTGTATTGTTTACAATACTCCCTTGTACGTGTGATGTGGATATAATTTATACATCCGATACAATTTACTCCTTAGCCCTATTACTATATGAGCTGTGTGTTGGTTTTAGACTGCTCTCTTGGCTGTATACAATGCACGGCAAACGAGGAGGAAGTGACAACATGCACAGAATGCGCACCCCACTACTTGTTGAAGGACGGCGCCTGTGTGGGTAAGTGATCGTTACCCGCTATGGAGACTGTCGTTCATCATAAACAGATTCAATGTGATTATGTGTTAGCATTGGCAATTGGTTTAAATAATATTATGGAAACTGTGAGTGGAAGTTTCGGTGTCATGGAAACTTTCATGCCTTATTCACCGGAAAATCGCTTGGTGGGGAAGTCGGCGCAAGTCTACAATGTATTGTGTAATGAAATCCGAATTATGCGATGCATTTATAATGTATTGACTCCAGATTGCGGCGTCGGCTGTCTGGAGTGTCACGTGGCCGATGGGGATCAGATCGTCTGTGACGTGTGTTTGGCGTCTGGCTACACCCAGGACACATCCCTGCCCGCCCAGCCATGTCGAGGTAGGTGGTTGATTGAAATGATTAGCATACTGCTTCGATATGTGTTTCCCAGTGCAGAGAGAGAAGTTTGAAAATATATTGTTAGGAATAAAATCTGTACAACTTTAAGAATTCATTAAAAAAGAAATTAGATGACATGTCCTCAAGACACTCTCTCTTTTAACTACGACACATTTATTGCCATTTGGCATGTGTAGCAAAACCTGTAAAGTAGGCCTCCAGTGCGCGACTCATTGTAGCATGGCCGCAGACTATAAAATGACCTTACTTAACTGTAAGTTGCACTGGAGTAGGTTAGGTTCACTTGACTGAACACGGCTTGATAGGCTTAAGTTGTTGTTTATTATGGCCACTGTAGAATTAGGGAACTAGTACTCTTTGGTACCATATCTTAATAATCTGTATATCTTCGGTTCATCTTCTCCTTTTCTTTTCTTTAACCACTTTTTAAATCTACTCATACAGAAATTAAGATTTGATCTAATTAAGCACGCCTCTGGCCAATTCAGAACGCAGTAGTGACGATGACTTATGCTGGGGGCGAGGGGGGTCTCCTCAAAAATGGCTACGGGTGTGCCATTTCGAACGTCGAAACGGTATTCACTATTGTACTGATAAGTCAAAAGGGTAACCCATACAAATGGCACAAAGTGCTACCCGACAAAAAGGAAGACCCCTCACCTCCCGATGACTGATAGAATGATAAACTTAGCACCCTGGTTTATGCATACTAAATGTTAACCTAGTTAATTCAACCCTCACCATGCTGCGGTGTTTATTCTTCAGCCTGCCCAGACAACTGTGACACGTGCATCATACAGACGGACGGGTCCACTAAGTGCTTGGCGTGCACCACCTACCCCTCAGGGCAGGACACGGGTGGCTACTACCGCCGCATGTCTGACTACACGTGCCAGGTGGGTGGACTGAGGTAGAAACTGGGGGCTGCAACCCGGGGAAACGCATCAACAACACACAAACATAGTCAAGCATATAAACGTCAACACCTCCCCTCCACACACTTTTATATCAAATTGCGGGATTGCGGGTCTGGACAGCTAGTTCTATTCTGGCGACATGATTCGATGATATTTATGTATCATGCAACCTAACTTAAATCACTGACCACTTTCAATATTGCAGCCGTGCACCCCCGAGTGTCGAGAGTGCACTGATAACGGCTACTACAAGGGACGATGCACCCACTGCTTCGATGATTATGTTGTGTTCAAGGACCCAACAGACTACGCCCAAGACGGCACCAAATGTCTAAGTAGGAAACGCTCTCTGTACACTGTCAATGTCTAAGTAAAATATATTATCATATCAAAATATAAGGAGTCCTTCTCCAAGTCTATAGGGCTATATCACATGGCGTCTGCCGGGACTCAAAGCCTGGACCACTACCACTCTGGCACCTATTCAACAGGCATTAAGGCAGTCTAACATCTAAAGACATCTAACATTCTGGTCTCAATCGTATACCAACGACATTATTTAGTTTATAAATTGCTTCCGAGACTGCCTCTGTTAACTTTTATTACATGGATAATTTGAGCAAACAGTACCCTCCGCCCCATCACCACCATCCTGTACATGTTGCCATAGATTCTAAATTGCTCTGATAATCAACATTTAGGATAACTCGAATTTCCAGTATCTTTCTTAAGTTTTAGTTGAATGGATCGTGTCTCCCCATGTGTGGCAGCACTAAGAGCCTTGTAGTGTGTATTGTGTCTTTCAGAGTGTCCCGATAATTGCGCGGAGTGCTCTGGAGAACTGTTCTCTGGCTCAATCTCCAAATGCACTAAATGCCAGGATGACATGGGCCTCTACCTCAATGACGAGGGCACCTGCGTCCGTGAGTGCATTAGTGTACTGATTACACACGTTGCCATTTGTGTCATTACATACAGAGAACAAAACCATCATGCACTGTCACTAAACACGACTGATTGTACTATGAAATGAAAACACTGACTACCATGAGGAGATCCTAAAACAACATGCCTGACTACAAAGTGACTAGTATACACACGTCATCACTTCCTTTATCTTGAAAAAAATTGTTTGATTGTTAACAATGTGTTACATTTGTACTACTTTAGTCGACATTTAGACTTTATGAAAACCACAATTGGAATGTGCACAATGATTTGCCCAAGTTTCATGGTGATTGTAAAGTTTGTATGGTTTAGGAATGTATACATATATATGTGTGCTTCCGTGGCCGAATGGTTAGGGAGTTGGACTCGTGACCAGAAGGTCGTGGGTCGGGTCTGATGTTAAGTGTTGAGCAAACTTATTCCCCGAGTGTGTGAGTGATTAGCATTGCTTGGCGCTAAATGCCGATGCATACTATTCTGATTCCTTTTGAGGGGGTCGCTGAACTTTTTTTTATCAAGCTACAGTATATTTTTCAAATATTTTATTCTAGCAATTGTCCAAAAATGCAATGACTATGTAGATAAATTTTTCTTTAGTGGGGGAGGGTGGGGGGTGTCACTCAACTTTTTAAAATGTTGATGGGAGGATGGGGGAGCATTGGTTAACTTTTTCTTTGTCACAGTCCCAAAAAATAGACGACCCCCCGACATTCTTATTTATGATCGTTCCCTTATTCAATAAGAAAATCGTTCTTAAAAAACTACACTGTTGGACAAAGGTTTTGACCCGCGACTATCAATGCCAATGTTCAATGTCTTTTTAAGTTTCCCCAGTTTAGGTCTCTGTAACTGTGTGTTTCAGTATGCGAGCCAAGCTGTAAGAACTGTGACCACAACGGCCACTGCACGGAGTGCCAGTCGGGCTTTCGCTGGGAACAAGGCATGTGCAAAGGTAGGACCCAATAATGTCCCACCACAATCACGTGACAAGCATTATTTTGAGAAAGAATATTGTGTGTGTGTGTGTGTGTGTGTGTGTGTGTGTGTGTGTGTGTGTGTGTATCTGTCTGGCTTCACAAAGCCCTTCTGGGTATCATTTGAAGGGAGAGGGGCGCACTACTTAGGTGTGGGCAGCCCGCACAGCCTCCTCGGGGTCATATATCAGGGCCTCCTCGAGGGTTGTGGCTACAGGCGCCCTTCAAGTTCATTCCACTATGGAATTTTGTTGGAAGTACGAATTTTTGTAGGAATGTAGATGTAATGTGGGGAGGGTCGCTTGATTTTTGTTGCTTTTTACTGTAAGATAACCCTGTGTGCATCATTTCACAGCGTGCCCGGTATTCTGTAAGAGTTGTGCTGCTGATGACCAAAATGGAGGCTACGTGATCTGTGATGAATGTGACGCCAGTTTTACTCACAAGCCCGCTGATGATGTTACCTGCGATGGTGAGTCACGCGGTCTATGATAAATGATTTTAACATAGCCATATACATATAAGTTTATTGATGTCTTACCCTAGTCACAAGCAGTTATTCCTCTTGTGCTAGTATGTTACATACTTATGCAGCATCAGATAAAACAAGAGCAAGACAATGGTGGTGGTAACATCTATCGTAATAGGAAGTCAGTTTGTGAAGTTTACATAATTTCATTGATGTTTATCCAGTAAATCTCTGATGATTGTTCATTTCAAATGCACTGCTGTTAAAAGAACATCAGTATGCTTTAGTCGTTCTGTAATTGCTATGATTGCTAGTGAGCAACCAAATAAGTCAATTTATCAAGAAACAAAGCAAACCTGAAAAACAGTAATATGTTAATACATGTATTTAAAGAATTTATTGGATACCAATAGAAACCAAAGTTAACCATTTTTTGGCGAGACTTGTTGTTATCGCAACAACTTCATCGGGCCGAGATTTTGCACTCGGCAAAAATAAAATAAATTCTTTAAATCATGAATAAAGAAACCCAGGATGAATCAAACATACATTCAGTTAATACATGTAGTTTAAAATACTCTCTATGAGAGGTTGACTTTTTAAAAATTTACTCAGGTGAATAAAATTTTGTATGATTGTATTTTATACTTTAGTTTGGTGGATGTGATACTTTAGTTTGGTGGATGTGATATAGAAATGCTAAAATATAATGAAAAAATTAATATTTACGTATCTTTAGGTATCTTGTTTTTTCAAAGCAGGCGCAAAGAATAGTAGTACAGGATAACCACTTCATTAAGACAAGTACAGAACTGAATCACCTTTTCTAAGAAAGAAATAAGAAAAAAATGTCACGTGTCATAAAAAATCTAAACAAAATGAACCTCTCATAGAGAGTGATTTTGAAATGCAATACTAACATAGAAAGAGTTGCAATTCCAGAATGCCGCATCAGCAACTGCGACAAGTGCCTGAGAGACAGTGATGGCTTCAGGTGCACAAAGTGCAAGGACGGCTACATGCTGGACAGTGGAGCCTGCACAGGTACACGCTTACATATGTAATATTCATTATAACTATCGCATAACTTCATCTTTAAGGAAATTATACACAATTCACGGGCAGATTGGAATCAGATTGGCTTGTTACAATGTCAAACGTAATGTCAGTAAGAGTCAACTTAGCTATCTGGATCTATAACTGTCGCCTTTGTAACAGTATTTTCATTCTTTTGTGACAGCATGCCCCAGTAAATGCGTAACATGCACCAAGAGCGCTGGTGTCATGCAGTGTAAAACGTGCATCGAGGGACACGTGCCCGACTCCAGCGGCACCTGTGTCAGTAAGTAGTATGTCGGGGTCTATAGACCTCAGCGGGGTGCCATAGCCCACCTGGGTTGGTAAGTTCAACTGGCGCGAACACAGACTAGATTGCCATACCACTATGCTGTTTACTTCAACATAGCCATATTAACAATATGAGATGGTATCCAAGGAGCCTAGGAAACATCCTATGACTTAGTAAAAATCCAACCAAAGAAGGTTTTGTTCTAGGACTAGTTCTTTTTCTTTTAGTTATTCATTTGTTTGTTTGTATGTTTATTAATGTATTTCTAGTCTTAATCTAGACAAAATTGTGTTTACACCAGTTACACATATAAAGGATTAATGTGAGTAAATTATTCTTGCATTGATTATACGTTTACTGGTCACTCGCATTCACGTGAGGTTGTAGGAGACAAATTCTACAAAGCGATCAAATACAATCATAGAGTAAATACAGTGCATTGCAATGATACATTGACTCTCATGAAAGGCCGCTGTATGTTTCAGCGTGCCCGGATGAATGCCAAGTTGTAGGGTGCAAATGGGACTCCGCCAACTCTGAATCTATGTGCGACAGCAACCTGGATCCCTCATGTGATCCAGGGTACACGGATTCGCTGTATTCAGCCATGTGTGGGCGTATGTAGTGCCTTCAAATATGTTTCCTTTTATATTTTTTTGATATTCTTGTCTGCTACATTTTAATATAAAAATCAAAGTTTTTAAAAGTTTTGAAAGGATTTTTTTCTAGACTTAAGTCTCCTTTAAAAAAAAACACTATTTTATTTCAATATTAATATTGTAGACTAATTCTGAACAATTTGTTTGTTTAGTATACATTGCCTTTAAGCAACTGAATTGCAAAAAGGTGATACAGATTATAAGCATCTTCTATTTTAGCGTGTCAAGAGCATTGCATAGATTGTGATTGGGATCCTGCAGGAGACATTCAATGTAACCAGTGTGAGGCAGGATATTTTCGCCCGACGGGCAACAACGAATTATGCACAAGTAAGTATAGCATATTCCTCAAGCACAATCGTCCCGTCAATATTATTAGAAATAATACATATTCATGAAATGTTTACATTATTTCTATAGGCCTACATGTTTACATATATTATATTCGATGTAGAGAGTTTTACAAATACTTCACAAGCCAACGTTGTGTAGCAGGGTGTGGTACATTACACTTTTGCGAAATCGCATTTGTTGCGACAGGTTACTTACGACTTGTCAAACTTTCTTGGTCCTTATCTTATTGTCATGGTCGGGATCATGTCTGGGCCATGTCTGATGTCTGGACCACGTCTCAACCTCATCAAAAGCAGGTCGTAACATATCTGAATCTTGTCCGGATATGAACTTTTCAAGTCCAGGTGTGGTTACGACTAGAACTAGATAATGGAATGGGGGGAAGGGGGTAACACAGCAACACACACACATACACACACGCACGCACACACGCATGCAATAAGTATTAATGATTCAATTACTTTACAGTATTCACCTGGGCATGGTCACATGGGTTAATTTAAACCAAATCATCTACTAGTAGACATTTCTGTATTTTCTATTTTTTTTACAGTAAAATGTATTTTACTGTTTATCAAATCCCAGCCTGCGGTGAGAGAGACTTGACGTCTGCAAGCGGCACATTTACCAGCCCCAACCACCCCAACGAGTACGCCCACTTTGCAGTGTGTGAGTGGACCATAACTGTGGCTACTGGCAAACGAGTGCAGCTCGACTTGTCAGCTTTTGATTTGGAATCTTGCACTGACTGCAGTTGTGATGGCGTGGAGGTATAGTTAGTTGAACTGGCATACTTGCATATTAGTTATATCTAATTATTGCTGTGATTTTATCAAGGATATGCACCATGCACTTTCTATGAGAGGTCATTTTTTTTCGTGAATGATAGTTTGTATAATTGGTAATATATTTTGATGATAAATGTTATGATATAATGATTATCTATTTTTTATATATTTTTATGAATCTTGGTTTTTCAAACTTCCTACGAAGCAAATGGTATTAGTACAGAAGAATTTTGTCTCTCAAGACCAATACAGAAGAACCACTATTTTATAAAAAAAATAAGCCTCATGTAGAGAGTGTGCACCATCTTTGATCTAATTCCTCCATTATTGGCATTGTCTTATTAGTATATTGGTCTGTGAATCACTCGATGAATACATGCATTATAGGTTTGAATTGAGCCATAGCATTGACGTCTGTATCTGTCTGGCGTATAAAAATAGTGGATAAATATAGTAATTAAGTTGGTCTTTTAATGCCTGCACGTCATTTTCCCCAACAGATTAGAGATACTGATGCTAGTGGTCCTCTATTAGGAAGATATTGTACAGACACTGTGCCTCCAGCAACATTTTCGCATTCGAACACGATGTATGTGAAATTTTACTCAGATTATTCACAAGCATTCAATGGTTTCACAGCTGATTATCAAACTGGTAAATATATAAATCATAAGTGTATTTCAAGTGGCAGATCTAAAATTTTCCGTGGGAGACAACTGCAGCAACACATTAAAAATGCAGCACAATTTTGGCTGCGTAGGGACCATTGGCTATGGGAGGAGGGACCAGGGATGGATCTGCCACTGTTTTGATCAAAGTACCCGCTTTTGTAGCAGTTAACAAATGAGTCAAATGCAAGTTCATGAAACTATACTTTATACTAGTGTATGCTGATTTCCTGTATATGAAAAACAGTAGGGCCTACCGTAGTAAACCTCATTAACACAATTCTGATTTGGTTGGTAATGATGTGTTTAATTAAAAAAAATCATGTTATGTTTATGAATGAATATGTTAAATTGTATATACCAGTGGAACCATGTGCCATCGCCAACTGCCTTGCCTGCGAGGCGGATGTTAGCACGTGCACCACATGTTTGGATGCCCACTTCCACGCGACCAGCGGAACAGAGGCGTGCATAGGTACTCACTCTTCCTGGCTACAGTGTACACTAGCAATTGTTGACGCATGCACCTAGCCCTCGCTCCTTGTAAGTAGTAACACAATAACCTGCTGGCTGGTATGCACTATCATGGAACACAATAAAGACCAAGACTAAGACTAAGAATGTGTCCATTAAGGTCTCACACCACATAACAATTATTAGATATTTTCACATATATATGTGGAAGGTCAAAAGCTGACCGATTTAAAATAGAGACCATTGCTTATTACAATCAGAACATAATCTTTCAAACGACATGTCAATTTCGAAAATGGATCTGTAAGATTAAAAAAAATGAATATGAACTTATCTTTTGCACAACAATGAGGGTTGCTTGCAACAACGACTAGGTTGACTGCGTTATTACTATCAATTGCTATCAGCATTATGACAATGTTTTTTCTGCTTGTGTGACAGCATGCCCCAGCGACTGTGTGGCATGCACCCTCACCGGAGGCACCATGGGGTGCGACACCTGCGCTGATGGATTTGTGGAAGACGCTAGTGGGGCCTGCGTACGTAAGTACAACCCATTGTATATACTGTGTTGTGACTTTAGTTTTTTTTGGATTGACTATTGCCATTGCATCTTGGGCTTGATGTGAAATGGTCTACACTGGTGTCCCGAGTTAGGATGCAGGTGGCTACTGTGGTATCTTGGTGCATAAGGATGTGAAATCAGTTCATTTTACCCTCTAGCCACTAGTGTAAACAGTAGTAGTCACTTCCTACTCTGGTGTGAAAAGGATAGTATTACTATACCAGAGGTATATATGGCTGATCAATATTCCAGGATTTGGGTTCAGGGAACCAGGGATAGCATATAAGAGCTGAGATATCCTGGAGAACCAGTTGGTTAATGGCTGTTTTGGTCTCCAATTTGGTATGTTAAATGGCAGACATGTGGACCAGTGCATTGGGTGTGAAAATTGACTTTTCTGTTATTCTGGGTAACCAGTGATAGTATCTTAAGGTCGACGTATCCTGGTGAGCTTGTGTTGTTAAATCTCCTTCATGGTATCTGAATTTGGTGTGAAAATGGGCAGATATCGGGGTCCGATGTACTGGTTGTGAAAATTTGTCTTTTTCTGTTCTCTTGGAAGAACAGAATATTTGAATGTTGTCTTGGTGTCACTTGAACTGACTATGTCAGATCTGGCTTTGAGGCACCGGCTTTTCTTTTGTAGACTTTGCCAGGCAGTTCTCATGCTGTTTCCGTCTTTGATTAAGAAGCTACAAGGTGTCTAGCAATTATTTTTGGACGTCACTATCTACAGGCAATTGTTGCGGAAATTGAGGATTTTTCCAGTTTTAGGGATAACAAAATCTGTAGTTCCCCAATTTTTTCATACATTTAAAGTTTTGATTATTCTATATCAACGCCAACAGCCCAACTAGCATGTTGCATGATATAGTTATTTGTCTATCCTTTTCATCTTTCCCTCTCATTTCTGTAAGTCTTCAGCAGGTATATGAATGGAACATATTGTACAATGTGTTTCATGTTAAGGTTTGTGTACCTTAAATGTAGCTTTGAAGTGTTCATACTTAAGTAAATCTCTTATGATCTTAAATGATGTATTACATGTTATCTTAGATATCTATATACAGGATCTCAATAAATTTTACAAACGATTTTACTCCGTCATGTGCTACTTTAACTTATTCTTCTTAAAGTCATGATTATGCAAATAAACCATGAATGTTAGTCCCACAAATTTAAAAAATTAACAACAAAATAATCTGAATTGTTAGCTTGTTTGTTTGGGTAACTCCAGAGTTTTCCAAAAAGGCTTTATCCCCTTGGTCATAAACACAACGGGCACAGTGCATAGGCAGATCCAGCGGGGGCGCAGGTGGTGTGCACCCCCACTTTTCCACCAAAATACTTCATTCTTATAGGGTCTTTTACACGTCTGCCATCAATCGCATGGACGAAACCCATAAAACCCTGAAATGTGCCCCCCTCCTTTTCTAAAAACCTGGATCTGCCATTACAGTGATAGAAAGTGTGATCGTATTTCACGGAGCTGTTTAAATTGGTTCTGTTGATTGACAGGACACCAGCAGGTTATAATGTTTTACAAACCATGTAAAATTCGAAAATGTTTTAAATAAAATATAATATGAACTTACTCTGGGTGCGAAAATGAAGGTTGCTTGAAATAAGGAATAGGTTGACTGTGTTACTCTTGAGGTGTTACTACAATAAATTGTCCTAATCCTGACGCTATCATCATTTATGAAAATCTTTTTTGTTTTCTTTTTTTTCCTTTTTAATCAATGTATGAATTACATTATAAAAGTTATATTACATTACAAAACACTACATTGTTCATAACTACAACTTTCATTACATTACATTATCAATTTTAATTAAAAAATAATTACAATTTACATTATGCTATTAATTTTAATTTGAACATAATGAGGGTTGCTTGCAACAATGACTTGGTTTACTGCATTATTACTATCAATTGGTAACTCAATTGGTATCAGCGTTATGAAAATGTTATTTTTGTGTGTATGACAGTGTGCCCCAGCGACTGTGTTGCATGCACCCTTACCGGCAACACCATTGGGTGTGACACCTGCGCTGATGGATTTGTGGAAGACGCTAGTGGGGCCTGCGTACGTAAGTACAACCCATTATATATACTGTGTTGTGACTTAAGCTTTGTTTTGGTTGACCCGGATTAAATACTGCCATTGTTTCTTGGGCTTGATGTGAAATGTTCTACACCAGTATCAAAAGTTAATCTGCAGGTGGCTAGTGAGGTATCTAGGTTATATGGGTATGAAATAAGTTCATTTTATCCGTAGCCACTCTTGTAAAAAAGTAGTGGTCACTACAACTGATTATACTCTTGTTGTGCGGGGGTAGGAGTGGGGTTGGGGGTGGGCATGTGTGTGTGTGTGTGCGTTTTTAATACAAGCTCACTATTTGCCAATTTGATTCCTTCCTTCAAAGCAATTTCCCCCCATTTGATGCCAATTTGGCTATTAATTCAATTCACATTAGGTTGTTTATTTCCCACCACTACATTGTTTGGTGTAATTATGGTAAAATCACTTGAATACATGCTTGTTTCAACGGTGAGATGGTCAGAGAAGCAATAGGATATTTAATGGAGGATCAAGACAGCCAGCTAATCTCCTGATTGGCTCATGGAAAGGCTTGGGCACTTCCGGCAGTATTGCTTATATACTGGATCGTAACTGCCAAAAACTCATAATGACCTTGGAGACCACTGCGTGCCCAGGGCGGTAAAAGTGGGCCGATAGTACTTTTTATTATACATGACAGACGTAGTAGCGAACTTCCACAGTACACCTTGGCAAATACGTCATTACCTGCCGCAAACAGCGCACATACACAGAGAAAAATATACATACCGACAAAATGTCCACACTGTCGGTTGTAAGTAAGATGTATTTTAAACCTTATAAGACTGTCCCATTAATGGTTAGTGAATTTCTTTGCTTTCCTCTCTGTTTCGGCAGCCTGCCCGGACCACTGTAGCGGCACGTGTGAGTACGATGAAGAGCTGGACAGTGTCGTCTGCGCCTCCAATGACGCTTGTGAAGATGGCTATGGACGCAAGGCCGGAGACAAACTGTGCTACGGTAAGACTTCCCACATCAACAGTGTTGCTATACATGCTTTGTCAGTCACTTCTGCTGAGTTGTCTAAATGAGTTTAACCACACAAAAGAAACAACACTAGATGTGTAAGATTATACACCAAAATGATAAGCAGGCGGCAGTAACATGCTATAATTTAAGCAACGGTTTGCAGATATCGCTGAAACATGTAGTTCCATGCAACACTGCATGGCATTCTTTGTTTCTCTGATTTCAAAGATTTAGTAGTAGCAATGTACAATGGCTGGAAGTTTGTAGTAACAATGTACAATGCCTGGAAGTTTGTAGTAACAATGTACAATGCCTGGAAGTTAGTAGTAACACTGTACAATGCCTGGAAGTTAGTAATCTGTACAATGCCTGGAAGTTAGTAATAACAATGTACAATGCCTGGAAGTTAGTAGTAACAATGTACAATGGCTGGATGCTATCAAAGTGTGGCTATTTTGAGCAACTAGTCGTCAACATGCGAGCAATGAGAATATTTCACCATGTCTACTACATCCCATACATAAAATATGTGAAATAGTGATATTTAAAAATCTTTTTTGCATGCTATACCACTGAAATTAAAAAAGAAACATTGTACCAACACATTGAAGTTTTGTCAAAATACATTCCTGCTGATACATTTATCTAACGTGACTGTGTCTGTTTAGCCTGTCCGGCCAACTGCAAAAGGTGCACGGCGGATGCGGAGGACGTGCTGGTGTTCGACGTCTGCATTGAACCGGACTACACGATCAACAGAGACGTCTGCGCAAGTACGTGGATACTACCACTTATCATACTGTATAACACAATTATTTTGCGTCTCATCATGGTTCCGGACCTAGACCAATCCTAGCCATTGAATTATCAGCAAGTGTGCAATTTCTAGCGCCAGCACAGCGCTAGCGTAGCTGCTGGTGGAGAATATTGTTTTAGGTTTGGGTTTGACATTTGCCAAATGGTTTCGAATTGAAAACGTCTACTTCTTCTTCTTCCTTTTCATAATCGTTAGGCTCCTGTCGGATATCGCAGCGATGAGTGAAAAGAAACTGAATGTTATGACCCCAAAGTTTCTCACTCCTCTAAGTACATGTATGCAGACTACACGAGGCTATTGGTTATCGGTCTTTGGTGTTTATACGACTTTACGTTATACATTATACGTTATATATTGTATTTGCAGTGTGTTTTTATTTGTTCAATGTTTCAAACTCTGTTTAAGTGACGTCAGTCATGTGCACTAACAACCCGTTGAACTGGGGCCATTATTAATTGCCAACAAACATAAATGTTTAGGTTTTGATATAAATGATTTGAAGGTAAGTACATCACATGACGGAACAAATTGTTATTTACCCTCAAGGCACTAGGTTTGATAATTACTAAAAGTAAAGATTTCGAGACTCTGCTGTTTCATTATTTCACCAAGCACACTCTTTGTCCCTGGAATTTGTCAAAGCATATATAGCCCCATGATGTCCCTGCTTGTAGGCTTCCCGACTTTTTAACTCGTATGGTAAACGTTCATTCATAGTATGTTATTGAGTAACATTTGAGTATTGTTTCACTTGGTATGATAGGGTGTCCCAGAAACTGCGCAGTTTGCACACACAGCGAAAGCACCACAGTTTGTGACGTCTGCACTGATGGATACGGGTTCGACACAAACAAGAACTGCATCAGTGAGTACACTATATACATAACACCACCAGCCATGCATGCCCTCCTATGTGGTCACGTCATTGTCCGATTTCAGTAGTCATCAAGCGTAGCACAAAGAATTCATAAACATAACCATAAGGCATAATATCATAATCATGTCCACAAAATGACATTGTTCTAAACATCACCCACTATACTACAACACTGCTAGGTCTTTAACAATGATGGCACCATGTGCCCTGTTCTCTGTTCCTCTCAGAATGCCCCGCCAACTGCCTGGACTGCTCTGGCTCTGCTTGCAAGCAGTGTCAGCCTGGCTATGGCCTCGCTGGTGACCGCAAGACGTGTGTAGCATGTTCCAGCGCTGCCTTCGAACACTGTGCCCTGTGTACAAACATTGATGCCGCCTCCAGCAAGGCCAACTGCACGGCGTGTGTGGAAGGCTACGTCCTGGAGGACGAGGTGGGCCACCTCAGCTGCACATGTAAGTTTCATTGTCGGTATTGAAGGCAAAGGGTTAGCTTACATGATGTACTCAATGACCATCTACTGGTGGGGTATCGTTTGTTTCCATGATGGGTGGTCAAGAAATCCCACATCCATATGTTTAGGTAATATTTCCCACATATCTCGGTTTTGAGGCTTTTCCCCACTTGCCATAGATTTGGCCATCCCTCTTCCCACTTTCTTGAAACCTTTACTCTCACACTCGTTTTTCGGCTTTTATTGTGACATCTCACTTTCTTATATTCAGCATTTAGTATATATTTATTCATTTGCCATGTACAAGACTCTGAAGGTAATATACAACAATAGCTGCGAGTTACCACTGGTCATTTATTTACTGCTCACTGGCCACTCATGGGCGATCCACGAGGCTTTGCTGACCACACATTTGCCGCTCACCACTCGTGACCACCCACTAGTCACTCATTGACCCATTTTCCCACCTATTCCAGCTACCAGCTCACTGAGCTGTGGTGGGGGGACTGCCTACGACAACGATGCTGAGTGTTCGGTCTGCGCAGAAACCTTCAACATCACCGAGGACTACAAGTGCGCCAGTGCGTATTTATGCCGCATGAGCTAAACAAAAGGCTAGATTTGCAAGATGCCCCAACAAAACTCTGATTATCAGATGTCAAGATATGTCAACCTGACATCTGATAGTCATCAGAGTGATCAACAGCGTCATCCTTGTGTATTTAGCAGTATAAAGTGTTTCATTAAAATGCGCTTATAACATCTGATAAATCTTACAACATTTTGTTTGTATATATTGCTCATGTGAGTATTTAGAGCTAGCTGCTTACCTTCAAAATATTTTCTAATATTTATTGGCCAATAATTAACCGAGCAATATGGTGTGAACCATCTGGACGCTTACTTCGGGCACTATATGTGTACATATACATTGATGTAAGCCACATTTTAAAAAATCCATTCTCTTGCTAAAACACTGATCCCAAACTATGTTTGAGGTGTCGGTCTGGAGATGATTGCATGTCCTATGCATTTCATTAGAGCGTAAATTAACTAAATATCTTAGATACTTAAAGCATTGAGTGTGTTGCATGCTACATGTTGTCAGTCTCAATTTATTACTAAACTAGTTACATGTTTGCATTATGCTGCTGTTTTATTGTTGGCACTTTTATATAACTGTTGCGTTGCCTTACCTGCATGTTTGCGTCATATGTTCTGGCTCAGAGGCATGTTTATAAATTCGACTCAATAAAAATCATACTGAAATCTTATGTCTGTTTGTTTTTAGCTTGCAGGTTCTATAATATAATAGGCAAAGTAGTTGTAAATTTGTTTTATTCTTAATCCAGGCTTCTGATGTGTCAATAATAAACAAGCGTGCACTACTTCTAATCAGATTTTACTAAATACGCTTCTCTAACATGCCAGAACAGCCCATATATTACATTTTCCCTTTCCCCTGCCACTAAAATTTGGACGGTTGGGGAATTAAAAATTCGAGTAGTTGTAAAAAACATTTGTTCAAGGCGGATTCCTGTTGAAGTACTAAATGGTGTATATTAATGAAAAAAGGGGAAACAAGAAATGGAATACTTTCCCCCCCCGGCCCCTCCCGCAAAGTTTCTAATTTGACTTGACAATTATGACAGAGCTATGCTACTCGTGCGGTGACGTGGATGCTCCCGTGGGGGTGGACAAGGACCGCTGCACCATTCCCGTGGACGGCGGCGTCAATGCCACCACCACAGCCACGCTCGTGCCCTGCTTCTCAGGCGTCTGCTATGTGAGTCACAGCACTTACATCAATACATAGTGTATGATGGACACATCTGGACATAATATTATATTTCAATTCATCTGTTTTTTTAATCTGTTATTCTAACCTTTTCTATTATTGTTTTTATGATGCATGTGCTGACAGTCATGTGATGTTTTAAGTAGACCTACCCCATTGTAAATGTAAATGTATATGTGATATTATATTCTTTTTATATCTTGATTGTACATGTTTGTTTCTAAATAAATCTAATCTAATCTAATATCTCCTTCCAACCAAGCCCTTCACACCCACTAAGCTCTGATGAATTTGTGAAAGCACAATGCTTTTAAAACTATAAATGATAAGTAGCACAAGACATTCTTCGAGCAATTTATTCGCCTGTAGATTCAATGTACAGACAGCTAGCTATAAGCCAACATTCAATAACAACTGTAGTCTTCCTGGTTCTGCCATCTGATCTCTTGCTCTATCGTGTCATGAGTAGTAGCACATCGGAGTCTACAGATTACGACTTACCACCCGTTGTGATCTGTAGACCCCGACATACTACTGCCATGATCTTGCCTTACTTCCCAGCTCGAAAGTGCATATATTATCCGTCAAACTTATAAGTTTTTCCTACATAATTGTTTATCAATTTCATCAACAAAAGCTTCTCCACCAGTGCATGTCCAGTATATCATATTAGATATGTGCATGCTATATTTCTCAGGCGATGAGGAACGCTGCTGGGCTTGTGGCTGCCGGCTGCCTGCCACAGGCAGCTGGGGACTGCACGGGGCCCATAGCCCTGGGAGAGACATGCTTCGACAATGTTACACTGTACGTAATGCTTTCTTTTTTGCAATATAATTCTTTGTTGAACTTCTTACATCTATCTATAGCTCATTAGGTAGCATAGCATCTACTAAATACCTGTTTTCTCTTGTCCATCTCCGTCCTTCACTTTCGTTTTCCTTCTTGTAGATGTGGCCGTTGCTGCACCACTGATTTTTGCAACTCTTTCGTCACTGAACTGGATGGTATCCCAGACGCTGCCCACAACATGGCCGCCAGCCTGCTGCTAATTCTAATTAGTGGCACCGTCCTTGTGGCAGCTTTTTGAACTAACTACGCCAACTTTGTGATTTGCACTACGTGAACATTCCTTAAATAGTTTCGATCTAATGAATCATCGGTATACCTTTAGATCTTCCTTTCTAATTAAGACATTTTGACTTAAAGAGGCATTTTACTTGCAATTATTTTATATACATGTTTGCTGTGTTAGGAATATATCGATATATTATCAGTCTAATTGAATTTTTAACTTATATTTTAGGATTGTGTTATTGTTTTAATACTCATATCTTGTTTAGAGCTTTGGAACATTTTTAATGGATAGCGTGCTCTACAAATGTATTTATTATTATTTGTCATTATCAGATAATGTTTGCCACTTTTATGCGTTTTGCTTAATGCACATGTATCTATTTATATTCTATATGCAATATCACAAGCACTTGCTCATGAACATTGCCCGCACTGTAATGAACACCTGATCACATATGCAGATCCAGGGGGCGCAGGTGGTTTGCACTCCCCCTTTCCCCACAAAAATACTTCATTTTCATGTTGTTTTTTTGCATATGCACCATCCACGCGCACGCAAGGAAACCACGAAATCCCTTAAGTACGCCCCCCCCCCTTTCCAAAAACCTGGATCTGCAAGGGGATCAGTTGGGTCTGTTTACTTTCAACTATATAGGAATTCATATTTTTGCAATGTAGTGGTGGGAAGATTGTTGGCTTTTTATTGCACTTTTTTTAGTATTCAACTTTTGACAAATACATTCATGTATAATGTGTAGATATTTATTAATCTAAATATGAAATTAAATTTTATCTTACAACACTTTTAGATATCTTAGGATCTATCATTGTGCATTTTCATTCTTAATATTGTATTTTTAAGGTCCTATATTTTAATATTTATTCATTGTTTTTAAGCTATTTTTTGGTTTAGTAGAACATGTATTTCCCTGTTGAGGACACTCACGTGTTGACTGATTTTAATAAATTAAATGAAATTATTCTTCAAAGTCTATTTTAAATTTCAAATTTCCAAATTAAGTCTCCCGCCACAGAACAAGATGTAATAACTAACATATAGACCATATGCGATGTCTAAAATTAAAACAAATTTCAAAATTTCAACATTCATTAAGTTCTTTGCACCACAACGATCAAAATAAATTATAAAATGCAATTATAACAAATATTCACACAATGTTTTTTTTTAGAAAGGTCGACCTCCCTTAGAGAATGTATTTAACCATTATTTATTTGTGAAATGGACTGGCTCTGTAGACGGGTCCTGTGTTTTGTGCGCAACTAAACACAGGCCCATGTAGTTTTGTCAAAGATCCATGTTAGTTACTGGTCCTTTTGGGCATACTTCGAATTCAGTACCCTAGTGATATTTTCTCATTCATCATATCTTATAATAAGAACATATGAACTGGCAAAATTTGAATTGAATCCCAATTTCCAAAGAACATGCTGATCAGGGGCCGCCTGATGTGATTACGTAATCTCCTTGACTGGTCAATCACCATGGTGATAACATTAGGTTTGAGGTCACCAACACATTCCGCAGCTTATAAGACTAGTCATTTTTGATAGCAACACTGAGAAACCTTAGAATAAAAGTTTGCCTATCTTTTAGGTCATGCACAGAAATTCTCTCTTTATTTGCCACACTATGAAATCCATTGTGTGGCTATTTGAATTTTGTAAATTCATATATAACTACAGTAGAACCTCTCTGTATAATAAGACAAGTCAAGGAGACAATCCCCAATTTAATAGTTTCAACGGAGAAGTGGTCTCTTTATAGAGGTTCGCTCTGGTCTCTTTAAGGAATGTTATGGTCATTGGACTACACTAACACATTTGTACTAGATATGTCAATTTTCACCAATATTGATATTCGAAGCTTCGGCCGTTTTGAGGTCCGAAGCTGAGGAAGCTCATCACCAATTCTGGGTTCTATTCAGAACCATGTATCAATAAACGATTGATAGATGTTACCTTGCTAAGGCAAGATGCGGGTACCGGAGTCCAAACCTTTAAGCCACTACGGATTTCACTATTGATACGGGATTAATTATTATGTACTATTGACCCAAGCATACGTGGTTGGTGGTCAATTAAGGCAGAATTCTGTATCAGTATCATCACTGGTCAATGGTATTGATTGAATATGTGTAATAAGCTTTTAACGGTCGTGATGTTCCCTTTGTCCAGCAACCTATACAATTTGTGTAGCAGTATTGAGGTCTCGGTCTGTTGCATCACATTGAGGATGTTAAGTTAAACATCAAATAATAACATCTTTATTCAGCAATCAAGCGCCTATTTTGGAGCAGTATGCAAATTAGTTTAAAAGCAAAAATAGAAATACCAAATATTTATATAAATACATATAGATAATAAGAAATACAAAAGACAATTACAACAATTGCTTACAATTACATAAACTAATAGTTTACATGCAATAATAGATAGTTACATACAATAATAGGATTATATACACAAATTACAATATTTGCACATGGACTGGCAGCAGTGTAGTTTGTTAATAAATGTTTAGAAGATCTGTGCAGCATATATAACATCATGGTTTGTTATCATCACAATAAACGTTTATTTTATGCAAGTATAAACTTCAAAGAAAACCATTGAATAGCTATTGCATTTAAGTCTTAACACTTGGTACTTACTTTTCTGGATTTTATATGCAAGCACCTTACAAGAAACGCGTGATTTCGGATTCTTTTCAAGTAAAAGACAATCGCCATTTTGAAATCATCGGTTAAGGATATGTAACTGGAATCTCCTGCTGCTGTTTATGAACTGGAGACTTGTATACGGGACTTAAGTGTATATCTTTGGGAGAAGTGAATAGAGTCAACATGTCAACACACATGTAAAGTATCCATAGTTCCATACCCACACTACATCCACAAGCCTTTCCTAAAATAAAGGGATTTTTGTTCATCAGCTGTATTTTATGTTTTCTATGCACCCATCATCGTAACATGTCACAGATACAGAGACTGGTCTTGTAGAAACCATTGAGAAGATTTTTCTCCTTGTAAAACTGTTTTCCGGTCACACCAAGCACATTTAAAAGAAAACTAAAACCAATAACCATCAAGGAGGCAATACAGATACGTGTGCTGAAGCAGGTCATGAGCAGGGACGAGTGGGCCTATCAAGTCTCAAATGTGTATAACAATGGCGAAATTCGTGTGGAGTTACCATGATATGCGCACAGAGAGGTTTAGAAGATCACAAAATTGTTGCTGAGACTGTCAAGCAGTAAGTAAAAAAGAATAGCGTTTTGATAAGATGAACTAATCATGTTAATTTATGGATTCCAAAATGATGAACACATTAAAAAAGAAATGAAGGCAGCATGATTTCATGCAGACTTTCAGATGAAATGCTATTAAGATAAAACCTATGTATAACCAATCAGTATGTCATGCATGCATACACATCTTTGGTGAAACTCCTCCTGGACGCCTTTCAACTTTGAAGAACATTTTTGCAACCTTGCTATCCAATGTGTTATTATAAGCATTAATCAAGAGTAGGTTGATGAGTGTCTGGTCAAATCTGTGACAGCCAGCAAACTTGTCCCATTGACGTGGCCCTTGGCACTTTAATTGAGATATAGGAGCAATGCATTCTCTCTGAAGGGCACACAGCGTGTAGGGCAAGTATACACGCTCAAACATCCAGTCTGTGAGGAACATCAAACTGCATCCAGCTTGGTACTGCTTGTTCCGTTGTAGCAATGTAACATCAGATGGCAGATACTCGTACATGCCTGAAGGGTACAGTTTTACAAACAGTCAATATTTGATTCACCCAAAATTGTTTATACCATTCAAATGAAACTTTTCTGTTAACAATGATATAAGTTGATGTTGATATGCGGCAAACATTTGATTTTGATTTATCATTATTCTTGTAGCTTATCAGAAAATAATCTTGGAGGAAATTGACAGTTTTACTATGCAATTGCAACGGACCAACAGTCTTTGATAAGAAATTACTTTTTTTTAGCGAAATGTTAAAAAAACACACCCACAGATATTAAGCTGCAGCAAAATCTCCAAACATTTGCTGTCCTTTCAGTCTACAGTTAGAATTTTTTTTAAAAAGAAAGAGCATCAGCTAGCTGTGACAATATCCATACACCGAGCGATTCCTGATAGCGTATACATATTGAAATACTTTGTGCAACAACTCAAAGTTGACATGTGCGAGACCTTGAACTTCCACCAATAGTCACCTAAGTACCCATGTTTGGTTTCTGCGAGATTAACTAGTACAAAATATCTTTTTAATATCCATCTTCCAGAATATCAGTAGAAAAAACATTAATACCCAAGGAATATTATACAAATGTTGTAATTGACTAATTTGCGTTAATTTCTTGGAAAATAAATGCTAAGAATTTTAGTCTACTGTATTTAGTTGCTTGAAAGTGTCACTTAAATAGTTGTATACCCGAAAAAGTAACTATGATCATTTATTTATGATGCTTGTTTGCTATATATGGCAAATAATAACCGCTGACTGTTAGAGTTTACATGTTGCAAATAATCAATGCTGATTTTGCTACAGATTGTCATATTTATCAAATGAGTCACCGGGAATTTACTTCTGCATTGGCCACGATATTCAGTAAAATTGTAAATATTGAAGAAGTATACCACGTTAAGTAGTGGTATATCTGTTATTATATCACTCTAATGCAACACCCCTTAAACCTTAAATGGTGTATTCTGATTGGTTGAGAGCCTCAAACAGATGGAGTATAAAATCCGATATGCGACACATCATCCGGGTACTCTTTTGAATATACCACACCTAATCCGGTTTCATTTTAATGACAGTGTTCGATTCGAATCTTCCCGTCCTGATAACGTATATTGGGTCGCATATCCAGGTGATTTGAATGATACCATGACATTTTCATCACAATCTATTTTGTTAGACACATTATATACATACATACTAACACTACACGCATATACTAAAATGCCAAGAAATTCAGACCACCAATAAAATATTGGTCTTCA
>CM032661.1:34127072-34154456 GCA_019095985.1 Streblospio benedicti
GCCTATCCTGTTGAATACAATAAACATATCTCAGAACATTAACTTGCATGTAAATCATAGCTGTCATAATTCAGTCACAACGGTGTATGTATGTGATAGTAGAGAGGTTGTAGAAACATATGCAAGTGTTTTCTATTCTGTTGCAATTTGTTCGGGTTACCCCGTGTCAGAGTGGATGCGCTGGAGTCAACTCTGCGTCATTTTTAGTTCGAAAAAAAATGACAAAGTCTGTCAAAAAAGGGAAAAATAGGGAAAATTAACACTTTCATCATCGAATCGATAACGCGATTCGCATGGCTCCGCAGCGGAGTCCGGGGCGGACTCTTGCAGACTCCGCGCCTCCTCCGTGGGGGCCCGCTACCTCCGCGCTATCTCCGCGAGCAAAAATGGCGCAGACTCCCTCCACTTCTCTGGAGAAGTGTAAATTTGAGTTCGCATGACCGCTCCGCGGGCGGTGGGATTATTGATTAAATTTCCTTTGATCTTCAGCTATGTATTATTTGTTTTTACTTTGGTATTTGGAAAATACTAACATGAACATTGTTGTAGGATAAACTATAAACTATAAAGTGGTTTGTTTCATTCAAGATTGTTCTGCATTTGTACTATTTGATGGTCATCATGTTATTAAAATTATTATAACATCACCAATGTTTGATATGTTGTCACTTTAAAAAGAAATTAATGTATGTATTTCTTGTAATTGCACGTGAACTTAAAATACTTGGACCAAATAAAAACATAAAAACATTATGTTAGTAATAGTTTTTCTTTTAAATAAAATTGTCTCAATAAAAATAATTAGTCACTTCTGGCCTCTACAATTAAATTCTGACTTGCAAGACCAGAAGTTCGCTTTTATACGCGCTACCTCCGCGCATGCTCCGTCGTCAAATTGATGTAAATATCCTCGCCGCGACGGAGTAAAAATCTCCGTCTGTTGGTCGGCGGATGCCGCCTTTGTTAAGCGGAAGTTCACCGGACTTCGCCGAAGTTCGCTGGACTTCACCAAATGACTTCGCTGCTCTCCGCAAGGAATTTTCCCATGTTATTTTGTCTTTCTGTCGCTCCGCCGGCGGAGCCTTCATGTCTCAGTTGGCGGACTCTTGATATTCGCAACAGTTCGCTGGCGAAGTCTTGCGATCCGCAAGAGTTCGCTGGCGGAGACATAATACTTCGCTTGACTCCGTCGGCGGAGCCATGGTTGTCTGGCGACTGTCAAGCCCAATTTCAGTTCGCCAGGGTTCGCAAGACTCATAATTTGACTCCGCCAGAGTCCGGCTATACACATTTTACACTCCGCACTAGCAAAAAACCTCTCCGCCTGACTTCGCTGCAGTGGAGGTCCGTGTGGGCGGGGTGTGTGCTCAGGGCTACTTCTCCGCCTGCGACTCACTTCTAGTCCGCCAGGAAGGAAAATTTTGCAAGAGTTTGAATTTTTTAAATTTTTCACACTTTGCGTGCTTAGGGCACGGAGTCCAGCGTTCCGCCTGTCCACTCTGACACAGGGGTTAGGCCCCTATATGGAGTAGAATGCCTGGCCTATTCAGTCACGACGGTGTTTACAATGTTCTATAACAATGTGCATGTTTATGGAATATTGACTGAATCATTTTTGATTATGTAGTAAATTTATGTCTGATGGGCTTTTAGTGGCCATCTTGGCGGCCATCTTGTCTTAAATAGCCCATAGTCGTAATAACGGTCAAAATATAATGAAAACATTCTCATTACAAAAGACGTGCGCAACAGAGGATATAATTCATTTGGTTTTTATGATGCTACAGCCCATGTTAAATGGAAGTCTAACATGTGACGGCCATCTTGGAATCCATCTTAATCCATGTAGGAACCAGACTTCTGCCAGGGTGGATCCACCCCTAAGAGCATTCACCACCCCCATCAGCTAGCTTTTGTGGCAACATTCATGATTTAATCACAAAATGAACGATTCTTCAGCTTAGCTCACCTACTATTATGGCTGATCAATGATCAATACATCTCAATGCATGTTTGTAAACACGCATACATGTAGCTTTTGAGCGGGCAGAAGCCAAAACCAGCTTTCTCATGTGTTGTTTTTAAACAAGGATAAATACGGATACATAAAAAACTGGTAAATATATTTGATTTAATGCAAAAAGAAAGCCAACTTTAAAATTTGACCACTACTGCTAACCTATTTAAACAATCTTACATGGGTATATAGCCCTAATCAGTACATTACGGGTCCGTTTTGACCTCAAAGTTGTACAATGTATATTTTAGTAGTTTTTGAATATTTTTATCCACTTGGTATGTGTTCTATTTCTTTTTTTAGTAGCTGTCACCCTATATATTGCGTTCATCAGGACTGACGATTATTTGATTTTGCTAACTATAAGGGATGTACATATGTAAAACGTGCTAACAATAACACGTAAGCATAAAATATAATAGTTTTATTCTTTGAACTTCACGGGAACATTCTCTTTTCCAAGCCAAAAACATCTGATTTAAAGATAATGCTCAGCCAAAATCATTGTTCTTCTGTAAAATGCAGTATCAATGAACAATGCCTTTCCCACTGCTAGTGTAAAGAAAATACTAATTATATTCAATGTATTTAATATTTATTACATCTTTAAATATACCATGCCGTCTTGTTAATTAAAACACATGATCTCGTAATGTTGTAATCGAATGATTTTACAGGGTTTTAAACGGCAGGCGCGAAAATCATTCGGTTGACATTTCTGCATTCAGGTGTTTTCTTATAGCTGGTCTGTTATTGAGTGGCATTTAAATTTCTATAGTTATTTTATTACGCTGTTTAAAATGAAAGAAACTTTCAGAATGCACAGAATACATCATATTGCTTCTATGAAAGCATACTTGTTCGGCCACTGAGCACAGCCTTTAAAAAACACATTCACACACTTCAATTCTTTACAACAGTGACAAAAAAATACGTAGTACTAAGTACTACTAATATTATATACAACACAATATGAATTAAAAAACAAGTAACAATTATGAAAATATGTGATTATGATTTGCGAAATGTGATCGTGTAAGTCTTGTTAAGAGAAACTATAGAACTATTGCATAAAAAGGTACAGTGTAAACAAGATGAATTATTGAATGAAAGTGTACACATTGGCAGAAAGAGGCTAAATATATAAGCAGAGCTATAATAAGATGAACATAAAATAATGAAAAATGGTATGAACCCACACGGTTATACATATAAGATTTTGTATTGTGGTCCATATGGAGCCTACGCCCTTTGACAACAGAAAATGCAGGGTGCACGGAAACAAAATGATTGAAGCCCTTATAGGAAATTCTCTGCTCATATCTTGCTGTTATCAAGAGTGAAATTGTTTTATTTGGTTAAACATAAGGCCCAATACGAGAGCAATGTTATTGCGGTCCGCACGGACCACAGACAAGAGTACTGAGAACACATGATTGCTTTAAAAATTACCTTCAAAATGTCTAAATATAAATATAACTTTATTTATGGCATTATCTGATACATTCATGACCATCACATGAATGTATTTGTAACAAATAAGATAATGAATGGAAAACAAAACTACATTAAAATGATTGTGGCCCAATGAACCCCTATTTTACTGATTAAGGTGTTTTTGTTCATCTACTGATGAGGGCTAAATATGTAGGCCTACATTTCTTCCGGGTTTGCAATTCTCTTGGTAATGACAGGCATTGATTATTCATCAGGAATCCTTCGTAGGTGTTACACTGTTGGACACCCGTTTTTTTGTTAGGGCAAGTAACTTTAACATTTAGCATTGCTTGCCATGATGTCAGATTACATTTTGTCATGGATTTTAACCACTCCCTGACCTTCAAATCCAGGATGGCCACCGTAATGAAGGTCAATAACGTATTTGGTGATATCTAAATAACTCATGCCTGTCTGGCAGACATCGTGTGAGCCCTGTGTTTGTTTCCGTAGATTCTATAGAACATTTCAATGTTTGTATTGTAGCCAAACTCGCCTCAAATAGGCCTCCAGTGCGCGATTCATTGTAGCATGGTCACAGACTATGAAATGCCCTTACTGTAAGTTGCACTGGAGTTTGTTAATTTTCCTTGGCTGCACACACCTTGATAGGCTTAAGTTGTTGTTTATGGCCACTGTAGGATTAGGGAACTAGTACTCTCTGGTACTGGATCTGAGCCGAACAGCGGCAGTTCTCTCTTAGATGTTGGGTGGGCAGCAAGTAGGGTTTGTCGACCTATTCTTCGGAATAGGCCCTCATTCCCTCTTCCGGAGGTTGGCCGGTGGCCTCCTTCCTCTCGTGGACTAAGTCTCGCGTGGTTGTGTGTAGGGATGCCTGAAGCACTGTGTGTCAGCACTGGTGCGAAGTCCTCCCCGTTTGGAGGCCTCTTGTGAAAACCAGGGGTGAACACAGTCTTGGCAGTGGGTAACCGGAACCGAGGCCGGGGCATACGTGTAGAGCTTTAGGACACAACGAGGAGTCATCTTGAGAACCGCAAGACCAACCCGGGATGTGCGTGGGACTTGTCTCCTCCCGTAGTAAACAGTGAGAAATTGTCAAGTTTATACACCAGATTTTTTAATGAAAATGTGCTAAACGTCTTAATTTTTCAGTTGGGATGCACTAGCTGTCCTCTTTTCTACATTGTATCCAATGCATACCTATCGTGGGAGAAAAACTTATAAAAAACATTCAAATATGTTCGTCGTGTGCCGCTGTGCGTACAGCATTGTTAGCTGTCAAATGCCATCATCGCCAACTCACGCACACACCACTGCGATTTTATAAACAACTAGAAAAACGTGTGTAAAACGTAAACAAAGGACGCCATGGCTGGTTTATTTGACGTGAATTCAGAAATGTTTTTAACTCCTTACATACATTTGTGAGAAAACTCTTTTGTTATTTAGGTGACGCCATTTGGGCATATTATTTAAAAACATAGTTTTAGCAATCCCCTGTCCACGTGTCAAAAATATGGAAAAACTAAACGTCGCTTGAGAATCCATCTGTTATACTGTTTCTCATTGTGAGGTTTCAGAATACAGTCAAAGAAAAATGAATGAAGATTACCTGTTTTTACACAACACTTAATCGAGGCCAGGCGGTCGCCACCAAGTTGTAGGTACGCACAAACGTTTGTAGTTTAAAACGTTTGTCTAATACCACTTTTATTCCACCAAGATTTTACAGTCATAGCAAAAATCGCTGCGTGTGATTTGAGAAATATCCTTGGTCCATGTCTTCATAACCGGTTTATAATTAATACCACGTGTGAATTCTTGATGGGCATGTTATGGTAACGATGATAATCCATTTGTTTCACAAATTTATAACTTTGCTTTTTTTGTTGACTGAGCCTTTTATCACAAACCGTAATTTGTCAACACCGATCATAATTGCGATGCGATTAAGAGTGACAGCGGGCTCAAATAACCCGTTATCACGTGACTTCATTTGGTAGAGGATGCAAAAGATGGAAAACTAAATGTCCCAGCAAATCTTTATTATCAATATTTCTGAGAATACATCTGGTATGCTGTAGGACAGAGGTGACAGAATTCATCCCAAGTTAAATGTAAGAAGATTAGCACAATTTTGATACAACACTCTTGTGTAAAAAGTCGGCAATTTCTCTATTTACTACGGGCGATAGCAATGTTTGTGACACCCACGTGGCATTGGAACTATGATTTGATGTGAACAAGATAACGTCTGGAATGTGCAGCGTATTTCTTAACAAAGGAAAAGCAGCGTTTGGCGTACAGCATTTCACGTGATTGTTTGGCAAGGCACGGTATTTGCTGTATTAACATTGACTATTTCAAGAACCTTTCAAAGCCACAGGAAACTTTAATGAGCAGCCTCTGCTCTAAAAATCACAGGAAACTTTAATGAGCAGCCTCTGCTCTAAAAACCTGTCCAGTGTGCCATACAACGATACATATGCAACGTATTTTTTGATTCACAACTAATAAAATCTAGCAACTTTAAGTAAAAAGAAATATCACGTCCAAAACGGCCACTTTCCGTGCATTTTTGTAACGTGTCACCCTCACGGTGGGGTGACACGTGACTTTTGACGGTGGTGGTTTCCTTGAGAATGTCCCCTCGACGTACTCATATTTTAGTGTTACGTTTTACGTCATACGTAATGACGTGCGGAAAGAGGATAGCTGGCATATCTTTATGCAGACTATTATTAGTGGTAGAATATATCCATAGAGTTAGTAATGAGTCACTCTGCCACTCACAGGTCAACACACACACACACACGCACGCACGCACGCTCGCACGCACGCACGCACGCACGCACACGCACACACACACACACACACACACGTTGCGGCTTCCATCACGTAGCCTTTGACCGAAGTGACAAATCTGGTGTAGTGACGTCACAAGCCTCAATGCCAGTGTGTGTGTGTTGAACTGTGAGTGGTAGAGTCACTTCTTACTAACTCCATGATAACTGGCATATTTTTTTTCTTGAGCTGCCACCGATGCCGTATTTAGCCCCAAACAGGTGATCGCGGGAGACCGGCGTTTTGCGTCCGTCGCGTATCGGAACCTCATCTGCCGTGGTATGTGACGTAAGCAATAGTTGTATAGGCCAAGGCCGGTTTCACAGCGTGAAAAAATATATTACATGCGTTTACCGGACATATAACCGCGTTGTGATTGTCTATTCTCCTGTATGATAGACTTGCCATACTCAAGTGGCTTAAACTACAGTCTACAGACCCACACCTGTCTGTTGTGTTTCGTGTCAGTGAGCATTATATTCCCACAGTACAGCATGCTTTTAAACTGTCCAATCACAGGCTGGAATTTGGCACGATATGCAAAGTTGTGGCAAGTGGGGCAATGAGCTCTTCTTTTGAGGACATCTATAGAGAATGCCCACTTTACACTAGATTGAGACTTTACACTAGATGCATCTGATACATAAAATAGGTATAGCTTTTTACGACATGATAGAAAATAATGGTCCTCATAAGCCATTAACTTCACTTTACGTATGTGTGTGCTTCCGTGGCCAAGTGGATAGGGAGTTGGACTCGTGGTGAGCTCGATTCCCAGTCGGGTCTGCTGGTGGGTGTTGAGCAAACCTACCTCAAACAGGTGGTAACCGTGGTACCTATACTCAGCTCCGTGGTACCTACACGTTAATTAGGTACAGATCATTGGGTTGAAAGAGTGAGTGAGTGATTGTGTGAGCGATTAGCATTGTGCGCTGAATATATTGCCGTGCACGTATACGTGCAAGTATACGAGAAATATCAATTGATGATTAATAAGTGTGACCTGGTGTAAATTGTAAAGTCGTGAGTGCAAGACTTTCATCAGGTCTATAAACCGCCACATTTACATTTACATTTACATATGTGTTAAAATGGACATGATGCGCTGTTACTGGGGATTAGAGAACAGGCCACTCGGACAGTAGACATGTTTCACATGGGGAACGTTGCTTGCCATTTTGGCGAGAATCACAAGCCAGAACTGGGCACAGTAATAATTATGCATGCAAATTATGTTGCCTAATCCTGTCTAACTTGCCATGCAGGATAGGGATTTGTGTAGGTTGCTAGGAGGTCAACTTAGGATGGCACATTGTCAAGGAGGCCAATTAGACATCCAACCACTGGCCAGTAATCACGCACAAACACATCTGAAATGCAGGCTTTTACAGTGTACAGTGCTACGTGTTCTAAATGCATGTTTTAATAGACATCTTGCACAAGTCATAATGACAAAGTTGTATATTTTTTTGCATATCAATAGATAGGAAAGGTCAAACTGATATTCAGCCAATCAACGCTCCATACGTGTACCAAATTAACAAACTACTGAATAATGTTGGTTTTGTCACTTTTGGTTTTGACCATTCAAAGAACATGAAATGTGACAATCATGAATTATTAATAAGTAGTAGTTTCTCACTCATTACTATACATGACAAGCAGTTTTGGGGCCCTGAAGAAACATGAAATGTCCTAATCATGAATAAGTAATAAGTAGCATTTTCCCGTATCATGTTAAAGGCAAAAAGGAAGATACATCAGTTTAAACTATGACATAGTTAAACCCTTTTGGCTTTACATCCACAATTTTGCTAAACTAGGATTTTCATAGCTGTTGCAACCAGAAGAATGTAACTGGAATTACTAAGCCAATGGTAGATAGTCTCTTCTGGCTGTAATCCTTTTTATAATCTCTTTCTTAATTGTTTCAGAATTCAATATTTACAGTGCATCCAAAGAAATAACCCAGTGAATGAAATTAAAAGAGCATGTTATAATAAACTTGAATTGTGATCTTTAAAAAATATTATATAATAATTTCCTTTACAACACATACTATAATTTGTACAATTGGAACAATTTTATGGAACATGAAACTGAGTCTTTAAAACAGCCATACTCCATCATCTTTTTTGACAAAACAAAATCCCTTTGCCCATTTAGCTCTGTTATCTGTCACTTTAATCTTACAGTAAGATTATGATTTTTCATTATTGTCTTGGGTGTCTAGGTATACATGCCCATGCTTCAATTTTACTATTTATATGGTTTTCTTTTATGTAATATCACCATACTATCATTTAAAGATATTTTACTGTATCAGACTACCATGAATGTCAATTCATAACTCATGAATATCGCATATCATATGTTTACAGCCAGTCTGAACACCACATGCCACTGTTTAAACAACATGCCTAATAAGGAGGGGATGAGCTTCATTTTTAATGTCTATTATAACTCAATTAGACACACTTCATGAATATGCTGGTACTTTTCCTGGCCACTGATAGGTTGAACACCAAAAGTGCAAAATTGTACAACTTTTTAATCCCTTATGCAAAATGTCTAATGAGAACTATTGTATGGGTATATGATACGCCGCCACGCATATATGTCCCGTGTGAAATTTTAAGAAAAAAAATGAAATAAAAACTAACTTTAGGAGACTGTCGTACACAAAGTGTAGATGACCATTTAGGCTGAACATGCTGCACAGGTAGTCCATCCATAGTGAACTGTGCGCTTGTACTTGATATGGAATGCATGCTCTGTCGACTTCCATCAGTTTGATATAAAAAAATTGAAACATTGAAATGACGACACTTATGTAAAATGTGCACACGGCTGAGAAACTTACATTTTATAATATAATACGAGTATACTGTTTATCATCCTCAATATTTGTGATGTGAACTCTTGATTAGTGTATGTTATCCTTTTCTTTTTAGTGATGTGGCATTCGGATAGTTTCGCTGTCTTAGTATAGTGGCCAAGTTCTCTAATCCCCAGTAACAGTGCAACATGTTTATTTTAACACACATGTAAAGTAAAGTTAATGTCTGGTGAGGACCCTTATTTTCTAACATGACTTAAAATCTATACTTATTTCATGTATGAGATGCATCTAGTGTGAAGTGGACATCCTCATTACAAACCTAGATATATCCTCAAAAGAAAAGCTCACTGTCCAACTTGACTCAACTTGCCACATGTGCATATCGTGTCTGTGATTAGACAGTTTAAAAAGTATGAACAACCGTATGTCTATATTTTCACCGAGTTTGCTTGTAAACTCATTTCTACTCTCGCTGACATGGCAAAGCAAGCTCCTATCACTGTATTGACATAGCTGAAGACACAGCTTCCATTTTACTACATACTGTATATCTGTATATCGTTACTGTATATCAAATGGCCCTGACGGGACTCGAACTCACGACCCCAAGGTTGTGAGACCAGAATGATACCATCATCCCAAGCACCGGGCTGTTAAAAGGTTACACAATGAAACTTTGTTGTGGGGTCGTGAGTTCGAGCTTCAGCTGTGTCAATACAGTGGAAGGAGCTTGATTGGCATGGCAGTAAAAGTAGAATTGAGTTTCAAAAGTGGCAATCTCTGGATCTGCCTCTGCCAGAATGTGTTTAGAGTAAGCAATGCCACTTATCAATTATTGTTATTATACAATAATTCCGTTTAAACTAAAAGAAACCCATTGTAGTAGTACAATAGGACTTGCATCATAAGAATGTTGTGGAGAATGTTGTATTTTATCTTAGATAATTAACAAGGCAATATTTCAGAAGACAGATTGAACTAGGGTTCTTTCTTGGTTATACAGCATTCATCTGCTAATAAACATTACTCGTATGTTATTTTTTCAATCATTTATAATTTGTTGATATTGACACTATGATGCCGTATGATGCCTCATGCGGGTTGATATTGATTATCACCATCGACTCATACTATCGTGGATGAATATCACCAATACGGACACACTAGATTTCCACTGGCATTATCATCATTACCATCTCGATGCTCTTCAGCAGGAGCATAAATTTAGTCATTTCGATCATTAGATATGGCCACAGATGTGTTATCCAACATAAATCGCCGATTCTCTTGATGCACTAGAGATATCAGTGATGTATGATGAAATTTCTTGAAAAAACACTTCACCGTTGGCATGATCTCTGGTGTATTGACTATAGATGAGCTTGATTTTGAACGGATGACTTTTTATTGCAACCTCAATTTGGAGCGGGGAGGGGGGGGTAACTGTGATTTAGATACATTGGTTCTTTACAGTAAAGACTATACATGCTCAGTCAAAATGCATCGACGCCAATGTCCTCCTATTCCCCTTACTTGATTCCTAAGTTGGCCAACCTTCAAAACTGAACACATTTTTTTTTGTCATTTGTTTATAATGTATCTAGTGTAGACAAAAAGTCTATACGTCTGCCATGGCCCCCCTAGGCCTCAGAAAAGAGTAATAGCAGACAAAACGTATGTCATGGTTTTAAAGAGGAAGCACGCCTAGCTACGTAATTATGAAAATAAAAAGAGGTGACTGTTGTTAACGGTTAGCATACAAGATGCTAACGACTTTATTGAATAATTAGTTGGGGTACATAGAAAACGACACATGTGTACAAATAGAATACATGGGGAAATATGAATACAATAGATAATAAATTACACTCAAATTAAACTAAAACGCACAAATTAAAAGGGTGGCGGTGGGGAAGATGGAGGCAAATTCACGTGTTAACCGTCTTGCAATTCAAACACAAAGAGATTGAAGGCTAACTGGTTATGACCGGAATTGACCACTGGCTGAAGTCCACACACACTGAAGCTAAACCGGTTATGACCACAACTGACCAATGTATTACTAACGTATATTGAAATAAAGTTACGTGCGGAATTAGATTTAAAACTAGGTCGCATTCGACCAACAACAAAACCAAACTACATAAGTAAATTACAAAAAGAATTTTTTATATTTGATAAAAAATGATATTTTTGTACTGTGACTTATGTGCGAGCACGCCTAGCTACGTAATTATGAAAATAAAAAGAGGTGACTGTTGTTAACGGTTAGCATACAAGATGCTAACGACTTTATTGAATAATTAGTTGGGGTACATAGAAAACGACAAACCAGACCCCAACCAAGGCGTGCTCGCAAAAATTGAATAACTTTGACTTACACAATGTAGGAGCTAAGCAAACAGTCAACAAATAAACCTAAAGTAAGTGACAAAACTAACTAACCCAACTACACCAAACTGCCACAATCTCCTGAGGTTTAGTCTCTAGCCAGGGCCCCACGCACGGGTAAAATGAGAGAGGGCATCACACACTACATTGCACTTTCCTGGTATATGCCTAGCCCTGAAAACTATATTGAATTTCAAAGCAGCAAGTACTAACTTTCTTAACAATGTCATTAACATATCATCCTTAGAAGTTTGATTATTTAAACAAAACACAACACTTTCACTGTCACACCTAAACAAAATCCTGGTGTTTGTCATCTGTGGACCCCATTGGTGTACAGCCAAAACAATTGGCAACAATTCCTTGATGTCATTAACATATCCTCTTTAGAAGTTTGATTATTTAAACAAAACACAACACTTTCATTGTGAGCCCCAGCCTGCGCTTGAATACCAAATAATAAAGTCATCTCAAAACTATCCCATGAAAGTTCCATATCTGATGATTTGTCGCCTGAATTTCTCGTCATAAATCAGATAAGTGCTATCCTGGTGTCTTTTACCATTGAAATGTTTGGTAAAAAGAGCGACGGTCCATATCCTGCAGAGGTCAGTACTGCAGCATAGGGCTAAAAGCCTCAGCCATTCAAAGACACTTCCTATTTGTATAATGTTGGTCATCTCAAAGCACCAGACCCCCATCCCTTTCAAAGTTCCATCATCTTGACACTGTAATTTGCTATAAGTTTAGATAATTTTTCGTCATATATCCCCAAAGTTCTAAAAGGTGTCCTTTTACTGCAGATCAGGATTATGTACAGAGGTTTGGATCAGGTGAATGGCTCCTGTAAAACTAGGGATCTGAGGTGCAGAGCCGGTGGAGCCTGCAGAGGTCAGTACTGCAGCATAGGTGCTAAAAAGCCTCAGCCATTCAAAGACACTTCGCTTTGTCAGCTGCTAAATTCGCTTTTTAGGAGGCATTCTGAAATCACACACACAGCAAAACAGTACCCATGTTAGCACAACAAAATAACCCAAAAGTGAATTATAGCAACAGATCCCGGAGGATCACAAGTCACCCGGAGGCAACATTTTTAAACACCTACAAGGTGGCAAATTTCATTTTAAAGGCATTCTATAAAATCACACACAACATTTAAACAGTACCCATGTTAGCACAACAAAATAACCCAAAAGTGAATAATAGCAACAGATCCCGGAGGATCACAAGTCACCCGGAGGCAACATTTTTAGACACCTACAAGGTGGCAACATTTTAAACACCTAAAGGTGGCAACATTTAAACACCTACAAGGTGGCAACAAATATATAAAAGCAACAGATCCAAGAGGATCACAAGTCACCCGGAGGCAACATTTTTAAACACCTACAAGGTGGCAACATTTTAAACACCTATAAGGTGGCAACATTTAAACACCTACAAGGTGGCAACAAATATATAAAAGTGAATAAAAGCAACAGATCCCGGAGGATCACAAGTCACCCGGAGGCAACATTTTTAAACACCTACAAGGTGGCAACATTTAAACACCTACAAGGTGGCAACAAATATATAAAAGTGAAAAATAGCAACAGATCCCGGAGGATCACAAGTCACCCGGAGGCAACATTTTTAAACACCTACAAGGTGGCAACATTTAAACACCTATAAGGTGGCAACATTTAAACACCTACAAGGTGGCAACAAATATATAAAAGTGAATAAAAGCAACAGATCCCGGAGGATCACAAGTCACCCGGAGGCAACATTTTTAAACACCTACAAGGTGGCAACATTTTTTATAAGGTGGCAACATTTAAACACCTATAAGGTGGCAACAAATATATAAAAGTGAATAAAAGCAACAGATCCCGGAGGATCACAAGTCACCCGGAGGCAACATTTTAAACTCCTGGTGGCACAAATATATCCCAGAGGATCACCACAGGTCACCCCGAGGCGACATTTTAAACACCTACGGTGGCAGGAGGCATAAAATAAAACAAAAAATTGATCAGGTCCCGTAGGAAGGGAACAGGCCCTTCGGGAGCATGAGTTACATAAGGGAAATATTTACCTACGATTACATACAAATTACATGTACAAACAATACAGCACAACAAGGGGGACGTAATGTACCAACTAAAACCGTAATACGTTACAAAAGGCAACATAATAACACATAAACCGCAAAGAAATAGGGCAACAAAGCCCAAACACATACCTGCAAAAAGTAGAAAACGTGTTGCAAATTTCCCGACAGAGTAGCATGTGACCGAACCCAAATCACGGGCAAAAGCTGAAACGTCTGTTAATCGTTTAACAATATCCTGGTGCGCTTGCACAGTGTGTATAACTTAAGTCAGTTACCAAACCAATGTACATAGATACTTAAGGTGTGTAAAATTGTCACTAAACCGCAAACACGTGGTGCTGTTTAACAAAGTCTAGCAATAAAGTGAAACAATCACTCGACACAAAACCAGACAATCACGGATTAAAATTACTGCAAACTGTATGTACATGTAATATCCTCAGTGATCCAAGCAGCATATGGTAAATAAAGTCAAAAGGGAAAACTATCTAAATACTATGTAAAACAAATGAATAATCCAAACTTGAGAGAAACCAAAATCACGTGTTTCTGGTCTTGCAGTTCACACACAAAGAGAATTGAAGCTAACTGGTTATGACCGGAATGACCACTGGCTTGAAAGGTAATGATTCTGTTAGGGAGGACTTAGAACTCAATATGCAGAGGCCTAACGGTAAAGGAATAGGAATTGACAGCCATAGAGCAATGCAAACAACGATATCTATGACTCACCGCTTTTTCACAAATTGTTTGTTTACAATTTATGCGAGCCTCGTAGATTGGGGACGTTTTTCTGATCACTTGATTCGATTTTGTTGGTGCATCATATTGAACGAAATTGAGCACCTATTAGTTTGGCAGTGAAGACTGAATAATTCCTGATAAGTGATTCATACACTACGTACTTTAACATCGTTTCCTTCAAAATGAAGCAAAAACGTATAGAAAACACCAAAGGCAATTTCTATGCCATAGACTTGCGCGTGTTTACGTAAGTCACATTTAATTAATGGATGGAATGCTTCTGCACAAACGTAGAAAGGGGAATTACATCCATTGCTTTTGTAGAGGTATTTTTGTCATTTAGTATCAATAAACTGACAAGGCTTAATTTGTCCACCAGCGGAAAAAACTTTTAGAGCCTGTTAAATACTGTTGTTTCAATGGTGCCACGCCCCTCTCAAACAGCTTGCCTCACACGAATAAATACTTGATCCTGGTCCTTGCGATCCTTTCTGAGAAATTGCCATTGAGGTTTGCGGGCGGGCAGGGAAAATTACTACAATTTCAAAGACTATGATGATATGTGAATATCAGATTAGATCCACCAAGCATGATTTGACAGGTACATATTTCCATTTAACATAACTGTATGTGTTACAATATGAACATGTGCAGTGATCATTTTTCTATTTCTTTAATTCATTTTAATATCAAGTATAAGGATACACATGGGATTTCTACACACATCTTTTCAGAACAAACCTGTGTAACATAGTTGATGAATGCCCGTGAACACTCTTAGCAAACAACTGTGCTATAACTAAACGAAATATCATTTTTATCAATATAAAAAATTCTCTTTGCAATTTACTTATGGTATTGTTTTATTGTTGCCCACCAGTGACCTCACTTCACTGGTGGATATTGGTTGTATCTTGTTGGTCATCAGTGACCTCTTTTCACTTGTAATGTTTATTCTGACGTAACCAACTTTCCAAATAATGTAGTGGTCAGTATAACTTTACTGACCAGCCTGTGTAGAATCCGGTGGTAGCACGTGTATAATTTTGCTTCCGTCTTCCCCACCACCACCCTTTGAAATTTGTGTGTGTTTTATGTAATGTTAGTGTCTTGCATTATTATTGTATTTAATTTCTCCAGGTATTCAAGTTTGTAATTAGTTAGGTTATCTATATGTCATGCTTTTCCTCCCCTTTTTCCCATTGAGGTTTTAAGGGAGGTTTTTAAAGCAGACCTCTTTTAGTACAATGTTGTTTCTTTAAACATAATTTGTAAATTTTGTTTTGTTGTAATCTCTGTATATATACTACGTATAGTCAGTTGGATAAGGTTAATATTCCATCTATGTGGTTTCATTACCTGTATCTTGTTATACTTAGGGATCGTTCACAAATGACGTCACTTGATTTTTGGCCTTTTTTTACCTCTCTCCCCCCTTGTCACCTTTCGTCATCTTTGCAGCACCCCCCCAGGCAAGTGACGTCATCTTTGCCTCACCCCCCCACCCTTACCCATTGCGGTTTCGCGATGACATTTAACAATGATTTAACTGTGCGATAATATAAATACATTTGAATATATAAATGTCCATAACTTAGACATAATTTTACAAATGTATTGAGGACATTAAGCGAACGAGGCAATGTGGTAGATAGTACACAACTCACTTAATATGTCAGAAATTAAGTTCAAATACTGTTAAATAACTAGAACATTTTTTCAAAAGGTGACATCATCCAAGTGCTAGAACCCCCCCCCCACCCCCACCCCCGTCACCTTTCGTCATCTTTCTCCCCCCCATGCCGGATGACGTCATTTGTGAATGATCCCTTACTAATCTGGGGCTGTCGTTTTTGTACCCCAACTAATTACTCAATAAAGTCGTTACCATCTTCAATGCTAAACAATTAACAACATTAATCTGTCTTTATTTTCATAATTACATCGCTAGGCGTGCTCGCCATAAGTCACAATGCAAAAATACTATTTTCTAGTAAAAACAAGCACATTTGGACCAGCCTAATAATAGCATATGTAAGTGAAGTGCATGATATATTGTTTCGACTTATCAGACTTCGCGCTAATACAATATGAAGACCTTGTATACGAATTCCGAGATTGAGCATCTGCTAACAGATGTTAAAGGGCCAACAAATGAATCATTATGTATTTTAAACATAACGTGTTATCTAATAATGTTTTATAGCTCTATCAAAGTAAACGATATGTCATTTCTGATGTAACTTTCAATCACTTGTACGTTCCAAAAACTGAATTTGATGAATAAGTTGACTTTAAAATAAGAACCATTCATGCCAGTTCGATTTTCTGTGATTTGGGTCATGTTCTAAAAATAGCTTCTATGACGTCATGACCGGACCACTTTGGGAAAGTCCGGATCATGTACAAACCCTTTAAATAGAAACCCTTATAGAGCGTCCAGCCTCTATTCTCAGCCCACACCCCGGATAAAAATTTTTAGTACTACATACATGTATATTATCTACAGAAGTACATGTATGTGTATCCAACCATATCAATTATAAAGATTTAGTAGCTTGTTTTATTACTACACTTTAAGGGTCAAAATGGTTTCATCAAAACAGTATTATTTATATTATGAAACCAAGAAACTACACACTGTCTTGTCTTATAATGATAGTTCTATCATAATTAAATGCATTATATGATGTCCTATAATAAGTCTTTGTGGTCATCTTCAACAGCTGCAATTATAAAAATTTAGTAGCATGTTCTATCATTACTACACTTTAAAAAATGGGCAGTTAAAACAGTTATTTATATTTTGAAACCAAGAAACTACACACTGTCTTGTTTATAATGATAGTTCTATCATAAACTTTAAATGATTGAAAAGATGTCTGTGAATCGAAAATTTTTTCCAAATTAATCAAATAAAGTGCAAAATTAAAAAATAATTTATTATATGTTTACATTTGAAACTAGAACAGCAACAAAGACTTGTGATAGAATGAAATGAGACACAGTGTTGACTATATAAATAGTTTATTTAACAATATAATTTAATATATTGTAAGACCACTTGATGTCGGAAGGTGTAGACTATATGCATTAGTAAGTCGGAGCATTAAAATGTCCTTAGAATCTGCTTCGTAAATGAGCCCAAATCCTCTGGTAGAAATATTTTATTATCATATGTGTGATCTACAGAAGTATGCGTCTCCAACCATACCAATTGTGAAACAATTTATAAGAAGTTTTATTATTAAACTTTGATAATCAAAATGTGGATATTCTCGATGGTCAATTTACAGCCAACACCTCGGCTCGCATTCAGTGACAAACACCACACAGAAATAGGGATGATATATCATCTATTAGCTGCTGTCTTTACATACTTTTAATGGAAATAATCTGTAGGCAATATGCGATTTTATCCATATGCATAAGTCTATATGATTATCTAAACTAGAAAGCTTTTATTTTTAGCATTTACCTTGTGCATCGTGAAATTTTACAGGTGAAATGAGACCTTGGAGTTTTCACGTGCGATGCATGATTGATGCTCAATATAAACTATTCAGTTAAAACAATTACCTAGACTTATATATAGAATGGAATCGCATTTTACTGTAGATTATTCCCATCAAAGTTATATACTAATACAACAACGTATACAGAGACATGATTCAATATCTGTGTGATGTGTTTTTGTCAACTGCTACTTCGAACATGCTGTCAAATTCCTCATTCAGCATTGTTGCGTGTTCTCAACTTTTGAACAAACACTTTCCATTACTTACTTGAGTAAAATGTCATCGCAAAACCATGTCATGAAGGAAAAAAGGGGGATGGGTGAGACAAATATGACGTCAACTTACCAGGGGTGGGGTGCCGCAAAAATGACGAAAGGTGGGGGGTAAAAGGTAAAAAAAAGGTAACACCATTTGTGGACGATCCCATATATCTCCAGCTATTCATTTTGGAGGAACAAGTCAGCCTAAGGACCTAATTAAAGCCTTCTCTTCATTTTTTTTTTTTTTCGCTATCGCAATACCGCTGATAGAATGTATGATTTTATTATCTATGTGATGAATAGGCAATTGGGATGGTTTTAGTGTGCCGATCAAGAGCTAAATTAGCCCTACCAAGTGCTGATTTTAGCTACTTGCTGATTTTTGGGGTGAAATGGTGACCCATTCCGGTGTTGGCATCAAACCAGACTCCCTACCAGAGATGAGAGCACAAGATTGAATGTTTCAAAAATCAGCAGCTCCAATGGAGAGGGGTCGCATTTCACACTTATGAATAGGCTGAATTCATTTTGAACCATTACAACATCCTACGGAACACTGATATGTATAAAAGAATCCGTTCAAGGAGATTTGTTTTTCCGTCTGACGTCTTGTCCTAGTTACTGGAAGAGCGTTCCCCAAGACCGGGTCCAAGACCGGGAGAATGCCTTTTTTCTTTTTCTTTTTTTTTTTTTTCAAGATAGCTGGTGCTTAAAGTTAGTCTTAAGGTTTCAGAAACCAAGGGCCATCTTAGACTGAGTCTCTATTTAAAAATAAGGCAGGATCATACAATTCCACTGATGCGTTTGTACATTTCCGAGACCATGAAGGTTCCCTGTTGCTTATACATGTAATGTATTTTTATAATTCCGCTATTCTAAATCTGAGAAAGTTATGTTCTTTCATTTAAAAACCTCAATGCAATGAATCAATCTATTAAATATTCTAAATTTAGAGGTTATGTTTGACAAAGGCCTTATCACACACATGATTCAGCTTATTTCTGTAAACTTTGTGCCGCTTGTATTCCTTCACTGGTGTTCTGCTTCGTTTTTAATCCGAACTAGCGCTTTGCCAACTGCTGCTGATGCGTTCATACCTCCAGTATACAGCAGAAATCTGGATGTCTGTGTTTACGAAAAGCCAGGCAGAGGGCAGCTCGCAGCCACCGAATGCAGCATACAAGTGTTAGGGGGGGGGCGGGTGTCCCACTCATAACCCAGCCGCGAAAATAGCATCTTGAGTAAAATATAATGGGACATGCAATTTATTTTCAAAATATAACCAATCATTTTACAAGACAATATATCTACAAAGAACCTGATAAGAGAACACAGTTTTATTACCAGAGCAGACACAATTGCTTTCTTTTGACAAGAACCCACCATGTAAAAGCCTATCAGATGCGTGTGTACATTTCATATGAAGGGTTCCTGTTGCTTATACATGTAATATTGTTTATAAATTCATTCTACATCTTGAGAAAGGTGTGTTTCTTTTCATTTTAAAACCCCCAATGCAAGGAATCAATCATTAAATATTCTAAATTTAGAGTTACATTGGGTTTATTACAAGAGGACACAATTGCTTTAATTGGCAGAGCCATATCAGATATTGTACATTTCAAAGACCATGATTTTACTAAATTTGTTTATAATTCTGCTATTCTACATCTGAAAAGTTATGTTCGTTGATTTAAAAACCCTCAATGCAAGGAATCAATCTATTAAATATTCTAAATTTAGAGGTTACTTCATAGATCACTTGGTGGACGCTGAGAGCCACGCACCAATGCCTTCATTCAAAGCGATTTTGTCACAATTTTATCATACTGCTTTACTTGGTTAAACGTTGGATATAAAATGATTTTGAGGGCATACCATTTAATATTTCACGAGCTTCATTTGATTCGTATACACTGCGGCCCACTTTTAGGATGTTGTGGTTGGTTTTATGCTGCCTAGAAAAAATTGTCTTGTGTGCGGAATTGAGCAAAGACTTTTCACTAATCGATATTCACCACTGGGTTTCAAAACTGCCTAGAGATGCGGGTACACACGGCATGATGGGAGTCAAATGTTTGCGACGTCATCAAAGCTGACGTCATCAAAACACCTTACCGTCGTCTGGGGCATTTGCGGCGAAGACACAGATGAGTTAGGACCCCTAATCTGAATTTCCTCGTCATTTTAAATCACTGCATTTTAAATCACTCAAGTGATTGCCATGATGATGTGGAGACTACTGGTGATCGGTCTGATGTTCTTCTTAGGTAGAAGTATGGTAGCTGGACAAAAAAAAAGATAAACAAGCTCAGACGAATAAATGTGATAGTAGCCAACTGGATGCGGTAATTGTAAGAATACAGGATAGCAGCCATTTTCAAAATAACAACATCACTATAAGTTCTCTTGGGTAATAAAATAACTTTATAATTGAAAAAAGTAAGATTATTCGTAGGTTTAGGTTATGGAGAGTATTTCTTTAAACTGCTTTAAGTAAAGAATGAAAAAAATTAATTCGTGTTTGGAAACTATACTTTAAAACTGGCCAAAATACTATCATTCTCCACGCGTTGACTAGTTTATAGGCAGATTACCTTAGTCTCGTAAGACACAAGACAAAAATCTACGCATCACCCGCGGTGATATAATGTACGCGGGATCCTAGATTTTAAAGACACGACTTGTAAAGTCTTATTCATGTGTTTCTGAACCAAAAATTATTGTTCAGTATGTTTCCAATGTATATGGCTGAGTTTTTATTTTATGAATCTGTCAATGTATATGACATCTAGAATTTTAATGATATTTATTTTCTGAATTATTAGGCATCTAAAATAAATTATTTTTGTCTGAGTCGGTAATGCTAAATATTAACAACAATATATATTTAATTGTACCGAAAATATGTATGTTACGACAGTTGCTTCAAGATGGCTTTATAAGCACGGTGTTGTATGCACTTTACCGACGTCGTCAAAGCAGTCGTTATGAAAAAATGCACCAGTCGTTGCGACTCTTATATACATATAGCCCGACCCGAGGGCCTGTTGCAAAAAGTGCTGTCTCGTTGTTATCTGGAAACCCACACGATTACAGTACCTTCTCTCATCTGTCGTGTTGCATAAATAATTTTAAGAGAACTAGAGCGTTCATATTTACTGATGAACTGTATGTGCGATTTGGAAAGAAATTCGCCTCCCTTAAAATCGTGACGACGGACCTTTCCCAGTATTCATATCACTTAAACCAGTATTTCATCTGTAAAATTGTTAACTATAGAACATAATTTTGTTGTGCTGAAATTGATTGTATAACTTGACAAACCGCCTAGTATAAACAGGAAAAGAGTGTTCAGAGATCGTGCATGACACGTTGATCAGAGATAGCTTTTTTTATATATAATTCAGTTTTTATATGAAATCTGATTGACTTTCAGATGTCCTCAGACTGTATATATACATGTAACAGATAAAAGGTAAATAAAGTTAAATAAAGTTACTTAGGATGATTTGAAATTTTAATTTCACAATATTTCGCCTTATCCAGGCTTCCTCGGGTTTAAATAAAAATGATAAAAAAAAATGGACCTGCAGAAGCCTGGATAAGGCGAAATATTGTGAAATTAAAGTTTTCAAAGCATCCTAAGTAACTTTATTTGACTTTATTTACCTTTTGTATATTTATTGGATGCAACGCAGAAAACTTTCTAATTATATCATGTATAAAGCAGGCCAAACACATGGTTCCATTCAGGGCAGTTTTTACCTCATAGATTTTGGATACATTGCAATTGGTTCCTTTGGAGAACATTGACGGCAGTTGATCAATCACATCATCACTTATTAAATTGCAACTTAATAATTTCATCTTAATGTTAAAATTATCAAAGCTCTGTGTGTAGACATGCCAATCAGTCAGTATGATTGACAACTCAATGAGAATTTGAATTCATCATCTGAGCAAGCTCTGTGCTTTTAAGTAAGCTGTACCTATAGCAACTAGCAGTCTACAACCAACATCGTTAACCATTTTCTACAGAAAATTATTTGGTCACGTATTGGTCACCAATTGGCCCAGATAGGGTCACGTCACGTTAATGCATTGGTCACGTTTGGTCCCAGAAATTAGTAGGTAATCCCCCCCCCCACCACCACACCACCACACACACAATAGGAGATGCCTTTTTGATTATTATTGCTGTGCATTAATTATTGCATCAATCCCTATAACAGCAAGGCATTCTGACCAGAAATGTATGTAGTTTCTTATTTTCTTATTTTCAACACATAGAACCAAAATATTAAATAGTTATTGTTGTAATAACCCATAGACATCGACACGGCACTGCCACTGTCGCCGAATTTCACCTGTCAAATTTTCCAATGCACAAGATAAATGCTCAAAATAAACTATTTAGTTGAAACAATTATATAGATCTTATTACGCATATTACTACAGATTATTGCCCTCAAAATAATATATTAATTTAACAACTAATAAGTGAAATAATAATGCTTTCTTTACGTTGAGGGCGTTGTCGTCGACGACCCTATCACATGCAGCTATCAACATCGACGGGCTGATCACAGCTTAAAGAGATAGTTTAATGCACGTCTCGTCGGTGAGGCTTGGCAAACATACTGGGTTCAGTAGGTCAGTTGTCGAGGTGCTGTGGGCGTAACGATGCGGCATTTTAGTGTTAACAACCACCTGTATGTGGTCGTTATTAACAACCCCCAACCACGTTTTTAGCGATGAGTTTACGTTCTATAAGCCGCAATTTGGACGACAGAACTGATACTGTTAGCGAGGTAGGGATGACTATGGTCCTTTTGTCATGATATATTATAAAATCAAAGTAATGTCAAAAGACGTGCACTCCAACCACCTGACAATAGATTTTGGACGAATGACTATCACTTCCATTAATTTGATCACTTTTTAAGATGTCCTAGTTCACAAATAATTCTACCTTACATTGGGAATCTTTCAAGATTATTATATGATTATCACTACTATTTATATGAAATCAAGTAGAAAGAAAACTTGTATTTCTGTAATGTCAACGTTACGAATATATCTTTTGTTTTGTGTTCAATGCGAATTTGAAGAAGGGAATGGAAGAGATTAATAACACAATGATGGCAAGAACCGACGGTAGCGCGATAAAAAGTATAGTCGAGGAAATGAATAACACCTTGATGGCTAGCTTAATATCAGAAGGTAGTGAGATAAAGAATATGGTAGATGAGATTAATACCAAGCTTCCGTCACAACCAAAAGGTAATGGTTTTATTCTCAATGGCAGGTTAATACATTCCATACGAATAATTGTGGCCTCTCCTTCACGGGCGCTATCGTCATTCTAAGGTTAATTGTGCATTGCGCACCTACATGTATGTATTCAACCTCAAACAACGAAATATGCGTGACATGTGAGTAAAGATTGCTGAACTTATATCCGAAGGTGCGTATATGTGATTATTAGGGCGTGTATTTCTATTCCATGCAGCAATCACAAAGCCAGACGCCATTTTCATCAGCACAGAGGGATTTGAGGCTGTTCGGTATGAACTATTCGTTGATGGGAAAAGTGTGGCCCAAGCTCCGAGTCCACGTACGGACCACGTCGCTCTCGACAAAAGCCCCTCGACGATAGCTGTGAGCCTTTACAAGGCTGATCGCGGCGATGATGAAGCAGAAGACTGTGGCATGTATCTCGGGGCTTTGTCTGCCATCACTACCATAGACTCTATTAAAAAAGGGCATTGTGGCAGACTATTGGAAGTGTGAGCCTATTACCAACAACAACTGACTCAGCCGGAGTTCAGCGACCAGATCAGATGTTTGTTTCTGGACCGGTGAGTTTGGAACACCCTGTTTTTATTCTAAATCTTGTTATCTCTCAGAATGGACTGGGCCAGATTTCGAAATCAGACAATTCACACATTGACACGTCTTAGTCCATTTCTTTTGTATAATTGGGATGTACAAATATAAAGGCTTACTATTGTACATGTTGAATCATACACTATTTATACAATAATTCATGCGCTTCTGGTAATATAATAAAAAGTCAATATCCACGATGTTGTGGAGAATATATGTTTTTCAATGAAAAAAATATATACAGCGAAAATCTAGTGTTTGGTGTGAACAATGACAGAATTGATAACCACACACAATGCATTTACTAGTATAAAGGCAGTGATGGGGCAGTGCATTGTTCAGGATGCACAGGAAGTGAAGGCAAGTGGATCTACTGGCGCAATACAATCGCCCCCGTGAGTATCAATGTCACACGCACATCTCTATTTTGGGTGTAACTTCAGTGCTTCATACGTCGGCCCTAAAATACGCAATCACCGGTTTAAATTTAAATTACTCCCATGTTAAGATTGCTGCGAACATGTAACCTCTCAGGGTTTTCCAGAAAACTTCAAGTTAACATGTCACTACACAACAAAATTAAATATATTCGTTGCAAAATAGTTTTTGAAACTGTTTAGCCACTAACCCAACATGTAAACTCGATAGGGCCAGCCGGACCAGACCAGGAAAAGGTGCTGTACATCGCGGCAACCGGCACCATACGCCCTCTTCCTGGACGGGAAATTCATAGGCACCAACGTCGTTACTGTACTCGATGAGAAGGACAGTGGTGCCAGCAGCCCTGGAATGTACGAGTTTACCGAATCGCCTCGCTGCGTCGCCGTGATCTTTTGGATGGGGTAAGGAGAGCTATGTCAATATCACGTGTATGTGAAGCCATGCTATCAGATTATAAATCAATGTCAGCTATTTGCTATACGACGTCCAATAATTAAAAAAGAATACCAATTGCAATACGCTACCCTTTCAACGCAGCGTTTCGTCCGTTTCACACTATTCAAAATAAATGTAAATAATAGCAGCCAACAAAGTTAAACATATTATTACTCTCTAAAAAAGTACTTACCCTATTTTGCATGTGCGAATCTGCTTTTAAACGTCAGCCTATCTCCATGACCTACCCCTTTCTTTCAGCCAATGATCCTCTCAGCTCTGGCCATCATAACCGACGGACAATGGAAGTGCAAACCGATGGATTTCTATGAAGGGGCGGATACAGAATGGGCGCTGGAAGATTATGATGATAGCCAGTGGCCTAATGCCAGAGTATGTTGGACTCATGATTGATTTTTTAACGTCTAGGGTGTGTTTATATTTGTGTGGACTTTTCTTTGAGTTTTGTTTGTGGTTATTTTTTATTTTGTAATGATGTTAACTTTTGAGTATCGTATATAGTATATATAGGCATTGTAAGAATGAACATATTATGAACACATGAAGTAAATGCACAAGCATTGGAAAACTACATTATATTTTAGTGTTATAGAATTGCCATATCTATTTTTCATTCGTATTAGTAGTATACCCTTTCGTCTCTTCCCCCCTTTAATGTGTGCTCAGTTCTGTATAAGTCATCAAAGTAATCATGATGACAGAAATGTGAACTTGTTTGTAGTTGACGTTTATTCTTGAAAACTTCGCATATGATACACACTAAGTATGTGTTGACTATGACTTGACCTCGTACAGGGTGCTTGAGGAAAGTAGAGACCAGGTCCTTTATGGCGATGACCTGTCGAAAATCAACATCGAAGGAAATGGCTACTAGCGGAGGATCCGGGTGGCTATTTTCGTGTGCAGACGAACTTTCGGTGAGTATTTGTGTTGTCTAAGTTGGTTAACGGGCGTCTGTCGTACTTCTATTAGTGTACTTATGGAGATGGCGATGTTTTGGGAGGTTTGGAAATGAGTGGGAGAGAAGAGGGCGTCATTTGAAGAAATAGTGACAGTTTGCATTCAAAGAAGATTAGCCATGTACATGTACTCTAACGTATTTTGAATTTCAAGGAGTGCATTTAAAGCTATTTAATTTCATTGATATTATACACAAATGAGGACAATTTGGGAAGGCCATAATAATATCATCATATGATTTCTCCTCAGATAGAAATATTGCATTTCATTTTCAAAAGCTCTTGTTCCTCAGTTACATTTGTGACAAATCTTCTATAAAATGACCTAACTTTTGTCCATCAGGTTAAAGGAACAAGCCGGCGTGGCAGCAACTAGATGACGACCTTCACCTCCATTCTATTGGACATTGCATATGGACATGACTAAAATTTGGACTATGAGTACTTATCAACAAGAGCTCCTTAGGCTCAGGACTGTTGAGGGACAGTTGAAAGTGCACCGGACTTTACTTTTTCTTAAGGGGGTCTTCCACCGGGATCACCACTACATAATCATTGTGACTTTTCAAAATTATAATTCAGTAATGTTCATTGACGTGTTTGTTTAGAAATTATTGATGCATACGCATTTTGTCACCTGATTTAAATTCTAAATTATTAATAATTAAATACATATTTTTTGGGCTGCAATTGCTTGTGTTCTGTGACTTGCACCAATCACTTCAAATGCATATTTCAAAACAAATAAAGTTAACCTGGCTGTCTAATCTTAACGTTATTATGTTCAATACCATATATTTTTGCGTATTAAAAAGCGTACAATATCAAAAATAATAAAATATAAGCACAGAGATTCCGCCGCTCACTACACAAAATCACATATGGTATTAAAAAAACAAAAAAACACACACACACTAACCAAACAATTGAATGTTTTTGCTTTTGAAGCTATAACAGCATCATGGAAGGGAAATATATGAAGGCATTTATCTTGTTAGGGCTCTAATCACAGGATTGTCATATCAATAAAAGCAACATGTGATCTTTTTGAGTGCAATGAACTTAAAATCTATTAAAACAATGCCTTGTCTTAAAGATATATCCATATCTATGAAGAGGATATTCTAAGTTATGCTAATTGTCAGACACAAAATGTTAATCAAACCGTAAATTATCTGTGCCGAGAATGTTTGCAGGAAAACAGAGAGTTAATGCTCTTTTGGGGGAAATTGCAACTTCAAATAATAATAATAATAAAATTCTTGATGAAAGATTTCATGAAGGTTGGTATCAAATATGTAAAAAAGACAGACTTTGTGAAAATATACAGTTGAATCAAATTGTTAGCCAACGATAGAAAATAAGCAAAAATATTTCCAAATCATTTCCTATACTTCCATAATCCATAGAAAAATCAACATCTTTATTTTCGTGTTTTTTGAATTCTTTTTAAGAAAAAATATTTTT
>CM032661.1:34154556-34184651 GCA_019095985.1 Streblospio benedicti
TATAATTATAGAAGTTGTCTCTTTATACAAGTGGTCTTAATTTGGAGGTTCTACCGTACCTTTCAATACTTTACGTAGTTCTTCATCGTGCATTTAGTTTGTCAGTTTCTGTGTAACTGTGACGTGGGGATAAATCCGAACGTCGTCGAACACAGAAACAAGTCTTGGCCAGTTCAAAACTTGATTCCGCGTCCAACCACGTACGGGTGGCAGACGTGATTTAGACGTGCAGCAGAAACACAAGTGACAAGCCGTGTTATGGCAGTATTCTACGGAAAGCGGAAATTATCAATTAGTACGACGTGTTGAAGTTTCAAAACGTTATAAATATGACGTCCTCCGTGGGGTGTAAGGCGTTGTAATATCACAACGTCATATAGCTACAACCCCGTATATTCATTTACTACGTACTTGAGACACGAATTGGTTAAGACAGAGGGTTTAATTTGAAAACCAGCAGCTAGATCTCGGCCCCAATGCATAAAACAAATCGCCAAAGCAGTACCCATCGACTCCCTTGATCGAATTAAAAGACAGGACGTTAACGTCTGTACCAAAGGCTCTTCTAATGATTTGCCGAGTCCTTTTGTGCGATGTGTCATACCGTTTCATCGGACCATTGCGTGTTACCCTAATTGTCATGTTCTGGCCTTAAGTCTTGGTTTTGTGAAAATGTATTATGGTCGATGTGAAGGACTGTTGTTGACAAATTATAATTCAATTTACTGTACAAATCCACATTAATTTGAATGGAAGACAAATGTATTTTTCACAAGGGCCGATTTCTGAGAGGGCCGATTTCTGGTTACATTACCCCATTTGTTAGAAAATTGAGATATTTTTGTTTTAGCACACATCTATGTTAATGTGTTGGCTTCAATTATACTACATATTTACAAAGGGAGGGTTCAACCATTTTCTAAAAAAAAAATGAGATTTAATTTGATTGCCCAGGATGCTTCAACCCCACGATGGGGTTGATTGACACACATAATGGGTTTGGTTGAGACATTGTTTTTTTAAGCATTATTCAGGACAAAATGTTGCAGAAATACTTACGAATCACGTACAATAAGTAAACAGGGAAAAATAGTTGTGTGTTTTACATTTGATATTTAAAGTTATAAGTTCAAATGTCAATCAAAGAAGGGCCAAGACTCATCCTCACTACAGTTCTAGCATACGAAATTAATATTAAAGGCAATTGATACGAATTCTAGCACAGTATTTATTGAGCATTAATAATAATACTAAAATTAGTTTCTGAGTCATAATTCACAGTTTTGGCACAGAAAAGAATTATTTTTACAAGGTAAGGCACATTCTTAAAGCGCCCAGTCACTACAAACGGTGGCTTAACTTACCCCATGCCTTGTGTATCAACCAACCCACAAACACTTATTAAAAAAAAATGTAACTGTTCAAGTGTTGATGTTCTTCACTTTTAAAATTAGCATTTTGTGCACCAATAACGGCTCTTTCATATAAGATATTGTTTTAACCCATTCCTTATACCTAATTCATCCAGAAACACAATCTAGTATGAAAGATGAAATCAACTTACATGCCACAAACACTGTGGGAAAGCGACTTACGTAACTCTCAAAACGACTACCGTAACTCAGCAAAAATGGCGACGTCAACAGTCCCCGATTCAGTTGAGAAACTCTACTATTGTGCTTATTCTGATAAATGTGATAATATCATATGGTGCAGAATTGGCTATAGTGCTATAGTGCTATATTACATGTACACCAGGTTATTGGCATCCTTGTCAAACTATGTCGTACTCAACTCCCTATGGAGCACACCACACATTGTAACCGAAGCGCTCACTCGCCTCACCTGTACCTATTTAACGTGTACGTACAAAGGAGCAGTATACAGCCTGTAAAATATGAGCTTGCCCAACTCCCACTACCAGACCAGATCAGCAATCAAACCCACAACTTTCTGGTCACTAGTCCAACATCCTGTTGATTCAGCCACCAAAGCACATGTAGGAAGCACAAGCACAATCAGATGGGTAGCACACAGACAGATCAAGGGGGGGGGGTCCAGGAGGCGTGTGTCTCCCTTTTTTAACACCACAAAAATCATTTTTATATTTCTTTTCATCTCTGCAAACCTCACACACACACAGCACTCATAACATCCTGGGGGGGTGGGGGGGTGGGGGGGTGGCACCCCACCCTTTTCCCGAAAACCTGGATCTAGCATTGGGGTGGGGCTCATTGACATAGGCTATTGCCACCTTGATGATCAACCTCTACCCCATCAATGTTCATTTCAATATATCATTTGTGTGGGTGGTATATTTAGAGTACATATATTTTGTTAAAGAATTAAAAGTTAAGTGTATTTGCCATGGCAAAAGTAAGACACAAGCCATCTCAATAACACGAGTCATCTCCATAATGAATGAATATTCTCAGGTATTGCTTAAAATAAAAGAGATATTCATGGTATTGAACTTGCGTCTATGGTGTTTGCATAAGTTCAAAATTTTGATTAAGGTGTTTGTAATATTGCTATCTGTCTAGATCCCCCTTCTTTATGCCAAATTTGAAACACGTCGTACAGCGTGGCGTATACTCCATTCAGTGTAAAATATGCCTGTTGATGAGCAATCTCGATAAGTCTTATAGCGATCTGAACAGGTTCTATTGATGAATTAATATTCGGAAAACATTTTTCATTTTAAAGCAAATACATCTAATATTCTATAAGTTTAATTCTGAATTCGTAGATTTGCTTTTATTGATTTCAGTGGAGTTTATGCCTCATGTCAGAGCTCTGTTATAATCATCCTAAAACACGCTCTCCTATTACTCCTAGTGATTACAAAACTCCCCCTAATACTTTTTACAATATTATTCCAAATATTACTCTAAATGCAGTAGATGGTCTATTACACTATATGGGGTAGCGGACACTCCTCCCAAAACCTATGAACACTCCGAATTTCAAACATTTTGAGGGGGTGGGGGTCGTGAAAGCCCTCATCCCCATCACATCACGTAGATCCACCACTGAAATCCTAAGTGTATATCTTACAGTATTCCAATAAAATTAATATGAGGGGGGGCTAATGAGACGGGGTACCAATGAGACGGGGGATTATAGAGCTGACCCTTTTAAAGTATTCAATAATGTGTAATCAACACAATTGGTTATTTAACATAGGGACAAGACGTAAATCGTATTATTATTACATATACGCTCCACTGTTCTTGCCAACATAATGCTTTGCCTCTATATTTACAAGTGCATCACGAAGGTCATATATAGTGTGTTGAACAATCTCTTCTATTGTAATTTCATTTTTACAACAGTAGCACATATGATTTCCTTCCATGGCTACTATCTGCAATAAAAATTCTGAATGTGACCTCAAATTCAACTGAATAGAAGCTGAATTACGGTAATCAATGATTTTTTCGATGCAGAGTTACGGTCGTCAGGCTCGAAAGTTACGGTAGTCACCAATGCAACTGTTAAATCAATTTCATGATGCTATCATTAAATGAACTTTCAATGAAATTATGCAGCATGCCGGATTGCAGATGACATATGCAAAGTACTGTCTCTCTAAGAAAAAATATAAAGCTATTAAGAACTTAGCCACATATATAAATGAAAAATCCGCTCCGCTATATGCCCATCATTGACTACCGTAACTCCGGAGTTACGTTAGTCACTTTCGCACAGTGACAAAACAGGGTTTTTTTTTCTGTTCTAGCTGCTAATTTTCAAAATTAAAGCACGTGTCTCAACCAACCCCTCTCTCCCCACATTAATACGGCGTCTTGGTTTTGAATACGACGCCGTGAGAACTTCTGTTACAGTGGGGAGTGAATGCATATAGGGAGCTGTGCACATATGACGTTGTGATAATAGGGCGCCTTACACCCCTACTGACGACGTCATATCTATGACGTGTTGAACCTTCAACACGTCGTAATTTTTGATAATTTCCGCTTTCCGGAGTACTCAATGTGTGGGAGGACGCTGCAAGACATAGATAGTGCAACTGCCACCGACACCTACACCACGTGCAAAAGTTGACCGTAAATGACCACTCACAACCACCTTCACCAAATATTCATAACTTCTTGGACGTGATGTGGACGTAATATTGTGTGTGACAAGCTCGTTTATGTTCTAAATTTACGTTGACATTACTAGGTCATTGACATCATTGACACACAGCGTTATTTATTGTCCTAAAATACATTGTTCATTAAGGTACCGATGTTGCATTCTTATGTGGTCACCTACATAATATAGATAACCTGTAAACTGTCCACATAAGACGGGTATATTCAAAAGATTATTCACTAAATATATGTTTACAAAGAAATCATGTGAAAGGGAGAAGTAAAATGTTTACATAACTACAGGTGTCGTTAAAAGGATGGGTTCCACTGTATGATGGCAATTGTATGTTTGAGTCTATACAGACCCCCTCTATACAGATGATAATAGCCATGCCGAGTCAGTAATTTAATTGGAGATCACCATGGACCTATATACAGAAACCACATCTCTATTGAGACCACTTGAAGGAAGTACACGTGTGTTCTTCATAGAGGTTAAATTAAATGTTTAACACAAAACTAACAGACTGATAAGACAAATCAATATGTTCATTAAGTAGAAATATATCAAATAGCAGCACATCGTATCACATACGAGCCCAATTTTGTGGTCGTACAAATATGGCTAAATTACGAGAAGTTTTGCGAACGAGCAGCTGGGGAAACGTTTTATTCACACCAAAACTATCCGAGCGGACGGGATCCGAACGAGAACAGTACGTTCGAGCTCGTAAATAGCTTTATACACCCTATCCCAGACTCAATGGACATTATCAGGATGGGAAGATTCGATTCGAACGCTGTCATAAAAGAACCCGGATTAGGTGTGGTATATTTATAAGAGTACCCGGATGAGGTGTACTATATGGATTTTTATGCTCCATCTATTTGAGGCTCTCAACCAATCAGAATACACCATTTAGGGCTGTGTTACATTAGAGTAAGTAGTAATGTAAAAAGTACACAATGGATACCATGGATTTTTGGTGATGAATTTGGAATGAGCTTAACATATAGAGCAATGCGGACAAAATGTTTTTATGGTAGCATTATATGGCTTGCCTTGATACTCACCTTTCTTTTTATAATCTTTTTATAATCTTTTTATAATCTAATCAAACCTTATCAACTGATGCAGTTGCCTTTGAGTCGTTGCAAGTATATTTGACTGATCAAGATTTCAGAAAACAGGTGCAACAATATTATTATGTTTTAATGACCTGGTGCTGTCACACTGTATGTGCTGTGGCTTCCTGGTGAGAACAGGACAATGCCCCGGTTCTCAACAGCTTTGTCAATACCAGCTTTTACATCCGCGAAGAAGCGAATGGATGAATCAAACCAGAACAAGCCTTGGTGCGCCAGTAGCTCTGTCTGAAAATAGATTAAAAATACTCTATGAATTAACAATCTTATAAATATTTTGAAACAGCGATATTGATAAGTAATGCCATCTCATAACATTATTATGAACTCATCTGGGCTATGACTATGAAACCCAGGCCAAATATATTGTAGTTCATAAAAGGAATAAACAAATATCAATTAACCAATAAAAAGCTGAGCATTTGACATCTATAAATCTTAAAAATAATGACAATCTAAAGGTTCACTCATGTGCATAGATTTATCATCATAATTGATATCTACAAATATGGTCGAGTTCTTCAATGTTGTTGGCAAGAATAGCAGAAAATGTTGTTTATGGTTTTGAAAAGCTGCCAGCTTTTGTAGTATCCAATGCAAATCAATCTTAATACAGCCAATCAAAAACAACTTCCTGATTAACTTACTGCTGAATGAAGGCATGGAATATTATTGGAAATATTAAAATTGTTATTGCATATATGTTACTTACCATAATAATCACTGGTTTGAATGCATATGTTTTCAGATTCTTCAAATGAAGAGGGTAGGATGAATAGTTCAAAATTTTATACTGTACACCACAAAACTGCTGAACCTAGAAGTGAATGAAAATGTTATTTCAACATTCATTATTTAATAATTCATCATTTCATATTATGTATTTAATTATTTAATATTTGAGCAGCAACAGGTCAGTGCTGGCGAAATGTTGGTCGAAAATGATAATTTTGAATTAATGTTTCTAAAATTTATTAACTAAGTACTGTCCACGTATGCGGACCACAGTAACAATAGAAACTTCTATTGAACGCAACCATTTGTCACCACATACGTGTAATTTCCAGAAATTACTGGTTTTATATCTGATAAAAGAAATACCCATACATGTATTCAATTTTTAAAGTATCAAGTATTAAGAAGAAATATTCATAAATAATGGTTCGCTTTAGGTCGTGGTCACATCCTGACCACAAGGCAGCTGGTTCTTATCTAACCGTACGCCCGCGGTGCTGCCTTTCTAGCCTACTTTCATCAACGCTCCACGGAGGATCCGGCCCACCTGGATCCTCGCCCCCGACCCCCCCCAGGTCACCCTCTTCCTGCTCGCGCCATACCAGCTCCCTTACACTTCTGCCCACTCTGCACCTCAGGGGCCGCTACAGGCTCCATTTCAGTCACAATCTGGCGCTCGCCGAGGACGCTCATTAAAAAGTCTCTGCTCACCCATAACCCACCACTCTACTCCTAACATGGATAAGATGTGTGGTTCTAACTACTCATTGTTTATAAAAATGTATGAACATTATTTGTTCCTATAATGCTTGTACTGTTACACCAATAAATGATCTTACTCTGCTAGTTCGATGCCATAGGGGATCTGCTTCATATATACCTCTTTCTGATGGGTTTGGGTCAGCCCTAGATCATAGTAGATGACCGGATTCCGTGGAAATATGCGCTGGACACTTTCGATGGCTGCTCTGCTCTCAGTAAAGTGGCTATAATCAGCACCGGTCACAAACAGCAGCTTATCTGTCACAGACCATCAGACATATTGAAATGAAGAATCTAATAAGTACACGTGTATTATGTGTACAAATTTAGAAAAAAAATCGGTGTCCATCTCAATTATGGTTTATACAAAACATAGTACATGTGCTTCAATAGTAGAAACAATAACAAACATGCAAGTTCTGGCAGGATACCCAGAGTAGCCTAAAATACATGTTCGACAACTCCTACTAAAATGTCTCAGTAATGTTACCTTTTCCCCAAATTGGTTCTGACTGTATCAAAATTGTGAAAGTCTAGTTTTCAGGGCTAAAGGAACAATTTAAAACACACATGACATGGCTCATGTTAAATCAGCATTATTGAGAATTTGCCAGATTTACGCAAATTTTCTTCAAAATATGCAAATTTCGAATGCCTAGAAGCCCCATCAGAGATGCCTTTAAAAGTCTGGTATAGAGTAGTTTTGGTCAATATGAAACACATAAAACAATAAAGAAATGGCTCCTGGAAATACATTTTTCTCATTTCTCACTTACAAACATACCTTGGTCAAAAGATTTGATGTCTGTAAAGTTGATGATGAACTTTTTACTAAATATGTCCAGTATCTTTATATCTTTCAATGTCCTGTCGAATGTTCTGCCCTTTTCGCCGCTAGTAGGATTGGTATAACAGTAGTCAATCGTCTTCTGATAAACTTTCACTGGTACAAAATGAGAACGATTCTAAAGCATGAACTGATTATACAGTGCTCACATTTAATAATATACTCTAATGCTCAACACTTGATCATTTCAATTAAGTCGACTTAGGTTAAAATATGCAGACTGCAGCAGATAATATTATGAGCATAAATTAATGAATATGTTTGTAATAAATCAATCTAAATTATGATCTTTCAGATAAAAGGTCCTGTCTTATGGTGTTATGTGGTATATGCTTCCCTGCTTCCCAGCTTCTATACTCACCCTTACTATTGATGCCCGGTCTGTACTGCTGTTTGTGCGGAGCCACCACAGTCAGCAAAAACTCTCAATGTGCATAATTCTGCAGATGATATCTAGCTTCAAAAATAAACAAACAAAAATACCTTTTTATTGGTGCCTGCTCAAAACCTGTCAACTCCAGCACAATCAACAATATAGAAATCACCGCAAAAAGCCCCGCAAAAAGCGCAACTATCTGTCTTTTGCTCAGCATAATAATGTCTATCACTTTGATTAACACTATAAAAGATATCTTAATCCTTGATCTAAGTTTCAAGTAGTCCTATGAATTTAGAAACTAGTTGCATGCATTGTTTTATGCATATAAGTAAAAACGTGGTGAAATATTTCAATTTTCTGCTTAGTTGAAAAATTTCAAAGTCCTTTCAATTCCAAGAGATCTAACGTCGTATGTTTCCTATATAGTGGACGTAAAAGTATTGAGCAGGTGCGAGCAAGTGCGAGCAAGTGCACTCTTCGGGATGGTTTACATCTAAAGTGACTAGTAGGTTTAATTACGGCGGACTGGCAACGCCACGCAAATATATGGTTATTATTTCACTTATTTCTAGTTGTTAAATTAATATAATATTTTGACGGAAATAATCTGTAGTAATATGCGATTCCATTCATATGTATAAATCTGTGTAATTGTTTCAACTAAATAGTTAATTTAAGCATTTATCTTGTGCGTTGGAAAATTTGACAGGTGAAATTCGGGACAGTGGCAGTGGCGTGTCGATGTTTTCAGGTTAATACAACAATAACTATTTAATATTTTGGTTCCATGTGTTGAAAATAAGAAACTACATACATTTCTTGTCAGAATGATTTACTTTTATGGGAATTGATGCAATAATTAATGCACAGCAAAATTTTCAAAAGGACATCTCCTATTTTGTGGTGGTACCTCACGGTGTTCAATCAATCTCCAGTTTTTGTGAGGTATAAGCAGAGCTTGTGAGGAAATCAAGAGTTTTCGTGAGGAAAATGTTTACTTTCGAAATCGGCGGTTTGAATTTTCCACTGTAAACCGGCTAAAAATCATTTTTGAGCACAATTTTTGTCATCCATGCACTATAAGAATACTTCTGGCACACACTGATGCGATTTATTTCCACTCACATGGGCTGGTTTCTGCTGCTAAGTCTGCAATAGATGAAGACCCTCGTTCTACATGGCTGTCCACTGTCCGAAAATAAGTGATATTTTGCCGTATATTGCTTTGTTAAACCCTTAGTTGGGTCAGGCATGTAGCTTATGCTTGACTAAAAACTACATTATGCATTGCATCTATATTATTAACTTCTATATTGCGTAAAGTCTCCAAATCTACAGAAATGTACAATCAACAGTTTTCGTGAGGAGTTGAAAATCATGAAACAAGATCAACAAGTAAGACTAATTTTGTGATAAATCCTTAAAAAACTTACTATATTGTCTTAATATTTTCGGACATTTTCAATGTCCATTGTCTGAGACTTGGTGACAGAAAAGTCTCAGACGATGGACATTGTGAACAAAGACAATATGGTAACTTTTTTAAATTTATCACAAAATGTTACTTTTTGGAAATCCAATGAATCTCTTTACAAATCATGAAACAAGAGCTTGTGAGGACTTGCATATTGCAATATTAAGAGTGTATGATGATTTATTCTGTGAAATGTTAAAGCTTAATGCTTTTTGGTAATTCTAGTTTTCTTCTATGTATAGCAATTAATAAACACAGTGTCAACATACCACTTTATTAGTGCACCCAGAGAACAAAATACAAAACTGAAATTAAAGAATACTGACTCCCTGCCACATCCAGTGGTTGCTAGCGTTATGTGCCCTCTATCTCAGCACGATCTTCAATATAGAAGGGGTTCTTGATTAACAAACCATTCAATTCACTTTGAGCACACCTTTTCAAAACGCGTGTATTTGCCAATGCATAATCAAATAAATGTTATGGAATTTGATCTTAGTTCTCAAGTTACAAAACAAAACACTAATATCTTATGAATCATTCCCATCCTATTAAAACTGATCTCAATCTGTATAAGTCCATCACCTGTATGGATCTCCAAAGATCTTTAAAACCAAAGTTTTCAACCTACATATCCGAAAGATGAAACATAATCAAAATACCTTAGGCTCCATGAAATTAATAAAATGTTTCTCGTTCTGCCATAGGAGGGAGGTCAATTTTATTTTTTATTTTTTATATTTTATTTTGCTGATTTTTCCGTCCTTATATTATAAAAAATGAGGAGGGGTTGACTTTTTATCTTTTATTTTTCTTCCGCGCAAAATCTTTCATTTTTCAAGTTGAATATTGGGCCTAGTCTCGCGCAACACAGACCAACGTACAGCGAGCTCCACGTGGCCCCGTCAAAGTGAGGCTGGCTGGTCGAGTCTATATTGGGCCATGAATGAACTACTTGTGTTACAATTGTATGTGAACAATGTCTTTCTATTATCAAAATCATAAAACATCACTTATAAAACAACTATATATATGTAGTATAATCAATGAAGTATAATATCTAGCGTGCATAGCAAACAAATGACAGGCCTCTGACACGGGGCTGTTTTGTTTGCAGCCAGGCGGGAGGGCCGTTTATTTTTTTATCACTGGGGAGGCAATAAAAATGTTCTGGAGGCTGCATTATACACAGGAGGGAGGGGACGAGAAACATTTTATTATTTTTATGGGGCCTTACATATATTCAATTTACTCACGAAAACTGGTTTGTAGCTCTCACAAAAACTGCTTATCACAGCGTACCACGACTTTTGTAATTTTGGCCAGTTATGTGGTTTTAAAAAGCATGGGATTAGTGTAATCTGTTTTGTATCAAGTTTGGGATAAATTTTCATTCATATTTTGCCTGAAGTAAGTCTTTACAGCCACTATATTCGTCGTTTTCTATCAGATGACCTCAATTTTGAAGGTGGGTGGTCATGTATTACAGACTTAGCAGCAGAAACCAGCCCATGTGAGTGGAAATAAATCGCATCAGTATGTGCCAGAAGTATTCTTATAGTGCATGGACAACAAAAAGTGTGCCCAGAAATGGTTTTTAGACCATTTACAATGGAAAATCAAACCACCGATTTTCAAAAGTAAACATTTTCCTCACGAAAACTCTTGATTTCCTCACAAGCTCTGCTTATGCCTCACAAAAACTGGAGATTGATTGAACACCTTGTACCTACTAAAACCGAGGACCAAACGTGACCAAACATGACGTGACCTATCCAGACCAATTAGTGACCAAAACATGACCAAATAAGCTTACCTGTGAAAACAGAGCTTGCTCAAATGACGAATTCAAATTCTCTTTGAGTTGTCAGTCATACTGATTGATTGGCATGTCTACACGCAGAGCTGTGATAATTCTAACATTAAGATGAAATTATTAAGTTGCAATTTAATAAGTGATGATGTGATTGATCAACTGCCGTCAATGTTCTCCAAAGGAACCAATTGCAATGTATATAAGAAAGTGCTGTGATAATTCTAACATTAAGATGAAATTATTTACCAATTGCAATTTATCCAAAAGCAATGAGGTAAAAACTGCCCTGAATGGAACCATGTGTTTGGCCTGCTTTATACATGATATAATTAGAAAGTTTTCTGCGTTGCATCCAATAAATATACAAAAGGTAAATAAAGTCAAATGAATTTACTATATGTACACTATTCCTTCAAAAATTAAAATCCAAATGATATTGATTCATAATAAAAACAAAACAATACTTCTAAGGTTAAAGTACACACTGTCAAAATTATACTCAACATTAACAATGCATAACAGGAACCACAAAGCTGGTGAACAAACATTTAAGAGGTGTTGGATTACCTGTTATTACCACCCTGCCAACAGCTGGCTGGTAGTGGTGCAACTTGCTGTTCATTAACACGTCTACATTCGTTCCGTGGATACATACTCCCTGATATATTTGTCTATACATTTGGGGTTTTAGATGTCTTTATCACATTCACTCTAAACTTTACATCTTGGTGTCTTGTCCCCTGATGATATTCTGTAATGTGTTTACAGAATGCATTGTTCTGGTTTCTTTGGGGATTCTCTAATGCATACTGGTGTTGTAGCCCTCCGTTGTACGCCGATCCGCTGCTTTCTCCAAAGTACACACTTGCTTTTGCTTGTTCTTCTTCACATGTCAGGCATGTTCCTTTGTATACTATTCCTTCAGCACTACAGTTACCTTTACCGCCTCCCTTGTGTATAAAACATGTCTCTTTTTATTGCTCATGCACTTATCTTTCTCCGGTAGTCCTGGCAACAGTGCTACAACTTTAACTCCTGCTTTCTCCACGACTCTGATGTTTATACACGATCATCCTCTTGTTCCTTTTGCTTCATTTGCTACTTTTTACAATCCCTTGGCCAGTTTACTCCCCGGTGTTGGTAGGCAGAATAACACTGTATTGAATGGTCTATAACAAAAGGTTTTCTTCGCATTCTTTTTTCATTTTCCTCTCATCTTGCTTGTATTCTCGTGGTCTGTACAAGGGACAACCCCCTGTTTCAGCTCTATGAACCTGCTTCTCGTATCCCTTAACCCCTCCTTCTATGACTTGTCTTCTAAACTTCTCCGAATATCCACACTCTCCTTCATCCTTAATGAAAATTCACTTAGGAATCTATTATTTACGTGTTCAGGTAACTCCTTTTCAGTGTTCCTTAGGATTCTTATCACTTCTTGCATCGAAGATACTCTCTTCATCCTCAAGGACATTGCCGATCTTTCAATCAATACGAGCGGATTTGCCATTGGCTTCTTGTAAAACTGAAACTGGATTTCATTATTCTCCACCCATACTTCTAAATCAAGTATTGGCATCTTTTTGTTATCATGCAAAGACGGACAATCTATCTCAACTTGAATGCGTGGGCTGATACTGTTTGCTACTTCTTTCATGATGCTCGCTGTTCTGATATCACCTGCTATACTTCTGTCCTCTTCTACCTTTTCCGGTTTGATACACAATTTTTCCTTCCACCAACCTGGAGCCAGGCATTCATGTTATGACAGTAAAACGATGGTAAATATAATTTACGTTGATCATTGAAAATGTTACACTGAAATAAATAATGGAATTCATCCCGTATACTCATGTGGCTACAATGAGAGGTCCCCCTAAATCACCTTTGATATTTTTGTAACGAGGGGTCCTACTGTGTCAAAAAAAAAGCTTGGGTGTAAGTAGTAAAACAAGGGATGGAATTATATGTTGCTTTTACAAATGCTAGGTTTATCTCTAAAACTGAACGAGTAAGTATATTGTTGGCCAGACATGTAGCATGATAACTATCACATCTGTGTCATTAGACAGAAATAGTAATCTCTGTGTTCCCTCACTTGCTGCACGGAGTGCATAAAGTACCAAACGTACATCAGCTTCTGAATTTTTTGTCAGAGTTGGGACACTCGTGATAGTAGATGATCCATGATGAATCTGTTCATAAAGCTGAACATTGGTTAGTCCAGTGATGCCTGTCCCACCTATGACTACCTCACTATACGACAAATTTAGTTTCAACAAATTTGAACATGATCAATCAAAGCAGATTTATTATATCTCTCTCCACTTAAGTGACGGTTCTACGTAACCCGATTGATTTGAACGTTTTGAGTTGATGCCTATGAATGGTAGTACTTAATCGTTTAGAGATAAACCTAGTATTTCTAAAAGCAACATACAATTCCATCCCTTGTTCTTCTATCACACACATTTGTACACTTATTTCAGTAGGCATTATTTCATGGGTCAAGATATTGTGCAATTGCTTCACAATTATTTACAACATGCATGGGGTTTTCATGAAGGTTTGTGTAGGTAATCATGTCAGATATCTTACTTTCCTTTGAACTAATATCTGCTTTGTTATATTTGTGATACAGACAACTCACTATTCTCAGATGAGAGTAAGCTTACCTTCCTGTGTTTCTTTTGTGGTATCTTGTGTAGTCAAACTTTGATAACAGTCATCGATATCATTGCCATTTTGTCATTTTAATAACAGTTATGATCATTATATACAAATATATGTCAAACTTGTAACATATATGTATTTATTATACTTTGACTATCATTCCAAGTTGGCGTTAGGGCATTAATAAATTATGTTCGAATGAGCGGCCATTTTGACAGTCATCTTGTTTTATTCATGTATTGCCAGGTTGATTCAGTATTGTCCTATATTAATTGATTCCTCGCCATCACAAACATACCCTTAGACACCAGAATCATGTTTCTATCTTCAATATTAAGGGAGATATAACACTTTTTTATGAGCCAGCGACCATCACGGCGGCCATCTTGAATTTCTCATTTATTGCCGGGGTGACAGTGATCCACCCATTTTTTGACACAGTAGGACCCCTAGTTACAAAATATCAAAGGTGATTTAGGGGACCACTTATGTATGCTCAACCCATCGTAGCCACTGGGTAAATTGACAAACAAAACAAAAAATTATTTATAAAAACGTTCATATAGATCTATATGTAGTATTATGTACGTTGTTCAATATTGTTAGGGAGCATATAAATTACTTCCCAGGGGGGGGGGGGTCGGCAATTGGGTTTAACCAACTTTGAAAAATCCAGTGACCCCCCATTTCTGAAAATGAAAAACTGAGTGACCGCCCTTTAAAAAACTTATAAATTGAGTGACCCCCTCACCCACCTAATTGCACAATAAAGGTGTAATAATAGACAACTGTGGGACCGTACATATTTTGTTGATTGAATGTTATGCAAAGTAGTTGAATATGCTTCTGATCCAGACAGTGATTAGCATGTATGCTTGCATCAAAAAGAATAAATTGGTTTTGGAATGAAACATGTATATTGTTACGTCATTCCTGTTGAAATACTTGCAGTTTTTCTCGATTCGCGCCAAAAGTGTGTAAAATCTCAATGTGTCGAACATAAAATTGAGTGACCCCCCCTTTGTAACATGTAAAATTGAATGAATTTGGAAGCTTCTGGGCGGATCCACTCTATTTATTCCCTCCCGGAATATGTTCATTCCGCCCATTTATTGTATACAATATGTAGGCATAACAGAAAACCTTTTTAAAACCAGATATAATAACCCAAAAGCTCCTTCAGAGACAAAAAAAAAAAAACAGCACCGCACTTAGACATTTGACATTGAACCAAAACATACCACACACCATAAATTGGAAAGTGTTAGCAAAGGCAGATCCATACACAACATCTACCAAATCATGTAAACTGTGTTTGAGAGAAAAATATTTTATCATATGTAAACCACACCTGGCCACACTCAATACAAGAAACGAATTACCAAGTGAATGCAGACACAGGAAAAAACATCTCCTCTGTAACTTCATACCACCACCAATCAGCTGACTATAAAATAACCTTTAGCACTATGTATGTAATCCCCCATTGTTCCTAAACCATACTTGCTGTAATATTTGTGTACTGACTATTGTTTCTGGCAATCCTATAGCTGTATATTCATTCTTGTTCTGACGATTGCAATGCATGAAACTCGAGTAATTAGCCATTTAGTAATTCCAACAAAAAGTATTTCTTAGTTGCACTGTAATATTAGGTTTACGTAAACTACTCTATATATTAATCAATAATTTTCTGGTACTGAATATTTGTCACCAAGTTCCTGGAATTCTGTAACTGCCATTTTGTTCTGAAGATTGCTGATGCTTGCATCAGTATGAAACTTAAAGTAAACAAAATGAACTAAATTGACTTAATTTCTTCATGATATATAGCTCCCTCTACGGTCGAGCCCTCTTCATGGACACTCCCTTCCAAACTGGAAATCAGTGAAATATATATATATATATATATATATATATATATATATATATATATATATATATATATCTCTCTATATATATATATATATATATATATATATATAACTTAAAACCATACAGATGTCATAGATCCTCATCAATCCCCATCCTGGAGCAGGAGAGTCAGGAGGCTTGCACAAACTGCCATCGAACATCCTGAAGGTGCGGAGACAGTTCTGACGGATCAACGTCAAACGGATGGAAAACTCTCAGGCCGGCACCGATCATAGCGAAACCGTCCTCATAATTTACTCCGTACATGGCATAAAAACCACGCCGGTCAGATTGTACCTAATTAAAAATCATTATAAAATCAAGTCCAGTCTAATAGTCCGGCTGTAGTGTCGAACGACGGTAATTTAAGAAAACCAGCACAAATTGGACTTTCAATCACTTTTGCCGGAGCCTATCCGGAGCGAAAGTGCGCCGGTCGTAGAGCAAAAATGCCAAACTCGCGGCTATTATCCGGAAACCAATCCAGAGGTTTTTACTGCGGGACGGAGCTCAAACGGAGCCAAACGGAGCCAAAACGGAGCATTAATTCCTACCCGTAGCCTCATCCGGAGGGGATTAACGCCGGAGGGGATTAACGCCGATCGATATTTCGCTTTCCGGCTGGCATACGAAAAATGACTTCTCCCGAAAAGTGGATTTTCAGCCTCCGTTTCAATGCCCGGAACCTGAAATTCGCCGGCCGTAATGGTCCACGGATCCGGACTTTGCCATTTTTCGAGGGATTTTTTGAGATTCCGGTCGGATGTTCGGTAATATAATGGGGAGGTAAGATACTGATGTGTCTCCTGTCCACTTGTCATGCAGTTCCAATGATAGTGATAACGATGACATTTTTTGACTCAAACATATGATTCAATAATGCATGCAGGATATGCAAGTTAGAGAAGATAAACCATCTATGAAAATTTGTCATGTTCTAGGTATGTATCATAAAGGAGTATTGTGTTAATTAATGGGGTGTAATTATTGTACATTTCCAATGTTTTTAATTAAGTAGCAAATGGTTGCAGTTTGTAACTAAAGTACTTTTTTTTCAATTCAGATAACCAGCGATTTGAAAAAACCTTTCCTATGTCGCAACAGCAACTGGCTAGGGCAGTGACACCTACTAAAACACAAGTTTAAAAGCTGAATGGGCCAACAGAATTTATAATAATTGGCGGGCTTAGTGATGGAAACCACACCTTTAATGTTGCAAAGTAAACATGTTAATTGATTATTACTTACGTTCACAATTTCACCTCTTTGAATACGTGCAGTTTGATCGTTCATAATTAGTATTGTCATGATTTACACTATCGATGATTATTGTTGATTTATATTGCATACAGCTTCTGTGTCACATATGTTTGTATTTGATAGATATATTTTACATAAGTTATTTGTTTCAATAAAATTGTACATTTGATATGTCTTATGATTTCAGGACTAAGGGACTGCCCATTATTTATTGCCTAGGGGAGAGTGAGGATTTGGTATGATCTTCATGTACAAAATTCATGACCCCCCCCTTATTTTTATTTACAAAAAAGACACCCCCCCATTTTTTCATGTACAAAAGAGATGACCCCCCATTATCATTTTTTGCCACGATTATACGCACTGAATTAGTATGGGTTTTATCCATGAAATGACGGTAAAAAGAAAATTTACATGTACTATTAAACCCGCCCATACAGTGCACATGCATGCCATCCAAAAGCGAACGATCCCAACTAAAATGGTTGGTAGTGTATACGATCGCATCATGAGTCTGTTAAGCAGGCTTCCGCGTGTGTGACCCGTATGAAGGTCAAAAGTCACGTGAGACGATAAGATAATGGTGCACATGATCACGTTAGCACAACAGACAGACGACACACTGACAGGAAGGCGACGGGTAGGTGTAATATATATGCTTTACACTTCTCTCATCTAATTTCCTTAGATATCATGAATTAATTATTACATGTATCATTCTAGATCTCTAAGATATGATACCATACCTGGTGTTGGGTTTTAAAATTTAATAAGACATATATGGTCATCGAGAGAACAGTTGGGGTTTCATCCTTGTGCCAAGTACAGTTACGTCTCGTGGTAAGGATAACAGGCTCAGAAAGATTGTGTTTCCATTCCCTATGATAGTGATGATACATAACCAGAGCCTTGATGAAAATCCATTCACCAACATTTTTTTTCCTAAACCTCCAGTCACGAATACGTTTCATTGTCTTTCACCAACAATCAGTATTTGTAATTGAATAGGTTACATCATATAATAATATGATATAATAATATAGAGATATTCATAGTGCCAATATCCATACGCTCATTGACACGTTACAACAAAATATACACAATAATTACCGTAAAATTGAAACAGTAACAGTAAGAATACAAATATCGAGAAAAACTTTAAAATTACACAGTGCATTAAGTTGTATTATTAAAAGAAATTTTAAACAAATGAGTTTTTAAAAGCCTCTTAAAAGTATCTAAATCAGTGCAATCTCTAAGAGCTGATGGTAATCATATTAAATAAGGCAGTCACTTAAATAAGGCAGGAGGTCAAATCACCCCCTCTACACCAGCGTCCAATTAAAGAAACAAGAATTATTCATTGCTTTCAGTTGTATGGCCAGTGGCATGGCGGTCTATCTCTTCTTATCCGACAAAGATTTGTTTCCATCATGTCCTCCACTGGCTCTTGGGCGTTCGTATTCTGCAAGCGATTTGACGCGAGGGCCCTCAGTTGACCACCAATTGCCCATAGTGTCTAGTGCAACTTTATAACATGCATATAGTAATAGGGCAATCGATTTAAACTTGCAAAATATGTTTTATGTTACTGTAGTATCCGGCAATCTGCCTAGAGTGCTTAGCTCGAACATTTTAATGACCTCAATACAGATCCGAGATATATAGTTGCTCCTGTATCATCATTTCATCATGGCTGCTATAATGTTTGTTAAACAGGTAAAGGCCATCATGCTGTGGGTACTGACACTTCTGGCGGTTACAGTGAGGGCTGCGCAGGCGCAATGTGGGTGAGTGGATCAAATTAGCATTTTTTTACACAATTTATGCACAAGTCATCTTCCCCTGCGAAGGTAGTCATTGAATTGTACGGTTATTTCTTTACTGCCAAGATTATAAAAGCAGAGTTATTCTACAAAATTGGACTGCCATACTGATTGTCTCTTCTGTACATTGTATCTCCCCTCGTTTACACACATGATTTTCTGGTACATTTCATGAAAGCAGATACGAGAAATGATTGATTTTGAAGAAATGGAACACTGCAAAATGTATATAATCTTTTAATGTGGCATAAAAGATTGGCATGACATGAAATTCACTTGTGCACGTCCTTTTAAAATAGATAAGGAACGATAGAAACTACATGTGAGTATCCGCATTAGACAAGCCATTGTCCACTATTGAAGGTAGTCGCAATATGGACAGGTTTTTCTTTACTGTGGCATTTAGTGAACTCCATTCATATTATGACAAACAATAAACGTAAAGACGTTTGTAAACACAGTTCTGGTTAATATAAATGAGGGTGCATTATTTTTTATATTTCATTTTGAATTTTGAAGGTTCTTGATAAAGTAGTTTTGTACATTGCGGTTCAAAGTCGGACCAAATGTGCATAATGTTTTTAACAATATAAATTGATTATTGTTACCTGCTAATTGCATACATAATACGCATACATGTTCATATAAATTCACTACCTACAACATTGAGTCCTTCTCCAATTTAGTTAGCTTCATATTACATACTGACTAATGAATATTGAGTGCACACTATGCAAAGTAGAATTACATGTTTTAATAAAATGCAAAGTGTGCCCGCAATGTATCATTCCCCACACATGTACTGGACCATTTATTTTCCCTCAGCTTGCGTATTTTACATTCTGTATTCTATTTCAGAGGCATGCTGCAATGTCTTTGAATAAGGAAAATTGTATTATTCTAAAATTTTGATACAGAATGAAGTGTCCAAAATAGACCTTTATCTTCCGTTGTGACTGCCTATTCTTCATATAGCTCAATGATAATGATAAGATAACTTGTTTTGTTACAATCTAAAAATGAAATATATGGCTCTATGTTAGGGCTGGTATATGATCAGACATTCATTTCATTATAAAATAGCTACATGCAAAACACATCCCACCCTTTTACAAGTTGCAGTAATTTTGCGGTCTATTATTCACATTGTATTTTCCTTTGGAATCTTTTATCATTTTTACAGAATTTTTGCATTTTACTTGTACATAATATGCAAACATTTTGCTGTTAATTGTTTATAATGCATGGGATTTTCACGGGGTCTTAAGCATAAATCTTAGTATTTTGTTGTCAATTAGCAAGTATTCAAAGTCATACTTTGTTATTCTACACAAGAAAAACATGTTCATGTAGGCAAAGGAAAAATATCGTAATAAAAGTAACAAGTGACTATAAAGAAGAACAATTCTGGTATTGTGTGAATGATACTATTAGAGAATTGAGTTGGCAAACAAACCTGTGTCTCAGATTGCCTGTCGTTGACAGTTCAATTTGCAAATGATAAGATAACTTTGTTTGATATAATATGTAGGTGAAAACGTGCACGTAGTTAGCATAGTATATTACTACAGCCAAATATTGATAATTATTAATTACACTTATGCTGCCTTGAGCAATTAGTGTTTAGGGTTCATCAGTTGGGGATGCATCGTTGGTATGAACAAGGACTTGTAAAGGCAGTGTGAGTGATCAACCCGTGAAAACCGACGATGTTGGGGTTGCAGACATAGAGTGTTAGTGGGGACGGGGATGGTTACACTCTCACAAGTGTATTGCCTCCAATGAACTGATTACACTTACATATACAACTATGAACATGTCCTACAGAATTTTCATGGAAACCACACTATCCTCTACAGAAATCCATTTTTTCATAAATGGCGGCAATTTTGCATAAATACAAGATGGCCGCCCAACGTATTTGTAATTGTAACCAATTGCACGATACATTTAGCGGCCGACAGCTGTACGCAACCCCTCCCACCTGGCTTTTCATCAACATAGGCCTTTTTCATAGGGTTTTTGGCATGTCCGCCATCGATCACGCGTACAAAACTCATGAAATCCCTTAATTGCACCCCCAGACTACCCCTCCCTACCGGTTCACCATTTACGGGTAGTTATATTTTTCGGTCTAACACTTCACACCCTTAGTTTAAACAACGTTCCCATGTTGACAGAGAAGTTTGCTACGAGGACGTGGGCTGTTTCACAGACTGCTACCCGTTCGAGGAGTTCCCGCATCCCAAGTCACCCGACTACATCAACACTGACTTCATACTTGAAACCCGCGATGGGTAAGTCCACTGCATACTCCATAGCGAGTGAGGCTGTGTTCATGTATGTAGATTTTATACTTCATTGGGAGTTTCGTCGACGGGTAAGTAGACTGTTTCCTTCCAATGGAGGGTAGGCGTGATAAATTAACTGGGAGACTCTATATACCATAGGCAGATCCAGGGGGGCTAACGCCCCCCCCCCTTTCCCACCAAAATACTTCATTTTCATAGGGTTTTCATGAAATCCCGTAAGTGCGCCCCCTCTTTTTCTCAAGTGCGCCCGCCCCCTTTTAAAAAACCTGGATCTGCCTATGTATACTCCTCCCATGGATGTTACAAAGGTACATGCAAGCATAATGTATTCTTCTCTAATACCACTAAATGGACTGGTGGACTGCGTACTACAAAGAGAACAAGAAGAAGAAACAAAAGCCACAAAAACACCAGTCATGTATTAGAGTACTGTATTCTTCTCGATGGATCTAGAATTTTTCAATTTACACGTTGACTGCATACTGCATAATTAACACAAAACACACGCGCACACACGCACACACAACACACACACACACACACACACACACACACACACACACACACACACAAAAACATCAACAACCAAAAAGAAACAGAAAAGCACAAAAACAATCAGTCTCTTTGTGATGATTGTCGTCTGCACGTTTTTTTTCCAGTGGTGCCTTCGACCCGTCTCGTGCTGCCACCTACTTCCTGATCCACGGCTTCAGCCACCACGCGAACACGCCGTGGATGCAGGAGGTCAAGGACGAGCTGCTCATCCACGTGCGTGCTCACACTGCTCACAGTTGCCTTCACTGTCTTGTCCTGTACTCGTTTTCAGTGGTGGTACCCATAATCAAGGATGTCTAACTATCAAAGATTTATACATTGCTTTTGAGTTAACAATTTTGTTAATACGAACCACCCCAGATAGCTTTCAACCGATCTTTAGGTTTTCTTCACGAATATAAGGCAGATTGGTGGCAAGCTGAGAGAGATTGAAAGTTATCTGAGGTACTTTCATAAATGTCAGTCCAAAATCAATGTATAAACTGTTGATTGTTATGTCAAACTTTATTGTTGGTCTACGGGAATCTCTTTTACACTGTACAAAATCCAGTGTGACGTCACGCTTACGTCATAAGGACTAAATGTGTCAGAAAGATTTTCTGATCGCTCAACCGACTTGTATGAAAACCTATTAAGTTGGGACTGGATAGTTTTTTTAAATATTTGATTATTACCAGTGTAAAGTTTAAAGTGTGTCATAAGTATTTTTTTACTCGCTCGTTTAAGATTTATGAATCAAAACGCGAGGTTTGTGTGGCATGTGTGAACAGACGATTTACACAGAGTTAGATACGTGATTTTACTATTACCATTAAAAATACTGCTCCAAAATGTTTGTACCATATGGAAATATCTTATAAAAGCATTTTTAAAAATTGAAAATTTGATGTAGGTTACCTCCCATTTTTAAAAAAGATATGGGATATTTTATGTCCTAGAAATGCTATCAAACCAGAGTAAAATATGATTTTAAGTAGCACTACTTCATGGCCAAATAAAAATAGAACATCCATGCTTAGTATTAAAAGAAAACTGAACATACCATGTGTTCCCGTATCCAATGGTTCGACGGCAACCCATCATTATTATGACGAATGTGAGAGATGATATCTTGTTATGGCAAGATATTGCTCGCGCATACAAAAACCCTTGAGAGCCTGTAAGTGCGCCCCCCTTTCCCCCCAAAAAAACCTGGATATGCCAGTGTATGAGTATCCATATGCATGCTGCGTGGCCCAACTCAAATAGAACTCATTTTGTATTAGAATTTTCTTTTATGCTGTGTGGTATTAACAATGTTTAATTTTGAATTTTGAATTCAAAATTAAGCACTGTTAATACCGCACAGCATAAAAGAACATTCCAAAAAAAGTTGAGACCAAGCGCTGTATACCAAATACATAGGATTTTTAGTGAAATAGAACTGACTGTCCATGTTTCAGGGCGACTATAACGTGTTTCTCGTCGACTGGCGGCGTGGAGCCCTGCCTGACCCCGAGGCCCCGGCACAGCCCGTGCCCGCATCCAACACCCGCGTGGTCGGCCGCGTGGTCGCCAACTACGTGAGGGGCCTGCAGGGAGTACAGGTGGGTTGGCTGCGTATTGAGGTAGAGCAAGGTAGTGGACATAGACTATAGGTTTGATTGCCTGACTGGGTGTCTGGCAGAGTCTGTTTTTCATTGAACATAGAGACGTGTAAATGTGCAGGTGTTTTAGAAGCGAAATCTACGCTGCGAAGTACAATAAAACCTCCAATTAAGACCACCTTTCTATTGAGACCACCTCTATAAATAGACCCTTTTTCACAGAACTACCAAACCTCGTTTAGAGCCCAATTCTATTGCGACCATTTAACACTGGTCCTAAAGTTGGTCCTAATAGAGAGATTCTACTCTATACAGTTGTGACGTATACATTAAACCTTAGTCTTTCCATATTGTAAAACTGTGTACTGACCAATGCAGCTGGACACTGTCCACTGTATCGGTCACAGTCTCGGCGCCCACGCGTGTGGCTTCTTCGGCAAAGAATTCACCGGGGAGAAGATTGGCAGGATTTCAGGTGGGTGCTTTCTTATTACATTTTATTTGGATTGATGGACTATTTATAAGACAATCCATTCAAACTCACTGTCTTTATGTTTTCGGACATTTTTCTATGGCCATCGTCTCAGACTTCCATTTGTCACGAAATGGCAGCACGTGGCATCAAAAGAAGTCAGTCACTGTTTTCCTTTACTGTCACTTGCCATTTATTCACAAATCTACATTTTAGTTGGGCAGTTGTACATATTTTGAATGGGCGTCTGTCATAAAACTCACGGTGAAATGTGTGTGTGTGGTATCTTCGTTATTTGATGATAAAATAGTGTTCACTGGGAGATCAAGCCAAGCACTATGTGAGGGGGGGTATATAACCTTGATGAAAATCAATTCAACATTTTATTCCTAAATCACCAGTCACCAATACACTTCACTGTCTTTCACCAATCCCCAGGAATTGTAATTGAATAGGTTGCATCACATTTTCATCACATTTCTCACACTTAAAATTAAATACAGGCAATTCACAAACCACACTCAATATTTCGGGCCAATCACCAATCATATTTTTGCTATATGATCCCTTCCCATATGGATTTATGATAGTGGAGAATTGATTTGCTGCATTAAACCATCTATCCATATACCTCGCCTCAGGTCTGGATCCAGCCGGCATCCAGTTTTCCACGTGTCCCGAGCCAGAGTGTCGTCTGGCCGCTGGTGACGCCGCCCTGGTGGACGCCACGCACACTAACGCATGGGGAACTGGTAAGTCACGTGTCCTGTCACATGTTCTGCCACTTCAAGTGCCCTTCCTTCTGTACAAAAGGTCTAGAGTTCATTCTTCCATTCATCACGTTATTGATGCAGTCAATGCAGTTTACATGGGCATGAAGTGTATATGTCGATAGTAATTTTTACACACTAGCACAAGCACATGCAGTAGCGCATATGGTTCAGGATATGGTCAGAATGAGAACATCTGGGTGGAAAGCCTTGCTACTACAGAGAATTATTGCATACAATTTGAGTGTTCTTTAAACGACACCTAAGTCTTAGTCTTCAAAAAGGCATCCCAGTCTACGATGGCCTCTATCAATGTCGCAGTCAAAATATATAAAGCTACTGATGCCTGCAGCCAAACAGCTCATTTGCATACATATATGTATTCCACCCCTTAAATATATCATAGTCAAATCCAGGTAGGGGGGGGGGGGCGCAGGGGGTGAGCCCCATTCCCCCTCTTTTTCACCAAAATACTTTATTTTATCGTGCGTACAAAACCCTTGACATCCCTTCATTGCACCCCCCCCCCAGTCTGAGAACCTGGATCTGCAGGTCTATAATAATTGGGGATTCCCCAGATCAAAAACTGATTATGATAAACACTGCTTTGAATGGTCAGGTTTAGTACACAACAAAGATATGTGACGACCTCACTTTTGGCGCACCCTATCCCCACCCACCCCAGCTTGATACGCAAACATATACAGCATTAGTAACATATATGGTCATGGTCTATTTCAGCCACCACTTCCGGTATCACCGTGAACTGTGCGGACGTGGACGTGTGGCCGAACCATGGGCAGAAACAGCCGGGCTGCGGCAACGACTTGACCGGCATCTGTAGGTCAGTATGTGTGTATGATTGGTCACCGAGTGGTCATTAGGGGTCATCAGCTTGTCGATGTGTTGCTCAGTGATTTCGATGAATGGTAGCACTAGCAGGCCTGCCGAAGGACTTGAAAAGTAATTGTAGGTCAGTATTGGTCAGTGAGTGGTCAGTGAGCGGTCAGTAGGTGGTACTATATGTATCACCTGAATATTTACTGAGAAGCATTGGGGTGTTCATTGGTTATTACGTGCTTTGTCACCTGCAGCTGAGCAACGGAAATGACTGTACCAACATCTTTAGCTGAGGGCTGGTTAGTCAGTGGTCAACTATCTAGTTTGTCAGCACTATCCCGGCTGCAGAAAAAAACTTTTGGCCATAATCTATGAATATGATCAGTGAGTGGTGGTCAGTGAGTGGTCATTGAAGGGTCAGTTACCTTGTGTCGTTGCAGTCATGAGCGGGCCACCGAGTTCTTCGCTGAGAGCATCAACGCCAACTGCTTCTTCACATCAAGGACGTGCGACACGTTTGAAGACATGCAACAGGTATATTTGATATCCACTAAACTGAGTGGTTTAGTATAATAGTAGAGGCTCACTTCAACCATGCTCACTACTTTCACGGACGTTGTACTGTACTTCAAATTTGGTTGAAGTCACAATTAAGTCATTCATTAAATGGAAAGCATGTGTTTCAGGACACCTGCCATGAGACCTGCAGCACTGCGCCATGCCAACACATGGGTTTCCACGCGTCAGAGTCGTCTGCGCGAGGAACATTCCTGTCTCGCACGCACGAGGAGTCGCCATTTTGTGTCGACTAGACGGAGCCAATGACAATAGTGTACATAATAAACATGATGAAATAATATGTCATTCTTCGGTAACTGAGCTTTACTGATTTTTTGAGTGCATCAGACGTCATCGTTTTCGTTAACACAGACTTGCATATTATAATCTGCATATTTTTGCAGTTTAACAAGGCTACTGATCATTGTGATGTTGGTATTAGGTGCAAGGGTTTCATAATGATTTGAATGGTGTATGAAAAAACAAAATTATATATATTCAAATGATGCAATATGATATTCATTCAACGTGTGAATAAATGAATATGCTTAGTATTCACTGTCTTGTATTTTACAAAACTAGATATGGTGATTTATGTATATATTTCGTCTGGTCAGTTAATTTTGTTGCCATTTCTATTGTCCAGGTAAGCTTATATTAAAAGGGGTTGTGGGAAAAATAAAAAGGCCGAGAAAGAATGATGTGCAGGTGGGGTAAAGGCGCAAAATCAAAGGATATGTGATTTCAAGGATGTGGGATGTGTGAAAAAGGGCTAACCAATAGTAGTTTGGAAGCATCAATCTAAAGGACTTCATACAAACCAAATTGAATGAGTGGAAACGTTACCAAATAAACATATATGTACATTATCGTGTTTTTTTTGATTGCTTTTGATATTGCAACGTTCATTATTACAAACAAAATACATGAAAGCCTATGTGATGACACTATTCTATAAATGTATGTTTTCTCTTTTTTTATTAATGCATGGCGGTGTTGTTTTTCTATTGTCTGCTGTGGTTTTGCTATATTTGACACTAACCCCAGACAGTGTGAGACGTAGATTATTTTGGCCTACATTTGATGTACGGGTTGATATTTTTACCTACATTTGATTTCAGGATGATATTTTGATATTTTCGACCTACATTTAATGTACAGGTTGATATTTTTGACCTACATTTGATATACAGGTTGACATTTTGATGCATGCACAGAGGCAGTCACAACACAAACTGAAGACCTGTCAAACCACGGACGTGTAAGCCGGACGCTGACTTACAAGAGCTACTACTTTTCAGGTTGTTTATATATCGGTCCACTTACATTTACTAAAAAGTGCGTGTTTATGCAGCTCCATTCGGTGTATTTGTTTCTACATCAGAATCCATAATGTAAGACAGCATTGAATGTATGCCTGCGAGGTGTTGTGTTTGTGTTCACACCTGGCCAGTAATTGTGTCGCATCCACCAGAGGTTCTCCTCTCCTGCCTACAGGGGGGGAAAAACGGATGTAGCTCGATCCTCCTGGAGGTGGGGGAAAACAGGCAGGGGGGAAATGCTATGGCTCGGGTTGATGTTATATTGTGGATGCGCACTTATATTGTTTATGAACTGTAGGTGGGTTTTTAGTCAATAGAATGAGGAGACATCCAGTTGAGGTTACTAATTCATTTATTCCTTCAGTTGTTAATGTTTGCTACCGCGGTTGAACTATAGTCCAGAATCCATACACACTAGGTACACACTTAAACTCTAGAAGAGTAACGAATTAAACTATTAAAGGGGTGTACAAGGACCAACGATCACTGACGGCCACTCCGCTCTCAGTTTACTCACGGAAGTCTAGCCAGTCCAGCTAGTGGAAACGGGGAGCAGAGCAGTCGTAACGGAGACCGCGCACCGCCGCTTTTATGCCAGTGCTCAGGCATGCGGCCGCTAGGCGGCGGGGCAGCGGCGGCACCCGTTCGGTGACTGGCCCGTGGACACTGGCCTTGTTTGTGTTTCTAGGGGAAACGCGACAGGTGAGCCGTGTCCAGGATCCTGCGTTAAATCGGGCACGCGCGTATATGACAACCCTCTTGTTTGCGAGAATGGAATTCCATTCTGAGAGATACGTACAGCGCGCGCCCGACCCCACAAGCCCGGGCCATGGCAAACCCTGTGCACCCTTACGGCTATTTATACTATTCGCTTATCTTGGCAGGTCAGAGCCCCTTTTTAAAGAAAAACTAACCGATGTTGGAGTCATCATTTAGGTTACATATGCCAATTCATCGGTGTGGACCTCCATGTGCGGGGTGAGATTTTACCCGCATCATGTTACATGCCTAACTGGGTTCTGCCTGCGTATTTCCTAACATAGTATAACTTGAGGTCCCTATCATCATATACAAATAATGAAAATTGGTATGACATTCATATACACTTATATAATTTAGACCTGGATTCTGGACGTCCTACACATCGTTATATATATTATAAGATTTACAATATCACCGGTAGCTTTGTTAGTATATTCGTTTGGTCGCCTTCCCGAACTCTACGCTGAATTTTGAAGATTGGCCCTAATATGGTTCGGCAAGGTTAAGGTTAGTAGCCTATTGTTAGTCATAAAAAAAAAATACGGGGTTTCTACTACCAAAACCGTTCACTTTTCAATTGTTGCATTCTTATAATTTGTCCATTAAAAGTTCACTGAGGCACTGGAATACAGCCGCCACGCCATGGTTCCTTGGTTAAATCAGTCTTTTGGTTCTTGCGTCGTTGAAGTGTTCTCCTGGCAGAATGGTGCACCCCCCCACTTCCGCCGTAGTCAAGTTCATTTCCTTCTCACAATCACTTATTGCTGGTCGATCATCTCATCTGGTGGGTTCATCTTTTCAACGTCTTATATGTCTTCTGCCCTGCTTATAATTCTAAAGGTTTCTTGGGGCTTAAAAGGTGATGTATCGCGCAGTGTTATGGATTATTAGTAAAAAAAAGCTCTTAAGTGTCACCATGCTTGCGCGATCTATAAACGTCGTATTGTTTTCTTACAGGCTCACTAGGCTTCTGGAATGGTATCTTCTTCTTGTGTTCCCAGGCCTCCAAGGATTGGGGAACCTGAGTTTTACGATGTTAAGGATTGGTATAATCTTCGCGGGATGGCAGAAGGGCGGGGAAGGCTGTAAGACGGGTCGTAAGACGGCGGGGCGCGGGGGATCACCGTAAGACTGGGAAGGGCCGCGGGAGCGTGGGAGGCGGGGGAAGACGGGAAGGCGGCGGACGGCCGGGATCGCCGTGAAGACAGGGGAAGACGGGAAGGCGGCCGGGGGTCGCTCGTAAGACGGTGGGGGAAGGTATCGACTGGGGTCGTAAGACGGGTCGGGAAGGCGGTGGCGCGCCCGGGGTCGCCGGGGACGCCTGCAAGACGGGAAGGCGCCGACCGGACGCCTCGGGATTGCCTCAAGACGGGCGGGGGAAGGCGACCGGGATCATCGCGCAAGACGGTGGGGAAGGCGGTCGGGGCGAAAGTGTAAGACGGTGGGTCGCCCGGTGATAAAACCCCTCGTCGGAGCACCGACGGTACCGGGTGTCGATAAACCCCGATCGCCGGAGCGCAACCGACGGTACCGCGTTCGATAAAGCCCCGATCGCCGAGCACGCCTGACGGTGCTCGATAAAGCCCCGGACCGTCATTATCGCACGCCAGCCCCGGGCGGGGCCTGCCGGAGCACCGGATCGGTAGCCTCGACACGCGAAGCGGTGCTATACGCGAGAAGCAGACCACCACCCGCCCGCCACCGAAAGGGGCCCAACGAAAAAGCCTTAATAACGCAGCGCCCCCCCAGAGCCCCGGAGATGGCCAAAATACCCTTTAGCCTTTGGCGCGTAAAAAAAATTAAACCCGAAAGAGAGGCTGGAGCTAAGAAAAAAAATAAATAAGATTTATTAAAACGGGTGGCCTTTCCCCCCTTTTCCCCAGCCCCATTTTAGACGACGCCCCCCCCCAAAAAGGGGGGCCTTCCCGAGACCTTTCCCCAAAACTCGCCAACCCCCAAAACCTTTTTAAGGGTTTAATTTTAAAAACC
>CM032661.1:34184751-34226844 GCA_019095985.1 Streblospio benedicti
TTAAATACAGTTGATGTTCAGTAGGCATGTAAGCAGTGTAAAAAGTTTGAATGCTTTCTCATAAGCATCAACAAAACTATTGCAGAAAATGTTGAAAATGAACCTAAAGTGCCACAATGGAAAGCACACTTTAATTGGCAAAGTGCCCAAAATCGAATCACCTCGTTGTCACGTCATACCAAATAGTTGTGTAAAGTTTTGACTTTCCTAGGAGCCTCGATTTGGAGGTTGGTATACCGTCTGTGGTTGGACGCGGAATCAAGTTTTGAACTGTTCAAAACTTCTTTCCGCGTCCAACCACGTTCGGATGTGTTTCAATCTCCTCCCATGTGCATACATCGGCTATAACACGTCTTAAATACGCCAATATCACTGACAACCACGTCCACAAAATTGTCGTGACGTTTTGGAAGTGGTGTGGATGTGGTGTGGACGTAGAGTGCAGTCTGACCGGCCCTTTGGTTGAAAAAAATGTATGATCGGCCCTTTACAAGACTTACAATAACTTTTCCAATCCAAATGTGATAAAACGTAAGACTCACTTGCATGTAAATGGTAGTAAGATGTCCATGTTTAATACTTATGATTTGTCCGAATTTTACACTGAATGAATGATTAAAATGTAATTTAATGCTCTAAAATAAAAAGGCATTGTAGTAAATTGCTATCTGTTTGAGGTATCAAAAACATTTGACATATCTGAGTTTATAATGAAGTTGATGAAGTTATGAACACTATGTAATACCCGTGTAGAGTGCTAATTGGAAGAGAATCAAAAGGAAGTTAAAATATGCCATTATAAATATTGTACCAGTGGACAGGTTTTCTTTTATTGCAATGTTCTATGTCATCGAATATTATAGACTCAAACAAGCAATGTCAAAAAAAAACTTACAGTTCACCATGAGTCCCGCAATCACAAAGATTACGTTCAATCCATCCATTTTATCGTCATATCTCGCGACTATATACGCATATGAACATGGACTTGTAAAGCCAGTGTGAGTGATCACGCCGTGAAAAGCAATGACGATCCGTTGCTTCCGATTGAGCATGTAAATTTGCAGAAGAAATCGAAAAACACCATTGATTCCAACGGTCGGTCTACATATTGATACAAATCCACCATGGACTACAGTGGAATGGAGCTTTTATTAGCTCTGCTCTGACTTTCCATGTGTCCATTTCATGAAAAACAGATATATTTCATAGTCAGTTGATGTTAACCCTAAATGTGATAAAACATCATGAAATAAATTTAAACGTGATAAATTTACCAAAATAACGAGACTTTATGATTTTACGTTAGAATTGTCAAAATAATACTAAAAATAAACAATTGCACATGGTGATTTTCGAAGAGGGAATTTAGTCCGTTGTTTTGGTATACACAATAAAAACACCATTAGTTGTAGATTTTCAAAGAAACATAAACAAATATACTGGAGGTCGCGACATTCCCTAATGGCACACTTGAGGTCCACATTACATACCCCGGGAATGAGGTGGAAGTTGGTTGTTACTGAACATAGATATGGGTAGGGACGTGACTGCGAAATTTCAGAAACCAAGACCCAGTCACAAAGCAATTGAAGCAGAAAGGTATACAGGGTTCCATTGTTAGCTACCGCAAAATACGCTCTGTTCCAATATTAGCACATACACATTGGCACACACCCGGTTCCATTATCGCTGTTGTTGTTGTCTCAATGTGTGTTGTTTCAATCATAAAAATATATTCCCTTTGCGCACACACATACGTGGCACACATCATTTTATGGGGAAACAATACATATATAATACACGATTCACTTTTCAGATGAGCGGCAAAGCCATGTGCCCAATGACCGTTGGTTGCCAGTTAACTAGGGGGTCTGGGGGCATGGTTTCCCAGAGTTTTTTTTTAATTAGACCTCTAATGGTGCATTCTGAGAGCTATTTGTCACTAGTTTTAGCATTTAAATGTGGATAGAAATGAATGGTAGTAGGGAGTCTACCGCACAAAAATACCCATCACTGGGGGTGGGGTGGGGTGGGGGGTTGGTTTGGGGCAAGGCCCCCTTCCCTATATCTGGCACTGTAATGGCGCGTACTGCATACTTTACTATTTATGTGTTCTTTTAAAATAATCGCGTAATTATAAGTGGAATATTGTATGAACTTTTGTGATTGTTTATTATGTGAATGCCATGCAGTGTAGGTAATAGGAGTTTTTTGCAATATCAAGCTTGAACTATATGGGTGCATAAATTAAAGAAACAAATGGTGACAACCTGTTTTTTCTTTTATTTATACCTGTGTGAATATATACTACAAATCAAAACACAAAGAAAACAAGTTTGAATACTTTAATAGTAGTTGTTAAATTAGATTTATTTCATGTATGGTAATAATTTTCCTATAAGCGCCATGTTAAAATCACAGATTTTATGCTTGTATACCTCATATTCTGTATGGACATTTTTTTTTTAATGCATAGTCACCCCCGTATATTTTTGGCACTATATATTATGAAGTTTCTATGATTAGAATATTAACAAAAGTTAGAATATTTGTCCTAGTCTAAGTGATCTTCTTTAATGACTAGTAAAGTAGGTCAATGTGTTGATTAAAGTGTTAAATAGCTTTAAAAGTCGTGGGTGGTGGGCCGTAGGTCTTGGGGAGTCGTAGGGTAATATTAGTATCCTCCCTTTTCAATTCTGGGATTATATGAGATGTTTGAACTAAATCTACCCCCAAAGCCACTCAAACGTATAAACAACATACAAACAAAATATTGCAATTGTATGCTCAAAATTTATTCGTGGTTTGCACATGGCAGAACACGGCTACTGGTGTGGATCTAGCATCCCTGGACACCGTTTGATGAAGTGCTGCAGATCCAGGACCTGACAGCTCCCACCTTGGCGTACACGGAGGGATAGTTGGTGCCGCAGCCGGACACACCCCAGGAGGTCACTCCGTAGAGGGTGGAGCCCACAGTCAGGGGGCCACCAGAGTCACCCTAATGGGAAAATCACATGTATTATTAAACAATATATATTGCATAAAAATCATATGTACCACATTTTCGTCACTCTATGGCTGAGTAGATAATATCGCACACTTACGAATACAGAATATATCTAAGTGACTTGTTTTGTTTTCTGATTACAAGTAAATGGAAGATTACAGACGGATGATGGGTAGATGTTCAATGATTTGTTTGTAGCATTTGAAAGATGAAATAATAATATGCTAAATTGTCATTGAATGGTGTAATATACAGTGAGTATAACTAACGTTGCAAGATCCCTGGCTGCCGTTGTACACACAGATCATGAGGTTGGAGTTGAAGGAATTTCCCCAGCGAGTGGTGCACTCGGAGTCACTGATGATGGGGATGCTGGGAACACCCTGCAGGTCATTAGGCAGAGCACAGCTGCCTGAAAACCAGTCATGTCATTGAATAATGATATCCAAACATCGAGTTGGAGGGGGTGCAGTTCAACTATATTGGTTGTGAGCTCAACTGAAAAGAATTTTCTTTGGAAACGACTTATAATCAAATCATAAAACATGAAAATGCTAAAACCTAAGTAGTAATTAGTTCAGATTAACAATTTATTATATTATCTTTTGTAAACATTTGAATAATTTCTGAATAGTCTAAGCTTTTTCTGTGATGAAATGAAAAAAGTGTTTTATCATATTTATTATCAACATCACCTCACTGTTTCTGGAACGGATTCTTTTACCAATCCTGCCTTTTTTTAAGAGATGAGTGAAAGTGTCCCACGTAATGGACTCTCCCTTGGCCTCCGCCATAATGGACTCTCCCTTGGCCCATGTACTCACCACAGGTGCGTCCCCAGCCGGTGATGGCGCCGTTGCCGCCGGGGTTGTTGGCGTTGCCGGCAAGAGTAGCGGGACTGATGTTGTTGCCTGAGGGTGGCTGGGCCATGCGCACCACGGAGAAGTCATTGGGGGTGAAGCCGGAGCCCTGGTCATAGTTGGGGTGCTGAAAAAGGTTGCACAGCCACTCATTAATGACAGCTTTCTCCCATTTTTATTTTCATGCAAGATACAGGTTTATAGGACTCTACGATGAAAATTAGATAAGATATGAAACAAAATAATAACTGATGAAAGTATCATTTTAATTTGAATAAAAGGCAGTATTGTTTATAAATGACACCACTTTCAATCATTTTGATCCATAATATTTGAGTTTGTTAGATTAAGAGGATATCAAATAAGGACACAGTATCGTACCCTGGTGACAGCGGCAATGTTGAACGGGGTCACAGATGTCCTTCCAGAGTTACCAAATCCAGCTGTGTACGCACTACAATGTTGATCAAGTGTCAGAAATTAGAGGCTGGATTGATGTCGATTTACCATACAATCTAGGCTGCTTATAGCACGAAATCGTAAGAATGCGAATCGAGTTGAATGAAGACTGTGCTAATGCTACTTCAATGTAAATACAGTATTAACTATTTTGACATTTTTACAGCACGAGTACTTCACATGCACATTGTTCCTTTCCACCAGAGTATAACCAAACACAGTTTAAGAATCCAGCTAGTTTGCTGGAGTGTAGTTACCTGGAGCCTCCGCAGTGGCCGGCCGTCAGCACCCAGTCGCCACCCATGAACACGCAGCCGCACGTGTGGGAGCCGGTGCCCGTCCTGGTGGCAGAAAACAGTGAAATTGTTCATGGTTATTGGAGGGGTAAATATACCCTACCCCATTCTCAAATCTCAGCAAAATTCCAGGGCCGTTTTCATTGATTTTCTCATTTCACAATTTCACAGTCGCACAATTTCTAACTATTCTCAAAAACATCAAGGGCCATTCTCACATCTCAAAATAGGTATATATTCACCCTCTCATTGGATTTCACTTTCATAATGTTCATTAGAGAATATTGCACTATTGGTGTCACACAGCAGTTCTATCATTAGCCATATTTTATTAATCAATAGCAATGATTTACATCTGGGAATGAGGGGATAACCTGTGTACTAACATCAGCCCAGAACAACCACACTTGTGTCTATTGAATCATGGGCTGGCTACATTGTTGTTTTAGCGAAATTTATTTTCAATGATAAAGAATACTGCAAAAGCTATTCTTACATTATTCAAATACTAAGCAAGCATGAAAGTTTTTTACCTGTAGGATCCCTGCCACGGGTAGTTGGCGATGTTGACATTCTGGCCGTTGACGATGTACTGGTCCTGGATGGCCAGAGCAACAGCGGGTAGAAGCAGCAGCAGGAACATCTTTCACGAGTCGGTCTTCACTTGGAGAAGAAGAGTGATTTGGTGAGGCGACAGAGAGCTTTTTATACGGCTCATTATCAGATAACAGCCTTTTATCATGATGTCCCCTTGTGTCATTGCCGTGTAATGAGCGATAACAGGGGATGGGGTTTGAATGCGAGAGAGACATGAAATATTAAGTAGGCGTTCTTATCTTAACATGACGATGGTGCAATTGCTGATTGCTGCTGCCGCTGCTGTTGAAAAAAATGACATGTGCTGCAAAACCAGTTTGAGCAAGTTTGAAGAAGTTAGTGAAACGTCTTTTAATGCAAAACAGCTGTTGGCATTTTTAAAGCTGGATTTTAAGCAAAATGCATTTTGGTGTGTTTAATTGTGGGTTTGTAGAAAATTAAGATTTTTGTTTCAAACAAACGTTCAAGAAGAACTATAGATCATGCTTAGTGGTGTAGAAAGTTTAAAATGTAAGGAAGTAACTTTTGCGAAATCGTAAATTTTGTTTGCGCATCGGGCTTTGAGTGCCTCGCTAAGTTTGCGTTTGCGCAACCGGTGCATAAACGTGATTGCAGACGCAAATTTTGCTACATGTGTGTGTGTGTGTGTGTGTGTGTGTGTGTGTGTGTGTGTGTGTGTGTGTGTGTGTGTGTGTGTGTGTGTGTGTGTGTGTGTGTGTGTGTGTGTGTGTGTGTGTGTGTGTGTGTGTGTGTGTGTGTGTGTGTGTGTGTGTGTGTGTGTGTGTGTGTGTGTGTGTGTGTGTGTGTGTGTGTGTGTGTGTGTGTGTGTGTGTGTGTGTGTGTGTGTGTGTGTGAAAACTGATGAAAAAAGATGGTCAGATTTGTGTCGTACGTGGTTCACCTGTGTTCATGCGCCGACCATCCGTGTCTCGTACGTTTTTCATTCGGCGAATTCACGGCATGATTTCAGGGGCATAACCATCGGTGCGAATCATTTTGGAATGTACAAAAGTATTGGCATGGATAGATTTTCATATTGTGCGTAGACTATACGTGATATAACCATCATCCAACCGGTCATCCAACCGTAAATTACATGCAAAGCTTACGGGTATTACGTTATCTATTCGACGATCATCTGTGGTGGTCAGCGGTCTAAAATCCTAAAGATCTGGTCAGACCAGGTATTAATTACGTGCACGCATGAATCACACATAAAATATGGCTTTACATGATGAAATATCACTTATGAATCACGCAAGAACTACAGACAAATAACTGATAAACCACTGACAAACCATTAATTAACCATCCACGCATACGAAGAAGTTGCTTATTTTTGTGTGAGTATGTCATTGCAAAATTCTAAATGCATCCCCGCGTATGATCACTGACAATCCAATTACATACAACACCAAAAATACTGCGTAATGTCTTGCGGGGTTGTGCGTTGAGTATGTTTTGAACAGTTTAAAACTTGGAATATCTCACAACCTAGGCCCGACTCACGTTCGCGCACAGTGATTTTAAACTAGTGTGACCAACTCTTGCTAGAACATCTAATTTGTACGTTTGGGGTGGTACAGGTATACGTGGATAATCCGTGTAGCCTTCAAGCATTTTAAGTGTTTTTGCGTGCATAATTCGTGTTACATCTGCCAATAAGCTTTGTGATATTTTCATGGAGCCCCACGTACAGAGAAAACAACATAACACTTGTGCGTCCAACATACGTGTTTTATCCGTTTTCTCTATGTGCCAATTAAGTAGATGATGCAGTATATTCTTGAAATCGCTGCCGACTCTACCATGCACTCAGATAATTCATTTTTACATTCTCGGGATAGTTGTGATAATTCTGGAAATAGCCGTTTTATCTCACAAACATATGAACAAAATCCTATGACATGTGTCCTTGTTGGCTTTGTTCATTTTATTAAAGATGCAATGTTAGATTCACTCACTCATAATTAACCTCAAACTGTCAAGAAGTTCCCACGAAGTTTCTAAGGAGAGAGGATTAACACACCAGCAGATAATCTATAGATCATCATTCATATCTAAAGGATGCGTCCGATCATGAATCACACGTTTATGTATTTGTTGCCGCCGATTCTGACATTGATTGAGCAGTAAAAACAGCACCATAGTCTCAGGTCTGGACCGTTACTTAGTTGGGGTGGGGGTGGGGGTGAGCAAGTAAAAGATGGAAAAAATTGTTTGCTCACCACGCACATGTGAAAAAATTGTTTGTTCTCATTTATTAGAAACGGAAAAAAATGTTCGTTCATTTGTACAGAAAAAAAACTTGCATGCACAAATATTGATTTTTACGCGTTTATGGTATTCATTTTTACATACATTATGTTGATTGATGGCAAGATGCAAATGTATTTCTTCTGTATTCTGTATTCCAAACATTAACACAAATATTCTGAATATGCCAAATACTTTATTATCTACTTTCTCTTACAGCAAAGGCAAATTCTCACACTGAAATGATATACATTGTACATATTATATCATGAATGAAGAATTTCCTTCAAAAATTCTTTGAATGTCAGTGAAATCTTCCTTGCACTGCGAGAAGGTCTCTCAATGCGGCTATCAGTGTACAATTGAGTCAAAAACGTTATTTATACATTTATCACTTAAAAATTCAATATGTTACCAACAGTTTTTAGTATCCATGATGTATTCATAATTACATGAAGCACTCTTTGCATGCAATCATCATTTTCTGTGTACCATATACCCATGCATGAAAACCCGTGGGCTTTTATCTGAAAAAAATGCTACTTTTTGGACCTTTGACGATGGAAAAAGTCTCATTGCTGATCTCCACTGAGCGTGTCGCCACAGTACAGTGTTTTTAGACTAGTCGGATTTTCAGAAAATTAAAGACCCTGAGGCATTTCAGACTAAAAGTTGCCAACTATGTGTTTCTGAAGTAAATATATGTGCTAAATCCATTTTTGGTGGTTGGCAAGCTGAATTTTCACTTTGAAGGGCTCAAAATGGGCTTTTTCAAAATGGCCGCCGCTGCACACTAAAATCCATGAAATATGGGAAATATGGGTTCTGAGGCACATAATAATTTGAAATTGGAGTATAAACCTAGATTAGATCATTGGGTAATGTACAATAATTCTGCATATTTGAATATTTTCAAGTTCAGCCATCTTCATTTCACGATGCATATGGCCACCAAAATAATACATAGTCCTATGTAAAATATCAAATATTATTAAGGATTACATAGGAAGCTTTACTGTCTCTATTGACAAACATATGTGTGAAACAATTTATATTGAAAATTAATATAATGAATAATAACAATATTGTCATAACTGATGCTTATCCTATAAGGTTTGAGACAAATCAAAACATATGCAAAACACTCACAAAATATCAAGGTACATGTATAAACACATCTATGTATGAATTACAATGAGACACAAATCCTTCCAATAGGAGTTTTTCAACTGTTCAGGTTTATGCATACAACTACATCCTGTCTTTTGATGGAAATTCATTTATCCTGGATAACATATATAAGTTTAACAATAGTTTTTAGACAAGGATAATACTCAGTTCATACACTAAGCTTTCAATAGCATTCGCCATCTTGTTCACCCGGGAATCTCCCGAGGTCCCAGTGACGACGAATGACGTCAACCACTGTGAAGTTTCCCCACACTGGTTATAAGATCTACGTGGTACCCTTAGAAAGAAGTTTGTTTACAAACAAAAACACGCATGACCGCTATTATTTTTATAACTAGACCCCTAATATGTGGCGGCCATCTTGGAAACAAGATGGCTGACATTTGATGTTAAATTCAATGTGCAAATGCATATTCTTGGTATCCACTAAATTTAGTAACATTAGACACAAATTTTGAGTCATTATTATTATGATATAATAATCATATGATATACACAAATTTTAGTGTTCGTTGGCGGCCATTTTGAAAAACCGCATTTTGAGCCCTTCAAAGTGAAAATTCAGCTTGCCAACCACCAAAAATGGATTCAGCACGTATTTTTACTTCAGAAAAACATAGTTGGCAACTTTTAGTCTGAAATGCCTCAAGATCTTTTTCTAGAGGCTTTTTTGAGAAATCCGACTAGTCTATGACTGGTTTGGTTTGGTTTTGGTTTGGTTTGTTTGTACTCCGCAGCCATCAATGTTGATGCTTATAGCAGGGGGAGGCCACCGGGTTGTTCTTTCTGCTGCCTGTGATTACTTTGCAACTGTATTAACATCAGAATTCAAGGTAAAGAATGATGGGCAGATAGACATGGAAGACATAGATGCTGAAATGATGGCTAATATTATAAATTATTGTTACGGCCAAAATGCCATGTTTAATATGTAGTCAGTATCTAAATTATTAGATGTCATGGAATTACTTCAATTGAAGGAATTGAAATACCAACTAGAAGAATTCATGGTCAAGAACATATCCGTAGATTGTTGTATGATGTGGTGGAAGTTGTCTTGCAAATTCAAAATGGATACTTTGAGAAATGCATCTATACGAATGATGTCTTCTGATATTACAGTGGTTGGTGGTTCTGACGAGTTCAAACAACTTAATGCAGAAGAACTGCTGAGTCTGATCAAAGATAAAGCCCTTGAGTTAAAGTCTCAGAATGAACTTTTAGTGGCCTGTGTTGAATGGGTCGACTATGAACCACTCGCAAGAAAACCCTCAATGGTCGATATCATAAAAAATATCAATTTAGAAAATTGCAGTCTTGATACACTAAAAACTATTGACAAGAAATATCGAGATCTTATACATGATGTAAATGTTTACCGAATCATCCTTGATGCAATTTACCATAATCAATTGGTTGATCTAAAAGGTCACATATCAAACGCTAAAACAAGCGAAAAAATTGTGCTTCTTGGAGGAATGAAAGGTTCTCGGAATGGCCAAGTAAACCTTCAATATTATGTTGGGAAGACATTAGACGATTTTGAATGGGAGGCATTTGCAGCAATACCACCTAAATCATTAAATGCCCAAGGCCCGATTATCTGTTCTGATAATGGATTTGTTGTTTTATGTGGTGGACCTGAGAAAAATAAGACAACCAAATATGATGCTCGCCTTCAAAACTGGAGTGACCTGCCCGATTCTCCAGTAGGACTGGTCAATGCCTCAGCTGTGATGTGTGACAAAAGTGTGTATCTTCTAGGTGGTTATGGAAGGATAACCTCAGTCTATGCACTTGATCTCCCTTCCTTAACTTGGAGCCAGAAAGCAGATATGCTTAAAATACAAGCTTATCCGATAGCTGCCAGTCTTGGGAATCAAATCTATGTAGTTTATAACTCCAGTACTTACAACGGGTTCCAGAAACCTATTTCTCTGCAAGAGTTTGCAGCTCACACCACAGAAGCATGGCAGTACAAATCAAGCTTACCAGATGACATAACTGATACGTGGGGTGCCAGTTTAGTAAGTACGGCCGACGCTCTCTACTTGGTTGGTGGCTCTGAAATGAAATTAGCTGCGAAGTACAGCATCAATGAAGACGCTTGGACATTACTCAAACCACCTAGCATCCCACACAACTATGGTTGTGGTGCATACTTTCAGGGCAAAATTTATCTGATAGGAAATTCAGATGTCACTCATTCCAATGCTTCTGTGTATGACATAGAGAAAAATGAGTGGAAAGTTGTAGCAGTTAATCTGCCATTTGGGCAGATTTCATTTTGTAAACTTGCAGCAGTCCAATGGATCAAAGACTGAAGACCTGACTTATGAATTTACCCCACTCCTAGATTACCTGATTGATAAATTTCATTGATATGGGCATGCATTGGATACTAAAATCACATGGCAAAGCTAATTCTGTGCATTAATATGTTGAATAGAAACATGCATTGAGAAATAAATATATGATGCTATATTTATGTATATTATTAGCGAAATTGTTTCAGCAATTTTGACTACATTATATCTAACATTTGATAAAGTGTGCAGCGATTAATAGATAATTACTTGTATACCAAATTCTTTTTGTCAGTGGAAACTTGATATTTATAAAATCCGGTATGTTGAATGAGTATGTTTTTCTGAGATTTGTTTTTTCTTACAAGTGAGTGCTTCTAGAATACTTTCTGTACATCACGGCACTTTTTGATATGTACACTTTTTGATTCAAGACAAATGAATGGTCCACTAATTTTCAGCTATGTGTTTTATATCACAAACCGCATTGACTGTATTCTATAAGCAGCACTCTCATCCGCCCCGCCCCCCCCCCCCTAAAAATAAAACAAAATGGAGAAGCCCATGCCTAATGCACTCTGAACTACTCGAATGTTTGCAACATATCCCTACTCCTGTTCACATCCGAGATTTGGTGTGAGAGTAGCGGAAACTTACAAGGATTGCTGAATGTGCCTAATGCGGCCTCGGGTGCGGCCCCCAATTGAAATTTGGCTTCCTACGCCCCTGTATGTAGGTATGTGACTACATAAAGTTTGGTTGGGTGCCCCAACTCTGTTTTGTGTATTCTCTGCATCCTTCTTTTCTCTGCTATCCACCCCCACATCCCACTTCCTTAATGTAACCCCACCATACGTCTGATGAAATAAATCTCGGACGGAGAATCCCATCTCGACCTCCATAATTTACCACCTCTATTATCTAGTCAGCCGCATACAGGACCTCAGTGATGTCAATTGTAATGTCTAGTACAAACTATTAGGGTGCCCACGGGAGATATGCCCACACGTCTAATATAACACGTACTGAACTCAAAGACAAAGCTCCCTGCAGACCAATGATGGTCAGCTACAACTCGCACAGGCACACCCACGCACACACTAGCAAAGAATTACATTGTTCAGTATACAACTGTCACCTGGCTATCTTGTTTATTGAGTTTGTACAAATACATTAATGCGTTTTCTCCGAGTCCGACTCCCCAGGAGGATCAGCAACCACTGCCGTGAGCTGCTCATCTCTCTCCAGGCTGAGTAGCATCCTATTCCCGAGCTGGGTGAGAGCAGCGAAGAAGCAGAAGCCACCGGCGATGATGCCCAGGGAAAGAGCGACGAGGGTGGGTGTCTGAGGGACGAGGACGAACGCCCCGATGAGGGCGGCCGTGTCGAAGATGTAGAGGAGGGAAGCCAGTACCAATCTGTAGTGGGATGTAGTAGATCATCACTATTAAAACCACATTGAGATTGGCCACACGAAGTTCCTCTTCATTTTGGTTTGAAACCATGAAACAACGGTGTTAACAGATTATATTTTATCTTTATGTAGACTGTTCTTTGTAGTAGGAAATTACTAGGAATATCCATAAGGTTTACAATTTGAGACACTTCTACTCACTTTATTAAACGCATAAACTCAAATGTCTCAAATTGTAAACCCTATGGATTATTATATTTTATTGTCTTTCCTTACCACTGAGTTATATGTTCTAAAAACACAACAGGAAACCTTTACAAGTTTGAGAGGTTATACCTGTGAAAGTGGCTTCCCAGCACCGAGCCAATGGGTCCACCAATAGTGACCACCCCGATAGCCACGTACAAGAACTGGTAGGTTTCCGGGCTGATGGCGTTCATGATGTTGGCTCGCCAGAACCAACCCAGAGCAGAGTTGACGGACATCAGGATGACAGACGTGGGTGTGGCAACTTTTTCAGAGATTCTGAAGTCAGCAGGTGGGGCTAAGAGTGATGGTTGGGTGGGTGAGTGATTGTAGATGAATGGATCGGTGATGGGAGTCGGGGATCTGGGGCTAGCATGTTTCCCAAAATTATGCCTGTGACATTTGAATCTATACACTGACAATTGTTGAGCATTTCCATCCCAATGTTCATAATGTGCTTGAGATGTGTGTTGTGTGTTGAGATGGAGTTAAAGCATCGTCATATCTCACGGCTATATATGCAGTTGGTATGAACAAGGACTTGTAAAAGCAGTGTGAGTGGTCAAGCCGTGAAAACCGACAGTGGAATGAAAGGCTGTGGAGCAAGGTGGTTTACATTTTAAAATAACTAAAACGTTTGTGAAGAGAACACAACGTGCCAATTAACACTGACCACCACTCCATGTCTGATTCGGCTTCAATTGCGCTTCTGTAGTCCAGTGGATAGGTGGTTGGACTCTTGACAATTAGGTCGTGGGTTTGATTCCTAGTCGGGTTGGGTGGTGGGTGTAAATCAAAAGTAGTTCCTAAACAGTTGCACACTGCTCCATGCCACCTACCCATTAATGACGCAGAGGTTATTGGGTTGAAATAGCTAGTGAGTGAATGATTGTGTGAGAGATTAGCATTGCGCGCTGAATATGCTGCAGATGCCAGTATGTAAGACATGATCAATGGATCTACAAGTGTGCCAATGCACTGGTGTTAAATGTAAAGTCATTAGGATAAAACTTGTATCACGTCCATAAACCACAGCATCTACATCTGCTATATTCCGGACAATCAGCCCGAAAATTCGGGACAGTCATACTGGATATTCTGGACAGTCGGCGTGAATATCCCGGACAGTCGCACGTTAGCTTACCTGAAGAAGAGTGTTAGGACGCTGAACGTACACACGTCAATGCCGTTCCCAGCAAAGGACGTGAAAACTCCGCCCGTAAAGCCCGTCAGGAGCAGCACACACAGCTTCCACCACGTGACCTGCAAGGTTTAAACACATAGCTATCTCGTCTGCTTCACGTGTGTTGCACGTCTTTATCATGCGCACCCTCCGTGGCTATTGTGATTTAGAGATATTGATGCTTCAAAGCTTGATGACACCTACAATTATACACTTCTTAAATACAAATGTGTATGTTCTTGGTAAGTTCCGTATCCTTAAAACGTCTTAATATGCGTGTGGGAAAGAAGAGTGGACAATAATGGGATATTTGACAAATGCGCCCCCACCCCGCTACTCAACCCCCTTGAGAAAGCTACAGACGTGAAAAAAATGAAGTGGGATTCTTAGTCTCTAGAATAATTTTCCCAAGTATCACACCTCCAAGCAGGTCACCTCAGGTTTTGAAAACATACCCAACTCCTCTTTCTCATGTAAATATCACGTTGGCGATTGCCCTCAGATGCCCCCCTCCCCCCCGGCCTGTCCAAACACGTGACCTGCAAGATGGCGTCGTACGTCTTCCGCTTCCGGTAGAGATTGAGCAGGAAGAGAGCGAAGGCGAAGGAGAACCATATGCTGACGAAGGCCATCTTCTTTTGGGAGCTGCTGAGATAGGGATCGATGCAGTGCAGTCCCACAACTAAACCCAGGGCTCCACCTTAACAGAAACACAAACAAAATCAAATAATGTAAGAAGGTATTTTAGTCGATGTTTTTTCATAGGATTAATGAAAGTTATTGTTTTACGTGCTTATGGTAACAGTGAGCCTTATTTAGTAAGAGGGGATATAAAGAAACCATCGCTAAGCTCGAACAAGAGACCGCCTCCTTTATAATTTTGTGAATAACTTGAAGAAAATTAATTCTCCCACGAGGTTCTGGAATAGTATAACATACTCTAATATATAATACCTGAGAACCTCTCTATAAACACCACCAAGGGGGCTGACCCCAAGTAGTCTCTACAAAAAATGGAGTTTCAAGATGTTGTTGGAATGCGGAACTCGTTATCTCTGATCCGTAGATATATCAGTGACACATTCGATATAGCCGAATATTCGAGATAACCAACTGCTATATGTTCAAAATGTGGTTGAAAGGAAATTAAACCAACAGCGAGATAACAGGAAATTTGAGCTATGCAATATCAATATATCAATGTTCTACTGTATTATAAAGGAGGTCTCTTTGTAGAGGTGTATTAATTGGTGTAGTAATCGAAGACTGCTGAGCTGTGTCTATACCCGCAGACGCCATGACCAAGGTGAGCCGCTCAACCTTGACCCTCATGATGAGCAAAGCGAGCGACGCGCATGTCATGCCAAAGGACTGGATCATGAGGCTGAAGTCGCGAGCCGTGCTTGGCTCAATCTGGAACAGCAGGGTCATCACTGGGAAGGCGACCGCGCCGCCACCCTCTGAGGTCATGCCTGGAAGATACAAAGCTGCCTTGATATATGAAAGGTGTGATATTCGCGTAGTATAACGTGTACATAGTGTACTATATTATGTACTGTACACCACACATGGTATTTTGTAAAGTACTGTATTGTAGTGACACAATGTGTCATCTACTTAGATCCAAAACTGTAAGGTTAGAGATGAATACGCGGACTTTACAGATGGGTACACGTAACCCTGTTAATCTCGAGCTTTGATTACACAATTTTATATGTAAACCATTTCATTTCACGTTTTATAATGACTACATATTAAATCAAGTTTACTTAGAATAAATGGAAATTTGGGAGAAATCTGAGTTCGATTGGAATGGGCAGAACTGTACATGAACTTAAACATATATACACTGCTGCTTTTAATCTCCGCGTACAATGATGATTTATTTGCGTTCCGTCATATTTCTTCAGTGTCAGTCACGTGACTTGGAATGAGGCCATCCCATATGGACGGGATTACCGTGAATTAGCACAGATGAGATAAATAGCCGGAGCCAATTTATTTCCATCCCAACCCATAAATGATGTGACTTTATGAACAGACCACCTCTCTATTGGAATCCACACCTGAAACAATACCCCCATGACGTCTTCAAACAGAGGTTCGACTGTATCTCTCACCTCCAATGATACTGCCAAACACCATTGTGATTGCCACGTGGTACTTGTCAACATAGAGCGGCAATAGATTGTTGGCCACCATGAAGCTCCACCAGAACACATGGAACACAACAGGCGGCACCAGGAGTGCTACAGCACGACGGTGCTGCACCACAACTTGACTGTACCATGATCTTGACTTGTCCAGCTCCTCTTCTATATGGCGCTTGTGATTTTCTTCAACTGATTGGCCTGTAATTGATACACAGCACTGCGTAGAAGCAAAGAGAGTAACACGAGTCACCATCGTCACGGACCGAACTAAACCGCGATGTAAACACTTTTCTGACAGGTTCTGACAATCTTGACAACTTAAGTGACACATAGTTCACTCTGTGTGAAACATGTCCTCTTGTGGTCATCAGTGCATGTGTTTGTCTTATTTCTGCATGCATGCATCATATTGTAATATCGTGCACTGTTACATTATATAGATATTTAAGAATGTAGGATTGTCAGTAACGTATGTGGTGGTTGTGTCTGAGGCTTGTGTCTGAGGCTTAGTCGATGAGTATGATAAATTATTGTGGACCCATAGCCAAAAGACAGTTGATTTCACTAGAGAGGCTAGAAAATGGGTCCACGTAAATGAGTTATATAGGATCGATCGTCATTGATTTGCATTTGTTCTGACTTACACATCTAATAAATATAGGTCAATTACAGGTCAAATAAGTGAAGACACGTATAATGTAATATATTTCAATTTACATAAACAAACCTGAAAGCCTTAGAATGGGAAAAAAAAACATGCATAATGCACCCACCTTGCCAGAAGTACTTTTTGAGCCATTCAGAGCACGTACGTTTCTTTCTACTCGTCAGTGCATGTTCACTCTGTAAAAAGCAGTCAACATTTTTTATGGATTAGGTTCTCGATTCTCCCATTTCCAACCTATGTTGCTCCACTCTACCATATCATTTCGTTTCCACAAAAAATGTCACATTCATTATGGCTTCATTCAAATATTCGCATGTACTATTATACATGTACTATATATGGTATGTTTGTCTGACATTAGTTCAATTGCCCTACATCCGTCCTCAAGCTACACTCCTAAATGCACCTAGAATTGCTTTGTGAACTTGAACTTGGGTATATGACATAAGTTATAGCATGGATGTCACATTTAACACTCCTATAATTACTTTGTGCTTTATGAATCATAAAATCTAGCGTTGTGATGACACTGTTTGAAAGTTAATTTACTCAAAGGCCTAAAATTACGCATCATAAGAAAACTAATTGAGTAGTAGAAATGCCGCATGGAAACATAATAAATTAATTACCCTCCTAGCTGGCTATATAAGTACAATAATTACACATAGTAGTAAAACTGTAATTGATACAGCTTCATGATAATAGAGGAGCTACATGACATTGGTATCATTTTCACGATGAATTATCAGATTTTGAGTAAATGTGCTGTTGTGATCGGCGTGGTTAACATTTAATAGTTAAATGATGTATGATCTATTACATTGACTAATATTTACCTATGAACTGTAATTTGATATAAAGGATGTTAGGCAATAGTGTTGAATAACACTCAAGCACTTATCCCTAATGGTGTGATTGGGGTACAAATATGAGGAAACTCTTCAAATGTGGTCTCATTGATGGTTGGTGTGATTGGACAAGGACAGTTAACGTTTATGCTATAATAAATCACCTGGAGACAGACATTTGACTTCGCAGAAAACACCTGAGATCATGTCTTCATGCTATTGGGATGCCTACAGTGAAGAATTTGTTTCCGCATAGAGTATACTGCAAACAAAAATTGACATAGTCGACAGATACCAGCACAGAAGACTTCTATAGGAAACTATGAAGACGTTAATTCTTTTTATGTGTTACTTGATGCAGAACATTGAAGGTAATATGGTTATATTCTTTAATGTAGTTGTCATCATAAAAAGTTTTTTATTAAGAAAAAATAAATGATTCAATAGATAATTAGATTTTGTTTTCATTGATGGAAGGGGCAATGTACAGAATCACGGTTATGAATACATTTGGAAGATCATTATCATTGAAGCAAATGTCTGAGGAAAAGCTGGTTGAAATAAAAATACATGTAACCCCCGAAACGATCTAGATGATCAAGGCGTCACAAGAACAAGACACAAAATCATAGAATGGTAAACACTAAAATCAAATAAAGTAAAATATGAATAATCATTCAAGGCCTCACGCCCATTTTCATCTGTTCTAGGTTCAAGAGTCATTGATTTGAACGAGTACAAGAACATATGTCCCCTAGCGAGCTGTAAGGGCATATGCCACTCAAGTTGGAAGAGCGCACCCGCCGGCTTCTGCCACTGTGATTCGTGGTGCACCAACTTCGCAGATTGCTGTCTAGACTTCATGGCGACATGCGCAGACAACGCGACGTCAGCGGGAAGCTCTAATCCCCCAGACGACGCCCACGTGCCACAGTGCACCAATGTGACCCACTTTACACGTGAGCGCAAAGACTTTGAAATAAGGATGGTGCGCACGTGCAGCAGAGCGATAACTCCAGATACTGATGTAGTATCTAAATGCGAGAATGTTACCGCAGTAGCAGTATCACCTCTATCCATTGAGCAGCATATTCTGGTGTTTTCAAACGTAACTATGTTGCTTTACAGAAACAAGTTCTGTGCATTGTGTAACGGTTTGCAAGATAACACGAGGATTATTCCACTAACTCCCCACTTCGAATGTGGGTCAGAGAAGACATCACAGATAGCCGGGTCTCTCAAGTCGCAGTCTGAAATAAACTGGTTCCTCACAACACATTGCTCTCTTGGTTTTGACTTGGCAGAAGTTGAAGACTTGCATGGGTTGAGTGTGGACAGAATGGTTTGCAACTTGATAGACCAATGTCCTCCCGGCACGGAGTTAACTACATCAAAAGCGTGCTCCAGCTACAATGAACTAATCGTGATAGACAGAATCAAATATCGAAATGGCATATGCGCCCTTTGTCATGGGGTCGACATCCTCAAACTAGACAACTCTAATTGGTACTGCTTGATTCCCCCGCCTCAGTCTGGTGATACAATTGTTCTGCCAATGTTCCAGATGCTTCTGGATTTCTCTGGAGATAAGATGCAGGTCCTAGCGACTACTTACAAAGGACAAGAGCCGGTATGCAACAAGGGTCAGATGCTAGACGTGCCTCACAACCAATGTGTAGAGCCTACTTGCACAGGCGTAGGCACCTATCTTTTAAATGGAGAGTGTTTGCATGATATGGGAATGCCGTACATCAAAGACGTTGATCACAGCACGGTTGTAGTTTTTGTCGTCTTTAAGAGTGAACTTGACAAGATGCCAGCTTTTATTTTGATGCGGTTAATCAGTAATATGCAAAAACTACTCGACGTAGCAATGGATGACGATATTGCTGCCAATGAACATTTCAATATATATTTCAAAGATCTATACCCCGCAGAATGTACAGAAGCCAATTGCTACGCCTTCACAGTAAAAAACAACATCAATTTACAGACGTTCATGTGGAATCTCAATAACAAGAAGAGAAGTCCTATTTTGTCGACGAAGCACAAAATACGCAATGTTTATTTTAGTATGGCATTGAGTAACATTTCGGCAGAAATGCAATGCTCAAATGGCCGCCAAATAGACTGGACAGAGAACGTGACTTTACTAGCTGACAACCTTCTGCAATATACATCATTATCAGAAGCAACAGTAACCGTTGGTGATCTCATGGTCTCGCACAGTTTGGACAACTCAATATTGCAAACCGTCACTTCTTTTGGTGATGGAGTCTCACTGAGAAGACGCTTCCGACTGGCATACTGCAAGATAGAAGCACTGGCCTGCCCCTATGCTGTACTGAATGGAAATTTCAGTACATTCGATTCGGTTGACGGAAATGATGGAAATGCCACTCTCTATTGGGAAGAAAAGAAGACAAATCTGACCCTGCCACATGGCGGCTTTCTCATCAAACAGAACCTCCTATTGTATTGCAGCAAGTATCATGACCTATTCTACAATCATGCCACTAGAATGCTGAATATCCACGACTCAATCCAGCAATACCTGGGAGTAGGTGGCGTTACCTTGTCCATTGTTTGTTTGTTCATAACTGTGGCTGGTTATTGCTCTAGCAAACAGGGATTCACCCTTCCTATCTACGTCATGGTCAATCTAGGTGTGGCACTCATGGCAGCTCAGATCTTCTTTCTCAGTTCACGTTCTTTTGTCAACAACAACTTCCTTTGCAAGCTGATCGCTGCTCTTCAACATTTCTTCTGGCTCTCCGCTTTCTTCTGGATGAACGTCTATTCGGTCTCACTCACATACATTTTCACAAGAATAGTGGACTTGAAAGGCTTGTCAAACGGTTGGAATCTTGGTATGTGCTCAGGCTATGCATGGGGACTTCCCTTCGTAATATGCCTGGTATGTAGCCTTCTGGATGCCTTCACAGAAGACCTATTCATCTATGGCTGGGACTCGGTAAGATCTACCCTGTGCTGGATTCAGCCAAATATGGCTTTGTTTGTGAGTCTAGCCGTGCCACTAGCACTGGTCATGCTGGTCAATGGCATATGCCTGGCAATAGTCGTCTGGGTCATGGTAAGGCCACGCCAAGTTCAAAAAGGTAGGAATTCCGTTCTCATCAGTTTTAAGCTGTCTGCTGTGATGGGTTTCTCTTGGATGTTTGGCTTGCTTGCAAACATTGACGGTTTATGGTTTTTATCCTATGGCTTCGTTGTGCTGTCTTCACTACAGGGTGTCATGATCTTGCTAATATTCGCTAGAAAGATGTATCAGCGATATAAGGATGGGGAGCAATCAAAGTCAACAACTTGAATTGGAACCCTGCCACGAGTAAAGTCAAGCAAATCAAGATGATGATGCCATTACTAAAATTTGAGATGAGGGAACATTTAAAAAAAAAGCTTTGACTGGGATTTAGATACAGAATGCTGATTATAATGTTTAAAGGTGCATAACCAACTCTGGTGGAGATGGATGGAAAATTAAAGAAGCCAGGTGGTAGAAAGTGTTGATTACTGTTCATGTATATGGTAGTATGTTGACCACGTAGCATAGTTACACCCATATGAACAATTAGAAACGTATTGGTATTGTAAAGCAAACTCATGGAATATGATAGGGGTGTATGTGCTGGAAGAATTCCACGATAATTGTAAAGGTGTAAACATGCAGAGAAGTTGCAAAGCTCCCCAGAGTTTCATTTGTGGTGGGGAGAACCTAACTTGTAGTGCAATAAGAATTATATACATTGTAGGTGTATACTATTAAGTTTCATAAATGTACAGGCGAGTGATTTGATAAAAATTTAATATGATGTTTTTAGAATTTATTGTATTGTATGTCTGTATCTGAGACGTGTATTCGATTTATTATCTTCAGTGTTTACCCGTAATACGTTCACATATGCAACAACGTATAAGTTATATTCAGTGTATCAGTGTGTACCGTAAATAGTATCTTAGAATTATGACTATTTATTTCCAACGTATTCGTATGTATAACACTGTGTTTTCATCGTCTGTTTTGACGGCTTGACCACTCACACTGCCATAAAGTCCTTGTTCATACCTGCGTATATAGTGGTGAGATATGACGATGCTGTGTTTTATTCTTATGTATATATCACAACTATTCGTCATGTATTTTAAACGCGTATTTGTATTTGGATTCACGTTATTAGATATATGTACTATATACATAGCTAAAAAATGAAACATCAGTTTTTTTTTGCTACATCACACGTTTGAAACTATGAAAACAATGACTACAAGCTTCAATAATCACCCAATACTCTATGGCGTAATTTCCCAGTCAAAATACAATAGTACACATATCATACTTTGCAGACTCTGTACCATACGTTACACAAGCTATATCAGAGATCACCACCGCCATCGTACTTCTTACCTTATCATACTGCCTGTGCGCTATCATACTTATATATCATACTTTTCACTCGACACTGAGGACGTATCAGTTCCATTTTCCCGTGATTTGTGGTCACTTTATATTATATATTTAAAACCGTCACAAACATGTTGGTGAAAGTGGTCCCTGGCCGGCAGCCGTTTCTCACCTCAAAATCCACAGTTCAACCCCCTCCCCCCTTTACCCCCCACCCCCCACCGTAATCGGCTTCGCAAAATCAACCCCCACTATTTGTGTTTGTCCGTTTAGCACTGTTTGCCAGCTTGAATCTGATGTCAAGGTCAAAACAGTCCACAAATATATGGGCAAAATGGGCGCTCAGGTTGTATCGAAAACTTGTTTGAAAAAAAAGGTCTTGTCCCCTGCTGAATATGAAAAAAGAGATGTTGACCTCTAATAAAAAAAGTCCACGTCCCCTCCCACACATGATTATTTTACCGATTACGAGGTGGGAACAGCTGAAAAGTACATGTCCCATGACAGACGTTCCGGCCCCCTACTTTGCACCTTGAAAAACAACCCCCCTACCAAATTTTCCGGTCCCCATTCCTGGATATTTATATTAGTAATAATATCCCAAATTGTTAAAACACAAATGGTTCCTGTTTACACAGTCATCTGGAAATATTTCATTCAGTATTCATATCGTTATAATATATCTAAAGAAAAATCGAAGGCTTGTTTGTGGCATGATTCAATTACATCACTCGATATTGATGATGACTATATTTATGGAGTTTGGTAAGTAAAACATAATTGATTCAATGGTCAAAAGTAATTTGTACATAATTAACTAGTTTGAAAATAATTCATTTGCAATAATTCATTGCAATTTAAATGTAGAACATTTCAATGCAATTTAAATGTCTCTGTTTCTGTGTGATAATTGGCCAACCTTCACGCCGACGATGAAGTGTCGAAGTGATAAGGTCATGATGCTATTGATACGAAGTCATAATATTGTCAGTATCAAACCATGTTTCTGTCTTATTTGCAGTCATGCTCCTTTACAATACAATATACACACTGTCGTTTCACTACATAAGCCTCGGAAATTTGGACAATGTTCTTACATAACACATGTATGCGTTGCGTAATTTGCTTTTGAAGTAACATATACTGTATGTTAAAATCTAAAATAACTACACATATACACCCTTAAAGTTGCTTGACATATTGTTATAATGTTGTCATATTCTATTCATGCTTTTTAGATTCATAATTAACTAGTTGGAGACCCGTGTTTTCAATAAGTCAATCCTATAACTTACACCTTTCAAAACATAATACGTAAACCAACTAAACAAATAGAACATCAACAAACGGAATTAATGAATTATCCAAAAGCAGTGTATACACTGATATACATTTAAACATTCACTGAAATATGTCCCTATACATATGTATGTGGATAATCAGTTCATCTTCAATATTCACAACTCTTCGTGAATGACATCTGTGGCTGCACTTCCAATCCATAACTCATATTTATCCAGAATTTCCTGCTGTGAAAGTTTGCCATCACCATCCATATCAGTTTCTTTTATCAAATGTTTAGCTTCTATTTCTCCTGACTCCAAGTAATCAGACTTAATCAAAGCAACAGCCTCCTCCTTGTTCACTACCCCATCTTTATCTTTATCAGCCCTTTGAAAGTCCTCGGTTGCCACCGCAACATCGTCGGATTGATCACCATCATCACCAAGGTTATAATCAGCCAGATGCTCTGCAAGGTCAAGAACTCCATTCTTATTTCTGTCTTCCCTCGTGAATTGCTGATCCACTTCCAAACTGTGCATATGTTTATAATTGACCGGGAAAAGAAATGCACGGTGTTCAGCTTTTTCTAGAACCTTGTCACCATTGACGTCTGCAGCATTGAATCTAGCTTGGTCATTCTTTATACTTGTCAATGTACCACTATCTTCTGGCATGGTTTGGACATCCTTCTCCGCCACCTTGTAGTTAGATAGAAGATATTCTCTCCAAGTGAGATTCCCATCTTGATTGGCATCGTCATGGTCGAAATCTTCATCGGCTGCTATCTCATCTTGTCGTGCGAATGACTTTTCAATCCACGATGTCAACTCATCTGAATCGACGAGTGTATCATTATTAAGATCCATTTCAAAGGTCAAGGCTTTCAATTTGCGCTGTGCGTCTTCTGGCTTAAGCTTTGTGTACTCTTTGGCATCCTTCTGGGAACCCCAAATGGCTTCATGATCAAAGTCAGAGTCATGGTGTTCAGCTTTCTGGTGGCGATCAAATTTTTGCCTGTGTATATCCTTAGAAAGCACGATCGGAATGCACGTTAGTATAAAAAGCATGTATAATTTCATTGTGTAGTTCTTCACTTCACTGGGAAATGCACTATTCTAATATCAATGGTTTGGCAGGGGAAAGAACAGGACGAATATTGTTATGACAAAAACATTTATGGGTCTCGTAAAACTGTAAACTGTAACAGGTGTTCTTTTACAGTATCATGCCATACCATGTACACGTACTCATTAAGATATGTTGGAATGGATAATAATTTTTGCTTTGTTTGCAAATCATCAATTTCAAACAATTTGTTGGGATGGACGCTAATTTTTATTTTGTTTGTAAATCGTTCACTTAAAAAAATACAAAAAATATTTCTAGTGTTTGTTTTCTTCTTTTCAAAGCTGGGATGGAATGAAACTACGTAATACACGAATCAGGTTTCTTGGACACAAATCAATCAAATACATTATAGCTGTTTGAAACAACTAAATATATGCCACAAAACAACTGCATACAGTGTATGTCACGTGCATCATTGATTTGTTTTATATAATTATTCGGATTAGTTCGGGCACTGTCGTGATATTTCCGGCTCAAGGAACAACGAAAGCGAGGCTGCAAAGTGCCTACGATATTCAGACGTCCATTTAACCGAATATTCTGTATTTAAACTATTGAAACAAATGTCACAAATACCTTAAATGACCATCTTGAACACACACTGAAATTGCAAAAGTGCCACAATTGAACACATGACTGTGATGGGCGTGTAGGCAATGTTCCAAGTTTGAGTGTTTTCTTCAAGGCAAACAATGTCAAAATGGGACCGAAAATGTTCATGTGGAAGACACATTTTAATTGGCAATGTGCCCAAAATAAAGTCAGTGTTGCCTCACACGTCATAGTTGTGCAACGTTTGTACGAAATCGGTTCATCAGTGAACACTGTAGCTTGTCCCGAGATATTCATAGAGTGTAATACTTTGCATATATATATATATATATATATATATATATATATATATATATATTCATCAGTGAATATATATATATATGTCCCAAGCTATATATATACTATATATATATATATATATATATATATATATATATATATATATATATATATAGATGTATATAATACTATGCATATATATACTATATATATATATATATATATATATATATATATATATATATATATATATATATATATATATATATATATATATATATATATATATATATATATATATATATATATATATATATATATATACATATACATACATATACATACATACATACATACATACATACATACATACATATATATATTGTTAAGCACTACCGGAACAGGTAATTTTGCACACACACTAGGATACATACTTAGATATACAGTGTATATATAGAAACTAAAGCAATGCTTTGCTTCAGTTGAAGGGATGGAGCAAATACATATAAAAAACATGCCAACGTTGACTGATGCCAATCCCCACCCACCTCCAGTGGTGCTGCCACTGCGTGTTCGTCACGTTTATTTCCAAGTAGACTTTGAGACATCTTCTTAAAGCATTGTTACTTGTTCACATTATGTCCAATGATAAAAGGCTGTATGCTTATTTTTGCCACAAACTGTAAAGTAAGATTTATCCATGAAAAATGCTACCCTCGATATAGGTCCACCTGTCAAGTTAAAAACATGTTCACTTAACAAAAATGTTCATATTAAGTGTTAAACATGGGCGCGTGCAGGTCACTGCAACTTGAGACAGAAGCTTTTTAATTGCTTAAGACTTAATATAGATGACACGGTATTATCCATCCAACAATATAGTGCATTTCCTTTCACTAATGGAGTCATCATATGAATGATGTCATTGATATCTTCTTCTGCCTTTAATGCAGCTCAGTTCAAATTACAAGTAAACCACTATAATATGCATGCTTATAAGTACTACATCCCACGCGTTCTCCATAAGAAACACAGATGATTGTTTGAGTACACATGACATGACTGATTTTTACTCAACATGATGATGTGACCTATCCAGTTCAACATTTTCCTTCGGCTTGTAAGCCAGGTTCAAACAACTGTATCTATTTAAAAGTACAATGACACTTATAACTCGGACCGTTCCTACCAATTAAATCTATGTAGCCATTTTACTTTGTTATACTGAGTTAAAATTAAGTCTCCAATCTCCAACACTTTAATAACGATGCAAAATGCTGTCGGTAATATACTGGTTGGGTCACTTCAATCATTATATATAATGCAATGTTTTGACGTGACAGTTATGAACTTATAAAACCATCCTCTAACAAATCATGTTGCGCGTGTCAAATATGAGCATCATGCACGCTACAGTAGGACTTCGATCTCTATAAGGACCTTGGAGCGGCTGAACTCAAGCGGTCTTATTGGAAAAGTGGCCTCTTTATAGAGGTTCGCACTACAAGTAGTCTCAATGATGATTGGTGACTGAAAATGCGGTCTTTTTAGAGAGGTTGTCTTTTAATAGAGATTTATTGTTAATTGAAGGTTGCACTGAATTTGGACGTGTAAATGGTCTGCTATTGTCAAATGATGGGCGATGTGGTTGTTGCGAGCATTAACATTTATGGCCAATTGTTTGCTATTGTATCATGACAGGCTTCGACGCGTTAGATAAAGCATGATTCACCGTCACAGTTGTTAATTTACACATGCTTTTGTTTTGTTGCCTTGTGTACGAGATGAGATGGACATGTCAAACACGCAATCAATTAGTTCGTCGTGACCTGTGTGTCGTAAAGCCCCAGTCAGACACTTACGAATGTCATTCACCGACAATTGCAGAATATGTTAAAGAGGGTGCTGTCTTAGTCACAATACGATTGTGATGAGATAATTCATGACCTTCAGGAAGGAAAATGAACTAAATATTTCTTTGCGACACCACCATAAAAATGGCCGTTGTGTGTTCCGGGCCTTGGGATTCTAGACTAACGTACATGACTTTAAATATTTAAAGGTCGTTTTCAAGTAGCATTTATCGTATGCCATGTGTGGAAAGTACTGTTCGTGTAGAATTTTGAGTGAAGATTATGAATCTGTAATCGGATTTTAGTTGGTATGGAAATTGACGAAAGTTTGGGCAAACGATCGGTCTTTATCAAAATTGTAGACGACCAGGGACTGTAGTCTACTGGAGCAAATTTGCGAACTTCATTATTTTATGAAGAATGCACGCCTCAAATAGATATATTTACGTTATTTTCCAACGTTTGTCAGCGTGATAGCCACCAATGTTGTGTGAAATACAAATGTATTATCAAAAGCAATACATGCGACCAGCTGCATGCGACTGTAAATGGCTTTATAAGACATAGCGGAAGCAAGCATGAACGTTTTTGTCTCAAAAGTAAAAAAAAAAAAAGAAAAAAGAAAAGGCGTGTGCTCAGATCTTTTGTGCAATTTGGACAAAAGAATATACTAATTAACACCGACTACAGCGAAACAACTTTAATGACGGTGTAGCCTTATATTGAGATTGATATTGATATTAATACGACACTACTTTTGGTTACAAATCTGCATAAACATATTACAAAATGCCTACCACAAAAAGACAACCTTTCTATAAAGAGTACTTGCGGTACTTACGCCTGGCTACAAGTGGTCTCAATAGAGAGATTTTACTGAATCGTGAAAGCCTTGTATAACAGTGCACAATCATAACGTCAATAAAGTGGCATCGCAGTACACTAACAGTATAACCTGTCTATTAAGACCACCGTTCTAAAGTGACCAGTATAGAGAGGGTTTAGGGTCTCTTTATAAAAGCTGGGATCCGAATGAAATGGTCGTTTCACAGATTGTGATGTTTTAATCTAGAGGTGGTTTAAATAGCTGATGCTTCTATTATATAGCATAACATGACGAGGATGCTGAACAAGATGTTATATCAATTGTATCAATGGTATGGGTACAACACACTAATATTGTATCATTCATCTTTATTTGCAAATATAGCTGCCAAAATGGGAGTATCAAGCAAGGAGCGATCGCAATGAATCATCGCCATCTTTGTGAAAAACAACTGTTTCTATAACAAGAGAAACACTAATGTATAAAATCATTCAAAATAAATGTGATAATACAATGAACACTAAGAATCCAGTTTGGTTAACAGCTATTTGATTTAAATTTAACACTATCCTTAAATTCCAATATACATGTGTTCAAGCATATTCACAATATGAGGTACTTCAGTCACGTTAAGCCTAAGTCTGACACTCATGAATTATAATCCCTAACAATTTACAATAGGAAAAGCTACAACACATATAGCACATACAGCACTGATCAATCCCATATATTCCAAATGTGTCAACTAACAATGGCTAAAATATCACAGCTCTTTAAGCTTCAATTATCATCTATGTCAGACACTAGCATTTTATTATTGCACATGCAAATTACAATATCTGTTATTACTATTTAATTGGCCAAATTGCAAACCTTATCTGCCTAACCACGGCGAACTAGAGGTAACAAGCCTTCCCCTTCATAATGCATTTTATTACAATAGCACAGGACATGATTAGCGCAATATTATGTTATCAGAAATAATTACATGTACAGTAGAACCTCAAATTAAGATCATCTCTGTACTGAGGCCACCCCTATAATATAACCACTGTTCACGGTTCAAAATCTTCATGAAGCTACCAGAAGGAGCCTCTGAATAGAGACCACCTCTCTATTGAGACCACATAACACAGGGCCCAAACGTAGTCCTATTAGTGAGGTTCTACTGTATCATCGTCAAGTTAGGTCATGATGAAAACACTACAAGCTAAACGGAATTTGGGTCTCTGTAAGAGGGGCAGTTTTTACTGCTGTGGGTAGGTGGTGCACTTGCGAGGGTCCTGGTAGCAAACCAGGGTCCTGCAGCCTGCCTCCTGCTTCACCGTAAACCTGACAAATAGACAGAACATAAATGTAAATGTAAATATTGTGGCTTATAGTGGTGATCCAAGTCTTGCTGTCATGACTTAACATTTTACACCAGGTCTTTTTCAAACTTATTTCTCATCAATTGATCATTTCTCACATATTTGCAATCGCTCATTCACTCTGAGTTTTATAACATACCTAAAATGAAAAAAAAAATAACCTTCGGACGAGTCCGGAATGTGTATTCAACATCTAGATGCCTCTTTGTTACCAGATTCAAAATTACTCTGAATTAGAAGAAAAAAAATGTAAGAATGCATGTTTGCTACTAACTTTTGCCCTGCCCTCACAAGCAGTGAATCCTTGTCCTTTAGATGGAACACTTCCCCCTCCACAGTCACTGTACTGCTGCCAGACTGTAAAAGACACAGTATACAAGACATATCAACGTTGATATAAAACACTTCCAAATATAATAGGGTTGCTTGGGGGGTCGGGCCATCACAATCAATTTCATAGGCTTTTTCTTCTATTTTAGAGAGGTGGTAGTCGTTGTTTTATGTTTATTTTTCCATTTAAAACAATCCTTATTCTTTTATTTTATTTCTTTTCCTTCGTGTGTGTGTGGTGTGTGTGTGTGTGTGTGGGGGGGGGCATTAAAAAGGGGATTTTTCTATAGTTAGAACAAAGGATGTGAGTGACATAGATCTCCTTCCTTTTGTGTGGTTCGTTAATCTCATTGAAGGAACTGTGATATGACTATAATTTCTAAAAATGCAGTTTAATGTAATGATGAATTTCTTATTTTGATTTATTAAATAATCCGCCTAGCAGAAATGCAATAAAACATCATATCAACGCATGCAGCTGAATTTGATGATTTCTACTATTCACTGCACAAAACTCCCTGAATAATGAACAAAGCATAACTAACACCCGATATAAAACTATTTTCTAACAGGTGATGATAAAACAATCATCTGCTACATATTGAATACCAATACAGAAGAACAGAACATTGGTCATTCAATATGCAATGAAATGCCAATATCCAACAGCCAACATCCATTAAAGGAATTTATTACAAAACATGTTGCCCATACCCATTGCCACAGCCAGGCTTCAGCCAAACTATTCTGGTCGGTCTTTTCTCCTCGCCCATAAACGAACACCTGCAATCAGCATTAACAGAAGTTTGACAGTTAATCCCAATTCAAATCATCTTTCTCAACAGTTAATCCCAATTCTCAACATCTTCATCAACAGCTAATCCCAATTCTAATAATCTTTCTCAACAGTTAAACTAGTTAATCACAATTCTTATCATCTCTCTCAACAGTTAAAACAGTTAATCCCAATTTTAATCATCTATCTCGGCAGCTAAAACAGTTATTGCAATTTCTAATAATCTTTCTCAACAGTTAAAACAGCAATATTTCATAGCAATTCTGATAATCTATCTCAAAACTTAAAACAGTTAATTCAGATTCTAATCATCTTTGCCAATATGTTAAAACATTTAATCCCAACTCTGATCATCTTGCTCAACAGTTAATCGTAAGTATCACCATCTTTCTCAATTCTTTTCCTAATCCCAAGTCTAAGACTCTTCCTCATCTATAAAATGTAACCAAAATGTCTCTATCTAATTCAGATACAAGTTCAAATACAGGGAGCAGCTTTCACGTACCTGAAACTGATATTTGCTTCTATCAAACACTTCTTTGACGCCCTCCCTGTCAATCTCTGCGTAGTTGGCGTCCAGCCACTGGAAGAAGTTGAAAGGCTCCTCCACAGTGTTCACCAGATCAACTTGTACAGGTGGGTTTTCAGGGATAGTACCTATAGTATAAATACAGTAGGAGAATTTTTTTTCTAGAACCCTTATACACTGAAAGATACTGGGTGGCACAGTTGCACACATAAATATAGGCAGATCCAGGATGGGGCACAGGGGCCGCTCCCACTTCCCTTTTCCACTAAAATACATTATTTTCATATTCTATATGGTATTTGGCATGTTTGGTTTCCATCGAGCGTACAAAACCCATTAGATTCTTTAGTGTGCCTATCCACTTTCTAAAAGCCTGGATTTGCCTGTGCATTTATCATCAAATGATGCCAGTGTACATGCGTTTGGCATCACCACCTGCCTCTCCAAGTACAACACCTTTTACATCTGTTGTGCCCCTGTCTAACCCTACCAAATGTGAATATGGATACGGTAAAACCTCCAATTAAGACCACCTCTCTATTGAGAACACTTCTGTAATAAGACCATTTTTCAAAGTCCCAAAACTTTATAACAACATGAACATGAACCACCGTATAGAGACCACCTCTCTAGTGCGACCAACTAGCACTGGTCCCAAGGGTGGTCCTAATAGAGAGGTTCTACTGTAATTAGAATAAATAAGCATTTCTTTTCATGCTGCTTCATATCTTTAAACAGAAATCAAAGGAAAAGTAGAAGTGACAACATGGGCAGTTATGCAACAGCTGCCCACGAAAAGTTCACAGAAGTCTGATCAATTAATATCCTAATTGTTTCTATGTGTTTAATCTAAAATTGCACATATGACTTTGGAAGACCTAATGGTATAATCAGCTTACCTGGTAATGGCTTTCCAGTTTTATGTTGTTCAGATTCAAAATATCTGCAAAACAAGAAGCTGTAATATTTATCACATTTGAATTTGTAACTTATACTGACAATTACATTTTAACAACACCTTGTCTAATAGCCCATTACCATTAGAGTATCTCATGTTTCATGATGAATTAGAAACCAAATGTAGAAATCCAAAAGGTCCTGAATGCTACCTGAAATGTCTAGAATGAATACTATATGGACTATCCCTCTAAATCCAAGATCCAAGATCCTGTCGAAATCTGTGTGACCCCTGCCTGTTTCAGATTATTTATATCTTTGAAATGATTGGATCTTGTACCATATCAAAATTGATTATCTACCTCAAATTTGACACGATCGGGTACCCGGTTTCAGGAAATCATGAATCTGGCATTATTTGAGTGGGGGATAATGAGGTAGTGGGTTGTGGGAAAAAATCTTTAAAAAGAGGGATGCGTGAAAAAAGGAAAAACAAAATGAATGTGGGATTTCAAGGTGGTGCTATGTGGGGAAAAAGCCCTAAAATTTGTCCCTTGTTGGAAAAAAACGCCCAAAATTCTAGGGATGTGGGAAATCAGGCTACAAAAGGGTGTGTGGGATTCCAAGGATGTTGGATGTGGGAAAAAGAGCCTTGAAATTTGTGGGATGTGGGGAAAAAGGCCAAAAATCTAGGGACGTGGAAAATAAGGCCAAACACTTAGGGACGTGGTATTTTCTACCCCTTATACCCCCAACCCCCACTACTATATGATTGGCTACAGATACTGACGCTTTGATGAGTGGGGCCAATTGAGTCCCGAGGTCAGTGCAGTAGAACCACTTCTCATACAGGGACTCCGTGGTGAAGTTCCCGTTGTTGTCCTCAACAAAGTATCTGCGAAAGGCAACATTTTTCGTAAAAAAAAAGATTAATGTATTATGGAGCAATATAATTTCTTTATAATACATGTTGACAACATTTATAAATTCATATTCAGTACACTATAAACACATAAATGTTGCAATGAAGACAGATGTCTATATGCAGTAGAAAGGACACATTATGAAAGTTTTTAAGTTTGACATTGTCAACCACCGATGATAATTCATTGGTAAGAAAATAGTAATTATTCCTCCTGCCATACACTTACCTTTACAAGTTTGATCTATTTTTAATCTGACCCATTTCTACCTAATTCTAACCTATTTCTAATGATCTGGTGAATTCCTAACGACCTGACCCATTTCTACTGACCTGACCCATCTATACTGACCTGACCCCATCCAGTTCGCTGGGATCACGCTCTCGCTCCAGAACAAGTCCAATGGTATTTTCATAACGCTGTGGAGAGTGTTGGATTCTTGCAGGAAGGAGAAACATCTGCAAGAAAAAAGTACATCTAGTAACATTCATAACTACCCCAAATTCAATTGTAAGTTATCTACGAATAAAATGCAATTTGAATGAAATATTAAAAATTTGCACCACATAATTTGAAAGGTGAAAAGCGCAGCTGCACTGTTATAGAAAATTGAAACTGTTACTAGATGGTCTGTAATTAAGGTCAAAGCTGAATACTCAACTCTTCATTCCAGTTATCTGATTATTAGACTGATGTAACTTAACATTACCCCATCAACACTTGTACATATACTTAGCAGATCAATACAAACTGTGAGCCAGTCAGCCAACCAGTCAGTCCGACCGTAACTTATGATGGGCTGAGTGGTGACTGTTAGAAAAACTGGTCTGGATAATGATTATTAAGCAGACTGGCCTGACTTGTGACTGTTAAGTAGACTGGCCTGACTTACATGTCCCTCCTTTATGCGCACATCCCGATGCTTCCCCTGTTCCACGATCTTCAGGGTCATATCTCCCTTGACTTGCAAAAACAGCTGCAATGATGTACATTGAAATGTAGATTAAAATATCATAGTTATATTGTATTTTAACAAAGGAACTAAAAATATAAGTATTCGTGATGCAATTTATTGGGTAGATTCATGATGTATACATATTAACACATTGAAGTGACCTGATTAATCATTGGATCTATTACACTTATATTTTAATGAATATTATATTATCAACGTGTGTACATATATTCTTGAAAATCAACACAAATAAGATGAATTAATACATTCTCCACTAATTATACGTATTTCTGTCACATAACATACGTAAAACAAAAGATATTTCTACTTATAACGGATATTACTAATGGGATCGGGATATTATGGTTAAATTGTTGTTAGACTTCATGCACATCCTAGGAGCAAAATACAAAATCTATGTAAAATATTCGACCACAAATAGTTCACCAACTTATTTCTGAAAATTACCAACTCGTAATAACAGTGTAGTTTGCATTATGTTTACCTCTTCACCACAGTCAATGTGAAAGTCTTTCCTCTGGTTGGGGCCACCCACAAAGAACATCTTCATCTGACCCTCGTTGTGCCTAAAGCGGGTGGAAAGATGGGGCAAATCATAACATTTCCAATTATATCTGCGTATGAAAGCATTGGCTTTTATTCATTCTTAAGTATTGAGTAATAAAAGTGTGTTTCAAAGATTTTTTAAAACATCAAAAGTGCACTGTATAATTTGGAGTCCGTATGGTTAGCCTACATGCAGCCGTTGCGATTTTGATGTACAAATCATGTTTACGCCTTTGGATAGGAAACTATTTGTGCAGTAACCAAAATGCTATGTTTTCTGCTCCAGTAAAAAGTAGTTAAATGTTGAAAAAAAAATAAAAGAAAAAAAAACTACACGATCTTTAGTAGAACATCCAATTACATGCACTAAGTTCAATTCTATTGAGATCCCTTCTCTATAAGTTTTTTGTAGTCCCAGGCCTTCATAAAAAGAGCACCGTGAACCTTCAGTAAGCAACTACTGGTTCATTCACACCAGCCCACAGTAGTTAAAACATGGAAATCTTGATTGCAAATATGTTTGTAAAAAAGATTTCCGGACTATAAATACCAACAGTGGAAACAGTTGTTCGTCGCCGAAAATTTGCAGGGTATAACAAAAGTTTCCTATAAATTTCAGCACGTTAAAGGGAGAGAATATAAGACGTTACAACATCAAACAATCACATAACCCCATAACAAAAACAGTTTGATATTGACATAATACGAAGTTACTTACATCATTTTGTTGCAGACAGGAGGTAAAAAGAACTTCTTGTTTTCCTCCACCCATTCTGTGGTGTTGATGAGCACAGGTTTTAGTTGATCAGACGACATTTTAGCTCCTTTTCCGTCAATGTCCTTTAAAGATTGGCCCACTTTCACAATAACATGCAGTTATCAGTATATTTGGTGTGTGTGTGATCGGACATCAGTATTCTCATGTTGATACGTGTTGCAAGTACTATGAGTGGTTTAAGGGTTAAGGTTGAATTTTATGTGCTGATTTGGACTTTTATTGTTGGTTTTTGTCGTCTAAAATTAAACAAATTGCAAATGGACTTTTATTGGTATAATGTCTAGTAGTGGCACAAAACTCTGTAGAGGCCTGAAGAAAGCTTATTCAACAACTGAGTAATGAAATGGCTAGCAAATAACACTGAATACTGCGCAGGGAGTTTATTAAAAAACACTACAGAGTTACACTTTTGCTTCCCGAAATATAACCTATTTCAATGAATCTGAGGTTATAGATACAGTGACAAAATTTTGGATAAATCCGTTCTAAATTTACTGTCTTAATATTTTCGGACATTTTCCGTGTGCATCCACTGAGTCTTCTTTCTGTCGCTTGGTGGCAGCACGTCACATTAAATCATTTTGAATCTGTAATTGAAACAAATTTGTCCATGTCTAGGAATGTATGCTTACAATCAAGAGAGTGGCCAATACATGAAGTTGCACGAGGCAATTATTTCTAGGGGTACATCAAGTAATGCGCATTTCTTCTATTCAAGTGGATGTATAGTACATGTGGCTTACAAGTAGCTACTATATCAAATCAAAGGTATATCATTTGCGCGTGCTATGTGAACCAAGTTTTGAATCTTCAACCAAACTTTGGTCGACAAGCCGTGTCTACAGCAAAACTGATAATGTGTACTATAGTGCGTATTTTATTTCGTCTGCACATGTTGAAGGACAGAATATGATGTGGTAACACAAACACCGTTGGGAAATTTATTGGTCCACTGTTGTTTTTTCTTTCAAACTTCGATTGACCAGGTGTATACCAAGTTTGTGTATATGGAAAATAAGCTAAAAAGTAGGGGTCATCGACCCTTCTCAGGAAATATGGCTGCCTCTCCACGTACGATATTTCACGGAGGTCGGAAAGTTTCTACTAACCTTTTTAAACAGAGGAGTTCATGGGTCTAAAGCAATGTTTTTAGGGGGATGGGTTACATTTTAACTGGTGGCATTAAAAAATCGAAGATAGCCTCCTCTGAGAAAGAAAATCTAAAATTTATAATATCTGCAAATACTTGTGCTAGGAACATCATTTTGGGATCTTTACCTACGGGTTATTGTTATAAGTTTCTGAAGACTAAAGATCTACGATGCTCACACCTCTTAATATAAAAAAGGCTACAGTGGCCAGATTTTAAGTGCTACCCACTTTAGTTCAATTTATCATGTGAATCAGAAGACTGCAGTAGTGTACTAACTGCGTGTATAATTATATTTATCATGGTTGTGAAGTTATTTTTGTTGGTTTTGTTTACACATATATTTTATATAGTAACGTCCAAATATCACAATGGAAATATGTCGTAAAAGTCTGTGAACATTATCAAAATAACAGATAGAATGTTACTTGTACTGTTCTTTTAATAATACTACAATAACACCTCTGTGGTATAAAAGTGGGAATAAAAAAAGATCAATGGCAGATTTTTAGCAAACTTTTTTAATTAGTTATGCTATCTTTAAATCAAAACTACATTAAAAATGCAATACCATAAAATTATAATGATTTCAATGTGTATACTACGTAACTATCGATATTTAACTATTATTCTATTAAAAAAATAATAAACACAACGCACACGAAAAATGTTGGTCTACTGCTGAGTGCATCATGTTAAAATTTAAAATTTTCGAAATTCCGTCTTAATGATGTATATTTTAATTTTCATGAAATGATCAATTAAAGTGAACCATGTAGTTTATCATTATACATTAACACGCAAACAATCATACTGAAATAGTTAACGTTGCATATATGTAATTACCCAAAATGGGAGAAAATAGAGCGTCTGTCTTTAAAGTGAAACAATTTTACACACTATGCACTATGTAAGTTATATATGTGTAATATATGTGTGTGTATGTATATGTATTGTTATGTATTGTCTAGCTGTACATGTAAATTTTTGTGTCATCATTTTTAATGTATAACGTTTAGGATATGTATTGGATAGTGAAGTATTTTACCAATAAAGGAAGTAACTATATGAAAAGGAATGCACCTATTTGAATACCATTGGAATATACATGTTTTATGTTGTTTCAGAGAATTTGCATTTTAAACAATGATTTGAGGAATGCAAACAAACCAGCTGTCAACGTCAACTCCCACAGAGCGAGACGACATGTAACTTTTTGCATTTAGGATAGCTTAAATCTATAGGTAGAACAATCAAAAGCTGATATTAAAAAGATATATGTAGATAACAAAGTTGAAAAGAAATTGAAGTATGGGCCAACCGCCACAAATAATCAAGTTGTTGAAAGAAGAAATTCTACCACAATGCACAACGCCAAGTCTCAAGTTCTTACTGAATTTCTTCCATGGAGAACACAAAAATGAAAATGTTAGAAGACTTGGTCCACCCACATTCAATAATCTGCCCGACTATACCAAGTCTAAAACTGCCGGTTCTTTTATCTTGCCTAAAGGACTACAGGAAAGCACGTCTCGGTTAGTAAAAAAAATCCTATGCAATTTTTTGTATCATGTGTATACAATGGCAATGAATGTTTCGATACATACGTGTACCGTGTTGTATGCTCTTATCTTGCCACCAGCTAGCATGTATCATTTCTTACTCTCTGACAGGACTCACTAATTCGGGAAGATATATGATACTTGGTTATAGTTAATAGTTTGAATGTAATAGCGGGGTTTTGTGTTTGACCCGCAGATACAGGTTTCCAAAAAAGGGGGATTGCGACCAGCAGCTTTCATGGGTGTCTTGTTTGTACAAAGAACTAGCTTATTACCGTGGAGACGCAAAAAATCCACAATGGGCAATCATGAAAATGTCATGCCCCATTTATGAAGTTAACACCGCTTCTCATCTTGTTATAGAGGTAGTCTCTATAGAGAGGTGGTCATAATTGAGGGTCTACTGCTGTACACATACACCGTAATCCTTATCATTTTGACCATCTTAACATCTGTTTTGGGTAGGTATTATCCATGATGAGTTCAAAAAGGGGAGGGGGGTAAATATTTTCAAAACTGGGGTGGGGGTGGGGGGTTCGGGGAGGGTTTAAATGTGGTTTAGGCCAGAATAGGGGGTCTCAAATGTTGGTGCTTACACCAATACATTGAAGCTATATGAAACTTGAATCCAACAAATCACATATACCCACACCCGAGGGGTCTTTGCTTTGAAATTTAGAGAAATTAGAGGGTCTTTGGGGTCCTGCTGCCAAGAAATAGGGGGTCTTAGATATTTTGTCATCTCAAAATCGGGGGTCTTCGTGCTGAGCGCATATACCCAACCTGACTGTGGATAAATTGTATTACGGAGACACCCTGTGGCCGGTACCCCTACTACTACAGAGTATGGATCTGCAATGGGTTTACATAAGATGTTGGCACTAGGTTCACTGAATATCACACATCATGCATGAACACTGCATTGTCTCCAACATTCACACAAACTCACAATGGTTGGTTTATATGTTTCTCTTTCAATCCTAAAATGTGACCTAAGTAAACCGTATCTGTTGCCAGCGCGTGGATAGTGTCTGTGCCAGCCAAGAAGCATCAGACAAAAGTGTTGTTGGAAAGGCGATGTTCCATTGCGAAACTACAACACTCCTGTCAACCGGATGATCTAGCATCAACCGCGAATACTACGGTCGCAAAAAATACTGAGTTGAAAGAGATTGCTCCACAGAGGAAAAAGCTAAGAAAGAAAGGTATGTGCATATGTTTCGCTCTGTTGTTCTCCCACTGTTTATGTCCATGGTGTGTGATTGGGTGTTGAGCAAATTAATTGCTATGTTTTTGTCAATGAAGATGACGTTTAAAGCACTACGAACGTTTAATATTTACAATAAGAGGTACTGAATATAGCAATCGGTATGTTCTATCACTCTGAGGATCAGATGTCCTGAAGAAACATCTGACACATAACTATTCCCAATAAAAATTCTGACCAATCACAGGCTGTTAATCTGTAATCATCACAGGCCGGTGATGAATATAAATAAGGTCAAGTGACCAATCACAGATGAGTATCATATGGGTGTGTATGGTTCAACCAATCAGTTTGCTGGGTGTGGTGGGTTCAACCAATCACGTTGCAGTATTTAAACAGGCCACAAAAATTATGTTAATCCACTCTCAGGCGAAACATTTCAGAGGTCAATTTGCTTGACATCTGATACTCAGAGCTTGTTCTAGGTACATGTAGTGCAAAGTTCAGTGGTTCAGCATGACAAGCATAATGTCTACAAATCCAACACCTGAGCACCTCCATAATGGGTTTAGATACACATGCCTCTATTGATTTTTTCTTGATAACGTCACACAAATGTTTTCACTTTCAGGACAGTCCACACAACCAGCTCCTCCAAAGGCAGACAGCATTCCACAAGCACACAATGAACTAGAAAAAGAGAGAAACGTAGAGAGAAAGAAAAGACTAGACAGGAATGTAAAAGACAGTAAAAATAGGGAACCTTTGATGGAGATCAAACCCCAAACATTCTATCGCAGGACACGTTCTCGAAAACCTATAAGTTCAGAAAAATGTGCAATCTAGACTCTTGAATTTAGAGTAACCAATTGTGTGTTCGAGTGCTATATTGCTTTGATATTTCCTGACAAAAGCCAAACTTGTTATTCACGTGGCATGATGCAGTGGCTTTTGAAATGGCTTTATGATTTTAATGGCATTTGTAGCATGTAGGCCTATTGTCATAATTTATAATGCCGTCACACAGTCTAATCATGGTGATGTGTTATGAAATATATAACACATAATAATTAAAAAGTAAAAAAGAAAATAAACATGTACAATGCAGTACCTGTATATGTAGTTATCGCATGTGTTTCATTACTACAAATGTGGTTGTGTGTGTGTGTGGGGGGGGGGGGGGGCTAAGTGAGGTTTGGTATAAAAGTTCAGAAAGCACGCATTGCACGTTTAGCTACTTTTTGCGACATCTAATATTTTAAGCATTTCCCCATGTCCATCCTTTCCTTACAAACATTTACTGATATGCCGTCCTAGTACTTTCAATTACCCCCACCTAATATAAATCCAGCTTTATAATGGAAGCCCCTGACCTCAGGGCCACATTCAAATAGCTGGATATTCCACATCCCTCATTGGACGGAGCCATTTTTCTTCACAACCAATTTTAATATAAACCTCAAGAACTCGGTAATGTACAACCTCGCCATGGGGAACAGGGTCTCAGAAATTTGGAACAAATTTTGAGAGCGGGGGGGGGGCGGATTTGTCCGTGCGTGGGGGCAGATCCAGGTTTTTGGAAAAGGGACGTAAGGAAAACATAAGGAAAGGGGGGGGCTCACTTACGGATTTCATGAAAAACCCTATGAAAATGAAGTATTTTGGTGGGGAAAGGGGGCGGGGGGGCTAAATTGTAGGGGGGGGGGGGGGCTTTATGGCAGGCGGGGGCTAGCAGCCCCTGAGCCCCCCTGCTGGATCCGTCCCTGGGAACACTTGGCTATAAGGGACATCTTTCTTGATCCAATCTCCGTAATATATGATGTTTCTACCCAAACTTCACAAATAGTGACAACTCAGTAATGGCCCCAATTGTTCATACCGCACTACCACCAGTGTCCTGTGAGTTATTGTTGTATAAAACGTACATTGCTAAGCCATAATCCGAGGTTGCTTTTCAATATTTATAATCCCCAGGTTAATCCCCAGGTTACGAACCGACGAAAATTGACTGCAATGTTTGAATACGAGAAACGAAGGTGAGCTGAACAGTATGGACAAGTAAACAAAGATGTTTGATTTATTAATGTCAATAAGTTCTTTGTGCATTTAGAATGGAGTCGTCTAAATATAGCCTGACAATGATATAAACATAGGGTATAATTAGGTGCATATTTGTTTGGCTCGCTTAGTTATGGTCTTTTGTATAGAGGCCTATATGGCTCTTTGCATCGCAAAGCGTATGGCACGTAAAAGTGTGGTCCATAATACACAGAGATAACAGCTAGGTTTCTATAGTTTTCTATTTTAGATTAAACAATTTATATTACTTTGATATTATTTTTTCTCCTAAAATCTAATCAAGTGAGACCATAAGCTGCATACCAAATCAACAGACTATATTGTAAATCAAGTGTCTTTTATGGGTAGATCGGGGAGGGGGGGTAACTACCAAAGTACTTTATTTTCGTAGTTTTGGCATGTTCGCTATTACTCGCGTGTATGAGACCCATGAAATTCCTTTGTGCTCCCCCCACACACACATACACGCGCGCACACACATTTTTTATGAAAAAGCTGATCTGGTATATTTTTATATCCATACATCTACGGTATACAAGTTGACTGAACTTCACACATAAAAAACATCTCTTGAATCATGCAAACTGTATGTACTAAACATATGAAGAATTTAAGAGGTGTTTGACCGTGTGTTTTATAAAGTCTATACATATATCATATTTCAGTCAACACACACGTAACTCCTTTGTGAGCTGAGACAAGCTTAAAAAAATCCAGAACTTTAGAAGTGCTGCAACAATTAACATATATACTTACTTAAGCCAGGTTAATAAACTACAAGTCATATACATGTAGACCCAATCCCAACACAAATGCAGGATAGTGGTGATTTTGGAAGCCTGAGTTTCTTTACACAAATTCTATTTTAGTATGTAACAATGGAATAAACAAGTTCATCAATTATATCTATATATCTATGCATCTATATTCAATTATGAAATTAATATGCCTTGATTATTGGTAATCTCACCAGGGTTGATTACTCGGTCGGCCTTTCCTTTTTTTTTCAATACCCGAAGGGCAGTGTTGTTAAAAAGGGGGAAATTTTTAGTTTCTATTAATCTTGATAAAAAAGCAGTTTGATAAATTTCAAGTCAATTCATTTTTAAAAAATTAA
>CM032661.1:34226944-34239454 GCA_019095985.1 Streblospio benedicti
CGTAATATATGATGTTTCTACCAAAACTACAAATAGTGACAACTCAGTAATGGCCCCAATTGTTCGCCGCACACTACCACCAGTGTCCTGTGAGTTATTGTTGTATAAAACGTACATTGCTAAGCCATAATCCGAGGGATTTGCTTTTTCAATATTTATAATCCCCAGGTTAATCCCAGGTTACGAACCGACGAAAATTGACTGCAATGTTTGAATACGAGAAACGAAGGTGAGCTGAACAGTATGGACAAAGCAAGCAAAAGATGTTTGATTTATTAATGCCAATAAGTTCTTTGTGCATTTAGAATGGAGTCGTCTAAATATAGCCTGACAATGATATAAACATAGGGTATAATTAGGTGCATATTTGTTTGGCTCGCTTAGTTATGGTCTTTTGTATAGAGGCCTATATGGCTCTTTGCATCGCAAAGCGTATGGCACGTAAAAGTGTGGTCCATAATACACAGAGATAACAGCTAGGTTTCTATAGTTTTCTATTTTAGATTAAACAATTTATATTACTTTGATATTATTTTTTCTCCTAAAATCTAATCAAGTGAGACCATAAGCTGCATACCAAATCAACAGACTATATTGTAAATCAAGTGTCTTTTATGGGTAGATCGGGGAGGGGGGCGGTGCCCCCTTTTCTACCAAAGTACTTTATTTTCGTAGTTTTTTTTTGGCATGTTCGCTATTACTCGCGTGTATGAGACCCATGAAATTCCTTTGTGCCCCCCCCCCACGCCCCACACACACATACACGCGCGCATACACATTTTTTATGAAAAGCTGGATCTGGTATATCTTTTATATCCATACATGTACGGTATACAAGTTGACTGAACTTCACACATAAAAAACATCTCTTGGAATCATGCAAACTGTATGTACTAAACATATGAAGAATTTAGAGGTGTTTGACCGTGTGTTTTATAAAGTCTATACATATATCATATTTCAGTTAACACACACGTAACTCCTTTGTGAGCTGAGACAAGCTTAAAAAAGAATCCAGCACTTCAAGTGCTGCAACAAATTAGCATATATACTTAAGCCAGGTTAATAAACTAAGTCATATACATGTAGACCCAATCAACACAAATGCAGGATAGTGGTGATTTGACCAGTTTCTTTACACTATATATCTATGCATCTATATTCAATTTGTAATTAATATGCCTTGATTATTGGTAATCTCACCAGGGTTGATTACTCGGTCGGCCTTTTAGAGATTATTTATGTAGCATTTAGTACTTAATTGACTTCATTAATTCGTTATATCTAAGTCCATGTATATAGATCCCTGTGAGGTCTCTATATAAGATGCCTTGTTGTCTTTTTTCAATATCCTGATATTTGGAGCATGTGTTGTTAAAGGGAATTATTAGTGGCTATTAATCTCTGATAAATGAAGACAGTTCTGATAAATGTTCAAGTCTAATTGCATTACATGATCCTATAATTAATCGTCATTGTTCCATCCAGTGAATGCGTATAGCATAGCACTATCTATGGTATATGATAAAGTCAAGACATTTATTACCTACACAAGTCTGAAAGATTTATTAACATATTTTTGTCACTCAGTTATGAATAGCACAAGCTTGGTATCTTGTGAATTTGACAATATCTATGAAGATTATCGTTACCCTTTTAGGACAGCATGGCATGCAAGAATATGATGCCAGAGGCTCAAATTATATTGCTATTTTAGTCTAGTTTTTCGCTCTTTAGTAAGGAGTTGTTTTGTGGTTTCTATGATGGTTTATGAAAGATAATGTTTTTGTTGGTTGACCCCAGCACAAATCAGGCCAATGCCACTTTGACGCCCTTAGACAGAATAAGTTAGAACTGAAAAACAAAATGGCCACCACAACCTTTTGCATGTTTGCATCTAACATTGAAACCTCTTTTTTATCAATTCTTGAAGTAGAGTTTTGTGTATGCTTTGCAAACCGAACGTTTCCAATTAAATCTATGCAAGACTTACTTATGAAATATCAACATGCCATTTCAATTTGCAAAAGGGTTAAACATCGTAAATGAAAAGTAAAAGACATGATAACACAATCAACTTTCAACAATAATAAGAGCAGCGCAGCCTCAAATGTAGTTCTATATTGTTAATTCTTGAAAATGAAATTATTCCTATTGAGCGTCTGGACTAAAGTGCTAAATTTGAACGCAAATTCTTTTAAGAACATTACGTATATATACATAATCAATAGTCTCTTGTGTAGAAGATTCACTTGTTGACCGTTTGTATCAGTATATATAATCATAAATAGAAAGCTTATATGCTTTTCTCTGTAGCCTATAAGACTCATTCAATTGCGCATTTTCAAGAACATTGTAGACCATTTACGTCAGAGGGACTATACAATAGTCATATAACAAAATAACCCCCTTGGAGAATACTGACTATCAGTTTATAAAATGTAACCAAGAAAACTAACACTCATCTATGTGATATGTGATATCCATGAAGCACCAGTCAGACATTCACCAATGTTAATGGTCTTCAATTTATAGTGTCTGTACGAGAGGGGAAATACAGGCTGGGCAAAGCAATTCCACCTCAAGTATGCAAGTACTATTTACCACCAAGTTCGACATAATAACATAATAGAACTCTGTTAAAATCACCTGGCGGACTAAAGTCTCCAAGGCGAGGTGGTTTATATGTGCGTGTGTGTGTGTGTGTGTGTGTGTTTGTGTGTGTGTGTGTGGGGGGGGGGGTTATCCAGTGGTGTTTTTATCATTAGTATATTGCGATTAGGGTATTGGGAAATGGTCTTATTACAGAGGTGGTCTCCTTCTACAGGTGACCTTTATTGAATGCTCTACTGTACCACAATTGTGTCCAATCAATTATCAGAAATGTTAGACTCTATAAGAGAAGAAGGTGTTAAAGGTCACGAAATAAAGACTTATACAGCAGTTTGTAAACTAATTACCTTACCTTTGGCAAGACACTCAAACACTTCAAAAACAAAATGTCAAGTACATTAAAAACTACACACAAATTTCTCAAATCTGATATTGTATAGAGTTTGCAATTTGTACCAATATAATGCAGACCATATATGACTCGAATGCTATATGCAGGTACTTACCATAATATTAGGACATTGTCTCTCGGTATGTACGGAATAGACCTTACATGTACTGTAAGTGCCTACACGTGGCAAAGCTATTACATGTATTATGGAATGTCATGAGCTTGGCATGGGATCCTCAACACTTAAGTTTCCGGATACCTTTATGGGCGTTTAAACATAGCAAATACATAGCTATACAGGAAAACCGGGCAAAAGACACAGTTCTACACATGTATATATTTTTAGTTGAACTTTGATTTTTTGGCTTTCTGTGTGGATCAAAATTTGAGTATAAGTATTCTACATTAACACCAACTACAAACTTACAATAGCTCCTCCGATTAAGACCACATTTCTAATAAAAAAACTCTACAACAAAACTATTTTATCAAGGTGCCAATCCTTCTTATTAAATGAGCACAGCGAATTTCCATAACGAGACCACCTCTCTATTGAGACCACTCTGAGGTCAGTCCGCCATGTAGCCCAGCTACATTTCCCCGTTCAAAATACACCACAGTAATTGGACCATGTATATTGTATAATACCCAAATATTGCCTTTATGATTTTACAGCATATGGCTGGCACACAACAAATAAATCACCACTCGGGAGCACAATACAATGAGTCTGGACACACATCCACAGAGTCTAACATTAAAAATTGCTCTGTTTGCTACCTCCTAATAATTGATCCATGGTGTTATTGTCATGGTGTGATCCCTCCAATGCAGACACACATAGTCAGTAGACATGAAGGACACAGTAGTGGATTTGGAGCAGCGCTCTTTCTCAACCTTGATAAACTCATCGCGAACTACCATGACTAGTTCCTCATCCACCAATAAAACAGGGAATAAGGTGGCTGAGAAAAAGACATCTCTTTCGACTAGATCCAGATTGAGTACGGATTTGACACATTCTGCTGGGTCGCGAAGATCCACTGTCGGTAGCGGGGGTCACCACGCAGAGGATAATGTGCGTTTTGGTGACCGTGCTCCAGTGAAATCTGGAAAAGGTACCAGGGAAAGGAAATTATCAGCAAACAGTGAGAGAAATCAGACAGAGAGTGGTTCACAACTTTCAGGCTCTCCAAAGTACGAAGCGCATTTGCCACCTCTGAAGAAAGAACGTGTTAGACAAAATTCTGCAGACACTGCCGGTGGTGTGGGTTCTGCAAGTAAGAGGACGCTAGTGAAAAAGAAACAGGATACAGAGAGTAAGAAAGAGCTAGGTAAGTAACATGGCAAGTTTTGTGTAGTCCAGCTTAATATTTGAAGGAGTTGGACCTGTTTTAAAGTGTCAGTTGATATTGGAAGGAATTTGGCCAAACGTGTGGTGCACAGGATATTTTTTTTTTAATTTATTGCTGATGGCATATTGTCCAAATTACAAATGTGTGTAGCACTGTCCTGAACGTCATCCGTGTAACCTTGACAAAAAAGTATTCAATATGATGATTCCGCTCAGTTTACACAACCTGGTAACTCATATTGTCCTTGCTGAGTAGTCATATTGATGAACCAGGCTAATCATACCGACCATAACAGTAGCTCATCGAATTGTGACCAGGTATAAAAAGAGACCCCATTTCTATCGTCCCCAAACCTTAATAGAAAGAGATCCCGTTAAATGCTAGAAAGAAGCCACTCTGAATTGAAACCAATATTGAAACCCTTTAATATCATACCCCCAGGTGGCCATAATAGATAATTAGATATGTCCTATTGTACTAGGTTTTTTCAATGTACATAAATGGAAAAAATCCAAGCATTTTGGCCTGAACAATACAATGCATATCAGCTGATTGAACTGAGTACAATGAACTTTCTCCCAAACAGTTTCACTGTTTGCATATTGATTATTCTGTGTGATGTACTCGGGGGTTAATGCACGATTTGACGCCTTTACGATTGCACAATTGTTATTAGCATAAAAGAACAATTAGGTGTTGACACCCACCACTTCGCTAAAGTTGCAAAGGTCATATATGACTAGGGTAGGGGGTTCAGCAGTCTAACTAATACGCACATATTGATTGCTCTTTTAAAAGAGGAGACTGGTTATTAACTTTAGACAATTGGTTAGCCTGATAGTGAAAGAGGTTAGAGATTCAGTAAGATCTATGCTCTTTTAAAGATTTTTGAAGCTATGTTTTTATGAAATGGAAAACTTTACGATACAAATACGTTGTTTCAAAGAAACAAAGCATTTCAGCGATTGTACAATTTTACTAGCTCCTAATAGTTAATAGATCTTCCAGCAACCCCAAAAATGTGTTCCTGGTAGTCGCATTATGTCTACAAATCTTTTTGTTAATGATATAACCCTTCCAAATATGAATTTCTAGAATGCAAAATAAAGATATTCAACTGTCTTACTCATCGGGAGTCTGGCATCTTCAGCGGTGTATCGTAGCTCTCCAAAACATAGATAATTGCATTGAACTCCAACTAAAATAAACGAAAAGTCACCTTTTTCACATATACAGCTTCATAGATCTGTAAATCACATTCACCCGTGCAGAATGTCATAGACATGATTCTCAAATCTTGCTACTTCCGAATTTAGGTGTTCCACAGAAAACAAAGCCATTCAGCGGGCGGAAGCTCATCGGCTCTGGTGCCACGTCATCCAGCACATCATCAACAGACGCTCCGAGTGCCACGGACTATGACTTCCTACGGAGGGCGCTGAGCGATGACAAACAACCGTTCCTGCCACCGGCCGGTCTAAGGCGTGGACGCTCTAGTTCTTTGCCCACGGACGGAGGACTGGCTTGCTCCCAGGTGCAGACACACCTGCGCCAGCTGGCAGAGAAGTCAGTCTCTGATGAGGCATTGCCGGTAAGAGAACGATAATGTTGATGCATTTCGGTTTTGCAAGTTCACAAGAGACGGCCCCATTAGTATGTCTTGTTCAGCACAGTCTTGGACTAGACAAGAACATGGTATATACCGGAGCCAGGTGGATAGTGTGCAGTGGTAAATCTGGGATTTCCTGTAAGCGCAATAAAACATTTAAGACAAATCTTTTGCTCTTCAAAAAGCTTTCATTGAAATCCAAAACGATAAAAAAATATTGTTTTACGCTTTAATACCAACAAAATTGTACCACACAAAAATGTCTAAGGGCCACATTCTTCGTCCCTACATGGCTCCAAAGCTTTTTTGTAGGATGAATAAGACTTAGTGTTGACGACAAATATGTCCATTCTTCAATATAATCATATCTACAATCTACACGTATATACATTTTTATTGACACTTTTGATTATTTGGTTAGATAATAATATATCTGTCGAAGCCTTTGATGATTTTCCATTGACGTATTTCATTCGCCAAACTTGGGGCCAGAATTTTATGTAACATGCTAATGAATCCATGGTTTATAAGTTGGCAATAGACTGGGAACCATAAATTGCTTTATTTTGTGTAAAGGGCTTTGTTGTTTCTTATCAAATGCGACAAACGCATACATAAGATATAAATCAAAGTTGTGCCTAAATTATGTTTATTTATAATCAATCACCATTTTGAAAAAATCATACAATATACATCACAATGATCTGATCTGGAGATCACTTGTAATGAAGATCGTGTGATAGTTTGCTCGCCATTTTAAAGCATAGTCCAGTAACCTCTTATTATGTATCTATGACATCTACTTTTTGTGTGTAATCATGCAACAGAGAGTTACTAAATTCAAATTGTGGTCCATTTTAGTGTTTACTGACGCCAATTATTATAAAATGAAATTACATAAATCGGCAGTCCAACATAACATTTCAATATCCATGCTTCATTTATAATGCATGCACAAAATTGAGCCAGTTTGATGTCTCATAACCGACAACTCTACAATATTAACCCACCAATACAAAAAAACATCTACCTTTTAACTTGCTGCTAATTATGCAATATTTATAATCCACAGACGGGAGCCAGTAAATCATCAGACTCAACCCTACCAACCGACACCCCAAAAGACAACCATGAAGAGTACACAGAAGACCACGACGACGATATTGTCATCATGGCATCCAGTCCGGAAAAGCATAAACAAACTCATGAATGGGTGTCCGCGTTGCAACCCATCTCCTCAGAACCAACAACAAAACATGATGCAACTCCAGACATAGCAGAAAACAAAATCGCAGAATCGAACTCGAAACCATCGTCCAACACGTGCCATGGAGTGATGGTTCCTCGCAAACCTGGAGGTAGAAGACAGTCTCTGAACCTTGTTGTGGTGTACGGTTCTGATGACGATGTGGAGTTCAAGCCGATGCGCAATTCGCGAGCTGACTTTGTGGAGAAGCGCCGCTGGGATGCGTTTCCTTTTGGGCGCATGTACCAAGCGCTGAAGAACAAACTGAGCGCTCCTAGTCTGGTGATTGTGGAGAATGACTGTGATGTAGAGAGTTGTAGTTCCTAGTATATGTAGTATATATAGTACAATATGATATAGTATTCATAGCAAATGTGTCTGCATTGATGGCAGCCATTTGAAGTTGATTGAATGCTCATTCTTTTTAAATCTAAGGTGTATACGCTAAATCTGTCCTGTAGTTGGACAAAAATTGTTGACTGAGAAAGTTCTTCTGTGACAAAACACAAACACATTAATTTAGTTGTTTTAGTTTTAAAAACGAAAGTGCTTTGATGTGTTTGTTACAATACAACAAGTGCTTTCAAATCATGATATTGAAAACTACTACTTTTGGGATTAGCCAAAAGTCAAGTTAAGTTTTGAAAATAAGAAAATATCATTATATAAAAAATCAATGTATGAAATGGCGGCTTTTGCAGACGCAACACGAGCTTTGAAGGTTGTGTTTAATAAGGTGTTAAGATATTTGAGTTGTTCTGAGTCGCTATCGATTGCTGATTTCATTATAGAAATTGCGCTATAGAAATTAAATTCATATTGTATTGTACAGAAAGGCACGCAACTAATATTGTGCATATCAACCAGACTATTTTTTTAGTGTGTTCCAAACACAAGATAACCTATGACAAACCACCCGAGTGAGCAAAATAGCGCCCGGGTTCGACATGTCGCCGGTGCCGGCCGGTTTTTATTAGTAGGGGTCCAAGGGTGTAAATGTTCACGGCCCAGTGGGCAGGCTATTTTTTTAATGTAAGGCTCCTAAAAGGAAAATAGTTAAAGTCCGGACACTCTCCATAATAGCCTGACACACATCGTAATGAGTTTTTTTATCCTGATTAAAAGTGTCAGAAAAAAGTTTCTTCTTGCTTGGAAAACTGACCCGTCTACCCCATACATGTATATAAGATCTAAATGTATATGTATGTGGTTAGTATGTGTGTTAAATATTGGACACATCTCACTCTACGTAATAATAAGCGCTAAGTGGATTTTGGATGAGTTTAACAAGCAAACATTCAAATTCTTGCCTTGGTTAGAGACATTTTCGGCATTTGTACGGCGCATAACCATAATTGACTCACCAAGCGACAAATTCTTTATCATTTGGAATAACTAGGTGAGGTGGCTTAAAGCCAAGTGCGTGTTTAGTTCATTTGTTTGTTTTTATAAAGTCTGTGAGTTAATAGAGGACATTCTCAGAGTTGGCCAATTAGGAAAGTACTACACCACCCAATTCACAAGTATTGGATAATGACACTTAAAAGCTTTTATACAATTCTAGTGAACTAATGAAACAACGGTCGTCTGTGAACATTTTAGCTATAGTGGTGCGTAATTTATACTCAGCAAAACCTACAAGACGGGAAATTGTGCCTTACATATTGTGAACTTTAAAAAATAGGTCAATGTATAATTTACGTTGACATAATGGAATAAATGGTGATAGAAAAATGAGAGGCTTATGAAAATTATATTACATTTTGATAACACATGATGAATACTTTATCAGCATAATAAGACAATTATGATTGTTGTATGTTTTATTCAGAAGCTAAACAACACACACATTGATAACCTGATAACATGCTTAAATTACTTAACTCATATAGACAAATTAAATTGTGTTTTTATTTCTCGCAACATTAATTTCCTAAATGCAATCATAGAGTCGAAACATGACGCCATAATAACCTCTTCATCGTTGTTTAAACTTATACATTGAACCGAATTTTGAGAGCTCACCAGAAGCTTTCAGCCACTTCGTATGAGCCTTTTCTCAAAGTGAACTAGTCATCACGTGATCATGGCGTGATGTTGTCGGGCCCCAGGGTGTTGTCGTAGATGGCAGGAAGTTTGCGCGACCTCAAATGTTTGGTCATATCTGGTCTTTAAAAGATTCAGGATGTAGATGCCTTCTAGCACTTTTCTTTTGAACGGCTTTGTGTCTCAACATCATGGGGGTGGGAGGGGGCGGGGAGGGGTCAACAACATCTTAGGGGCTGAGGTCATCATACCACAATCTCGTGGTGACTAGTGCACTGTGGGGAAAAGGTCATGCAAAACTGACCTTAAAGCTTCAGTTGAGCTGTCAAAAATCCGTTCAATCTATGATATAAGTTTAAACAAAGTGATGAATGAAAACTTGAGCAAATAAATATTTAACAGATGATTGCCTCTACATCATCATCATACTTACCTGATCCATGCTCTTTGTCAATTTTGAACCACGAGTACTACAGAGACATGTACTTGATGGTTTGGGGATGGAGGTTAAGGGCCCGGAGAGGGTATAGCTATAGGGTGGGGATTGGGTATGAGGGACAATATCAAGTTCTGTATATTAAACTCCAATAAAAAATTTGTGACTAACACCAAGTTAGATGAACTAACATCGCAATGAGTAATGATTATAGAATGTTCTGATCACAGTTTCAAAGAAGTACTTGAATGAGTGCATCGTGTTTGTCATATGAAATAGCGGCACCTTGGTTATTTCTATGTAGTGTATATTTGTACATAATTCATTAATTTATATGGATGTATGTCCTAAATATGTTTATCCTTATCCTTATCCTTATGGAATAGTCTTCCTCGGTCTCTAAACAATCCAAGACTTACCATTTAGACCTAAAGGAAGCCCACAAGCGCACTTGAACATTTGTTTGGGAATTTGCGCAATGAAAATATAATTGTATTGTGTTGTATATACATGTATACCGGTAATACTATAGTATTATTGGCGGACACCACATAGTATTTGATATTATTAATTTCTGAATTATGTGCAAAATGTACAACATTGCATTTGATGCACATCAATCCGGTTGCATTATGTCTGATAGTGATGTTTAAAGCAAAGGCACATGCATTGACTATGTTATGAGTAAATTACATTTAGAGATGGAAGTTACCTTCCTTCTCATTTATATTCAACCTCTATTAAAGTGAATGCGTATGCCTATGGTTTAAAGATTACTTCAAGTTAGAAGGAATTATTAACTAGGGACTGCATCATTCATAAAATTCGCTGCGTTTGTACGTTGAAGAAAAACAGCAACCTTTAAAAAATCTGTGATGTTATTCAGTCCTGTAGCGACGATTAGACAGGGGAGGCGGTTGCCTCCTCCTTTATTTTTATTTGGAATTGCTTTTCTTGCTTTCTCGCTCTTCAGATTTCACCTCCTCGCTGCCCACCCCGCCCATTACCTATTGCTGGTCTTAATCATTTTTATTCCTAAATCACTATTTTTTGTGGTGTGTGTGTGTGTGGGGGAACTGCGGCCCCATCCCCCTGGATATGCCTATGAGCTATAGCCAAGGGACTGTTATCATACAATCAGATTTCTTCTGAATGATTTTTTTTAAAGTGTCACATGTAACCAAAGTTTTCCACTGTCGCCTTACATAACTTCGTCTATTTCACGTCTTTATACTTTAGGCTGTCTTTACCAGCCCATGTAGAGTTTTAATGATGTTGGTACGACATGCACCGATACTAAAACGAGATGACAAAAGTTCCCTTTAATTTTAACATTTGTCGATACGTTAAACGTTACTCGTTTCACGTTTTTGTCGATATGTTAAACGTTACTCACATTAAGTTTCACTTTTGTCGATACGTGAAACGTTACCTCGTTAGCAACCACCGTTAGTCTTCCCACAAACTAGAAACTTCATCACAGTTCGTTGATTGTGTTGGAATTTCCATTTATATTACAGATTTTCACCGTGAGTGAGTAAAATCCGTAGATAAAATATGGCAGAAAAGGACAACTGTGGCTATAGTGAAGGTACCTTATTATATGTTTTTTTTGTAGTATTCATGACATTATTTTAGGCCAGACAGTTTTGATAACCGATCACCGTCATTCTACAAACAAATTGTGCTTTCTAAACTTATTTAGTACTAAAGTCGCAATGTCTGAACTTGCCTATTTGAAAAAAAAAGTAAATGAAAGTGAGTCAATAGCTTGACTAACGTGGAAACTCAAAAGGCCTTATAGAAACATCTGAGGTGAGGTAAATGGTCGAGGAGATTATATGGAAAAAATGGTCAGACATTCATCTCTATCCCATTCAAAGAATTATAATAAAATAAAGGCATTTATCATCATATTTTTAATATGTGCTTCATTAGCATTGAGGAACTATAACTAGTGTTCACACAGAGATGAAAAAGCTGTTGTAAACGGGTATAGAGGTGGTCTCAATATAGAGGTGGTCATGATGGTTTGGCCTTCATTTGTTGCAGATTACATGCAGAACATCTGTGATGAGGTTTCTCTTCAGGAACAAGCTTTTCACCCACATGGAGACACAGCGGATAGCGAAGAAGACAGATTAATTGAACTTTGTAAGTGTTTACTTACCATTCATTATTTTCAACTTTACGTGTCCGTTTTGAATGCAGATACCATGGACCAGTGAGTAATGGCAATGTACCTTGCCATGATCTATCACATACTAAGCAATTGTAAGAAAGAATGAAACTTACAAGTAGATTGAAATAGATGCATAATATGACAGATGAGTTATGTTTATTGTTTGAATAGATAAAGATTTAAAATACATGTAATGAGATTGAACACTGTCCAGTTGCGTTTTATCTATGCTATTTCATCTTTCAGTAAAACATGGTCTCAGCATTCACAAAGAACAAAAAGATGTGTACAAAAGTGAACTTGACGATTTAAAGAAAGAGCTCGAAAACATGAAGAACCATTTTGAGAGTGAGTTTGAAAAAATGGAGGCAACGTGCAAAAAGCAAGAGAAAGAAATCAAAGTATTAAAACGAGATAATGAGGCTCTGAGAGAAGAGAAGAGGCAATTGGCAAATGCAATTGAAGAGAACTTGCAAAAAATGGTTGCAACTTGCTACAAACAAGGAGTTATGAATTTTTAGACCAAATTATCCAATTTAGACTTGTTAATTTGAAAAACATTAAAATATAACCTTTATCCTATTTAAACTTGTTAACTTGTAAAACATTAAATATAACCTTATCAACATTGT
>CM032661.1:34239554-34252251 GCA_019095985.1 Streblospio benedicti
TTAAAATTTTTCCCCCCTTTTCTTTTTCGATTTTTGTTGTCCCCTTTGAAGTACTCAGAACAATTTGGGAATGATGCTTTTTGGGGTTAGTTTATTCAGCCCCTGGCTGGAAAGCCTCAGCCCTTTGCTTATAAGCATAGGCTAGACTCTGCTAAGTGGCTTGCGGCTTAACAGGTGGCGATGTAAGTAACTTCCCAGCGTAGGCGTGAGCTGAGCCTGGGGGGCCGATGCGCTGCATCCTTCCCCCCAAGACACTTCCTTGCCCAGCCGAATATAGTGCTTTTGGCTGAAGTCTACCGTCTTTCTCCGTTTTTTGTTGTGGCGAGAGAAGCGATCTCCCCTGCTTGCCTGATGGACCGGATTTCTGGATACCGGCGCCCATTGTCGTGTGAGAGTCAGGGAGGCAGCTCGTCTGCAACCTGTACCCTCTCCTTTCTTGTTCGGCAGCGTGTCGCATCTCGCGTCGCAGCTCAGTATAAGCTAACACAGCGCCGCCTCTCCGCTCGCTTCCTGCAATGACCTCATCCCATGCGGTTGTAACAGATGACCCCCCCCCATGTGTGTTAATGCTTGGAGAATCCTCGTTAGATCCTCCTCCTGCTATTTCCCGCTGGATTAGCTCCTTTCTCTTTAAACTTCTCCCTGTGTCCGTCTTCCAGGTCCGGGTAGCCTCTAGTGGCAAATCTAGTAGGTGGTGGCGCCCGCGGTCTTACACCACGGCGTGTTCTGTCTTCTGCATGGCAGGGCGGGCCGTGGGCATTCCGCTAACCCGTCCTGGTGCAGAGCTTTTCAACGAGGGTGTGCGTAGGGTAAGTAGCTAACCTTCCCTGCCGTCCAGCTCCTGGCCTGGAGAGGGGGCAAACCCAGACGCGGATACCCAGTAACTAGTCCCGCAGCGGGGAAGAGTCCCTATGGTGTGGTTTCCGGGGGAAGAAATCAAGACCAAGCGACTCCTTCCACCTCTCTCTTGCCCACCGCTGCTCCACCTCGTTCGTCTGATTCTTGTGGCGGCTTGGTAGCGCAGACCCCCTTCCCTTGAGAGGTGTTACGGGGTGCCTCACTATCAACCAGTGTAATGTGGGTAATTGGTGTAATGGGGGGGGGTAGTAACAACATACAACACCAATACTCTCCCCGTTGTCGTCATCATCCTCAAACTCTGTCAACCAACTTTGTTACCCTGTAGACTTGAACAGCCAGCCTCGCTTTGTGGGGCCACGTCACAGGATTTAATCCGCGTCGGCGCTCCCTCGTCGTGCCAGTCGGGAAGGTAGGTCGGCGCGGGAAAAAGTTCGCATCACAAAGTTCGCGGACAAAGTTTGCGACCAAAAGTTCTCGTTGCGAGAACCCGTCATGAGTGTTGATACTTTGGTTGATTTCTTGCTTTATAGCACCTTCTGTGCAGACGTGAGAACACGTCAAACCCCGTCTGCCCAACTTGGTTGGCGCTGACGGGTTTTCTTGGAGAAGCATTCCACTTTTGTTTTCGTTTTTGCCACTATCAGGCATCCGGCCATAATTTATATGCAATACACATAAGCTGTACGATGCTAAAAGCTATACGTTGTATGTTGTGCGTGTACCCGGCGTGAGATCCTGGTCACGGCACCAACTTGTGAGCAAATTTTATAGGGGATTGGGCTGCAGCCACGGCGCGGGCCGTGCTGCGTCGCATCCGCGCGACCTTGTTGTGCTGATGCGAGCCTACTTCGCGTGGAGTAGACCCGCTTCGTTGCTGCCGGGGCTTGTCACCAACCCCAGCGTACTTCCTGTTGTTGTGTTGTTTACGATGCGACAGTAGCTTCCACTTTTATATGGCAAGGCTCTATGGCCAGTGATCCCACCAGGTTTCACGCCATTGGCTAGGCCCCACAGTCGCATGAAGATTGACAGCCTTTCCCCGTAACAGAGGAAAGGTTGCCAGCCTAACATGCCCGACCAGTGTCTGAAAGAGAAGTGAGCTCTAAAAGCTCAAGTCATCCAGTACTACAGCGTACTGGGTCCCTAATCTATCCAGGGGCTTAAAGATATTGCTCAGTCAAAATCATATTTGTTTTTGTAAAATTCAGTATCAATAGACGATGCCTTATCCATTGCAAGTGTGATGAAAATAATATTCACATTCTCCGCGTTTAATACTATTTCCACCTTTAAAAATACCATGCCGTCTCGTCAAATAAAACACAAAATCACGTGATATTGCATAATCAAATGATTTTTTGCCAGGCGTGCCGTGCATTTCTAACGACAGACGTCTCATTTAACATGGGAGAGATAGGCAGCTTCTTACGTGCACCGTGCGGGATTACGTCTGAAGAAAATATTTCTGTTGACATTTCTCGGCGTTCACGTGTTTTGTTGAGTATATACTGGCCTCGTATTGCGTGGTATTTAAATTGTTTACATACTTTTGATATGATGTTTAAATGAAAGACACTTTCAGAATGCACAGAACACATCATAATGCTTCTTTACAAGCATACTTGTTTGACCACTCACATAACCTTTAATAAGAAAGATGAACACGAGCAAGGTGAGTGTGACTAAGGGATTATCTATCCTAATCCAGTGAGAAGCAATATTAAAAACTACTTTAACCCTTGCAGGGATGCTATAATCCCTGCACACTGGATAAGCCTAAACATTAACCCTTTGTTTTGTCACAAAATTAGTAATTCAAATATATACATATATATTTTTTTTTTTCATTATTTATATCTGTATCTAGACAATACTTGCAATTATGTTGTACATAAATCACAGGAAAAAAACACTCACTGTACCTTTTATACATATAACAAAATTCTTGAAAAAAAACTTATACAACATAGAATCTAGATGATAAAATATTATATTGCGAGATGCATTGTGAAAACATGAAACTTTTTAATTGAATAATTGCACATTAGCTGTGACTTTGATAAATTCATGAACAATTGCGACGAAGACGTAATTCTTTCTGCATAATTTCCTTCAAGCAAAAAGAAAATCAACATGACACATATAACCTGATATAACATTAGTAGTATATACAAGATGCGGCTTTTACGGCTTCAACGATTTGGCTCCCAAATTTGGCTCCACTTTTGGCCTTGCAGCGTCCTTGTAAGGTGGATGACCCAACACGGCTAGGCAGGGCATGGCACGGCTTGCGCTGCTGTGCGTGCGCTGCGCGGCGAAAGGGGGCAAAACACAGCACGGCGCTGCGTGGCCCTGAAGGCTACTACAAAGTTGCGGCGTATTGGGAAGGCAGAAATTTTGGCTCCAAAGTTTTGGCTCCGACCTTGGCCTTCGTGGCGTCCTTGTAAGGAGGTCGATGAGCGAGCACGGCGAGGCACAGCAGAGCATCACGTGCGGGCGCTGCACAGCGAGGCAAGGCCCGTCACTGGTCTGCGTGGCCCTGAAGGCTACTGCGAAGTTACTGGTATTGAAAAGCAGAAAGTTTTGGCTCCCGACTTTTTTTGGCTCCGACCTTCACCTTGGCGGTGTCCTCGTAAGGTCGATGAGCGGCAGCAGGGCAAGGCAAGGCACAACAAGGGCTGCGCGAGGCAATGCGTGGCAAGGCGTGGCCCGGCACGGCACTGTGTGGCAGTGAAGGCAACTACAAAGTGATGCGTATTGGAAAGCAGAAAGTTTTGGCTCCGAGGTTTTGGCTCTGACCTTCACCTTGGGGCCTTCCTTGTAAAGTCGATGCACGGTAAGGCGAGGCGAGGCACTGCATGGCCTTGAAGGCTCGAGGCCGTGAAACCTACCAATCAGGTTGGGTTAACATCAATTTTAAACCCATTAATCAATTCTCGATGCATTGACCACTCTTTAAACGTCAATCAAACCAGTTTAAGCAGGTTTAGACCCGTCCCCCACGTGCATCTGCTGCCAAACCCATTTTCATTAAAATGTCATCAATCCTTTATGTAACCACGGCTAAAGTACGTCACGTCAAATTTTAAACCCGTTAATCAATACACGATGCAATGAGCATCCTTCAAATGGTTATCAAATGACAATAAACATTCTCCCATTCATGTAAAATACGTGTGCAGCATTTAGCGTTGTGGTTAATCAATTTAACACCCATTAATCGACCGGTGTAAAACGGCAGGTGAATTTAGAAAGGATAAATTCTACCATTCTTATAAAAGTCACTTCTCGTATTTTTTAGCTCCAACTTTTTTAGACCTCAGGGTTGTTCAATTTTAAAACCGTGAATCAACCAGAGTAAAAAGGATGTCTTAAGGAATTGTGCCAGGACAAAGACCGCTTCAGATTGCGCGCTATTGATAATATTGTATCACGCATTAAGCGATATTTAAAGACTGTTACTTTATATAGAAGTTCTAATACCGTTTTTTATTCCGTTCTGATATTTGATATCAGAGCTGTGAAAATGTGTTCATCTATTTTTCATGAAACATCATTCCCGAAAATTCTAATTAGTGAATAAAGCCGAATATTGTGCATGTATTTTTATTCCAAACCACGCTCTATACGCATCTATTTTTTTGTTCGTTTTATGTAGTCGCTTTCCGTAACTATCCCTCCCCAAGATCGCATTTTATTGAGTTTAAAAGCTCGTTAGCGTCAGAAACTACTGTGTTGAATCGAATAGAAAATAATAGATGTCAACCTTAATATATTGTCACCGTTTTAAGAATGGGAACGTGTAATTGCGTGTATACACAGTTGGATTACACTTAATAGCATCAAAAAGACATTAGTGTGACACCTGCAGATTGCTGCTAAAAATTACTCTGTTGGAGGTGGTTTAAACTAACAACCTCTCTATACATGTAAGATGATATCACGGTAAAATGAATATTATTACTTCATTTGCTTAAAGTTTATTTTGTTTAGTCGAAATTACGTCGACGTGTTTTAATGACAATAGTTGGTAAGGTGTTGCTTAGGTAGATAAAATTAAATGGAGTTGCACGCAGTTTTCAATGACAATTCATGTATAATTCAGCGGGTTTATACCTCTTATAATATTTGACATTGATATTATCAGATATTGGATTATTGTATGGAAGTGCATAAATTCCATCACTCAAATATTTATAAATTCACGCTCTTGACCGTCAAGATTATCATTCTCATTGAATTACTTCAATCGAAATTCACAATATATATATTTGTTTCATTAATTCGGTCACTTATACTACAAATATCGAATTAATACACCGTTTTTAGAACTCTGTTTTATTTATTTTAAAAAATCTAAGTAAAATGTTTATATTCTAAAACAACTAATATGAAGTGGTTATTCCGTCACTGAAATTACGGTAGTTATAATTTCAGTTTTAAAAAAAATATTTCATGATGAGCTCCCGTCGTTTCAAAAGTTGAATAACACAATAATAAAACTGCGTCTATGCGAATTTGTGATTACAACTAATAACTAATAACTAATCATGTTTATACGTAAGTATGAAAGGCGGAAATAGTAGACATTATATTATTTCGAGGAAGTGTGCTTGTGTAGCAACATTTCACTCGCACAAATATTGAATGAAATTCTAACAACCCATCTTGTGGAAATGTGACGACAAATATTTTGTCATCCCCAAATCTATATAAATATTGAACATAAATCAACACTTATTTTACACATACACATATCACTGCATCACGTTAGCCTTAATATTTATTTATTTCCAAACCGTTTTTACTTTCACGCTTTTACGATCAACTGATATGAAAGCAATTCGTGACGTATGTTGTGATTATAGCCTGATCTGAAAATAAAATACTTTTTCATAACGGTTTCTTTAATTATCGTGTTAAGATCACAAATTAAAAGCTGTCTAGTCGTAATAAAAATAATCCAACTAATTACAGATTTTGAAGACAGAAGCGTGATAGAATAAAACAGAATAGAATATTTATCGTTAATTCAAATTTCGAGATAATGACGATAAACTGTAATCTCAATCTTCTGTCAATAATATGGAACGGCTTTTATAATGTGAGTGATGACGTAAACTGAATAATTAAGTAATAAGTATATTTGTCACGTGATTGTGGAAAATAGCGGGAAGTTGAAAACTGTTAAAATGGCAGCGGCGTGTTTCTTTTTCAGAACTTGTTCGATGGTATGTTTAAGAATGCAGGACATTCAGTCTTTAAAAGAATGTTCGACTACTGGTGATAAATGTGTATATATTTGGCGAAGTTTAACAAGTTTTCGTGGCATGACGTATCACCGTGTGTAAAAGCTTTTCATGTAAGTCGGTGTCGCAATTTTACTATTATAGGTCGTATATTGAAGACGAATAGATTCACGTTGTATATATTGCATCATTATATGTCAATCGTATCTTAAATTGTTTTCAGTTTTCAAATCCTAACGACTGTCCTTTCACAACTACAGAAGTCAGGTGTACAAGACCGTCTTACATAGATAGGCCCACAACTACAGATTCGTACTTGTACGATTTTGGGTCAACACATTCGGTAGTAGTAGTAGTTGATATGAAAATGATATATGGCTCTATATTTGTCAGTTTACTGGGGGTGATGATTTTGATGTAAGTATTAATTCGACAATTGGAATTAATTTTCGACTAAAAAAAATTTTATTCAGTAACAATAATCACAATTTGAATTATATTTCTACAATTTGTGAATATTATGTGTATATCAAAATTATTGTTCATTATAACACCTGTAGTAGTGTATTTTAGTGATACAGTTGTCATTTATGGTTTTGACATATGTGTGATGAGGCGTAATAACGGAACAAACGAGTAATCTTTATCCAGTTTATTGACTGACTACTCAAAGCCTTCTCTCAACTTATATAGCACCATGTACCTGTAGCCGGAAGTGAGTCAGATCCAGTGAGAATCTGCTAGATAAGCATTGCTGATTGAGCATACCAATGTGTGTGGGTGGAGCCGGAAGCAGGGGACTTCCGGTGATGCCTATGAGTCTAATCTGACTCAGCACTTTTGTAATATCACAATACCACCCCCAGAAAGACATATTTGGAAGTTTCACAAGAAATATGGCTTTATCGACACACACAAAAAATAAGGCTGGTGGACATAACGCAAACAGGAACCTTTGTCTTATGAATTTGCTGGTTCAGTTATGGACCAGTTACAAATGTTGAGACCATGATTGCGTTATGTCAGCTACGAAGGTTATTTTACAAATATATATACACATCAAGAAATTAAATCTACCAATGTACACTATACATTAAGCATGCAGCGTTATTTGCGTGTAACAATTGACATTAAACAAATCATATAATACAATATACATCAAGCATACAGTAGTTTGTTGGCTACTACAATAGGAAATTCTACATTATCTAAAAATCATTCTTTTACATTAAACATATAATAAATTTTTATCTTTTATTTAAACAATACAATCACATCAAGCATGCAATGGTGAGGTTTGTTAACAATCATGAGTAAATTATTGAATTAAATTAGATTCTGACAATCAAAATAAAGCATGCAGTGGAATAATTTGTTTTAAGAATCAAAAGTAAATGAATTGTAAGGGGAACACAATTATGCAGACTATCAAAATTATTCACAAAATATAGTACAATTACATCAAACATGCAATGGTGTTGGAAATCCATTACAATAATATTGAAAAACATGCATTAAGCTAGGGATTTCCTTCAAATAACAAAGAGTTGTTGTTCAGTCTTCTTGGCTTGTGTCAGTTGACATGCTCCATTTGTTCTTGTCTTGAGGATTAGACGTTTGGCACGTGGGCGATTGATAATTGCGATGGGCGGTCATATGATAGCATACAGATGGCGTAGACTAATTGATTGTTATTGTAAGACGGGCAGGGGGTCAATAAATGGAGTGCTCATGTGACAAGAAATATGACTCATGAGATTCCAAGGTAAAGATTGATGATTGTGCATGGGCATTTTCTAGTGGTTAAACCAGTTCAGTTAAGTTGAAGATATCCAAGGTTACATTGTACAGTGAACAATCGTTCATGGGCGTGATAACATTGTTGTCATTACAATGTATAGAATTTAATGTTTACATGTATGTAGCAAAGAATGAAGCAATTTCCAGCAAAATGCAGTTCGATCACTCTAGGTAAACATTCCATCTTTTAGATATAATTAATCTAACAAGAGCATTGGTAACTAAACCAATATCATACAAAACAACAGAGATGATGTTTGAAGTTGCATGGGCTTATACTTCAACGATGTTATACAACAGCAGGGCCCCATTCTACTGTTTTGTTAAGCACAAAGAATCATACGTACACTACAAATTACACATAATTCTGTTAATTAAGTAGAGTTTACTACCACTTAATGCAGAAAACAAATAGAGTCAATGCAAAATGGGCTATTGAAATATCCACATTACTAACTCGATAGTGGCCTCCATGCGCTTGAAATTTAGCAACGAACGTTTATTCCCGCCCTCAGTTCCCTTAATTAAGACTCAATTTCTTAGAATTATATGCAGAGGACATTTTCCATATGGTGAAAGAAACTTCATCAGCCATAACCAAATTTCTAGACAAATATATCCATAATCCTACTGATCTACGTTCACCATAGATCATATAATATTTATGACTCATAAGTAATATTTATCTTACGAAAATATAAGTAAGGGATGATGCATATTTTGTCACCGATATTCCATTTCGCGAGGGGGTTCAGTCAAGTTTTGGATACACCACTTTTTTGTGGGTCTAATATTTCATCGCACGTGCTAAAACCTTTCATACCAGAATTCTAATATTTTCTATTTAATCGTGACATTAAAAGGATACAGAGCAGATATCACACATTCATTAATATTATGATTCCATTACATGATGTACATTCCCGATATATAATAAGTAATATTATGATGACATGGTCATAATGCAGGCCCGCCCGTGTATATAACATGCAATTTTTGTATGAATAGGCAGTACCTAAGAAAGGTGGCAGAAATTGAGTTACTAATAACTTGGGTGACCTACATGTAGGTGTGTGTGTGCGCTCTGACTAATGCCCTCTTTTTTTATAAATAGACAAACCTAACACCAGCCACAGCTAGCAACAGACCACAGAATTATAGAAAAAAATAAGTGTAGGAATTGACCACGAGATTGGAGTGTCAATCGCAAAATTCTGCATGCTGGCGTCTGATTTAAATCGATTGACACTCCAATCGAGTGGTCAATCACAATTCTATCATGACGTGCAAAAATCTAAAATAAAATTACAGTTTCCATTAATCACTACACATGCTAAATATACACGCAAACATTCTTATCTTGGTATAAACCATTTGCCGTCATTAGTCTAAACTTAGCCTTGCGAAAAAGTTGCGACAAAAGCACAAAAAATGCGAGTAAAAGTTATCCAAGCATGTGTTTCTTCAAAAATTTCTGAGAGAATATGTTTATGCACATAATCCACGCGAAACTATGAACTTATTCTAGCAGTATCCAAGTATTAAATGCATCCATCAGTGTATCCATGACAAGCATGACTGAAAGTTTTAGCGATGGTTTGCTTAAACAGCAATTAGACTAGTGCAGTCAATTTTGGCAAAAAAGAGCGCGCGGAGACCACTACTATGGCTCTAGTCTAAACTGTTGCTCTCTGCTACACAAAACACGTCTTGCTATGTCAGCGGCTGTATTGATATTGTGGGGAGTTTAGACAAGCGCCGTGGGTTTTTTTGGAGCGTGTTTTCCATCGCAAAATTGAGCACGGAGATTGACCAATCAGCGTGGGTTATTGGCGGTGATTTTTGCACGGAATGATAGAATGTTCGTTTAATGACAAAATATCCTAGAATACACGGCGCAGTCACTTGCTCGATGCATATGGTAAGTTAAGGTCGCATTTCTGCAGTATGATTATGACAGCTACGCACGAGATACTTTGCTTTGCGATCTCTTTGATATTAATTGATTTGGGGGCTTTTCCTGGTAGTAACAGCAAAGGTGTGCCGGATTTCATGAACACTTGCACAATACACATTTTAGCCCAACTTTGCCATCAAAATACTCTAGAACATATAATATGTGGGGGTATTTCTCAAATTGTTAGAGGTGAAATTTGAGAAACATGGGTGCTGTGTCAATTTTTTAGGAGCTTTATTCTCGCTGATTTTTTTTTTCTTTTTTTATTATTATTCTGATCATGAAGTTACTCTTGATGCTGGTTTTGGGAACGTAGTGTGGCCCTGTGAATGATAAAATATAAAACAGTTCAAACAAAAATGTACTACTATTTGGTGTATTTATTCATAGATAACAATGCTTTCAAATAAATGAAAAATAACAAATGAAAGTACACATTTACACATTCAATTCTGTTTAAAGATACTATATGTATGACTGAATTTGAGAGTAAACAATAAAACTAGACTATGACAAAAACTCTCACCTAAGCATCCACAGCCTGACAAAATGTTGATATAGTGTCATAAGTATATTGCTATCATCTACGAATACTATAACCAAATATTGAAATGAAGTATTGAGATGAAATTTACAAGCAGATACACACTTAAGCATGGTATATCAATTTATATGCCTTATCATTAAATATTTGAGCAAAATATTATCTGTCCATCTCATGGTGAATCGTCCTCCATCCACGAGAATATGTTTTACACTACGTTGAAGCAATTGAATAAGGGGTCTAGTCCTAGAATGATTGGGGATTTTCTGATTTGCCATTGCTGTGTGCAACTACCAAAAGTGTGCCCTTTTGAAATCTCTCATATCTCATTCAGTTTTTCTAAAACATAGAAAGCTGTATGTGTTTTTTATTAAAAAGAGATGCAGATTCAATTAAATTCCATACAAAACATACATTTTTTAGTCCACACAATACATGGTTGCTATGGAAATCTGACTGGATCGTGATTTAGTTATCACAAAGTTTACACTCAGACAGCAAAACTGGCCTCATTGGCCTCAAATCCTTCATATCTATAGTTTCAATACACTAGCATGCATTTTGCAGTGTGTCCAATTTCAAAAAAGTCAACCTTGTGTGTGTGGATTTCTTTTTAATTTTGATTTGCAACAAAAAAATTACCTATTTTTCGTCACCTGCAGAAAGCAACAATGGTTTTCCCAGCAAACTCACTCACACCCTTTTCCCCAAATTAAACTTTATGAATCTGCTTGAAAATTTTTTGTTCCATCTCTCAAGTATGTCCCAAATTACTGACAAAACCGCCATAAAATATATAGTCAAATATTTCTAAAAACTTGTTGATTGCAACCCGTAGTAACATTTGTTAAAACAAAAACGCGTTGCAGCAGCTATTATTTTTTAAGGACTATATAAAGTGAATAGATCAAAATGGTAATGGTTTGTATCATAAGTTTTGCTGAACTTTTTACATTCGTCCACATAGGAATACTGAAACTAACACAACCTATAATATTCATAGTTCAAATTTACACTTCACTTTTCCAAAAACATTCTCGCTTTACAGTATTAACAATATTTATTTTCACAAATATTTATCTAAATGTAACAAAAAATTAAACTGGAAATGTTTGTGCATATCTAAATTTCGTTGGTAGGTGCAAAAATGCAATTTAGATAGTCAAAAACATTTATAGCACTGTAAAAAATCAGGATGGACAAAAAATAAAATAGTCACAAATTATTCATAGATGAAAATCTCTTCCATGAATGACAAAATCTTGAAAAGTACAATGTAATTTGGGAAATTATGCTTAAACTTTTTTCGAGAATATTGCAGGCAAAAAACATACTAATTTGAATATAACAAAAATAAATCTATGCACTTACAAAATCATAATCTTGCCTGCAATCTTGATCTAGGTCTAATGCCGCAACCAAACTTTAGCTGTTTTTTAATATCAAACTAAAATCTTTCTCATGTGGTAGACAGGTCTACCCATATCTTAATATTTTGATGGATTTGTTGAAACTAAGACCTATTTTTCCAGCCAGTATGTTTTTTTATAATTCTATCATCTCACGATAGCCTAGTGTTGGTCTCTGCTCATAATCTAGTTCTTTGTATCCAGGAATTAGCTTGGTTGCCCTCCATTGCGTATTCTCTAATGTCTCAATATCTTTCTTGGGGTATATGGAGCCCAGACTTGGTCGGCATAATTAAGATGAGGTCTAACAAGTGCCTTACATAATACTAGGAAGCTTTCTTCATGAACATTGTTGTAGGTAAGCAAATAGATCTAGATGTCAGAGTCTAGTCACATGTACATTTTAGTGACATGACAAGACTGACGCGTGTCGAGACGCGACCGCATCTATTTCTTTAATCTTTCACTCTCATGATTGAGTTTGCCTTGTTTATTTTGCTGACACACCACCAATCTTATCAAACTTCATTCACGAATGATTTCAATCACCTGTCCATTCATACAAACTGTCAATGTTATCATATGCGTAGATCTAGGTTTTGAAGTGAAACCTTTAGCAGGCTAATATTTGGCTTTTTAATACCGTCTGGGTCCTGGGTCCGGGAGGGTTTTTATATATTTTGCCAATCAAAACATTATGAAAATGCACAATTTGCTAATGAGATCACACAGACACAGTCTATCCATCCTCACGATGCACACCATTCTCCACATTGTCATATAAGGTCCACTGTCATTAGACAAACATATATGTTAAGAGTATTTGAATTTTTATCAAAACACGACATTGAAAACAAAAAGCAGTACCACTTCCTGG
>CM032661.1:34260314-34270989 GCA_019095985.1 Streblospio benedicti
CACTGAACATGAATAAGGGACCATTCAGTATTTATGGCCAGGGTGGGGTAGGGGAATTTTAGGGCGGGCCATGAACTGTTGTCACAATGTTTGGAGGGGGTATCAATTTTTTCACACATTTTTGAGGGGGGCTATCATTTTTTCATAGAAAATCTACCCCTATTTTTTTAGATATTCTGTACTAAAATTTACTGGTTTTTATATTATGGATATCAATCAAATAGGATTTTATCTAACTGACAATGATTGCGTTAATTGGATAGGAGGGGGGGGGGTCATCATTTTTTGTCACATGGAATTGAGGGGTTACAATTTTTTTCACATAAGTTTGAGGGGGGGGACTATTTTTTTCCAGCAATTTTGGAAAAAACCTCATACCCCACCCCTGTCATAAATACTGAATGGTCCCCTAATATCCAAGAATGTTTCTGTGATAGCCTACTGTAGTGTGGTACTGAAGTATGGTACTGCAAGATGGCACTGTAGTATAGTAATGTGGTATGGTACTGAAGTATGGTACTGTAGTATGGTACTGTAGTATGGTACTTCAGCATTGCACTGTAGTATAGTACTACAGTTGACACAAGAGCTGTATACAACTAAATCAAAAAGTGTGCAAAAGAACACAGCATCGCTAGAATGACACTATATTTTACTGGGCAATTAAGATATATACTGAAATGCAGTGATATACATGTATAATAAAAGAAAGGAAATATTTCATAATTACCAAGGCCATTTTAATTATAAAGTGCTCAAAATCGAATCCATTTCATTGTCGCCTCATACCTCATAGTTGTGTAAAGTTTGAACGAAATTTATTTCAACTGTAAAAGCTCTAAGCTTGTCCGAAGACAAACATACACCACATACAAACCAATGAAACACAAAGCTGAAGTGACGCAATGTATATGGTGAGAGAGCCATGTACAAGTCATGGTCCGTGGTGGTCTTAATATGCAGGTTCTCGTGTAGTGGCAATCGTTTGTATACATGTCCTTTCAATCAATGATCCACTTATCAAACAGTGACAAACACGTTAAAGCGAAATTGAACATGTCAATAGTCAACTTTTTTAGGGAGCAGCTCCAAAGTGCCGTAGTCATTTATGTTAAGTTTTTGCATTTCTATTGTGGTAGCTTTTTGCATGATTTTGTTTTGTATTGAGTGAATGGCTGTTACATATGCAGATGGTCTTGCGTCTCAATTTCAAGTTAAGTTCTTAAGATTCTGATTTTTTGTAGACGATGATGGTTGCAAGGAGCATGAGGGGCTTGGGTACGCTGGTATCACCGGGTCATGGAAATCCTCCTTTAGTTTATCAATTCTCAAACACATCTTAGTGCATCTGTAAAAAAGGTAGAAAGGAAACCTTTGATGCTAGATGCAGTTTATATATATAAACAATGTTTTTTAAAAATAAAACAGAAAAAACGGTATTAATAAGAGGTATAAACCAATGAGAAATGATAATCTTATAGAATTATAAATATTTGAGCGGTGGAAGTTACACGAATTCAATATCTGACAATTCAAATATTATAAAAGAAAACCCACTGAATTATACACGAATTGACATTGAAAACTGCGTGCAACTCCATTTAATTTTATCTACCTAAGCAACACCTTACCAACTATTGTCATTAAAACACGTCGACGTAATTTCGACTAAACAAAATAAACTTTAAGCAAATGAAGTAATATTCATTTTACCGTGATGAAATATCATCTTACATGTATAGAGAGGATGATAGTTTAAACCACCTCCAACAGAGTAATTTTTAGCAGCAATCTACAGGTGTCACATTAATGTCTTTTTGATACTATTATGTGTAATCCAACTGTGTATACACATTACACGTTCCCATTCTTAAAACCATGACAATATATTAAGGTTGACATCTATTATTCCCTATTCGATTCGACACAGTAATTCTGACGCTAACGAGCTTTTAAATTCAATTAAATGTGATCTTGGGGAGGGATAGTTACGGAAAGCGACTACATAAAACGAACAAAAAAATAGATGTGTATAGAGCACGGTTTGGAATAAAAATACATGCACAATATTCGGCTTTATTCACTAATTAGAATTTTCGGGAATGATGTTTCATAAAAAAATAGATGAACAGGTTTTCACAGCTCTGATACCGAATATCAGGACGGAATAAAAAAACGGTATTAGAACGTTTTTAAATAAAATTGAACAATATTATCAATAGCCACGCAATCTGGAAGCGGTCTTTGTCCTAAAAAGACACCTTTTTTTTACTCTGGTTGATTCACGGTTTTAAAATTGAACAACCCTGAGGTCTAAAAAAGTTGGAGCTAAAAAAATACGAGAAGTGACTTTTATAAGAATGGTAGGTTTTATCCTTTCTGAATTCACTGGCGGTTTACACCGGTCAATTAATGGGTTTCAAATTGATTAACCACATCTCTAAATGTTGCACACGTATTTTACATGAATGGGAAATTTTTTATAGTCGTTTGATAACCATTTGAAGGACGCACATCACATTGCATCGTGGGTTGATTAACGGGTTTAAGATTTTTCGTGACGTACTTTAGCCGTGGTTACATAAACGATTGATGACATTTTAATGAATATGGGTTTGGGAGCAGATGCACTTCTAGGCCGCGCAGAGCCGTGCCTTGCCTAGCCGTGCTCGGTCATCAACCTCCTTACCAGGACGCCGCCAAGGCCAAGGTCGGAGCCAAAACTTTCCAATGCGCGTAACCCTAAACCATTGCGCAATTGCCGTGCCGGGCCTCGGCCCCGCGCCACGCCACATACTGGGCCGCCTCATGCCTTGCCTAGTCTATCGGTCATCCACCTTACAAGGACACCCTCAAGGCCACTTCTAAACAATGGGAGCTAAATCATTGAAGCGTGGTCACATATCTTTGCAGAACATACTACTGTCATCATTTGTCTATGAAAAATGATTCCCTATTAGTCAGCGTTTTTAGCTGTTGTGTCACGGGTCATCATAAATTCGTCACTGACGCACCTGTATTTTACACAATGTTTCAATACAGATCTTTTCCCTATTTATGTTATGAAAATAGTATGAATAAGAATCCCGCCCTTCATTGATCCACATTAGGGCCGAGTCATTATTTAAGGCGTGGGGGGTTGGAAAAATCGGGGGGGGGGGGTCATATGTTTAAAGTTGAATGTTGTGGGGGGTCAGAAGTTTGAATTAAAAAAAGGGAGGGTCAAATGTTCTGATCTATAGACTTTAGGGGTGGGGGATCACGGGTGAAATATTTGAAACGTTTCTTATGGCATCAAGTCTCCAGCACATTGGACATGGATGTCTATGGAAAACAATTGAAATATTCTTAAAAAAAAACAAAAAAAAAACAAAAAAAACACTTCAAGTTTATTTTTTCTAATTTCCCTGTAGTTGGGGAGCATCTTCAGATCGCATATAAAACATTCCATGTTCATGAATGTTGTCAGCACAGCTTTCTTTGGGAAATAATGAACTTTTCAGGGTGCACCATTTCATTTGTGGAAGAAGAGATATTTTATTTTTTTCCAACCACCCCCCCACCCCCCACGGCTTAAATAATGACTCAGCCCTTAACGAACAACTATTGATATTTTTGTGAAACTATGACAAAATCAAATTCATGTTGAATTAGAAAAATGTAAGATATGAAAATGATATCTCAAGCAGTTTTAAAATAATAGACTGGTACATACATGTTGAATACTCATCTGCACAGGTTTATATACTTATATGTACACGATTACACTTTGCTTTTGTGAAATTTCAATGAAGCTCTACCTTGAGAGCTTTCAATCCATCCCAATTTTCGTCAAGTCTGCCGACTTCCGCCTCTGCGTCACGTGATGGTGGTGTGACGTCATCGGCGGCGGCAGGTAGGATGTTGCAGTAGACTGTTGAAAGCGAGATTCGACATGCATAGACACCCCAGCAGTGCCTCCTCGCATGTCTCCCTACACCTCCATCAACTTGACAGAGAGGCCCATCACATCGCTTTGGACGACATCCGAATTTTGGACCGTGACCAAAGCATTTTCGAAAGAAAGAAAGGCCACCGACCTGGCCGCCGTCTACTGCAACATCCTACCTGCCGCCACCGATGACGTCACACCACCATCACGTGACACATTGGCGGAAGTCGACAGACAGACGAAAATCCGGGATGGATTGAAACCTCTCAAGGTAGAGCTTCATTAAAATTGCACAAAAGCAAAGTGTTATAGTGTACAAAAAAATGTACCACCGGCTGTTCATAGGTTCCAAAACATTGTAGTTTAAGTTGAGGGCATGTTCAAAATTGCTACATTTCCTTTCTGGGTTGCATCATTCCTAGTCCCAAATATACCTAGTATATGCTTCAGCACATCGCTAGTTGCCAGTGATACAGTCCGAATCATGATTATCTTCATCTGACTGTCATTCTTGGATGAGGGTGTGTGGGGGTGGGGGGGATTCACATTTTCGTAGTGCGTACTGACGTGCCCCTAAATTGCAATTCCTAATTTGGGAGTATTTTTTCAATTTTTTTGTATATTCCGAGTGTCTTTTTCAAATTTGTAATATATTCATGTCACATTTTTCTCAGATACTGGTATGTTACATAGTTATGTCACATTTTTCTCATATATTGAGTCACGTTTTCTCAAAAATAGGTTTATTAGTGGGTGCAATTTTCAACCTTTCCGTGGCTTATCCAGTGATGGATATAAGGGGTTGGGCTTTGGGGGCTTAAGCACCACCCCCTGCCTCCCCCCACGGGGTCTCAAGCTCCCTTCCCTCGCGCGCAATCCTACCCTTTTTTCTATTTTTTAAAAATGTCCCCTTCCACCAAAAATACTTGCAAGCTCTAAACCTTCTCTCAAGTCAAGCTCCCCAACTTACCTATACTCATAATATACTTTTGTGTCCCCACATTCTCCCAAAGGTCCCCCTCCAGCCATATAATACTCACAAGCCCCTGCCTTCTCTCAAGCCAAGCCGCCACCCCCAAACCTATACACTATAATCGCACAAAGTCCCACCTCCCAAGCTCCCCCACCCCACCTCCAAAGCACCTACCTTCTCTCAAGCCAAGCTGAAGCAAAAGCCTTGTGATCACTTCGTTTGTATGTCACTATGCGTGTGTATATGTCCTGACAAGCTAGGGGTATACCAATGAAGCGATTTTGTTCGAACTTTACACAACTGTGTGGTACGCTGCGACACCGCAGTGATTTGATTTTGGGCACTTTGCAAATTAAAGTGTGCTTTCCACGGGGCCATTTATGGTCCATTTTGGACGTTTTCGGCAGTATCTTAAAGTAAAATTGGTTAGATGAACACATTCAAACTTGATACAATGCTTACATGTCTAGAGTCCATCACATATATTCAATTTTCGCATTTTGTTAATTTAAGTGTGATTTCCTGAAGGCCATTTTAGGTCATTTTTGTCATTTTCTTCAATAGTTTCAATACAGCTTGATCCATGAGTTCCAAATTTGATCCACTGTTCATAAACCTAGTGAACATCATCAGTGTCCAATTTTGTCCCTTTGCCAATCAAAGTGTTCTCTCCAGAAGGCCATTCGACATTTTTATTAATAGTATCAATGCCTTTGAAGACAACATCTTCAAACTTGGTTCACTGTTTACATTCATTTTGACCATCATGCATTTTCAATTTTGGCTATTTGCCAAGAATTGGTTCCAGGGAGCAATTTTTTTTAAAAGATTTCATTATTTCTGAATTTCCGCGTGAACTATAACCTTCATGCTTATGCAATATAATAAGCGCCCATATGTAACGTTGTTCAAGGGAAGCCGTGTTCTCTGAACACTTATGATCTAGTTCAATTAAGTATATGCATGTTTTACAATCTATATGCATAAGTATGCATAAGTAACTGATAAGCTGTCAATGTCTCAACATCCTGATGGGACATATATGTAAATATCTTCATGGGTAAACTTAGATAGTGAGGACAATGGGCGTTGCCAGTAAGTTTTGCTTGCATAAAAGTTAAAAAACCCACACAATTACACATTTACCTAGAGACCAACCACCCTCATGGCAAGGATTTATATGTACTTTAACTCAAAAGCAAACGTTTAGACTAAGTAATGATTGTGTAACCAATTAATGTCCCATACATGTAAGTACAATGGAGTACATCATAAGGATTTAAAGATTGAGACCAATGTGCATAAAAAAAATCGTCAGTCGTCTGGCTTCTGATTACCCGCATGACACCAACTTGACGCGTGCAAGATTATTCTCTGTAGACATTATGTCTCGCATCAGGATTAATTTCTGTTTACGTTATTATCCTACATTTGATAGGATTTTATTTTTGTGTTGCTTCAGCTGATGCTCAAGCCTCTTTTTGTGTCATGTCTATGTGGGTCTGATGGTCTGTATGTCTCCGGACAAGCTACAGTGTTTACTGATGAACTTATTTCGTTCAAGCAATCATAATTGTATAATGCTCGGGGTGGGTGGGGGGGGCCTAGGGGTGTAGTTTGAGGGTGAATGGGTAGGGGGTGCCACTGAAGGTCCAAAATCATACCCCTTAGTAAAACCAGTGAAACTATGAAAATGATACCCATAGTGAAACCACCGGAAGAAAACAATGGGGTATTATCCCAAAGGGTATTATTATATGTGGTACTGTATTGAAAACAATGTTTTCTACAACTTTACATTTACCTTTTATGGCTCTATAATGCAAAAATCACATGAAAAAGAGAGCTAGATATTGAACCTCGAGATTGAACCTCCCTTACTGAAACTGGCTGGAATGTTGAAATCATGACCCCTAGTGAAACTGAGTTGTGGAAAATGTGACCCCTACTGAAATTGAGTGGTGGAAAAGGTGACCCCTATGGAAACGGCGGGGTTGAAAAAGGTGACCCCTATCAGTGGCACATGCCGTATAGGGCGACTATATACGGAGGTACCCCCCCCCCGAGGTATAATGCAACACCAACGTGATTAGATTTTAGACACTGAGCCACTTAAAGTTTGATTTTCATTGGGTCATTTTCGGTCCATTTTTTACATCTGCAAATACTTTTGCACCGCTTGAAAGAGAAAACACACACACACACACAAATAACACACACGGAAAAACAACAAAATGACAATCCAACCTTTGAAACATGATTTCCAAATGCAAGACTCTATTTTCCAAAAGGGTCTTCGACAAGAAATTTTGTGACACAGCAGCATACTAAGATTGATTCAGGTTCAATATATTTTGACTAGCCCTAGCTTCAGGTCAGACAGCCATGAATATTGAAGTGGAATCACTCGTGGTACTGTAATTAACCATTTCATCAAATGTCTGCTTAAAAACCCACTGTGCAGTAAAAAATGTGTGGAAAATATTCACAACAATCAGATATGGGTGTAAACTACTCTTATTAGTAGTATTTACATTCAAGTACAGTAGTGGAAGGATATCCGTAACAAAAAAATAAAAATAAAAATGTTGTCTTCTGTGTCACGTCAACGTTTTTTTCTGGAAACAAAAAGAAGCCACACTATGCATCTCTGAAGATTTGTAAATGGGTTCCTTCCAAGCGAAAGACCAAGTTGCAACAATGTAGAAAGAGTAGAACATGTCCCCTGCACTGCGATTCAAGATTCTCTTTACACATTATATATAATGGATACATTTTGTTCATTTTATCTCTTGGATGCTGATTCCGTGAGACTGTTCACTAATTTTACTTTGTAAAACATTCACTGGTAGAAAACTCGTTTGCTCGACATTAAAACTTTTCAGACAACCCAGTAACGTGGACGGACAGCAGCTTGATGGACTTATCAGTTCTTTTTTCCTTTATCAGGTACATCCTATTTTCATACGTTGATCTCATAATATTCCAGAAATGCCAGAAAGATGAAAGTGATTGAGCTACATTTCAGTCATTGTGGACGTTTTAGGATAATGATTTTTATTGGTAATGGCAAATTTTAGTGAGCGGAATTGTGGTCAGACTCCTTGTTTAAGTCAGGGCTTCTCAAATCATGGTACTGCAAGTTACAGTCATGTTAAAGTATATATTCTGAAATTTCCAGCTCTTCGTATTTTTTTCCAATTCAGTCAGGACATTACACTAGCAAAAAATATGTTCGTACATGTAGGTAACCAGACGATATTTTTTCGTATCTTCTTTTTGTGGATGTCGAATTTCAAAGAATGGAGTTCATTTTCATGGGTTTTCCTAACAAGACCCATTGTTTTAATGTCAATGTCACTGATATCTTGCTCCAATGGAAGTGCATTGTCTGTTTCACAGATGAATAAGACGAAAGAAGCTTTATACTGTGAAAAGAAACTCTTGATTATGGTTCAGTATGAGCGATGTATTGTTTTATGGCTGCAATGTAGCACAGCAAATGTAGGCTTATTTTGTGTTTTGTACATGCAGATATTTTTTTCGCTCCTAATATTAAAATGTGTAGAATTCTACAGGAGGCTAATCAGGAGAAACGTGATATATTTCAAGGGATATAGACCAATTCTATTTCAAAATATTGTATTAGTTCAATGAATGTACGTGAAAGAAAATCATATTCTATATCCAACTCTTCTATTTCAGAATCAATTCTCTGATACTTCTTTCTACATGTTTTAATTTGCCAAAATGTTCAAAAATAGTGGTTTACGTTTCGACAATGAATGTTCTCTTCAGAAACCCCCAGGTTGATTTTTAAAATAGCTTCATTCGTCCAGATCTAAAAAAGTGGAAATTGCATTGAATTTCAGTCTAGAAAATAACACCTGTCAAACAAAAACATATCTTATATCTTTATATAGGGGATGGACCGTAAAATTACCAACGACAATCAATAACTAAATACCATACGCATTTTCTTGTTCATATATTCCTCATTGTTTGAAAGGAATCTAGGTAATAGCCGACCATCAGACCAGCTAACAATTTAACCTGTTTATCCCATATGTATATACATGTATATATGTGTGTGTGTGTGTGTGTGTGTGTGTGTGTGTGTGTGTGTGTGTGTGTGTGTGTGTGTGTGTGTGTGTGTGTGTGTGTGTGTGTGTGTGTGTGTGTGTGTGTGTTTGTGTTTGTGTGTGTGTGTGTGTGTGTGTGTGTGTGTGTGTGTGTGTGTGTGTGTGTGTGTGTGTGTGTGTGTGTGTGTGTGTGTGTTGTGTATTATATTATTATATGTGTGTGTTTGTGTGTTGTTATATTATATTATTATAATATAGCCTTATCTGTAAAAATTCGATGTGAAAATATACACCTGGTTGATAAGGCCACATGCTGGTATATATCAGGCTATCGGTATAGCACCTGCCTATATTCACGGCGTAAAAGTGCTTCTGCTGCAGTGTGCCACACAGAAGCCGACCTCTGACCATGACAAAATTCCTCCTTCCTGCAGTGCTCTGCTCCTACGAGTGGGACTTTCTGCTTCCAGGATGAGGCCTTGGCCAGGGAAGTCATGAAGTCCGACAAGGTAAGTTTTGTTTTGTCTTTTCCGTGCATGGACGTCACTTAGAACAGCCTTTTTTCAGTAGACTATGCCTTTCAATTTGATTATAGTTTCAAGTTGAAGCTCTGTCAATCTTCAGAGATAGAGATATATGAGATTTGCCATACCTTGTATGTTATGGCAAGAGAGGACCTAAGGGGTTAGTTAAATGAGCTCTCTTCTATAAAACTATTTTTAAGTGGAAACAATTCTTGCATAATGTTTTTATCAGTAAATTAGAGTATGGCAGAAAAGTAGAAATGAATGATGACCCATTTCAGACGTTGCGGCCTTAACTCAGACTGTGAAGAAACTGCAGAGATGTAAGTAGTTTGTATCGAATCATACTTTCAGGATTATGAACAACGCATGATTATATTAATTGGAAACACTTATATTGGAATTTATAATTATGCAGTATGACAATTCTGAAGTAACTTAAATCAAGATGAGATGTTTAAACAGTACAGGTGCATTTAGTATATCTCGATGCATAGGAAATAGAGATGTAATATTTCATTTTACATAGCTGTCTAATAAATGTCCACACTTTTGGCCGACTTTCAAATAGTCAATACGTTTGAGAGAAATATAGAGATCGAGGGAAAGAGGGTGGGGGTAAGATGTCAAGAAATCCCACACCACTACTTTTAAGGGGCTTATTTAATTTTTGGCTTTGTGTTTTCCAACCATTTTAAAAACCCCAACCCTTTTTTTGTTTCCCCATACTCAATTGTTTTTGGGTTTTTTTTTGCCAAACCCTTCCTTGAAACCACCCCGGGGAAGGGGGCGTCATGCAAAAGGGCAAAGCCCCCTTTTTTTAGAACCCTGGTTGCCCCGGTCCCAAAAGGGGGCCCCGGCCGTCCCCGGAGGCCTAAGCTTCAACGGCAGTGCGGGGCGGCATTGGGGCCCACCCAGTTGTGAAGAGACCGGGCCTCCTCTTTCCCAGGGATTTGGAGGGGGGGGGACCTTTTATTCATCGTTTTTTGATAAAATGAACGTTTTTTTTTGCAATTTAAATTAAAAGGGTTTTTTAAAGAATTTGTTTTAAATAAAAAAGAAATTTTTTTTGGGGGCATATTAAGTCAAGTTTATACAAAATTTTTTTTCTTACCCCCTTTCAAAAAATGACTTTTACTTGGGAAAAAAAATGTTTTGGGCAAAA
>CM032661.1:34271089-34390379 GCA_019095985.1 Streblospio benedicti
TATTTTGTAAGTTTAATTCTGAATTCGCAGATATACTTTTATTGATTTCTGTGGAGTTTATGCTTCATGTCATTGCTATGAATGTAATCATCCTACAACACGATCTCCTGTTACTCCAAGTAATTACGAAACTCCGCCTAATACTTTTTCGAAATATTGCTCTAAATGCAATATGGTCTATGTGGTAGTAGATACCCTTCCCACAACCCACAACCTGTGAGCACTCAGAATGTCAAACGTTTTGAGAGGGGGGGGGGTCTGTTCTTTAACACATAGCCCTCATCCTCAGCACGTAGATCCACCACTAAAATCCTAAAAAACCTAACTGTATATCTAACAGTATTTCAATAAGATCAATAAGATGGGGGACCAATGAGACGGGGGACCAATGAGATGGGGGACCCAGGACCAGTGGTTCAACAATAAATCAACATTAGGGTGGGGTGCCATTCACACCTAGGATGCTGATTGAACTTTTTATGGATGCAGATGGTAAAATGCATCATAGTATAATTATAACCCATTTCTGGTTGCCCCAAATAGCTTGTACTGACATAAATGACTATCAACATGCATTCTGTTTATCAAATACTACGTGTATGATGCTCATTTTTAGAAATATCCATACTCGAAAATGATATAGTTAATCTCAGATAATTGTGTGGCTATGTTGTGCACAATGCCACGATTTCAGAAGTTATGTTTCTATGATTTTGGTGTACTATGAGCATACTCTCCTTTTTGTTAACTTTATGTTTTCATCAGAAATTGTGAAAAAAATACTCATTGTTTTAACAGTTGGTTGTGTGTCCTACATGTTTTAACACTTTGGGTGGTGTGCTGCACGATAGGGTGTTGATTTACCACCTTGATTGGGATTAAAATGTGATTTATAAAATTCAACTAAATGGTAGTTACCGTTCTCAATTTCTGCAAAATGTAGCAACCGTACTCCCAGATTTGCCGAATTTACACATTAGTTACCGTATCCAAGAAATGTTACCGTACCCAAGGCAAAAATCATTTTGTTGAATTCGTACATTATTGTAAGGGTTGGGTGAATGGTAGCATTTTCCAAGTGATCTCTGTGACATAATCTTTACACGTGACTAAAAACTGTCACTATCTGTTCTGTACTTAAATTAAATTTCCAACCTATTTGTGGGGAGCACATTTTGTTGTCCGCCTTTGTGAGAACGGTTAGTAAAGGAACCGTACTCAGTTATCCTGGTGTGAAGTAGCGAACCACAACGTCACTTCAAATTTGCCAATACTGAAATATGCATAATTCTATAGGAAATATCTAGCTTCAAATTAATCACACAAAAATACCTTTTATTGCTGCATGCTCATAAACTGTAAACTTCAGCACAAACATCAACGTAAAGATGACAACAAAAAGCGCAACTGTCAGTCTGCTTACCAGCATAATGTATATGATTATATTTTGATTACCACTATAATTTAATATTTTAATCCTGTATCTAAGTTTCAAGTAGTCGCATGAATTTAGGAACTAGTTGCGTGCATTGTTTTACGTATAACACATGGTAAAATAACTCCACTTCATTTGCACGCATATAAATTTTTTTGCTGTATCAAAGTGTGTACATGATAGAATCCTTAGCTGTATGCACAACCAATAGTCTAAATTAGCAAGACCAAAGTTGAGTGATTTGAATTGTGGTATTATATTGATATTTTATGAAATAGTTTCATGGATAGGAGTCCAATAGTCTGGACTGGGTGTTCCTAGCTTACAAAATGTATGAATGTATGATACACAATTCAAGCAAAACGCTCTTATTAAACCAAGGAAATGATTAGCGTACCTTATTTATATGCCTGCTAATATCACATCTGCATACACAATGTCAGAATTTCCTAGGGGATATAACGCACACAAAACCTCGATCCATCACTGGATATGAATAAGGGACCATTCAGTATTTATGACAGGGTGGGGTAGGGGAATTTTAGGGCGGGTCATGAACTGTTGTCACAACGTCTGGGGGGTGGGGGGGGGTATAAATTTTTTCACACATTTTTGAGGGGGGGCTATCATTTTTTTTCATAGAAAATCTACCCCTATGTTTTTAGATATTCTGTACTAAAATTTACTGGTTATTATATTATGGATATCAATCAAATAGGATTTTATCTGACAATGATTGCGTTAACTGATAGGAGTGGGGGGAGGGGGTCATCACTTTTTGTCACATGGAATTGAAGGGGGGGGTTACAATTTTTTCACAGAAATTTGAGGGGGGACTATTTCTTTTCCCCAGCAATTTTGTAAAAAACCTCCTACCCCACCCTGTCATAAATACTGAATGGTCCCTAATATCAAGGGAATGTTTCTGTATTAGGGTACTGTAGTGTGGTACTGAAGTATGGTACTGCAAGATGGTACTGTTGTATAGTAATGTGGTATGGTACTGAAGTGTGGTACTGTAGTGTGGTACTGTAGTATGGTACTGTAGCATTGCACTGTAGTATAGTACTACAGTTGACACAAGAGCTGTATACAACTAAATCAAAAGTGTGCAAAGAACACAGCATCGCTAGAATGACACTGCATTATGGGCAATTAAGATATATACTGAAATGCAGTGATATACATGTATAATAAAAGAAAGGAAATATTTCATAAATTACCAAAGGCCATTTTAATTATAAAGTGCTCAAAATCGAATCATTTCAGTGTCGCCTCATACCTCATAGTTGTGTAAAGTTTGAACGAAATCGGATCAACTGTAAAAGCTCTAGCTTGTCCGAAGACAAACATACATACATACAAACCAATGAAACACAAAGCTGAAGTGACGCAATGTATAAGGGGAGAGAGCCATGTACAGTCTAGTCCGTGGTGGTCTTAATATGCAGGTTCTCGTGTAGTGGCAATCGTTTGTATACATGTCCTTTCAATCAATGATCCAGTTATCAAACAGTGACAAACACGTTAGAGCGAAATTGAACATGTCAATAGTCAACTTTTGCACAGCAGCTCCAAAGTGCCGTAGTCATTTATTTTTAGGTTTGCATTTCTATTGTGGTAGCTTTTTGCATGATTTTGTTTTGTATTGATTGAATGGCTGTGACATATGCAGATGGTCTTGCGTCTCAATTTTGAGTTAAGTTCTTAAGATTCTGATTTTTTGTAGACTATGATGGTTGCGAGGAGCATGAGGGGGCTTGAGCACGCTGGTATCACCGGGTCATGGAAATCCTCCTTTAGTTTATCAATTCTCAAACATATCTTAGTGCATCTGTAGAAAAGGCAGAAAGGAAACCTTTGTGCTATTGGTATAATTGGGCACTCATAAACAGAATACAGATAAATAAAACAGAGTTCTAAAAACGGTGTATTAATTCGATATTTGTAGTATAAGTGAACAAATTAATGAAACAAATATAATATATTGTGAATTTCGATTGAAGTAATTCAATGAGAATGATAATCTTGACGGTCAAGAGCGTGAATTTATAAATATTTGAGCGGTGGAAGTTACGCACTTCCATACAATAATCCAATATCTGATAATATCAATGTCAAATATTATAAGAGGTATAAACCCGCTGAATTATACACGAATTGACATTGAAAACTGCGTGCAACTCCATTTAATTTTATCCACCTAAGCAACACCTTACCAACTATTGTCATTAAAACACGTCGACGTAATTTCGACTAAACAAAATAAACTTTAAGCAAATGAAGTAATAATATTCAATTTACCGTGATGAAATATCATCTTACATGTATAGAGAGGATGATAGTTTAAACCACCTCAAACAGAGTAATTTTTAGCAGCAATCTGCAGGTGTCACATTAATGTCTTTTGATACTATTATGTGTAATCCAACTGTGTATACACATTACACGTTCCCATTCTTAAAACCATGACAATATATTAAGGTTGACATCTATTATTTTCAATTCGATTCGACACAGTAATTCTGACGCTAACGAGCTTTTAAATTCAATTAAATGTGATCTTGGGGAGGGATAGTTACGGAAAGCGACTAAATAAAACGAACAAAAAAATAGATGTGTATAGAGCACGGTTTGGAATAAAAATACATGCACAATATTGGGCTTTATTCACTAATTAGAATTTTTGTGGAATGATGTTTCATAAAAAAATAGATGAACGCGTTTTCACAGCTCTGATATCGAATATCAGGACGGAATAAAAAAACGGTATTAGAACTTCTATATAAAGTAACAGTCTTTAAATATCACTTAATTTACAATATTAAATAGCGCAAACACAATTCCTTAAGACTTTTTTTTTACTCTGAGGTTTTAAAATTGAACAACCCTGAGGTCTAAAAAAGTTGGAGCTAAAAAAATACGAGAAGTGACTTTTATAAGAATGGTAGGTTTTATCCTTTCTAAATTCACTGGCATTTTACACCGGTCAATTAATGGGTTTTAAATTTATTAACCATATTACTAAATGCTGCACACGTATTTTACATGAATGGGAAATTTTTTATTGTCGTTTGATAACCATTTGAAGGACACACATCACATTGCATCTTGGGTTGATTAACGGGTTTAAAATTTGTCATGACGTACATTAGCCGTGGTTACATAAACGATTGACGACATTTTAATGAAAATGGGTTTGGGAGCAGATGCACTTCAAGGCCGTGCAGCGCCGTGCCTTGCCTAGCCGTGCTCGGTCATCAACCTTACAAGGACGCCGCCAAGGCCAAGGTCGGAGCCAAAACTTTCCAATGCGCGTAACCGTAGTAACCTTCGGGCCTGCGCAATTGCCGTGCCGGGCCTCGGCTCGCCGCTCACGCCCGCGCGCTGCGCGGCCGTGCCGTGCCTTGCCTAGCCGTGCTCGGTCATCCACCTTACAAGGACACCCTCAAGGCCACTTCTAAACAATGGGAGCTAAATCATTGAAGCGTGGTCACATATCTTTGCAGAACATACTACTGTCATCATTTGTCTATGAAAAATGATTCCCTATTAGTCAGCGCTTTTGCGTCACGGGTCATCATAAATTCGGGGCGTATTTTACACGGGTGTTAAAAAAATAGTATGAATAAGAATCCCGCCCTTCATTGATCCACATTAGGGCCGAGTAATTATTTAAGGCGTGGGGGGTTGGAAAAATTCGGGGGGGGGTGTCATATGTTTAAAGTTGAATGTTGTGGGTGGTCAGAAGTTTGAATTAAAAAAAAAAAAGGGAGGGTCAAATGTTCTGATCTATAGACTTTAGGGGTGGGGGATCACTTGTGAAATATTTCAAACGGTTCTTATGGCATCAAGTCTCCAGCACATTGGACATGGATGTCTATGGAAAACAATTGAAATATTCTTACAAAAACAAAAACAAAACACTTCAAGTTTATTTTTTCTAATTTCCTGTAGTTGGGGAGCATCTTCAGATTGCATATAAAAAACATTCCATGTTCATGAAATAGTGGACACCTGCCTTATGTGGACACTTTTCATTTCTCCCGTTTCAGTTTTCCTATACATCATATATAAAGTGAACCTCTGTATAGTGGACACCTGTCTTATGTGGACAGTGGACACTCTATCTGCTCCTAAATACCATAGATACCTCTGTATAGTGGACAGTTAAAATTTTCCCATTGTACTAGAACAAAGAAATTCTCACTGGGGAAGACTCCTGTGCAAACATAGATTAAAGACTTGTGACCTTAACTAGCAAGAGCCATTGTTTAAGTTTGCACACCAGTTAAGAAAGTGGTCAAATCAATGTGCTAATGTTTGAAGAGCAGTACTTAATACATGTATGTTCTTACTAGTTACTGCACACCAAGTGCATGGTCATTAACCTTGTTGGGCTAAAAGTAATTAACATGTGACATGAGCAGAAATTTGTGCAAAATCTTAATTAGGAAATTATAACTCCTGTCACTTAGTAGCATTGCTTTGTTTCAGTGCTAAATGCAGACATTTGTCTCACCAATCCATCTGTATATAAACAACCATGCTAAATTGTAAGGTAGTCAGTTGATCCTGGACATTAAAACTTTCACAGATATAATTGGTCACATGATGGGGAGTAACTATGAATAATTTGTATTATGTCCACAAGTAAAATTACAATATTAAACATTAATTTCATTTTGTTATTATTTTCACACCTGTATCACTTAATTAAGTAATCATTATATACAAAGAGGTAAATTTCTTTAATAGACTGTAAAAAAGCATTATCCCCAGACAAACTGTCCACCTGTCTTATGTGGACAACCTGTCTTATGTGGACACTTTTCACTTCTCCCGAAGGTGTCCACATTCCGAGTGTCTTTTTCAAATTTGTAATATATTCATGTCACATTTTTCTCAGATACTGGTATGTTAAGTAGTTATGTCAAATTTTTTCTCATATATTGAGTCACGTTTTCTCAAAAATAGGTTTATTAGTGGGTGCAATTTTCAACCTTTCCGTGGCTTATCCAGTGATGGATATAAGGGGTTGGGCTTTGGGGGCTTAAGCACCACCCCCTGCCTCCCCCCACGGGGTCTCAAGCTCCCTTCCCTCGCGCGCAATCCTACCCTTTTCTCTATTTTTTAAAAATGTCCCCTTCCACCAAAAATACTTGCAAGCTCTAAACCTTCTCTCAAGTCAAGCTCCCCAACTTACCTATACTCATAATATACTTTTGTGTCCCCACATTCTCCCAAAGGTCCCCCTCCAGCCATATAATACTCACAAGCCCCTGCCTTCTCTCAAGCCAAGCCGCCACCCCCAAACCTATACACTATAATCGCACAAAGTCCCACCTCCCAAGCTCCCCCACCCCACCTCCAAAGCACCTACCTTCTCTCAAGCCAAGCTGAAGCAAAAGCCTTGTGATCACTTCGTTTGTATGTCACTATGCGTGTGTATATGTCTCTGGACAAGCTAGAGGGTATACCAATGAAGCGATTTTGTTCGAACTTTACACAACTGTGTGGTACGCTGCGACACCGCAGTGATTTGATTTTGGGCACTTTGCAAATTAAAGTGTGCTTTCCACGGGGCCATTTATGGTCCATTTTGGACGTTTTCGGCAGTATCTTAAAGTAAAATTGGTTAGATGAACACATTCAAACTTGATACAATGCTTACATGTCTAGAGTCCATCACATATATTCAATTTTCGCATTTTGTTAATTTAAGTGTGATTTCCTGAAGGCCATTTTAGGTCATTTTTGTCATTTTCTTCAATAGTTTCAATACAGCTTGATCCATGAGTTCCAAATTTGATCCACTGTTCATAAACCTAGTGAACATCATCAGTGTCCAATTTTGTCCCTTTGCCAATCAAAGTGTTCTCTCCAGAAGGCCATTCGACATTTTTATTAATAGTATCAATGCCTTTGAAGACAACATCTTCAAACTTGGTTCACTGTTTACATTCATTTTGACCATCATGCATTTTCAATTTTGGCTATTTGCCAAGAATTGGTTCCAGGGAGCAATTTTTTTTAAAAGATTTCATTATTTCTGAATTTCCGCGTGAACTATAACCTTCATGCTTATGCGATATCATAATCGCCCATATGTAACGTTGTTCAAGGGAAGCCGTGTTCTCTGAACACTTATGATCTAGTTCAATTAAGTATATGCATGTTTTACAATCTATATGCATAAGTATGCATAAGTAACTGATAAGCTGTCAATGTCTCAACATCCTGATGGGACATATATGTAAATATCTTCATGGGTAAACTTAGATAGTGAGGACAATGGGCGTTGCCAGTAAGTTTTGCTTGCATAAAAGTTAAAAAACCCACACAATTACACATTTACCTAGAGACCAACCACCCTCATGGCAAGGATTTATATGTACTTTAACTCAAAAGCAAACGTTTAGACTAAGTAATGATTGTGTAACCAATTAATGTCCCATACATGTAAGTACAATGGAGTACATCATAAGGATTTAAAGATTGAGACCAATGTGCATAAAAAAAATCGTCAGTCGTCTGGCTTCTGATTACCCGCATGACACCAACTTGACGCGTGCAAGATTATTCTCTGTAGACATTATGTCTCGCATCAGGATTAATTTCTGTTTACGTTATTATCCTACATTTGATAGGATTTTATTTTTGTGTTGCTTCAGCTGATGCTCAAGCCTCTTTTTGTGTCATGTCTATGTGGGTCTGATGGTCTGTATGTCTCCGGACAAGCTACAGTGTTTACTGATGAACTTATTTCGTTCAAGCAATCATAATTGTATAATGCTCGGGGGGGGGGGGGGTGTAGTTGAGGGTGAATGGGGTGAATGGTGCCACTGAAGGTCCAAAATCATACCCCTTAGTAAAACCAGTGAAACTATGAAAATGATACCCATAGTGAAACCACCGGAAGAAAACAATGGGGTATTATCCCAAAGGGTATTATTATATGTGGTACTGTATTGAAAACAATGTTTTCTACAACTTACATTTACCTTGTATGGCTCTATAATGCAAAATCTCAGGAAAGGAGAGCTAGATATTGAACCTCGAGATTGAACCTCCCTTACTGAAACTGGCTGGAATGTTGAAATCATGACCCCTAGTGAAACTGAGTTGTGGAAAATGTGACCCCTACTGAAATTGAGTGGTGGAAAAGGTGACCCCTATGGAAACTGCGGGGGGGGGGGGTTGAAAAAGGTGACCCCTATCAGTGGCACATGCCGTATAGGGCGACTATATACGGAGGTACCCCCCCCCCCCCGAGAGGTATAATGCAACACCAACGTGATTAGATTTTAGACACTGAGCCACTTAAAGTTTGATTTTCATTGGGTCATTTTCGGTCCATTTTTTACATCTGCAAATACTTTTGCACCGCTTGAAAGAGAAAACACACACACACACACAAATAACACACACGGAAAAACAACAAAATGACAATCCAACCTTTGAAACATGATTTCCAAATGCAAGACTCTATTTTCCAAAAGGGTCTTCGACAAGAAATTTTGTGACACAGCAGCATACTAAGATTGATTCAGGTTCAATATATTTTGACTAGCCCTAGCTTCAGGTCAGACAGCCATGAATATTGAAGTGGAATCACTCGTGGTACTGTAATTAACCATTTCATCAAATGTCTGCTTAAAAACCCACTGTGCAGTAAAAAATGTGTGGAAAATATTCACAACAATCAGATATGGGTGTAAACTACTCTTATTAGTAGTATTTACATTCAAGTACAGTAGTGGAAGGATATCCGTAACAAAAAAATAAAAATAAAAATGTTGTCTTCTGTGTCACGTCAACGTTTTTTTCTGGAAACAAAAAGAAGCCACACTATGCATCTTTGAAGATTTGTAAATGGGTTCCTTCCCAAAGGAAACACCAAGTTGCAACAATGTAGAAAGAGTAGAACATGTCCCCTGCACTGCGATTCAAGATTCTCTTTACACATTATATATAATGGATACATTTTGTTCATTTTATCTCTTGGATGCTGATTCCGTGAGACTGTTCACTAATTTTACTTTGTAAAACATTCACTGGTAGAAAACTCGTTTGCTCGACATTAAAACTTTTCAGACAACCCAGTAACGTGGACGGACAGCAGCTTGATGGACTTATCAGTTCTTTTTTCCTTTATCAGGTACATCCTATTTTCATACGTTGATCTCATAATATTCCAGAAATGCCAGAAAGATGAAAGTGATTGAGCTACATTTCAGTCATTGTGGACGTTTTAGGATAATGATTTTTATTGGTAATGGCAAATTTTAGTGAGCGGAATTGTGGTCAGACTCCTTGTTTAAGTCAGGGCTTCTCAAATCATGGTACTGCAAGTTACAGTCATGTTAAAGTATGTATTCTGAAATTTCCAGCTCTCCGTATTTTTTCCAATTCAGTCAGGACATTACACTTAGCAAAAATATGTTCGTAGGTAACCAGACGATATTTTTCGTATCTTCTTTTTGTGGATGTCGAATTTCAAAGAATGGAGTTCATTTTCATGGGTTTTCCTAACAAGACCCATTGTTTTAATGTCAATGTCACTGATATCTTGCTCCAATGGAAGTGCATTGTCTGTTTCACAGATGAATAAGACGAAAGAAGCTTTATACTGTGAAAAGAAACTCTTGATTATGGTTCAGTATGAGCGATGTATTGTTTTATGGCTGCAATGTAGCACAGCAAATGTAGGCTTATTTTGTGTTTTGTACATGCAGATATTTTTTTCGCTCCTAATATTAAAATGTGTAGAATTCTACAGGAGGCTAATCAGGAGAAACGTGATATATTTCAAGGGATATAGACCAATTCTATTTCAAAATATTGTATTAGTGTAGAAATCAATGAATGAATGTACGTGAAAGAAAATCATATTCTATATCCAACTCTTCTATTTCAGAATCAATTCTCTGATACTTCTTTCTACATGTTTTAATTTGCCAAAATGTTCAAAAATAGTGGTTTACGTTTCGACAATGAATGTTCTCTTCAGAAACCCCCAGGTTGATTTTTAAAATAGCTTCATTCGTCCAGATCTAAAAAAGTGGAAATTGCATTGAATTTCAGTCTAGAAAAATAACACTGTCAAACAAAAACATATCTTCTATATATTTTATATAGGCGATGGACCGTAAAATTACCACCGACAATTTTGGCAATAATCCATAACTAAATACCATAATATTTTCTTTGTTCATATATTCCTCATTGTTTGAAAGGAATAAAATCCGACCATCAGACCAGCTAACAATATAACCTGTTTGCCACATATTAGGTTGGTAGTAATGCCGTGGTACATTTTTGTCGACCCCGTGGTTGCCATATTAATTGTATCTAATCTTCGACCAGTGTAAACATACTTGTATCACCACTGCATGTAATTGTAGACACACGTTATCGACAGAGATGAAGAGTACCTGTCCACCGGCATGCCCCTTTACATAAAAACTGGACTAGTACGTGCCCCACCCCCCGAAAAGAAAAAGACCCGTCCAAAACCCGGTGGTTGCCTTCAGTGTCACCGGCGGCCTCGCCCACGTTCATTACGTTAGAGAATGGCCTCTACGTATATACGGCATGCTATATACGTATTGTAACCAGTATTATACAGTTTTGTTGATATAGATAAGAAGCGCCTTTATATTCTTTGTCTAGCATTTGAGGTTAAACATACTATTCGCGATCGTCTTCGTACCAAATACAACTGCATCATAGGATGACAAAATTGAATATTTTAAATTTGTGACAATATTTCTAAGTAGAATATAAATATGTTAGTATGATTGTGATATTGTAGTCAGGGTTTATACATTTATTTAATTATTTGTATGATCTTCACTCCTGACTGTGGCAAGAAATTAGTATAGACATCTACATGTACCTAAAAATACTCATCGAATTTGATGCTCATCTATGTTTTATTGTTATGCTTAAACGTTAGGGGCCCTGCCTCCTTCAAAATGCACCTCGGCTTCTACCTGATTCTGGCACCAATCCACCGATGGGGGATTTTGATGGTGTTGGTTTATTTCCTTTTAGCTGTTCAAAGCGGACTGTCCAGAGGATTGTAACCGACTGTCCAGAGGAGATACAATACATGAAACCCTGCGTTGTTGATGACCGTGAGTTATGAAATCAAAGCGAAGAATGAAATCTGCTCAAAATACGTAATAGTAAATGCTGTTGGGACTGGCATATATATACTAGTGTATGCCCCAAGTAAAGATGCTTACCATTTTAAATGCATTTTGGATATCGTTACTAGTACGCGGTATATCTGTATATAATACTTTTAAATATCATATTATACTTTTGTTTGCTTGTAAGCTGATTTCTTGATTAAGCAATGCATGTTTGTAAACCTACATGTAGGTTGCTCAGTGCAACTCCGGCCAGACAGTGAACGTCGTCAACGCATGCCGAGAGACGTCCTATGTCGGCTACGCCAGGGTCCTCATCTTCTCGGGACCTTGGCTAGGGTATTACAACTTTACAAATACAACTACGCATGCTGTTATAAACGTGTGGTATGATGGGTAATGACATGCTTGTTTGTGAATCCATTCACAATGACATTTTTTGGTAAAGAATATAAACATTTTATTTGTTTATCTTATAGGTTCTAGACATGTCACCTTTTTCAGAGCTATGGAGGGAACTGTCTTTTTCAGTATGCCCACGAATATGGCAAAATTTTCATTTAGTTGTTGATAAAGCTTGAATAAACAAAATGAGGAATGCGTTTGCTATATAACAATAAAAATAAACACTTGTTTGTTCCCCATCGCCTCGGCCACGGAAGCACACTGTTAGAAAATTATGAACCCACACCTGTTGAGTTCAGGTTGGTGTCCGGGTGCATTGGAGTTTTGACCATGAAGACATTTTAAACCGAAAAATCTAGGGGGCGCAGGTGTAGTCTTCCCGATATCTACCCAGCATGTGATATTATTTTCCCAATTATACATAAGTGACCAATACAAAGTTATTTTATTAGTCCGCATGGACCCCAGACACGACTGGCACAGACAAACACAGACTTGTTCGATAATTTGACCTATTAAAAATATGTATATAATAGAAACATAACACTTTTTTTTGTTATTTTTATCTGACACAGTCATAATTAACATATGAATGTATTTGCATCACAGAAAAAGATCATGAATTGAAGAAAAATCACAAATGATTGGGGTCCAAATGGGACCTATTGTACCGATTAAGGTGTTTTGGTAAATGTACTGATGAGGGTTAGGAGTTATTAATATGGCTTCAGTCGAATAACTGTTGTTTCGACGCCAGCCATGCCAGGCCTCTGGCCCAACATATATGTTACCAGAGCCCCTGATGATTGCCAAACATGAAACAACGTTGTAGGGCAATGTCATTGTAGTTGTTCATTTAATTTATAATTATATATGTGTGTGTGTGTGTGTGTGTGTGTGTGTGTGTGTGTGTGTGTGTGTGTGTGTGTGTGTGTGTGTGTGTGTGTGTGTGTGTGTTTATTGTTATATTATATTATTATATATATATCTTTATCTGTCAAAATTCAGATGTGAAAATAGAGCCTGTGCTATAAAAAAAAAACGATACGATACCGTACACCTGGTTGATAAGGCCACATGCTGGTATATATCAGGCTATCGGTATAGCACCTGCCTATATTCACGGCGTAAAAGTGCTTCTGCTGCAGTGTGCCACACAGAAGCCGACCTCTGACCATGACAAAATTCCTCCTTCCTGCAGTGCTCTTGCTCCTTACGAGTGGAACTTTCTGCTTCCAGGATGAGGCTTTGGCCAGGGAAGTCATGAAGCTCCGACAAGGTAAGTTTTGTTTGTCTTTCCGTGCATGGACGTCACTTAGAACAGCCTTTTTTCAGTAGACTATGCCTTTCAATTTGATTATAGTTTCAAGTTGAAGCCTTGTCAATCTTCAGAGATAGTCCACATTATAAGGAGATTTGCCATACCTTGTATGTTATGGCAAGAGAGGATCTAAGGGGTTAGTTAAATGAGCTCTCTTCTATAAAACTATTTTTAAGTGGAAACAATTCTTGCATAATGTTTTTATCAGTAAATTAGAGTATGGCAGAAAAGTAGAAATGAATGATGACCCATTTCAGACGTTGCGGCCTTAACTCAGACTGTGAAGAAACTGCAGAGATGTAAGTAGTTTGTATCGAATCATACTTTCAGGATTATGAACAACGCATGATTATATTAATTGGAAACACTTATATTGGAATTTATAATTATGCAGTATGACAATTCTGAAGTAACTTAAATTAAGATGAGATGTTTAAACAGTACAGGTGCATTTAGCATATCTCGATGCAAAGGAAAATAGAGATGTAATATTTCATTTTACATAGCCGTCTAATAAATGTCCACAGTTTTGGCCGACTTTTCAAATAGTCAGTACGTTTGGAGAGAAATATAGAGATGGAGGGAAAGAGGGGTGGGGGTGGTGGGATGGGGGTGGGGTGGGGTGGGGTAGTAAGATGTCAAGAAATCCCACACCCCTACTTTTAAGGGGCTTATTTCACACACCCCTATTTTTTGCCATTTCCCATATCCCACATTTTTTTGTGTTTTCTTCAAATCCCACTTCAATGAAATCCCATATCCTTTTTTTGCCCTTCCCCCCATATCCCTAATATGTTTGGCCTTTTTTTGCCAAATCGCACTCCGTATGAACCTACCCCGAGGGAGGGAGGGAGGCAGGATAAGACATGCAACATTGTGGCCAAAGCTTCCCATTCTTTCAGCCAACCCGGTGGTTGCCTTCAGTGTCACCAACACGGGCGACCAGGCCGTACCCCCCGGAGGCACGTACAGCTTTGAGATCGTGTACGAGAATGCGGGGAACGGCTATTCGGCAGCCACGTCCACGTTCACGTGCCCAGAGACCGGCCTCTACGTCTTCTCCTACGGCGTGCTTGGCAAGGGCGGTACGTGGGCCATCGTAATCAGTATTATACAGTTCTGGTGATATAGATAATAAGCGCCTTTCTTTTCTTGTCTAGCATATGAAGTTAAACATTCTCCTTTATTTGCGATCGTCTTCTGAACTGAATGCAACGTTTGTGACAATATATAGTAGAATAAGAATATGTTAGTATGATTATGACATATTATAGTCAAGTTTATACATTCATTTAATTATTTGTATTGATCTTCACTCCTGACTGTGGCAAGAAATTAGCAGACATCTACATACGTAAACGAACTCACATCGAATTTGCAGTGCTCATCTATGTTTTCACTAAGGTCTGGAGGCCTTAAAACGTTAGGGGCCCCGCCAACGTCACCCGCTAGCACCCTCTCAGCCTCTACACGATTCCGGCACCAATCCACTAATGGAGCTGGTGATGGTGTTGTGTCCTATTGCGGGCGAAGTCCCGTTTGCCTGTCGAAAGCCGACTGTCCAGAGACTGTAACCGACTGTCCAGAGGATATAATTAGCATACGTGTATTTTACCCCACGTTGTGCAGGGCTAAAACGTTATGGTTCCTGTTATTGTTGAAGGTGCTGGTACATGTAGCTGGTCCAGCGTGAGGGTGGGGACCACCACGTACTCAACGGCTACGTCCGAACCGGGCACCGCCACCGGGAGTCACACGTTGGTGAGTACAGTAAAAACTCCAATTAAGACCATCTTTCTATTGGGACCACCTCTACAATAAGACCACTTTTCACGGTCCCCAACCTTCTTAAAGCTACCAAAATGCACATTTGTATAGAGACCACCTCTCTATACAGACCACGTGGTACCCAAGGTGATCCTAATAGAGGGGTTCTACTGTATACAAAACACGTGTTGTGTGCTTCTGTGGCTGAATGGATAGGGAGTTGGAATCGTGACTAGCTAGAATGTCGTCGGTTCGTGGGTTTGATTCCCGGTCGGGTCGGGTCGGTGAATACATGTAGCAAACCTACCTCTAACAGGTTGTGCCAAGTCAAGTCAAAGTCTACCTTGTCTTACCTACATGGTAAATATGTACAAGTCAGGCAACACTAATGTGAGTGATTAGCACGTCTGCTCTACGGATCGTTATTAGTACACGGTAGATGTGATATATCTGAAAGTGTGCCTGACTGTCACTCTCAACAAGGGTGCTCTCTTTAAATTGATCATGATTATACTTTGCTTGCTTGTAAGCTGATTCTTGATTAAGCAAATGCATGTTTGTAAACCTACATGTAGGTTGCTCAGTGCAACTCCGGCCAGACAGTGAACGTCGTCAACGCACATGCCGAGAGTACGTCCTATGTGGGCTACGCCAGGCACCTCTTCTTCTCGGGATTCTTACTTGGCTAGGTACAGGTACAACTAACCACTCTACAACTACAACTACACATGCTGTTATAAACGTGGATACCCCATGGGTACTTCATGGGTATTTACACATGCTTGTGTAATTGTATGTGAATTCCATTCACAATGATATACCATTCATGTTTGCCATAGAAAAGAGAGAAGAATATAAACATACTATTATTTGTTTACGTTATAGGTTCTATGAAGACATGTATTGAAAGTTTGACTCTTTCAGAGCTATGGAGGGAACTGAGTAGCAGGAAAATGCCTCTTTTTCTGCATATGCCCAATGCAACATGGCAAAAATATTTCACATAATCTTACCTGAGTTGTTGATAAAGCTTGAATAAACAAAATAACAATCTGAATGCTTGTTATATTGTTTTTGAACTAATATAAGGTGGCATCAAAATACCACTTGCACTAGGGAAGTTGGCCCCACCCCCTCGGCCACGGAAGCACACACTGTTAGAAAATTATGAATCATGAGCAGGTGTGTTATGCTTAGTTCAGGTTGGTGTCCGGGGAAAATAGGGCAATCTGGAGTTTTGACCATGTTACAGACATTTTATTTTAACAGAAAAATTCAGGGGGCCGTAAAGGTATAGTAAATGATAACCCGATATCTACCCAGCATGTGATACTAGTCCCCCAATTATATCAAGATGATATTATGTCCGACTGCTAACTGCTCTGTTGACAAGCACATTGAATAGAGAAGCTTAAATTTAACCCTTCATATTCAATTCACCATCGATATCGTCCCGGATACGTTATTATAGTTGTATTCGTAATATGGGTACTAAAATGCAGAACTAGTTGATGAATGAATGCACGTAAATGAACAGCTTAACCCACGTCAAACTTCATTTCATAATCAGTGATTCCTAACTTAAAAGTTCGACAACAGAAACACTAACGATCACTTATATTGTACCTCATATTAATACCGCATTTCTGGTTCAAGCTTATAAGGTCAGTCTGTTTGACTACAGTTTTTGGACTCACGTTTCACCATCCCACATAGACACGCCATAGCCTTATTCGTGGACATTAGAGACAGGATGTACGGTACATAGGTAGCCTTTTAAATGTGGCAACGTCTCTTTTAGTTGACCTAAATGTGGACATGAAGTGTGTTTTCTCACCTAATGATAATAATACTGTTCTGTAAAATAGTTGAAGCCCCACCACTGTTCTCTAGAATAGTTGGAGCGATGGTGATTAAAGGCAACTGGATCAGTAAACTTTATAAAGAGATCTAACATTGGAACGAGAGAAAGGTAAAGAAAATAAATAAAAACTCATTAACCTGTAGCCATACCTCCAAACATTTGCTGCCATTTCAACTTTCATTTAGAGCTTTTTTCTTAAAGGAACACCACATTAATGTGGCAGTAGTCTTACACCGAGTAATTAATGATTTAATGTGTAAATCAAAACAGATCGTGCAAGAAAACGGAAATGACATTTTTGAGGACTAGGCTCAAGCTTGACATACTGTGACTAAGGAGAGTGTGGTTGAATGAGGCTACACAGTCACTTTATTTTGTAAAGCTTCTCTTCGACAGGCGAACTGCAGTGTGGGAGGGAAACTATCTGTGTAAGTTTTGTTGTAACATGACGTTTAAGTAATGTAAAGCAAAATAAACATAGGCTTGGCCGTCAAGATCACTTAAATCGGTTAACACAATGCAAACAAAATTGCTCAGTCCTTTCACAGTCATTATTTTGGATCTCTCCAGCAATTACCCAAAAAAGTTCCTAATACAATGCTGGTCTCTTTAGGGAGTTTTTGTTAGTGTTTTGTGATGTTTATGAAGGTTTTTGAAAAGTGATAGATTGTCTAATATAGGTATTTTTGTATGGAGGTGATTTTAATAGAAATATTTACTGAAACTGTTCACGTTTAAAAAACATGCTAAATTTAGGTTTACATATCTGGTTTTGTATGTAGAATTGGCAATCACTTCACACCTACTAATTCCAAAGTAAGCTACCCTACTTTTTTCAGGTGATATTACATAAGATAAAGGTGATGAGCTAATTGGTAGTGAGTTCTGTAACTCAGTTGGTTTTGCTTAGTTTCTGTATTGTGCAACAGCAGTTTTGCATTATTTAACATTTCGTATACACTTTGTTTCAATATTTAGGATGTTTAAATCTTACATTTCTCATCACCAACACAATTTCATTAATCTTAAAAGGACTATAAAGAAATAACATTCCAAAATGAATTGTAGAGACCTACAAACACACATAAAATATATTCACATTCACACAAAAGCATACAAGTCATACGTATCAACATTCAGTGTCAAAACCAAAAATGAAACGTGTATAATGCATAAATGCACACATTCCATCTAAACCTTTAACACTAGATAAAACTTGCCCTCAGCTATGGCTACAGTGGTAGAAATATGCTTGGTAGAAAAAATGTGTGAGAGAATGTAGAGCACGTAGGAAACTTTAAACCTATATAGATAGAGTATAGACATTGACTACCACGATCTGTCTTTAATTCTGAGTACAATTTAGTTTTTCGAGGAAAAATCATGATGTGCCAGTGATACTCATAATGTATAAAACCATTGTGTAAATGTCATCATGTCGTGCAATATCAAATCACTTGTCCCTTCATGCCAAAACGTAGGCCCACCCGCACGAGATGTTAAGATGAAAAAGGCTTACATGTATTGAAATAAAATCAGACCCCAATGATTAAAGAATGTGAAATATAATGGATTTAGATACACTTGCATATCATCGTCTACCAGGAAATACAATGATATGAATGTTACAAGCTTACATTTCTGCTTTACTTTTTATGTCATTTCAGTGCAGAAAAGGCAATGTTAGAAACCCACACCCACAAACCACTCACATTAAGTGCGAAGTAGGCAATACATGTAAAGGCCATTTGTTTTCAGACATCTTATCATATTATGATACGTGTAACATTACATCTGCCCTAATTTTATATCAAATAGAAATATGTCATAACCACCCTCTCCATCATGTGGGAAGATTGAGGTAGAAATCCGGAACTATAAAAAATGACCACAATAGACGCATACATCATTTTTGCTGTCAGTTTTGACGATAATTTCCGGGATTATACAGAGAACTACTAGAAAAAATCACTTTATCACGATAGAACATCAGAAAACGGACTCTTGTAGTTAGCTGTGCAGGGTCTCTACATGTGGTTAGCCAGAATCTGGGTCATATATAGATATCCATAAAGATGACCCTCTTCTACTTTTAAACATGCACATGTGGTCAGAGAGCAGAACATTTTGTCTAATGTCAATATTTCTTAGTTGTTTCGCTTGGTGTATTTCTCTAGTATACACTAAATATGTAGAGAAAACCATATGCTTCATTTGCTAATGTTTCCGCTATCATGAATTGCTATATTGTGAGACCAATTTGGGGTGTCTGAAATACTGAAAGAGTTGTTTCAATCATTCATACACATCAACTCTGGAAGAGACGTTCCTGCCTGTATGTGATACAGCTTTTTTGTACTGGTTTCCCGTAACATGTTCCTAACTAATAATTCTACCTGTAAATTTGGGTTATAAACATGTGCATAAAATTGTCTTACGATCAGCGCACTGGTGTTTCTTGCAAAGATGTCAAATGCATCTGTAACTCATGTCAGTGCAGCAGTACTGCGCGTCTTTCGTCTAAAACCTTCAGAAGGCATCAGTCCCATAACACTAATAATAGTGCATCGACCAAAACATGACATCCGTCACAATTATCTGGTTGGCTGAAACACATCACATGTTATATGAGTCGTAATCACTACAAGTTGGCAGATACAGGAGTAGAAGCCTGTCATTGCCAATACACTCATTGTGTAATGCTCTTTCAAACGTGTAAAAATACTGTACTGATGGGTTTTGTATAATTTCCGCTTTACTTTCATTTCTGATTTTGTACATTGTTTTCATTTCATTTCAGTGAATACAACATTGAACTAAGCGTTATTACCCTACATACATGTAGGTCATTTAGCTGTGCTCCCTGCAGTTGTGTCAAAACAAGTTAGATGGCATAGGTAGATCCAGGTTTTTGGAAAGGGGGGAGGGCGCACTTAAGGAAAAAAGGGGGGGGAGCTCACTTAAGGGATTTCACGAAAAAAACTATGAAAATGAAGTATTTTTGTAAGAAAAAAAAAAAGGGGGGCGCTCGCCCCTGGTTCTGCCTATGGATGGTGTTTTTAGGCTTTCCTTAGAATCTTAATTGTTTCATTTTTTTGTGTTTGTGTTGAACACAATTTTTGTTGCACAACAATTTCTTACAAACACGTAATTAAAATCCTACGAACACTGTAAATTAACACTTCACAAATATCACGTGTCTAATTATGCAAATATGTTTCTTTCTCTTGTATGTTGAACTTTTTTAAAGCAATCTTTTGTCTTTGATAGAACTCCAAACTTATTATTTCCCCGCAGGTCGCATAGGCATTAAATTACACTAACTGTGTCAAAATGATATTTGATCATAATTTTCCCCCGAGAGCAGGCTTAATCTTTCCGTCTCTGGCCAAATTCTCTGTATGATTTCTACGAACTATTTCTCCATTTGACAGCCGCGGCCAAATTTGCCCTTATATCTGGGTTAAGAGAAATGCTTTTAACTTGTCATGTTTATCAAGGTCAAATTGACATAATATCTCGCACTGTTAAAAACTTGTCTGCAAAAACAATAGTCTGTCTGCTGGCTACAAAGCTAAAATGTGGGATTATCAAGTACTCCGACATCGTCGGTCAACGGGAATCTATTTTGAACAGTGCATACCGTCCAGTGTTGTCAGATATCAGCGTGGGTTAAGTTATCCATTTCAGCATGCTGAACACGAGCAGATCGAATGCATTGGGGTTGGGCGCAGAAGGAGCACATTGCACCCCGCCCCCCCCCCCCCCCCCCAAAAAAAAAAAAAAAAAAAAAAAAAAAAAGAAAAAAACTTAAATTTCATGGGGTTCTTGGCATGTCCGCCACCAATCGCATGTACGAGACCCTTGAAATACCTTGAGTGGGCCACGTCTTTCCTACAGCCCAGTTACTACATTTCTGTATCTGTCAGAGGAGTCAACGCTACAGCACTACAAAATCATGATGGATTTGTATTCAATTTTCTTGACATTGTGTCTCTTGCAAGCAGTTGTACTAACAGTCGGCACTCAGACACCATGACCCAATTTCATGTTATAACGACAACTCAAAAATAAAGCACTGTCTGTAATGATATTCTACATGGTAAACTCCACCACTGGCAGATCCAGGTTTTCCCAAAAAAAGTTTTTATACGAGTGATATGAAGGCTCGTGGATATGTAAAAAAGTAACATCGTGAAAATCGAATTTTTGATATGAAAAATACGGCGCATGCCCCCTGCCCGCCCCCTTTCCCCCTCCCCAGCCTCTTGTGAATCTGCCTATGAACTCCACTGACAATTACAAAGTTGCAAAGTTACAACCTACTCTCCTTAGGACAAAAAAGCGTAATCATTCATAGGGCAGGAACTGTACATTTCATGAGCAAACACATTAGTATGTATTTTATGAGTGCTTTATTTTTTATTATTCTAAATTGCATTCTAACACTCTCAGGATATTACACAAAATGTTTAAATATATTTTAAATGACTTTGAATATAGTTTATATAACAGTGATTAGAACATATACATGGGTTTGAACTTGAGAAGTCATCCACTTTGTTCCACCCTTCCATGCCATCTATTACGGTAAGTTTAAATATTCTAATGTTTTTAAAATTATTGTTAACTGTTTGTATTTAATATCATAGATTTTATTTGTAAATATGACAGACTAAATGAATACAAAAATAATAAAAAAGCAATGTCCCGCCTAATAATCAGTGATTCTGAGTAATAATAGCGTACGGGAATAGGGAGTCAGGCTGGTCCAGGATTTCCCGGAAGGTGTGTTTGAGGCTATTCGTGGGTGATACCCTCAAATAACAAGGCTTTTAAAAGGGAAAGGGAGCAATCCAAATACTTCAAGAGGATATGTATGAGGGAAACTGTAAATTGTTTCTGGATAAGTGTCCAGGGTGGCATATTTGTTATGGAAACGTTTGATTAGAGTCTTTGTTTTCTCTTCATTGTTGTGGATCTGCATGTGTGATAGATTTTCAAAATGTGGCTATCTCGACGTACTTATCAAAGCATATGTTGACTTTTGACGCTTTGAAAAAATACATTTATTGTTTCAGTATTTTCACAGCAACGTATCAAATACTTATAATGGATGTTTAAAGCTGATACTTACCCCCCCCCCCCCACACACACACAAAGAATAAAAGAAAGAAAAAAAGAAAAAAAAGAAAAACAACAATAGACAACAGACGGTCCACTTTGCACTTTGTAAAAGGTAACACTGAAAAAAAACACTTTTACAGTATAATAGCAATAAAATAAGCACTCTGCCAGAATAATTGAAAAGGACTGGCGCACGATTAGAGTTATGCTCAGGTAGTTTATCTCTGCAATAATGACTCGCATTTCGTGGTGTTAACACCTGAAAGAGGACGTAACAAAGGTGTGAATGAAGCAATCCCAGGAAGAATGGACTGCATCATGGCAGAAAACTGGGTTGCAGAATAAAGCGTGCCAAACGAGTGGTGTCAAAAGGCTTAGGTGCACTTTTTTGTCTTTTATTAGACATGACGTGTGTTGGTCGCTCGTGTTACACTATAAATCGCCCACAATATGTTGTATTAACCTCATCCATCGGATCCTATGTGTATAACGTGCGAATGTACTTAGCATACTAAAAGTCCAAGTGTTAGGAACTGAATTATACAGGTGAAATGTAGCTTTATGGCATTATGCATGAGCTGTGAGTGTAAAGTTCTCACAGTGCACACCCATCTCATATAACGCATGTTACACGTGCATTCCCTGTGAAGGATGCAGGCGAGTACGTGTACTGTGCATGTTATATGTATCGCAACGAACTTCGTTCAAAGCAAATTCAATTGGATGGAAAGACTTGATTGAAAGGCTCCAAATACCACCAAGAATCTGACACTTCCGTTTTGAAAGCCACCTGGCCAAATGCTAGCTACTGAATTCACTGTGTTCTATTCAATATCTAGCCTTGGATTTATAAACATAGACATTGTCATATTCAGATTTGCCCTCAATTGACATCTGAATGCATCAATGTCTTCATCAATTATGGACTGTTTTGTATTGTGACCTAGTTTATCAAATGCTGAGAATTGCAGTGAAGCTATATTCGGGGAGGACGGTCTGCACTGTTCCGTGAAATGTATATGCAAATGAGCCTGTGTTTGAGCATCATGCATCAGTAACTTTATGTATCTTGATTGTGGCATTGAAAAGGATCGATTAGTATACTGCGATGTGGCTGTGTTGCTGTCAAGCATTTGGAGTATACGGCTTAATTAACATGTTCCTAGTCCGAATGTAGGTAGAAGGAAGGTTTCAACTGAAAAGCCGCTGTAACAAGGAATAGGATAGCACTGTTTATTAATGGCACGCGCAGCCTGTGGCTAGATTTCTAGACTAAGCGATGGGATGACCTTCTCCAACTGTGAAGATTTGTTAAAGTATTCGTGTCTTGCGTGATACGGCGAAACCTAACTGTGAAGACAGCTTTCCAGGGCGGTAAAAGTCAGTGAACTAAATGTATGGTTGTTTAGATGCATGCAGAGTACTTTTATAGCATTGTTCTTGGTGAGCATACATTATTAATAGCCACCGCTAACTTGCACCCAACATTTTTTTGCCATTAAGCATTATAACAGATTGAAAGACGGATGCAGCAGATGCTGTGTTACTATTGATCAACTAAAATCGTCTTTCCTCCATACATGTCCAATTCAATAGATACGATGTTTCAAAGGATAAAGTAGGTGAAATCCCACAGGTAGAAATGTGTTACACAAGGTCCCTTTCTAGCACAACCCATTACAATTACACGCTTATGCAACGTGTCACATTGATTCAGTGGAACCAGGTTTATGGGACACATTTAGAATAAAGGGACAATGGCCATGCAAGGTCGATGCCTAGGGCAGAGCTGATTAGTAATTGTATAACAAAGGTATGTACGTAAGATAGGGGAATGTCTAATTAAAATCAGTTTCATAAAGAGGTGACCGCTAACATAGACCACCTCTCTCCGTCGCAAGCATTAGGAAACAGTACAAGGCGAACATGTATAAAGAGACCACATTGTTCTTGAGATGATGTGAGGTTGCAATAGGGAGGCTCTACTCTACTTAGTTATGGAAGGGATCTTGGACACATTCAGAATTAGGCCAGTCCTAGAATGTCCATGTGAGACAAATATATATTGCAGCCAGACCATGAAATGGGGCACTTGGCCGGCTTCGCTGCCCATATAACAGGTCATAATAATAATAATTACACCACCATATGTTACTGAAAACTACGTCAATAGAACCAATTAAGACACCTCTATAAAGAGACAACTTGTAAATCAAGTATTATTCGCTGTCGATCATGTTTCAAGCACATAAGGCTTTGAAGGTAACAGAAACGAAGAAAAGGCGACCTTGAGTGATGTAAGCCCAACGTGATGGGAGCCCCAAAACAGTTGTATCGGCATTGTCAATTCAGATCAGTTGTACTGTGATATCTGATGGGATTTACCACAGCTGGTGGATGTATACAGTTGTAATTCAGCAGCAAAGGCCAGTCCTGAATAGAAACACCTCTATGAAGAGCATTTGTTTACATCTAGCGGCTATGTTGAAAGATTACCTCTGAAGTCTTGTTACCTGGATATTTTCAACTATCTGTGCATGAATAAAAAGTGAAATAAGTGAAGAAGGTAGAATATTGTGAGATTGTAGTCATTATAAGTTGACAGGTTGTTCTTTTGAAATCATCTTTTTCTCAAAGTTGTATAATCTTCTATGGCATAAGACAATGCGATATGCGCACTCTTGGCATGTCGACAGTCACACTGAGGGTTAAATGCAAGACGATTCATCTGGTGTGGTTTGAGCATGTACAATTGCATATTCTATGCTTCTCTCTCTTTTTATTCTTAAAACCAAGGCTGCTTGGCTTGGAATGATGGTATGATTCTGGTCTTATAACCTCGTGGTCGTGAGTTTGAGTCCCATAAGAGCTAGATGATGTAGTCAAATGGAAGCTTAGGGTTGTAAAACCCGTTCTTTTCAGATATGTCAATACAGTGGCAGGAACGTGCTTGGTACCTTCTACATGGTAGCTCCAAGTTCGTGTGAACTGCTGAGTGCTACGGTCTCAACCGGCAGTGTAGACAGTTTGACAGTATTTTTCAGTTTTCTCATTTGTATTCATTTCTTTTGCTACTGTTAACTATTGTCAAAAAGGTCTAAGTTGATTTAAAAAAAATAAGTTAGGATAGGTTTAATTACGATTTTTTTCGAGTTACACTTTTCAAATGAAGCCAAAATGTAGAGTGAATAAATCGAGTCGGTGTCTGCATGTCTAAAGCCTAGGATACAACAGGCAGTTCAGGTTCTCTACTGCCTCTCTACTGTCAAAACCTCAGAGACCGTGTTACATAACATAGTCACGCATAAACGTACTGTTAATATAAAATATCTGCAATGCTGATTGTGCCATAGACTTTACGCAGGTAATATCGTACTGTCCGACAAACTTATTGCTTACTTCCTACCAACGGGCAGGTCACTGCTGAGCTGGCAGTAGAGGAAGTGTGCCATGTCAAATTCCTGCTACAGTTTCCTCACTACCTCAAGCATAGCATAGAGGCATTCAATAAGCAGTGTTGGCAGTTGTACCCGAGGCTTTATGTACAGCTAGGATGATCACTGACCTTTCTAAACTCACTGCGTCCTTCACCGACCCCCCCCCCTTACCACCACCAAAATAGAAATTTGACACGAGGCTTTCAAAGACACACGATATGCATGGCAACATCAAAACAATTTGCTTCGTTTCTTTTCTTGTTTGAGGCATGGCACGTGACTCACTGGAACTGCTTATTGGCAGACGATACTTTCTTCGCCCCATGAGATGAAACGCAGCTCGTCAGAAGACATCAGTCGATGATAGGGGTTTAGGAGAAGAACATCACTGCAGGCGATCTAAATGAATGTATACACGAATACATACAAGTACAGGCAACAGTGCACTTGTAGATATGTGCTTGTTTGCGTGATGGGGGTGGTCATCGTCGTCGGTGTTGTTGTTGTTGTTGTTGTTGTTGTTGTCGTCGTTGTCGTCGCTGCCACCGCCGCCGCCGTTGTCGTCGTCGCTGCTGCTGCTGCTGCTGCTAATGCTGCTGCTGCTGCTTTTGCTGCTTTTGCTGCTGCTGCTATAGTAAAAAACATATGAATGTTTGTTACACACACGACTACAATTCACGTAGAAGAATGTTTACTACATACAGTGCTGCGATTGTCAAATTTGCAAAGAAAGTGCTCTGAAGGCCAACACAAGCGAACCAACTGCGTATTATTGCTTGATCCCTTCTCATATGATGAGCTCCATGCGACAATAACATGTTTACTCGTACCCATTACCCGACCACACCCGCATAAAACGATGATGCTAGGTCTACATTCAGTCTTCATCACGAGCACCCAAGGCTTCATAATGTCTCTTTGTTGATAAATATAGTCCATAGATCTACTTCTAAAAAGGAGACAATTCTACAGAGATTACAAATGGAACCCACACAATGTACTTGCGTCATACTTAGGTGTCTGTCTTTGTATTTGAAAGGAAAAAAATGGCAGGTGTCAAGTTGTCTTGATTGTTAATAAGCGGCCGAGTAGAGTTCTAGCTAAAAAAAGGCTATAGCAAATGCACTTACATTTCGACACATGCAATAGGTGAGGTCAGTTGAGCATCATTAAAATGAATCTGCATAAAAAACTTTGCACTCATCTAGGTGTATTTTTCTAGCCTCTATGGAAACGTTTACTTCCAAAAATTGAAATATTCCAATGAAAACTCCATGTATGCTTTCAACTCATCTTACAAAAGCGTGAGAAGCCAAAATCCAAAATTGCCGTGCACCCAGGGATTCCATACAAAAAAGTTGAATACACACATTAAAGATAAGGCTAGTCTCAACAGGACGGTAGGTTTTGACCTGCCTCAAGCTATCTACCTTTACTGAGGTAGGAGGCTGAGGGAAGGGAGGGACCATACCACCGGGAATCCCTAGGAGAGATGCTGTTTGTCATGACAGCTTCGCTCAGTGATCTAGGAAAATTAGCTCATACTTATTCATTTCTAAATATTGTAGTTGTTAAAATTAAATCAATATATGTTTACAACTTCTTTAATATTTGACCTACAGACATATAAAATGAATACAATGGATATTGATTATCAACGTAAGGTAATGTTACTTGTCACTTATCTTATATGTCCTGAAATATGCCAAAAACTTTCAATACTTGTTCGATTCTCGTATTATCGCCCGTGTCATAGTCTTGGATCACCACCGTGATATCCGGGCGCCCACTTATCCGAAAATCTCATCAATGTCCCGAGGTGTCCGGTTAACCGGACGTGTACTTTACATCATTTATAATGGTTGTGATTTTGTGGAATTCAGGTTGGCCATCTTGAATTTGAATGACATGAAGTCAAATCCTTTTGAAAGTGCCATAAATGAGTTTCTTACACCGAAAAAACTTTTAAATAATGTATTATAGTACTTGTTACTAGGTCATATATTAAAACAAAATTGCATTTTAGTTATACCAGTGCTGGCCATTTTGGATTTTGGGCTCTCGGACTTTTGCGAGGGTTATCCCCGTTTACTTCTCTTCATATATCTTTGAGAGCTCAAATTAATCATGTCTGTCTCTCCGTGGTCACGAGAATTACCCAACTAATAAAGAAAAGCAGGCAAAATCATTAAAATAATTGAATCATGATTAATAGATTATTATTGATATTAAATATTATCATTTCTTCCCATTAGAAACATTAGTTGTATCAATTGATTATTAGATTAATTAGAGCGCAGACTAAACAGTAACCGCAATGATGAAAATTATGTGAATATAAATTATGTACATTTACAAAGAAATCGTTACCATTTTATGACTACAATGTAATTAAGGTGATGCCATGATTATAATGGTATTTACAACACAATTATGACAGTGATAGTATTAGTTTAATTCGCTGATTTACACTCTATCACTTTCAGTCTACTTTAACACAGATTTAGCAATATCTTAATACTTGGTTTGAGTGCTATTGGGTCGTTAGTGTACAGGTGTGTTACAAAAACATTTCTCTGATTCGATAGCCAGTACATGACAGAGACAATAGGCAAATAAAGCCTACGTGTATATCACACGCCTATTCGCGCTTCCCACCAAACGCAACGTAACAAATTTCCGTACCAATTTAGTGTTTTAATAGAGGTAGCCATTATGTTGGTGCTTTCGTATGTTGTATATACAATCATAATTCTTGGAGTTTTCCAAATTTTGAATACTGTTTAAACATAAAAAGGTTTAACATGGGTGTAATGCAAGTATCTTATGTATACTACTACACCTTATTGTGCTGTACACCTGGGAGTAGAACAAACTCATAACATTATGGATATTGCACAAGGCTTATAATCCAATGCACTGAAAAGGGGTTTCACTATGTATATATCATTTCACTATAGATAACAATTGGAATTACGTGTTCAAATGCAAAAATATATAGATATAGATTTGTTATTAACCAATACAATTATTATCAACAAGGCAAAACCAGTTGAACAGCGCAGTTCGGGAAACTTTCATATTTCCTGCCCTCTGAAAATACAGGTGGCATGATTAAAATCGTCAAAAGCTGTTGAAGTTGATTCACTTCCGCCAAGATGGCGTCACTTAGTTCTTATTGCCACCATTAGATGTCATATGCATGCAGATCGTTAATGGTACCAGAATTGTAGCCCTTCAGATCCTATTCAAACTCAGGAGTAGCAAGATTGTGCCCAAATTAGAAGATCTAGCTTTCTAGTCTTCCCTAACTGTATCTGAAATGGTTCCTGTTGACAAAGAAGCTGAGTGGAATCTCAGGCCCTAGTTTTATTTGATATTTTGCATTTTAATTTATTCTTTGGTTACACGGATGGGTATCGATTATAATTTGTAATACCACCTGGTGTGAACCCATTAGAAATAAATATCCCTGTGCGCATGATACTATTCATTTTAAACTGTTTGAAAGTGTCTCCTGTAGTGTAAGTTTCAGCGTACGTTGTACTATGACAATGAATTACCAAGTCACGCTTTGCCTGATTATATAGATATGATACTCAATACCAAAATCTTGCATTAATATTAATAGACAAACCAGTATTACATTATACATTATGGGCGCCATAAAAAACTCTTGTTCGTGTAGATACATCCTTCCTTATAATGGATTTTCTTTTCTTGTGAACTACACACGATACAATGCAAATGACAATGAGGAAAACAAGGGCTACAGATAACCGATCGCATGCATCGTAGTATTTGTATTGCAAATCCACTTGAATAGGTTTCTCGTAATAGCAATATTACATCTTGAACTACATGTATATGCGTATATTTAGAATGTGTTTTTGGTGAACAGCTATAGGAGCTAATCTTGTACAGTAGAACTAGCAAATAAGGTCGTCTCTCCGTGGCAGTTGTACTGTATCATTCTGGATCAATTAGCATGATATCATAGCGGCAGGTGGCGCCCGTTGCCTGGACAAATCTGGATTGTGTGTAACGGAAGTAGGGATTTTTGGCTAAAAATAGTGCATTGCAGGAAACTCTTACCTCATGTGGTCTGATTAATAAGTTGTTTGTCCGTTTTGGAGACTTTTATACTTTATGTGACCGGGTAGATTGTTAAGCTAACTAGCAAATACAGACATACATGTACACCACACAATTACATACATGTATATGAAACGTATTTATCAAAGCTACCTAACCATAATGAGTAGAAATGTTTATTTCTGTGTCACCCACTGGCCCTGTTTTGAGTATCAGACAATGTCCCCCAAAATGTCCTTCGGTTTTGATACAATGCCATGTAGTCAATAATCAGAACCATGAATGCGTTTGCGTCAATCCTAGAGGCTTCTCAGAATCACCAGAAAAAACTGAGTGGTCATCTTCTTTGTTCCGATATCAACAAAGAAGCTGCCAATAGGAAATTGATGGCTGTGATACCCAATGGTCTAATTATGTTACGTGTGGACTTCATCAGTCAGTACAATGCTACTTTGAGGAGATGGCTAGTCTAATTCTACAACCAGCATTGTAAAAAAAATCAGATCCAGAAGGGGAGACATATAAATATGTGGGGTCGGGGTGGGATGGAAAATATCAGCCCCATCATTAATAGAAAAGAAATAAGAATGAGATTGCTCAACATCTACCGCCAGACCCTACCAGAATCAAAACTAAGATTTTCTGGTCCAGATTTCAATCCCATATCCGCTTGGCCACAAAGGCACACAGACATGTTCAATCGAAAGTTCACCTGCACCTATATTGACCACCATCAGTGCTTAATCTTCCACTATAGCTGCACGTCGCTCCGAACGTCTAATCGACATGTATCCGTCTTGTTTCCCACAATTTCCTGTCAACACTCGGTGCTTAACGATTTCCGGTACAGCTTGATGTCCGCCATCTTGTTTATGAATCTCAGCTGATTTCTTGGGTTTCGCTAATTGATACCACTTTTAACCCTTTTACTGCCTAATTTGCTATTAGCGTAGGCTGGAATAAAGCCTACACTAAGCTCAAATTTACTAATATGAATAACTGGTTCACTCGAACACAGTGAGGGTCAGTCAGACACCTGTTTGGTTAATCTCTAGCTTAAGCTGTGAGTCCTTCTGCAATAACTGCACAATGTAGTACTTTGGCCTTTTATGAGTTTAGTGCTGACTCTCAGTAAAGAAAATGGCTGTCATATTGAATATGTCAATTATTGATAATAGAATGGGCTGGTTTCTGTTTTGTAGTAAACTGAAATGGAGATAATAAAAGATTTTCTATTACAAACACAATCGCTTAAAGTTGCAGAGCATTCTACTGAGATTAATTTACAAGTTCATAGAATAAGATACATAATATTTATCGATGGTGGAAGAAAAGTGTCCCTGAGTTCGGAAGCCAAATGATGTCTCAGTGTGCACACCTGCTGGAATAGGAATATTCAGGACTAAAATACATATATGTACATGTCACGGCGGTGGCGCCAAGCAGTTAACAGCAAAACTTAATTCTGAAGTAGATTAAGCTGCCAATTCTGGACTCTGACAAGCGTGTAGGATGGTTAGTGTAAAGGTTAAGCACGCCTGACTACACATATAAGACCGTTCTGTAGCGTATCAGGAGGTCGTGTGTTCGAGTCCACGGCCATCCAAAGCTTGACAGGGGTCCTTGAAGATTTCACATTACTGTTCAACTCCTTCCTGAAAATTAGACATACCTGATTATTTAAGCAAACGCAGTCTTGGGATTTTCGGCAATCTTAATAGGCAACATTGATTCATCATAAACATGTTTTAAAAACCATGAAGCCGTTTTCCCCATGAATAATAACACCATCGCCAGTATCAATCTCCCACACGATGAGTCAGCTCTCCTGTTGTGAAGAGATGCAGCATCTTCTGCGACTTGGCAACCTAAAATGATAATGTAAGCCTTCCAACACTTCTGACAGCAAACGTTGGATCATTCATGGGCTGTGGTAACCAGTTTTTTCTGTTGTCATTTCTCTGCTGCTTTCTCGGCTCTGGCTGTTTCAAATTCAAGAGAACATTTTCTTGCACTGGTTCTCCACCAAGAACAGCACCAAGAGCTGCACGCCAATTGCACCCATCCTTGTATCGGCAGGTGCAGGCAAGTCTGGTGGCCCAGTCATGATCCGGCCTACAACACATAGCGCAAAATATAACATGAATATGCGTAACTATCAGTCTAGGGCTTTTGTGAAATTTTTAAAAAGACATAAATGTTGATTTTAATAACACGTTTGACACTTTTAACACACAATATATTCACTATTTGGTTATTATTCACAGTTTCGACCCTTGTCCATTAAATGACATTAGATATTCACAAAGGGACTGGCTGAGGATGGGTTTATTACAGAAGAGTAGGCAAATGTTGGGGGGTTTCTGTATGGATTTGCGTATCATATCAAAGTGAACATTAGACATTCATTTTTTTCAATGAGTGTCATATTTGGGATAAAAAAGATTTGATTCAATAACAGTAGTGACGTGATATCCTTGTCATATGACGTAGATTGTAATGACAGATCCATACAGAAATCATGACAATGTGTTCTGAGTTTCCGGTTTCTATTGATTTGGAGTCGACTATTTTTGATATTTTCATGTCTAAATTGCGTGTTTGCCATTTCTTGTCTTCTATTCTTATCACTGACGTATTTTTTAGTTGGGAGAAAAACACACACCCTAAAAATACAAAAAAAAAAAAAAAAAAAAAAAATCACCAAAAGATGAGAAAAATAGAAATAAAACCAAACACAAACTCCAGTACATTATGAATTTGTGATTTACACATTCTAAATTGTGGATGCTATCCACCCAACGAATATCTTTATGACGTGTTTTCTGTATATTCAATATCTTATCTTTTAATTAGGTGTATGTCAACCCCCCCTCACACAAGCACACACACACACACACACACACACACACACACACACACACACACACACACACACACACACACACACACACACACACACACACACACACACACACACACACACACACACACACACACACACACACACACACACACACACACACACCTCGCTCCACCATAAAAAAATAAATAAGTGTCTTATCTAGACCAAGCATATTCATGGATATTCCAATTGATGCAGAACTTAGACCCCTCGATTGTCCGCCAACATTCGTACTTTTTTGGATCTTTGCTTAAGTTGTATAGATGAAGTGTACCAAAACAGTCCATAATATTGCAAGCTTGATTGGTTTATTAGGTGTGAATTATTTGCCTGAAATGTTGCATTCAAGTTTCAGATTATGTTTCGATCTTTCTTGTGTTCAGTATTATGTCTACTTCCGGTAGCAGTGAGGAACATGGGTGTTGAACTCAATGTACGTGTCCAATAACAAGTTTTAGTCCTTATTCCATTGGTTTAAAAATACTTAACCCTCATCAGTACATTAACTAAAACTCCTTAATCAATACAATAGGGGGCCATGTGGACCAGTAATTTCATGTAATTTTCTTTTCAATTCATGAGCTTTCTGTGTTACAAAAACATTCAGATGACGATTACGACTATGTCAGATAATACTAATAAAGAGTGTTATTTTATTACATACACATTTTAATATGTAAAAATTATCAAAGAACTATGTGTTTTCTGTATTCATCTTGTCTGGGGTCCATGCGACCCCAATAATACTGCTTTCGTATTAGGCATTATGTTTAACTAAATGAAATAAATTTTACTGTTGATATTGGCAAGATATGAGTTGCCAACTTCCTAAATACGTAAAAAGGACTTTAATCAAACTTGTTTTCAGTGCGCGCTGCAGTTCCTGTCCCAACGGGTGTGGGGTCTGTGCGGACCCCAATCACTTTTTTGTACGTCCTTATATTTAACCAGATCAAATGTTCTTCGATCCTGATAAAGGCAACATATAGGGTGACAACGACATGAAATCAAAAGAAGAAATACCAACTGAATAAAATGTTATCGCAAAAAGTATACCCCTGGGGTTTGACCGGAACCCTCATATATTGATTATGGTTAAGATAAAAATAGTTGCATTCTCGCTAGCTTTCGGTTGTAAACCGTTTATATCACTGTATTATTGTTGTGTTTCTTTTTAAAATAAAATAAATATCACTTCTAAGAACATCAATTTTCCTTGCAAACTGTAATGTGAAACGAACGTTTTCTTGGAATGTATACCATATAAACTACATGAAATTACTAATATGTATAGCATTCCATGTACACGATTTATTTTTTTATTTTCACATTTCATACCTTACAATTCTGTGAAACGCACCAGAAAATGGACGTGTCAGAGAATCATTATTGAGGCTACAACCGGTTTTGTTTTACCTAAACAGTTAGATTTTGTAATCAAATATTATTTCCATAAACTCCACATGCAGATATGGTCATGTTGCACCAGATTTATGAGATTCAAAAAGAACCAAAGCAAGAACCATTTATTTGGAACGTGACGCAACAGAAGTTATAATTACATCTAAAGATAACACACAATACTTTGCTTAGCCTTCACTGCAATAAATATTGGTTTGGTTATGAATAAGATCTATGTTCTTAATTAGTGCACTCTCATGATGATAAAGGCGGGTAAATATTAGCCTGAAGACACAAGGGCAAACTCAATGTTGGTATCAGGTTAGATGAATTGTCAGTGATTAAGAGTGCTGTGCATGTCTACAGTCTATGTCACAAACCCCTAGGGTCAGGAAAAATCAATGTTGGCTCAGCGTCGTATATATGGGTGTTTCGTAGTCATATTTTATGTGATAAATATTCCGACATACATACAAAAATACATGGTTCACACCAACCACCATTTCAGATGTATGTAGAAGTATGATACTGGTGTGGTTGGAGCGACCACACTCACTAACCTCCTTGAATCAACATCATCAAACGGAGTTGAGCTCGGTTGGAAGCTTCTTAACACTGGATTTGGCAAAGTAGACTATGGAAAATGGCTTTTAAATGATATTTAAAACGTTAGAACATTGGTAGGGTTGGTAGGGTCAGTTGCTGAAACTCATCTTTGAAATGAGTATCGGATGTTTTAAAAAGTCGGAAATGGTAGGCTGAGTGGTAGGTTCCAATGTCCTCTGCATACAGATGTAATAGGCCGTCTTGGTGCACAGCAGTCTCACAGCAGAAGAACTTGTATAACTATTATTGTTCATACTCTCACATGCAGAATAAGCTGATAATTTATTGCAAGCCTTAACACTAGTGTTTGCTATGCCGGACACTCATTGGCGTTGATGATATAATCCATCATATTACCGCTCTCAAGTACAATCAGTGTACACATCGTTTAATCTCTACGATATCTCAAGAGAGTTGCACGTACTGACTACACAGGATGCATATTCATTTTAGACAACATAAACTTACTACATGTATATTTTTACTATATATGTATGTTGGTTTGTTATATACTGTATTGACACAACTAAAATGTATACACTCACTTGGTCAAGCATTTTCGTGAAGTTGATGTCAAATTGTCATTAAAATAACTCGGTAAGGAAGGTCATACACTCACTGACACACACAAGCTATACTTAGCTTTACTTGTAAATACAAGAACACCATAGGCCTACTTTAACACTCCAGTGCATCATTCAAATAATACCACCTCTTTTATTGTTATGACCACAGTCACAAACGCCCAAAAGGAAACCATCGAGAATTACCTCCTCTAGTAAGAGACCACACACACACACACACACACACGAGTCCCCTGGGTCTCTTGATTGAGAGGTTTCACTGTATGCATAGAAACAAACCACCTGCTGTAGCAGCATTCATCAGCAAGTGTTCACGCGCGGAAAACATGGTCGAGCATTGAGCGATGGCAGGTGTGCATTTTCCCACAGCGGGCATTGGGAACTGCGGGGACTAAGTGTTTGCTGTAGCATGTAAAGACTCATCAGGTATTCATCACCACACCACATAGTTACAAGCTGCACCTATATACGGCCACCAAATGGGGTATGGATATAGCTTCTGTACGTATAAGGTCACCTTTTTTAATGTGTCCGTAGTTCTTCAGGAGTGAGTGAGATAGGAGAATAGAATAATGTCACTGTGTCCGATGTACAATGGCAGGACCCGTTTAATTTGGACCTTTATACTAGTAGGACCAGGTTTTCAAAAAAGTGTGTGTGTGTGTGTGGGGGGGGGGGGGGTTATGAAAGGGATCTCATGGGTTTTGTTTCTGTGATCGATAGCGAACATGCCACAAACTATGAAAATAAGATATTTTAGTGGGAAGGGGGGAGCGTGCCCCCCCCTCCCGCCTGCGCCACCCTGGATCTGCCGATGCTAACAGGTGTGACTAAACTTTTAGCTATCCAAAATTTTGCTTTAGCCGAATGATTCAAGATGCAAAGCACAGAAACGCAAACTAAATTGCTATTCAGTAGAATTTTCCTTGACTGTAAATTCTGCCTATCAGAGTTCAGGATTAAGGTTCCAACCGCCAGAGGATTTCATAAAAAGCCAATTCGTAGTCGTGGCTGGCTATTTCTGCTCTGCTGTCTGTAATTTATGTTGTTTTGTTCCATTTGTGTAGGGATTTCACTTATTGTGTTACCATACGGCTGGGAAGCAACATGGACACAGGGACAACATTCCGTATCTTTGTGTCACTTTAACCTACACACAAAAAAGCCTACTAGAAAAAATGGGGGTTGCATTACGTGCCCACCTCTGAGAAGTTTAACACAATACACAGCTTGTTATATTGAACACGATTATGTATTGACATCGTCAAAAGCGAGCGTGGGTGTAGGTGTGGGTGATTGTAGAGCCGGGGAATTTTCTGGCAAGTCCGGGATAACAGGGGCATCCACACCCACATTTGTTTGACAAAAATCCGACACTTGTGCTGTGATATGTGTGCAATGTACGCAGGTGGTGCCAATTAACAGATAATGAGTGGTAGTGATACTTGCATCCACTATGGATTATCCAGTTTTATTCGAAATATAAGGACCTGTGTACACGGAGTCCTAAATAGCACAGATTATCATCATTATTTGGTGTGATATACCTGTATTCACGCAGGTTTCTTTCACAAAAAGTTGCATGATGGTAAACAAGCTCTCTCCAATCCTACCTGAAGTAATACATCCTTATAAGACCACAGCCACCACAGAAGTAGCCTTAATAGAGGGATTGTCCCTTTTTGGAGCGAGAGTAAGACAATTCCGAATGTTGAAGCCGAATCCAATCTGTTATTGTACTTTAGCCATTGATAATTGCCTCAATGTCTTGCAACAGAGGTGTTCTAAAAGTCACAATTATATAAAAGTCATTTTTTCTATACTACATTCGAGGATGAACAATCGTGACTATCAGATTTGGGCTTTAGGTACAGAACACCTTGCATAAATCAGAGAGCTACATGATTGTATCACCAACGAATTTACGCGATACCCCTTCTAGAACTCTCTCATGATTCGGGTGCACCCAACGAGCTGTTCCTTCAAAAAGCTGTTCCTTTGCCATTGCCATCTGGCTGGGACTTTCAAATTTGCATATCCAGCTGGCAGAAAAAAAGGAACAGGTCAACCATTTGAATGCCAGCTGGTAAATTTCAATTTCTGACCCCAGCTTCTAGAAAAATGGGGTTACATTACTGGCATTCAAATTTTTAGGTACAGCTCATCTTCACTATAACAAGGACCTGTTTCATTTACTTAATTATGTTTTTAATCATTCATTATTCACATGCCTGTCACCTAGACCTTCATGACTACAATGCAATGCTTATAGGAAGTTGGGATAACAGTATCTCAGATCCATATCTGTATGATTGATATATTAAAATCGACAGATAAACCTGTGTGATTGCTAAATGGTCAAAATTACATTTTCAAATGTGTCAAAAAGATAACCATATAAGAATTAAAACAGAATCCAAATCTGCTATGGATTATACATATTCCTCAATACAAAAAGTCTATGGCATGATATTGGAGTCCCAAATTTTAAAATATTCAAAATTCATTTTTTGTTTGTATATCACCTGTATATCTTTTGTTTGGAGACTTAATAAATGTTGCTATCAGTAAACAAGTGCTCATTTTTTAAAACCTGAAGTTCATACAATTTTGCAGGTGCCTTATAAGACCACAGCATTTTAACTATAAAAACTCTGTACCTTTTTACAAAAACGCATTTTCCCAGCATTTTGGAAATGCTGTATCTTCAAAAATTCTTGTTCCCAGCTGGCTAAAGCTGTTCCTTCAAAATCCCCAGAATTTTTGCCAAAATGAAAACTGTGGCTTCAATTCCGTCTGATTTTAATTTTTTCTATACTACAGGCAACTTTTGTCCTCCTGGCTGGAAAATTTGTGATATCAGCTGGCTGGGAATTAAGGTACAGATTAACTAATTCAATTGAAATTAATTAATGATTTTTAACTGAATTTTAATGCATCCCAATGCATTTGAAACATATTTAGAAAAATGTATCGTCGGGTGCTCTTGATGATTTCACAAGTGTTTCCTGAATAATATTTATGAGGTCATTATCAACAGGTATTACATTTGTGGACATTGTTAGGCCTTACTTTCACTTCTACTTTCGTCACACGTAGAGACAGAAACACGTGTACCTGAATGTACTGGTGTATGTGCACGGGATGTGCTATCATGGAAAGCTATGGTCAGACAGTGCCGAATTAGGATGCTGAATCAGAAGTTCTATTGCAATCATTGTTAATTGGAACAGTTTTGCTCGGCTCATATTTTAACCATCTTGGAAAAGTTGAAGTGTGATACATGGCTGTCAATTCTGGATGGGTGACTTCTCTTCAAATCATATTAGGTCAAATATCCAGCATTTTTATGTTATGTCAGATGTTAATTCCATAGAATGTGCTAGACTATGCTATTAATTTGTATTATGTTCATGTCCTTACAATTCATGGCATCATAGGCAATTTTGCAGGTGCATGGTATTTGCTAAAATATGCAAGCATGTTATATATTTCACATACTACATAACGTCGTTTTATCTATTGGGACAGTGATTTATAGAAAGCGCAACTAGCCATTTTTTTAAACTAAGAAGTTACATTAAATAGGTGCTACTATGTTGTATTCCCACATTCTATGTCTCGTATTGCTAAAACAAAAGCTAATGTTACATCAAATTCTTCAACATCTGCCCACAATTTGTAAGAAGAATGCACACAATATCTAAACTTGCCAGTCATTGACCATCGAAATTCTAGTCTAAATCATTCTAGACTAATCCAAACACCAGTCTAGCAACATTGAAATTAATGGCTTTCTCGTGTTTAGATATTTAATCTCTCGATTGATCCAAAATATTGGCATTTCATGTACAATATGTATGACCATATTATGTATAAGTTTTGAAAAGGATATCAAATAAATAGGAATGTGTTAGGTATGAACTTCTACCCATATGAAAGCCATATTGTCAGCAAAGATTTGTATCACTTAATGTCTTAATCTTTAATATCTGTCTTGATTAAGCTATGAAAAGATCATTAAACCTTTATACATAAGCTTAAGGACAGACAATATCATGACATATGCGTCTCCTATTATAAACTGATGATATTGATGTCTGACAACTGGCAATGATTGTTATCTAATATTCTAGAGCAGCAATGCAACCAGAAGAAAAATTACAACAAAACACATTAATACTATCAGAAATGACATATCACCTGCATATGGCTGCATCAATTATGTCATTCGGATTCGCATATCAATAAAACTAATAATGTCATAGACTTGCCACCGAAATGCCAGTTTCCACTTTGCGCTGTGATCGAAAGCTATGGTCACACAGTTCGGAATCATCGATAGAGAATCAGCCGTGGCAGTGCAGCCTTTGTTAGCAGGCACATTGACCTTACATAAAGATGTTTTTTTTAAATATTCATGTAGAAATATGTCTGTCCTTATGTATATGTCATCTATTTTCCTTTCGTATCTTAGAACTTCAAGATTGAACCTTCGTGGCTGACGGACAGAGGCTTTATAAGAATAAGAGTAATAAGAATAAGAAGATTTTATTTCAGCATATGAAATATGAAATATGCCATAGAACAGATAAATATGTACAATATATATTAAGATTATGTTTTTATAACCCGTTTTCTTTCATACAATCATTAAATTATCATGTTGGAAGTTTGAACATGTGAATAAGTTTAAGATGGTTTTTGTCAAAACAGTTGTTCGTAGCATTAATGATGAGCCATCCTGGAAAGGTGTACACCCATGTTAGTTCTCTACTGGAGTAGTTGTAAAGTGTACTTCAATCACGTGGCCTGACATTCTGTAATATAAGTCATCCACTATTTGTACTAGGAAAATAGAACATACATAAGTAGATACTGGATTTTGCCGGAAACAACACCTGCGTGCTGAGGCAATGAGGTCAATTATCAATCCCTACAATAGCAATACCATGAATATGTCACCTTCATTTCTCAGGAATCACAGGTTCTTGCATAGCAATAGATTGTACCTATCTTTTAATTACGACCATAGAATGACTGGCTTCCTCAGTGGTCACTGGTGGTCTCTATGTGAAATGTTGAGACCGGGAAGAGGGGGCCTACTTATATGGGTAGCATCTTTCGGAAGCTGTACTGTATAATGGAAATACATGTCATAGCCCCAAGCTGGTAAGAGTGCAATGACATGTATTCAACTTTATAAACCAGTAACCCTGAGCTATGTGTCATGCACACGTAATGGTTCATCAAGGTCGTAAAAGTTACATTTTCTATCTAATGGGTTGAATGACATACATACCGGGGAAAATATTTTCCAAATTATTACATGAAGTTAAGCAGAAGTCCCAGTGTGAAAGTCATCATTTTGTGAATTTTGAATGTATGGCATGATTCAATCAACTTAAAATATTCTACAAAGTCAACCATTGTTGAGCAAAGTCCGTGTTCGTGGTCGGAAGAGCATCAGTGTTAGTTGTTTCGTTTTTTGTTCATTTCTATATGCGTAGGCACTAATGCGCTAAAAGCATTTATACACGTATAGGTACCGCCTTCTAAGGTATAACATACACCTATGAAATGAGATATTACTTTTTACCCTCATACTAAAGATGTAACAATGAATTAAGACGTTGTTGTTGATTTTTAAATTTTCAATAAACATATCCTAACATGCATGCAATTACATACGAAAACATATTAACCTCTGCAAGGTAAGTTCGAAAACTAACGTTATTTGTATATTTTTTAATTAAAGTGGAAAATTAATTGAAAATTGAACAAAATGAATTTTATTTACTTTATTTATGTTTCTTCTATTTGCAATATTTGTCTATGTTAGATGTATTTATCTAGAATGTGTTAATTTTGCTGGTTATTATTTACTGCCTTACATACAGTTTGACCATGTGTTCTTGCGTATGCATTTTATGAAAATGAATGCAATAAAATCTATTTTAAAACAGATTCGCTGATGAAAAACCTTCAATTGCAGTCGAGTGTTGTAATCATGTTGTTTGCAGAAACTGGTGAAAAGTATTAGCCATGGGCGCCGGCTTCATTGGAGGGGTGTTTGGTATGTAATACTACTATCATTTACAAACACGGTACCATAGACATACTACCTATATAATCTAGTAATAATGTGTATGGTATAGTGTGGTATAGTGTTTGTAAATCATAGTAGTATGCTTATATATACTACACATCTCTCCCAGGATGCTGGGTCCATGATATGGGCTACTTAATCAGTAAGAAATGAGTGGTTAGAGAGAGTGCAGTTTAAAAAATGTATAGATTTAAAGGATGACCCAAATTGAACGGGATTCTCATTTGAAGCGTAGCAGCGGCGGCGGCGGCGGTGAGTGCTCTTCGAAGCGGCGTGGTGAGCTGAGAGGCCCAAGACGCCGCCACAGCTCAGGGTTACTTCCAGCAGACGACATTCCCAGTGGCATTGTTGCATGCGCTGCCGGACCCTGTACACATAGCTACTGGACACATGCTGACTAGAATGTTACACTTGGATCTTAATACTTAATTAAATGGATGTATATTATTTCAGTGTGAAAAGATATAAATGTCTTAACATAAAAGAGATGGACAGTGGCAATGCTATTTAGGGAAGCGTTTAATTACTTGCAGTGGACACTTGATGAATTTCACCTGGATGCCAAATGTTAATCACAATGATGAGCTTTTGAATGCTACAATGGTATATTTTGATGCAGATAGTAATTAATGGATTGGTATTTGCACTTTTAAATGGGTCATTGTCTCAATAGTAATAGTGAATAATTAACAGTTTTAAGGAGTAATAAACTCCTTGTTTGCATATGGATGTTCGTACTAACTTAAGGATTGTCATTCGCTTGGTTTACAGGTTGTTTTATCAGCCTTATTGGACATTAGTAATAGTTTTGCAATGTGGAGTTTAACTGTTATACATGGGTGCTAATTAAGCATTGGCTTACATGTGCTAGGGGCTTATTGTCATTAGCAGCCATAGTGTGCAGTGGACAGAGTTCTTCAAAGTTATAGGGTACATGTAGCTTAGCAATTTGGGTAGGGTGGTGACGACTTTAATAGAACTACATTGTTCTGCTGGTATTACAAAATGTGCATTAAGCAGATATTTATTAAGTGGGGCTGAACAAATGACGAGCTAGGTAGTTAGAAATAAAATAATTTCTGACAGTTTTACACATACAATTAACCCTAAATATATTCCTAGCCACGTATAATCTATATCGATATTTCAATTTATAGTGTTATTGGTATTTTGAAGATAGTGGCTATTAAAATCATCTTATGGTACACATAAGCAATTGCATACACAATTTCTTTGTAATTTAAGTACAGTGATGCCATCGTGATTACAATTACTTTGATTGTCTTCACGTCATTACCTACTATTTCTGCTGGACTTAATCACGTATTAAAGTAAAACAATACGATAGGACACCGGTCTGCGTACATTAGTACACTGTTGACCCGTCTTTGGACTATAAGGCCGATCCTCAACACTCAACTCTCATGGGTGGCCTTGCTCAAATTGAGAATTTAGGGATGATGCCGTCACGCTTATGTCCAAGGGTGTCTGGTTAAAAAATGACGTACACTGTATACGACAGTCGATGCATTGAAGTAAAACTCGCCACACATAGAAAATGTGAACAACATGGTGTACATAGTAAAAACAAGTTAATAGTTCAATCTGAAATCCTTCTGCCCTCTCTTATGATATTCACATATGATCCCCGACAGCAATTTCGCCAATTTGATCACTTGGCTAATATATGCTGTCACTGAAACAGCTAAGTAACTTCGGCTGAGCTTATTCACGGGTCCATCCGTTGATGCGATGCTTACTGTTAATTTCTCAAAGTTCACACCATACACATTGCGAATCCTACATCGGGAACGACGTGTTGCTTACAACTGTAAATGATTAATGATAAATCAACGCATTGCTTTGTTATAATGGTGATTGATTACAGTCTACCTTTAGTCCGTACTTGCAAAAGCAAGGCAAACTTCTATTATGATCATGGCGCCTCTATTGTTTATTACGATTGACCATGACAAAAACCATGGCCCGTATGCATTGATGTGTTGACTATTTGGTCATTCGATTCCTGGACAGGAATGATCCACTTCAGTGTACATAGAAACTTTGCTAATGGTAATGTTGCTTCTTATCTTGTGTTATTTTGTTAGTAGATCATATACAGTCAACATTTTAGTATGTGGAGTTAGATGGTCATCACATTGTACTGTTTATCTCTTGAATTGGCTTATGCCATTTTCTGTGCATTCCATTACTTTGAAATAAATGGTACATTACCTACTCAATTTGGTAAAAGTTGAAACTTTCATGGCCGCATAGGTCAGCTAAATTCTGATTTAAGTCTAAATTCTACTTAAACAAAACAAGAATATCAGTTTTAAAACAGTCTTTAAAAGATGGACAAAGACACAAACAAGAAATATAAAGCTGTGGTTCCAATAGAGAAGTGGTCTTTTAAAGTACGCTCACAGTGATCTCTCCGTGTATGCTTGGGGCCATATGTATACGCAATCTTATTTCAAGTCTGGTCATTTCATATAAGTGGTTGTCATTTGCATTTTTGTTATATCTTCTGCTTTTATAAAAAAAAATAGTGCACCTGCTTATGACATCATGTATATTGGATTTCTACAGCATACAGAGTGCTGAGGATTTAGGATTATAGCATTAAACTGGGCTGTCTGTTATATATACTACTGGGGATACATGTTCCAGCACCGTATGTTGACTGGTGCTTTCCCCAAGCTAACCCTTATTTTCTTGAAAAAAGATTTTAAGGGTTTTGATATCATTTTGGCTGTGGGGTGGGGATGGCCCTTAAAGTATATTGGAGCTTATGGCAATTATCATAAATCGTTACTAAATCTTCAACACATACAGAGATCTGGCATAGACTCACTGGTACATGTTAGGCCCATACTGCACTGCAGGAGCCCCCCCCCCCCCCCTTTTTTTACCCCATACATATTTCATATCATTGTTTCTTGTACATATCGGTAAGCTTTGTGCAAGTACAACAGTCCAGTCACAATATCCAGAAACTTCTTGTTACACAAAAGTTTTCTTATAAAACAGCCGGGACATGTATCCCCTATAGGTGTAACGGTTACTCCATTTTGCAGGTGTTGGGAACATGTTGTTGGACCATAATATGACATTACTCAAAGAAAATTGCATCAGTGAAGACACATTCTATAGCATGACCTACAAGAAAACTCATGGATAGAGCAATACGTAATGTACATACTAAGTATTGATACAGACTGTTTGTAACTTATTAACAGTGCAAACATCATTAACTTAAGCTAACATTCCTTATTCTAGTTTTGTTTCATGAGTTTATTACTGAATGTACATGTCACTGTGGATATAAAATAGACTTCGCTGACATAACCGGATATCGCTGATTGACCTCTGGCTTTATAAGAAGATCCTATCACGATGACAGGTAAGGTACTTAAAATAAAACATTTTTCTAAAAAAAATGTATTTTTAATTTGTACGCAATATTCTTGTTTTAATTGTTACTGGTCATTGACCTTTTTTGTGTTGGTCTGTCACCTGAATTCATACGGGTTTTTCTTATGTTACATACTTAAATATTAGCCACACCATTTGTCTGAGACATTTGAGATTTGTCCATAGTTTATGGCTCAATTGAGTCATGTTGTTTTAAATATATTTATGTGCTATGCTATCATACGGGCTACTATTTCTTTTACTTACCGTAATGCCTAATGACTAACTGATCCATACCCGAGTGTAGGCTAGTGGGATAAGATATATTCTTGATTACTCGCTTGTTGTCCTTAAGTTTCCTGAGGAAGCCAGGAGGTTGCCCTTGTGAAACATCGTATTTCAACTTTGAACTATGCATTAGAGATACTGCATGTACATTATAAATACTTGCACAGTACATCTGTACACGTACTATATATTTGTGTATTTAATGATTTATCTATTCAGTATTTTAGCTTACAGTTTGTCTCAATAGAGACGGTGCCAATAAGAAAGTATGGTGTTTGTGACCAGTGCTAGCTACTTTCAAAATTGAAACAAATGAGCACAGACCTAAAATAAAAGTATGTGCTCATTTAAAGATAAACTAATAACACAAAAAAGGCCAAGAATCCTGAACCTTTTTTGCCAAAATGAAATAGCATCTGCATTAACATGTCCTGTCACAAATAGGAGACCAAGATGAAAGTGTATTCAGTAGTAGGCCTTCCTTTCATGGTAGAATACAATGAAGCGAGATAATCCAATAGCCTTTGGATCATCCGATTAGTGTAAAGAGACGCAGACAGCTTCTACAATGTTCTTTAACAGAAGATTGCGTTAAATATATAACCCGATACTCTTGTTCCAAGAAGAGGGAATGTTATGGATTACATATAGAAATTAATTTGATGGCTTTTAGCTCATTGATACTTATGTCTCTTAGAGGGGAGTCCAAAATGATATTTGATGCATTGGCAGCATACCACTTACATATGAACAACTTGATAAACCATGAATCGTTTTACACCACCTACATGGGTATAAGTGGTTATAAAATGTAACTTCCTTACTTTCCCGTGTTGCATGCTCGGTTGAGAGCTGGAAATGAAAATGATGTGGTGTATGACACGATGCCAATGAACGGATGTGGATATAAAAATGGTAGATCGGATTTTCATCTATTACGTTTAGATTAACACTCAACACAAATACAAAAAAAACCCACTTTACTTAACAACAGCAACCCAAATAAATAGACTTCTTGTGTTCCACGTTGTATCACCACTTCTAAGCACAAGATCACCAGCAGTGAACATAATTGCAAAGAATAAAAAAACTAAACCAATAAAAACGCCCAAGGGTACAAGCATTGGGAACACCTGGCATCCAATTCTAGATCAATGGTAGCCGCTTCACACTGTGATTGGAAAACATTGATTCCAAATCATTTGAACAGCCATTGCATTTTTATTGATGTACACGCCGGTAGTTCCACAATGGAAGACAGCACGTTTTGATAAGATAAAAGAGTGCGATGCAATACTGACAAGCGACTTCTGACAAAGAGCAACGACTAATGTGAAATTGGTCATGTTGGCATTTTGGTGATGGGCGTTTTGGGTGTTTAGAAATTTCAATATTGGCAAAACTTTTGGATTACTACGGCAATAGATTGATTGATTGATTGATTGATTGATTGATATTCTTCAGGAAGTAATGTTCTAAGGATAGCACATGAAAGCGTACATATATATGTAATGCTTATTTCCAATGTGGTCCTTGTTTGTTAGGAAGGTTAGGTAACCAACTGAGCCAGGGGTGTGGAGGGATCACACTAGCTATAGTTTTCAAACTAGGTGAGATTTTTTACGTGCAGAGGGATGACTGTCCTCTACACGGGACACGTCTTTTAACGAGGCTTCCGAACCTCGGCATAAGCCATTAAAATGAATGTCATGTTCTATAGCAACTACCAATGAAAGGATTATTCAACATAAAGTCATTAGTTACGGGAGACATGTAAAATAAAAGATTTGTGGGTGCAGTCCTGTTTTATTGTCAAAGTCAAGTCAAAAATTGTTTATTATACTAACATGTGGCATATACAAGTATAATCATTTTAATAACCACTCAGCCACAAGGGCTTTTAAGTCAATATATAAATTGGTCATCAAAACTAGATTAACCTAAATATATCTAAATCTATCTAAAAGACATTAGGTCTCTTAGGAGTCATACACATATGTTGGTATATATCACAATGAACAAACGATAAGATTAACAATGGTGATATCAATAAATCATAGTCAAATAATCGGTTATCGTGAGTAGCTAGAAACAAAAAAATACACATGATCTCTGATCACATTACAACAATCAGCGCTAGACATAATAATGCGAGCACTAATTATGGAAAAAAACTTGGTTTTGTATGAATAGCCATTTGATTTATTAATGGTGCATTTGTGAGTTTTCTGTACTTAGATGCCAGGAGGTTGTAAAATTAACCATTGAGGCATAATAGTCCCCTCTCACCCCACCCCATCCCCCAATGACCATCCCGCCCCCACCCCCAACCAAGAAAGGGGGAATGGAGAGGGAACAAAACCAGAAATAGAAATGTGATTCAGCTCCCCACATCAAAAACTAATACTAGCATACATAAATTCAGCTGAAATAATGATAGGCTACTTGGAGTGGGCACTACTTTTATGAGGATTCTGCCACTGTCCTGTTCCATTTATTAGTAATGAACTAGAACGTGTAGGTATGCTTATTGTGCCCACAATTCATGTATACAAATGGAGCAACGCAAATGTATATATATTTTGTGATAATTGTTCACACGTGTGCCTATGTCTCTCATTAGCAATACATTAACCTAATAATCATTACTATCTTAAATAGCAGTGTTATCGCAAATGATTGAGCTATTTTAGTAAAATGGTCGAGACAAAACTTTATCTAGATATAGTTTATGAGTACGTGGAATCACTTAGATTTAATACGCAAGTACATTAATACTATGATTTACATGTTATATGTCAAGTTGCCCTTTATCTTAAGTCAGACTTTGAAACGTACAAATCATCACTCCCTTAACATGCACTCACACGTATACGTACAGTCTTACACATTAAATAAATAACATTCGCACCTAAATTACATGCAATACATAACGTATCCATAATATTCACTACCATAAATATTCACGCATAATACATGTATATTACGGAGAACAAACATCAATTAAACATGTAAAATCCATCCACGATTCCAAGTTGCAGTTTCAAACAATTGTTGACCACCTATGAGTTGACAATGCTTACACATGACATGAGTATAATGTAGAATATGGGTGTGCTTCACTTAGGATTTTACCTGGAGTAATGATTAAGTATATTCTCTGTTATTGCAGAAGGTTTATAAATAATTGATAATCATGTTTAAAAGATGGACATATTTTATTTTGTCTTTTACAAGTTCAAACACCGTATCCATATTAATAAATGAACTATACGCATTGTAGCTTCATCAAATATATAGACTCACTAATTTTAAGAAAACCATTGAAATTTTTAAATGACTATATTTTAACTATAATCTTATGTTTTTGGCAAAAACCATCTTTTTTAAATGACCATATTTTAACTATTTGCTATGTTTTACATTTTAAACTGTCTGTGATATTTTACTATGTACTTTAAAAAAAATAGTTTGCCCGTGCATCGCTTATTTCAATTTCACAAAGCATATACATTTCAATGAATGCACAGTTTAGTAACCTTAGTGCTGATTTTAGTTAACTTACTACAATTTTAAAATGCTGCTATTTCCTTGCCTATACCTCTTCAGGTAAAAACAACTAAACAAGCTCATATGAATACAAATGTATAAAGAATGTTGAAGTCTGCTGCATGTATATGGCTCCAAAAAAGACACGTACATGTACGACCATAAATTCACGTGTTTATCTACGTACACTATCTGCTTCTTTATGGATAATATTGTTGCTCTTGACGTATGACTATCTACTCAATGCCACTATTGTACAGTACAAACTCCAATCAGAAGATGGAATAGGTGAAAACTCCAATCAAGACCCTCTTTATAAAGAGATCACCCTTATAATAAAAGCCCCAAGTTAGGGGTCGTAACCCTTCAAAATGAGCAGATAGGAAATCCTCTTGAAGAAACTTAACCACCTCTTGCTTGAGACCAAGGCTATATGCTAACCGATATGTGCTCTAATAGAGAAGTTCTACTGTAATCCTAATAATCTAAGTGTGTGTTACAAAATAATTGAACTGCACCCATCAGCATGCTATCATCAGACCTATCAGCATTGATATAACCACAGACAACACTCCCCCGCAGCTAACAACAAAACCACTACCTTTTACAGAATAGAGAGCAGTTTCTTAAAAGAACCACCGCCTCCACTGAGACCCCCCTTCTAATAAAACCATGTTTGCGGCAATCCCAAACCTGTATAAAGAGACCATAATGACCTCCTTTATGAGACCAACTTTCCATTGAGACCGCATGTGGTCAAGCTATACAGTGTCCATAAAAAGAGGTTGTACTGTACAGTGTGGACGTCCTGTAGACAAGCACCATTAATGGCTTAATACATCCTGTTGACAAAATCTGTATCCTAGTAATCAACAGAGCCAGGATGTATGACAGGGTGCTGATTAGCTTGTCCAGATTAATAACATACACTAATGTAGTAAAACCTTGTCACGTGAACACCTCACTAATAGGAACACCTTGCCATTAGGGGCACCTTTTTCTCATTGGCCGGTGGCTATACATGTATAACTTTACCAACTGTTTAATTAGGGGCGATTGCATACTTATGGGGATTTTATGTAGGTTCACAGCAGTGTGTCTAATATAGAAGCTACACCGTATCACTAGCCATTGCCTAGTTACAAGAAATGCAAGGGACATTCGGTATTGCGTGGGTAGAGCTGATTTTGTCCGATATTCCACCAACCTATTTATATTCTAGAGTGTAATATCTGTCGTTGTGTAATATATTGTCAGGTGTTTTTTTGTATTCGTATTAGGCCGATTACATGATGTAATCAAGATAATAAACAATGATTTATTCATATTGTATGTGATTACCAACCCAATGAGAAAGTACTGTATACTTTTCACATGGTTATAATTACGATTAATATTCTCCTGGGGATGAACATTGCAGAAGACAACATCAAATGCAATTACATTGACTATATATAATATGACATGTAGAAATAGAAAAAATCCGTGCACTCTATTACATAGTAATATATCTCAATTCAAAAGAGAGCACCCCAGTTCGTTAATTTGATTGATGAAGACTAATCATCTGTCGACATATGGCAATATTATTTTCAATTAGCCAAATAAAAAAGAAATTAGATTGTGAACACGTGTGTAATGCATGTGTATGTTTATCTTTTCCAGAGGAGGAGATTGACATAATGGACCCGTGTATTTTGCTCAGCCAGATCGCTCACAGCGAGCTAGAGCAGTACGCGCCCATCCACAATGTATCCGTGGGCGACACGGGGAACCTCTCCACTGGCTACTACAATGGCAGCGGGATCCATATCCTAGACGTCAATGGTTCAGGTGAGAGGGTGTGCTATATTTTTGATTGGGTGATTCTAAACATAATACTCTTTGTTTGATGCTATGATACATAAAATATATATAGGGATGTAAATCAACGTATATTTCGGCTAGAATAATTAAGATGATAATAACAATAGAAATGAGTGAGTTAGCTTTCCGCAAAGGCTCAGTTAGAAAACAAAGGTGAAAATAAGTATTCTGTTAATTCTTAAACATGAAGTTAAAGGCTTGAATTCGTTGTAAAATAAAAAATATAATAGGGAAAGAGGTGGGCGAGTTAAATTTCTTGGGCTGCTAATTTATTGGGCAAGAAAATGAACAAACAAAGGAATTGGTGAGAAAGTACAAGTAGGTGTGGGTCACCCACATAATACGTAGATTGTGCTGATGACACATGTAGAACTAGGTGGAACATGACTGAGTGAGGACACTACGACCTACTTCCTTTGATATGTAGGTCATAATCGTTTTAATCATAAACTAATTATTCCTTGGATTGCATGTTTACATGTGTTTTACAAACAAAACACTGCGTCAGTTTATACATAGCATGCCAGGAATAGAAATGCTTTTTTATTACTACTGATAAGTTTTTCCTTTAAGATTTATGTAACCATTTGTACTTAAAACTAAACCTATTTTAATTCTACTCTCACTGTTATGGCAAAACAGTGAAAGTAGAATTGTATTAACAAGAAAACTTGGGAAAACATATAGGCTACAGTTGTTCATTGAGCCTATTTCAGAACCTATATATTGCTTTAATTGGGTCCTGGATAGTGCACAGAGTGTTTAACATATAGAAATTGCAATTGTTAATAAATAATTAATGCAAGTATATACATTTATTAGTTCATCTTAACACAACACAAACACAATTTTACAGTTGACAGTTTCGGCAACTACTGTTGTCATTTTCAAAACATCTCTGCGCATGTCAAGGTCACTGAGCACGACTTCCGATGCCGAAAATCGGGTCGTACACGTGAGAGAGATGAAAGGCCCCCTCGTCTCGGTTCATGACCTGCTTCTGTCCTCGTATCTTTATCGCCTTCCTGATGGTTCTTGTTCTCCAATCCCCCTCCCCTATCCAGTACACTCACTTCCTCCCAGTCTATCTCATGATTGTTCTGTTTTACATGGTCTGTGATCGCACTCTTGCTGATTTGGGTTAGGGATTCTTTCCTCGCTGCTCTGGTGAAAGATCCCCCACTGTTCTGCTCCACATCCTTCATGTGTTCTTTTACACGGGTGCCCAGTTTTCTGCCAGTTTCCCCAACATACACACTCTTGCAAGACTTACAGGGAATTTTGTACACCACTTCATATTTCTCTAGCTTATCCTGTTTGTCCTTAGGATGAACGAGAATGTTCCTGATAGTCTGTAGGGGCTTCACCGCTGTAGACACTTGGTGCTTATTGAGGATACGTGAAATACCCTCTGTTACCCCTTTTACGCCTTTGGAGCCTGCTGAGTCCTTATTCTTTTTCTTTCTTTTGTCCTTTCCTCCTTCCTTCTTCTTTTCTATCTGTGCTTTCACTTTTCCAAAAGACCATCTTGGGTAGCCACATTTAGTTAGAGCCCCATTTAGTGTTCTTCCTCTTTCTGTCTATCCTGTCTGTCACTATGCCATTGCACCTGTCGAGTAGGGTCCGGATCACACCTAGCTTGTGCTGCAATGGGTGGTGAGACGAGAAATGTAGGTACTAGTCTGTGTGGGTCTTTTTCCTATATACAAGTAGCTTCACAGTATTATCTGCTTTCCTAACTATCAAAGTGTCTAGGAACGGAATGGTGCCATCTTTCTCCTCTTCATGAGTGAACTTGATGCTTCCTGTGGTATCTACTGTATTGAGATGGTCAGTCAAGTTCTGTGTTTCCCCTTCTTTAATCTTTTCCAATACATCGTCTACGTATCTTTTCCACAACTGCGGTCTGCATGTGATTGGTGAATTGAATTTGTATTCCAACACGATGAACTCGTTCAAGGATATAATTAATGCAAGTATTTTCTTTTCAATGTGCGTTTGTATATATTAGCCGCTAGATAAGCAATATTGTTAATTATCAACATATACTTATTATATTACCAATAAGTTGTAAATACGTCATTATAACATTTCTGGTGCGCAATATAATTATCATGACTCCATTCGGCATGATTTCATGTTGGTGTAATGTTCGTCATATTTTGTTTTCGATATATTTTCAAATGCTTGTCAATTCATAGTCTTCTTCAGAGACCTAAGAAGAAGTTCAACTCCAAATCAAGATTATACACTGTACTAACAGATGAATACTTATAAAATCACATTTAAACCAGTTATAGGACCATTGCTACAAGTGCAGAAATGTTTACCTCAACATTGAATTGATAACCGTCAGATGGTTACGTGGTCAAATTTTCAAATGCCTATTGCTGGCAATTGCAGGAAAACAATATCTTAAAATACGTCTAAAAAGGACTCAATTATGTGTCGTGATCGCCACCTTGGTTTCCATAATTGCAACCGCTTTCTTTCACAATCTAGTGCCCCAGTGTAGAAAAATGCTGTCACTTTGGACTGAAACTTGTCACCACATACAAAAATATGAATTGACTTTGAAATACATCTTGAGAAAATGTTCAGTACGACGAGTAATCTTGATCAAAAGCACTCCCATGATTATGAAAACTCTCACGAATTGAAATCTTCAAACAGTGTCTGATATAAGCGTGTGAAGTTGTTATCCATATGAACCATTATAAAAATAGACATAGGAAATGTGTAGGTGCACCCTTTTTGTTAGTAGGACGTTTTTCATGCACATACATTTCTATGTAACAGATATTTGAAATCGAGGCTCTTTACCCATAACCACCATGTGGTATTACGCATCTTTCTCATACAGCAGTAACTTGTTTTCTCACAGCTGTAGGGGAAACAGTAATATGATCGAGATAACCATTATTCGGACTAACAAACTAGTATGTGTCAATATTGGTGTGTAGAGGACACTGAAGCTAACTTCCCGATAATAGAAAAAAAATCAAGATAAGCAATAGCAAAATGACGAGTTTCTACTGTATATAAATGACAACCACATATAAGTCTCTCCACGAAATAATGTGTTTATAAAATCTCTCTTATACAATCATTTTATTGCTCTATGCCCACATTAAATGTAACAAAAACTTGAACACAGACCATAAAGACCTCCCGTAAACAGCTTTGGTCAACATTCAGAGCAGTAGTGGATTAACCTCCTTGTAGTTTAGGTCATTTTGTACCTAAATATTGAATCTTAATGCATAATTGTGGAGTAGCAAGTCAAAGAATGTGCATGTTTATGATGTATACAACGTCACATGTGATTTAGACAATTGTGAGGTAAATTCTAAAGACTGCAGCGTTGGCACTATGCCATATTGCTACAAACCCGTGCATACATTGTAAAACCTTTTCAATAGGACCACATAGGTGAGAGCCTGCAAGTGGTCTATGTAGATAGGCGGTCGTTTTATGACGGTTTGCAATGGTGATCATTATACGTGAATTCTTATCTGCGATATCTTGTATAATTATAGAGGAAGTCTACCCATGTAATTTCTGTCTTCTCTTCCACATCTTTCTACCAAGCCTTTTTCTACATCGATAGACATATCTGAAGACAGGTTTTTACAACCTGACCACCGGTTTCATCGGCAATCATCTAAAAATAATTCAGCCAATAAAATCCGTGGAACTAGTTAGATATATGAGCTTATACAATTCATGAATCATAAACCTAATTATATTTTGATGAGCATGATAGTGGGTCAATTATGTATAGCAACGGGAAAATATGACCGGGTTAACAAGTTACTTATGCTTTGGTCAGACAATGGGATAGTTTGGATTATTGCCGGTGCATTTGAACTATGTGCCTGTTTCCTCACCTCAGAGATGAGTCATCTTTACTGGTCTATTTTTTCTTTCAATTTATCATAGCCTGTTGCAAAGTCAACGGAGGCGGGCTAACTTCAGTGACATTTTGACTTGGGCTTTCGCAAAACCTGTTGGCCTTGACAGAGCATATAAGCGAGGCAGGTTTATAAGGAAGTGAGATGTGGGGGAAAAGGCAAACAATGAGTAATATGGGAAAATGCCAAAAAGGGGATATGGAATTTCATGGAAGTGGGCTGTGGGGAAATGCCAAGAATTTGTGTGATATGGGGAAAAGGTAAAAAAATCAGGGGTGTAGTAAGGCTAAAAAATAGGGATGTGGGATTTCGTAATCCTTTATAACCCCTTAAATTGAGTTGAGCATTCGAAGGCCAAAATACGATTTAGATAAACACCACAAGAGCCGTGCATTCAATCAATTTGAGTAATACAATACGCTGTTAATTGGACTGTCAACACGTATGTTTTTCAGAGTGAACGTATGAAAAAATGAGGCCAATGCATCAGCAGACAGTAATACAGAATAAGTTTCCATTTAGACCGTTTCCCTAGAGAGGTCACCTCTCTTATCGGACACTATTTGGTGTCCAAAATCTTCATTAAAAGAGATCAACTTTCAATTGAGATCACTTGAAGCAAATCCAGGCATTCCATCCGCAAAGCAATCAAAAGATGTATATGTGCAGAGCGAAAGATATTCTCTCTTAAACTGAAGAGGTAAGAAAACACATGGAATCAAAATTCGTTGGCGTTGCAGCCCAATGCCCAATTAAGATTGAGTATGTGGTACGAAGTGGGCACTTTGATGTGAGTTGTGGCCCCCGGAAGTTTGGTCCTTAGCAAGTGCGTGCATACAAATGTTTACCAAATCTGTGGTCCCTAAAGGTTGCGTGCCTCTGTCTGCAGTCGAATCAGCACCACTACCACACCACCCCTTCACCAGGCACTGGTTTTGATAGTTATTCCACTGCAGAGGCTCAAATGAAGACAAACTCTATTGTAAGAACATCTCTCACTGAGCCTATTCTCTAATAAAGAAAATACCAGGAATAGCCACAATGATACCACATCTCTTTTTAGCATGCATAACACACTCTACACTGTTATACGATCTATGCGATCACAAATTTGAAGATTGTTTCACCGACATACAGTTAATTCCTATTTTTGACACCTTCATACAATGTATGCTCTGAAAGCGAGACAGTAGTAATCCTTCTATTTATATGACACTAGAAATAACCTCAATTCGTTTAAAAGTGACGTAAACTATAAGTCTAGAAGTGTTGTATTTCCATGTATGTGTGAGTACATGTAGCTAGGCCATCACCAGACGTATGTTAAAATGTCAACAGCCCTAGTATGACAGTCACGAAAGTTCATCCTCTACCATTAGTACTGTGCGAATAACCAAGGATACAATGGCTCGATTGATTCAATCCCTATACTGATTGGGATTGTCGACCATGGAAAAAGATGTGTATCATCCCAATCTTTTGGTTAACAACCAGTCCGACAGTCACGAATTTACAGCCCGAATTTTTCTGAGCGGTATATGAGAAATACATACAGTAGAACCTGTATATTGAGACCACCTCTGCGCTGGCCTCGAGCGTTTGCAATATATATGTATGGAGTTCAGCATTGGTGTTTATATAAAGCCCCATGGCACAAGAAAATGGTCTTTTTATAGGGGTGGTCTCTTTTTATAGGTGGTCCTAATGGAAGGTTTTACAGTACGATAAATCATACAGTTTAACACACTTAAGTATCTAAACAATGTATCTCCCAATAAGGACTACAATAGCTCAACTCATTCCGTTTCAACAATCAGGATGGTCTGGCCAATGTAAAGATTTGTATCATTATTTTACTTTGATTAAGCACCAGTCCGACATTCACAAATGTTGACCCTGATTGTTTTGCATCAAAAGTCATAATATGTCTGCAATACTACTGGTTGATCTTCAATATTTGGGACTGGCCGACACTAGCTTTGAGCCATCACACTGCTTTGGTAACTACTATGGCGTTAATTAGAAACGTGCCCTTTTTAGCAAGCGAAAACCGGAATTTGGACAATGAAGTCATATAATAAAGGATAAAAAGAAACTAACATGAGCAATGCGTCTAATTGAACAAGGAAGGTTTTAGGAGGATTGTAAAAATTGTGTCAATTCCGTTAGGTGCAGAGAAAAAAAGAGACACGCACCGAAAATAATGGTAAGTAAAAGATTGGACAACTAGAGAAACTTAACACAGTTTTATATATATATATATATCGGCCACCTTTGTTAACAGTAACAGCGCCAGGTTTGTTTATCAGAGGTGGGAATGATGTGGAGTCGTAAGTGATTGAGTGAATGAGTGAGTGAGCGAGCGAGCGAGTGAGTGAGTACGTAGGTGCGCAAGTTATACCCAAGTAAGTATGTAGATGAGTAAGCAAGTATGTTAGTAAGTGGGTAAATACGTAAGCTAGTAGATAAGTGGGGTCAGTATGTAGTAAGCATATACGTAAGTGAGAAATTAAGTTAGTGAGGAAGGAAGGAAGCAACCAAAGAAGAAAACAATCAATCAAAGAGAGTAACGAAGGGTAATAGAAAGGCGATACGATGTTTCATGTCAATATTGATAGCTAAATACATGTGTAGAATGTTCCAGAATATAAGAAGGGGCATTGTCAAAAGGTTCCCTTTTCATTGACATGCCTGTTAGCCAAATATAAACTTCCATTTAATCCAGACGATGAAATCCACCCCAAATGATTATAACTGACATGCCATCACCCAATTAACGGGCTCAAGTCTGGAGAACGATGACGTTGGTGTTTCCTATTTCGTCTGTTGATGCCTTTCATTTGGTGGCTCTAAATGCGAAACCATCAACCCGTCCAGATTACATAGTCTGTGGTAATTCACGGGGTGGAAATTATACATACGAGCGTCTCCTGCAATGGTACTTTCAATACGACGCATTAGCGAGCTCAGGTATTGAGGTGGGTGGGTGATTAGTAGCACTACTGTAAGTGGGTTGCCCTGTTTTCTTTAAAGGCCAGGGCAGATATGTTTACCGTATGTTCTTCCTTGTATGCATGACTAAGGTATTTAAAGGGTACAGTTTGCCATACTGGCTACTTACCGGGTCTGTACTGCTTACCTACTGGTTCATTAAGTACATTTGCGTAATTTTTTCCGGTACTGGACATGGGTTGATCCCCAGAGTCTCCGTGAGGTCTGGGCAATAGAAAAGCAGTTGAGAAGCAGTACTGTTAGTTGTTTCCTGGATTATTGGGTCAAGCAGTTCCTAAAAAATAGGAAACCAAATCAATGGTGGTACATGCATTGCAGACATTAGTTAATGGACTCAGTTGCTGTTTCATAGCCAAAGGCTGGTTTAAACTTCAGCCGTACTAGATTTTAATCGCCCTCATCTGTTGAATTTCTACCATGTCCTTCTCTTCGTTCATATGGGGTTATACGAAAAAAGTAAAGCTAGTATATAATATAGAGAGAAGATGTTTGCACATACAATTTATTTCAACTCCAATATGAAACTTATCTTAACCCACCATGTAATCCATCAATATAGCCGTTCATTTTGACCAGCCGCTGACTAAGCAAATACAGTTTCTTTACCCATGTAAATCAAATGATTTGATGAGAATATAATGAGGTTGATGCACCTTGCGTATCCCGTAATTTCATGACATACCCATTTGACTGATCTAGTCATCTACTAAAAAGTTTTCATTAATTTTGATGGCAAATTTGGAGTATGCATTATAAAATAGTCAATTTCGAATAAACTTTTTAACATAGCAATTTCTACTCCTGCTGAAAGTGAACTATTGGCCCGCAATATTAGTGTTGACCCAATATTAGTTTTCGACTCGAAAATTTCTAAGTGATAGTTTTGATTGAAATATGAAGAATCCATACTTTGCTAATTGGGTAAGTGTATAAAATCTTCGTAGATTGGCGTATGGTATCATCCTACATTACAAAATTACATATGTATAGATGATGCAATAAAAGCAAAACTGCAGTCAGATGAAAAAAAAGTAAAGAGCGCAAGACATTGTATAAAAATAAAGTAGACCAAGGAAAATAATCCAGAGTTGGTCGGTGGAATTGCTACCTTTATTTCCAAATTATGCATGCAATTTGGCAAATGTACATGTTCACGATACATGTATGTAGGGGTAGGTTCTCTTCAGTCTTTGGGTTGCACAGTAGTTACCACTGTATGTTGGACTGCTTATGACCACGTGGCTTTGTTGACAAATGGTCACGTGACAGGAAGCACGTGCTTGACTAATCCTGCTGACCGTATATTCTTAGTCTCATCAAACATTTGAATGGCTATGGTCAACTTAGCAATACAGTCCGGATCCCCCATGTGTTATCAGTAACAGATTAGATCCAGCACGTCCTGGGGAAAAGGGCACTATGTATATACGGGCCCTAAGCTCCTCATATATCTGCTTTAATATGTGGTCTCTTTGTAAAGGCTGCTTTACTGTGAGGTTCTTCTGTATAAACATGCAGGCATACGTGCACATCGTTACACACTGGAACATTGTATACAAAATTAGCACGCAAGTTTTTAATGGTTACTATATTGGATTTCATCTGTTCACAGCAGGTATTCAAAAACAACTTACACAACACACATGTCTCAAGCATGCACACGCTTTACTTATTTGAACACCCGATAGTGATATTTACATATGTGGTAGCTCCATTATGAATGCTTAACTGCTTGTGTTGGCTTATTGATTTGTACTAGGGCCATCTTTAATAAGAGTGTATTGGTAGGTCGAGGGCTGATGGCTGGTATCTATATATAATCACGAAGAGATGGGCGTGGCGATTGTTTTTATTTTTTATTTTTGAAAATTCGCCTGCAATCACTTTCCTGGGGCGCTTTCACGCATTTTGAGTGTTGCACTTTATGGGAAATCACCTTTTACGGGTTTCTTTGTTCTTCGTGCGCTTGCTTTCATCAGTATTGACGAGAAAACTGACTTACCATAAAAAATCGGGTACAAATGATTGTTTTTTACAACTCACTTCCGGTTACATTGTTGCTGCGTGCGTTATGTTTCACTGTTGCTGCATGTGTTTCCAATCCTTTAGCCAAATTGTTTTGTGTTTTCACATGCCTGTGTACAGAATTCCTGCTGTGTGTTATGTTTCTCTGTTGCTGCGTGCGTTATGTCTCCGTAGGAGACAGGGGAAGCTAGTATTTTTAATCATTGAATCTTCTGCGTATGTGGTGCTTCCATCTAATTTTGATGATCATCTTCTTTCTGGTTGGTCCAATCTAAAAAGGTTTTTGTGTGATTTCTAAGCACGGTTTCAGTGGTCTCCAGAAAATGATTGTCACACCCTGATTCAGGATTCAGTACCGATTTACTTATAACCATGGAACATGCTCTTGAAATATGTTATGAGGTAAATATGAATAAGTTTGAGGAACATATCGAACAGCTCTTGCACCTAGATAATACTAATCCCATGGAAGTGACATCCTCAAAAACTGTCACCAACCCACCGAACATCATTCCTATGTATCGTTCCTCCCTAAAACAGCTGTGACTATCGTAGTAACAGATCTGCTGGTTAAGAAAAATTGCAATCTGGGATATTTGGTAGACGATCAACAATCAGACATTGCAGTACGCCATAGTATCACATGGTCTGGTTAATTGAGACTAACGTGCATGCATGCCCTCTGTCGGCTAAACTAAGTTTTCAGTAACTATATGACACCTGGCGGCTGATTTGGTACTACGATCGCACGCCAATATTTCTATTATACAACAAGTTTATTGCTCTTCCTTCACTGGTGATAGGGTGGGGCCCAATGGTGCGGTTGTAAAGGGTCAAGAATTCTCACACCCCTAATATTTCTGTCATTCCCCCCCACATGCCTCTTTTCTTCCCCCCCTCCCCCCACATCCCACTTCCTCATAAACCCACCATTCACTATGCCCCCTCGTTTTAGCAGAAGGCGGCCCCACCTCGGACCTGCCTCTGGCCGGGGACCCCCTCCTGGAGGACATCAAGTTCTACCTGCTGGGCGTGGTGAACCCCGCGCTGTGCGTGGCCGGCCTCGTGGGCAACCTGCTCAACATCCTCGTACTCACCAGGCGCCGCCTCAAGGTAAGCAGCTCACTCATACTCAGTTTAGTTCTGGCAAGTCACTGGCATATGGGGGGAGGGTATAAGAGGTCAAGCCACACCCCTATTTCTTTTGCCAATGTAATTCCATCCAAATTTGGAGGGGTTTTAACGACATGGCACTTTCTTGAAATCCGACATCCCTCTTTTTTTTGCCCTTTTTTTAAACCTGTTAAACTTTTTCCTCACATCACACTATCTTATTAACCAGCCCTAGATGTCATTTGTTGTGGGGAAACGTGTGTCTATGTGTCTGTGCAAGTGATGCTCATGTGTTCTGGAGACGTAAGGCCCGCATATTATAACCTTTTGTTTCTTTTTTGTTTCTTTCAATTTTTTTTTTTTTTTTGGGGTGGGGGCTGTTGGGGGGGGGGGGGGCTGTGAGTGTATGTGCCCCATTCATACCTGCATCTGCCAATGCCGGTGGGTGCATAATGAGGTGGTGTTTAGGGGTTGTAATGCATATCTGTTAAATGCAATAAGCAGACGAGGCTGATTCAGCCACTCCGCAGTAACTGCCTGTGGTGGACAGGTTTTGTGGAAGTACCATATACTTTCCAGGTGGTTGAAAATTTATAATTAGATGAGATTAATATAGCTGTAGGTCTACTAGAGGAATAATGTGAAAAATAAACTAAACTACAGTGCGCATTTAGTGATTTATCAATCTTGCTCATTAATAAATGGTTGAATACTTCATCCCGCAGATTTTTAATCTTCACAGCACGCACAGATATTTGCACAGTGTTCCAAAATAGGGAAATATGAACAGGAAGGACCTAAACACGCTGTCATATATTCCAAAACACCCTGTCATACATTCCATTATTCAATTTAATCTAATACATTGGTAATCCCAAATGCAGTCCAGAGAGGTCAAAGGCCTAAATATATGCCTGGATCTATTTTCAGAGTAAACATCAATCGTGCAATCATATTTTCTTTTATGTCGGCTCTCTTTTGGTTTTGCCATTTCCAAATTTGCATTTCTATGCATGAATTGTGGCCTTTTTGACCAGACTTTAAGCCCCTGTCCCAAGCCACGAATATTGATTCACGGTTTTTACTGTAACATATATGAATGAAAAATGAAGTAGGCAAAATATGATGATATCTCGTTTTAAAACAGACTATAGAACATATTATCAACGTTGCCTATAAACCGACGGCATGCTCGGATAACCTTTCAGGACTGTCTGACCCTTGTTTGAGTCTACTTTCACACAGCAGCACGAACGGAAATTAGACTTAGTCATGATTCTATCTAACATCATGCAAGGAATGGGGATGATATCATAATGTAAAATAAATGATTGTTTTGAAATGGATACCTAGCATTTATATGCATTACTGACGCATATAACACTATTATTTCATGTATTGTGACAAACGTGTGAAGTAGATTGTCATAAGCGAAAAAATGCACAGAAAGTTTCTATATCTATGATAATGCCACAAACTGTCAGCCATCATTGTCAGATCAGCTCGTAATTTAGGGGCTACTTTTGACCAAAACATGACACTTCAACCTCATGTGTCTGCCCTTGTTAAAGCTTGCGATTGTCATCTTCGTCGTATTGGACAGATTAGGAAGTTTCTCACAATGGAAGCTTCTGAGAAAAGTGTTCATGTCTTCATCAGTTCTCGCCTTGATAATGGAAATTCACTTCTTTATGGTTTACCCGACTGTCAAATCCGACGTGTACAGCGTGTTCATAACACTACTGCACGGATCCTAACTATAACAAAAAAAACATGAACATATAACTCCTGTTTTGAAAGGCCTTCACTGGCTCCCTGTCAAGCAACACATATTTTTAAAGATTCTAACATTTACTTTCAAATGCCTCACTGGACTTGCATCATGTTACCTGTCTGAACTCTTACAACCATACTCACCACCTAGATTATTGCGGTCATCAAATAACCAATTGATTATACAATTTAAACTTCCACTGTCCATTCGACAATCCAAAATTCTTGTATCCTTTAAATTCCAACTAAAGCACCATTTGTTCAAGGAGGCCTACAAGTGTACATGAACATTTAGTGGAATTTACGCCATATAAATTTTGTTGTATTGTATTGTATCAGGGTGTTGCGCAGGGAGCACTAGTCTTCCCCCACCACCCAACCATAAAATAGCAGTTTTGTGTTGTTGTTTTTGTGGCTTGACAGAGACACAGGACATCCATCCACTGCTTTCTGAAGAAAGCTGGGCCTACCTAAAGTGATCACGTGCAGAGCCATGAATTTGGAAAAGTGATGGGGGTTCTAATAGACTCATCCGTAAGATTCATGGGTTTCCTACGTGTACTCGAAGGCTCGAAAAGATGCTTAAAAACCGTCAAAAATGCATTTGAGGTGTAAAAAACGAGGGGATGCGCAGTTCTTTGGATCTGCCTTTGATTATCACAGCTTGATTCCATTATGGAATTCGATAAATTTGAATTCCATCCCAAAAACTGGGACACAAGAAACAAAGCGCAATCAACGTGTACCCACTTTGGTAATTGTCACCTGTGTTGCCCCAGTTACTGCGGTGTCATACGAGACACCAGCCGTCTTGGGTGATAATAGCAGATGTTAAGTGAGTGTGATGACGCAATACCACTTTCCGCCATTTTTGCCACTCTAAGTCTTAATGAAGGCGCGGCTAAGTGTTGCTTTTAACATCAGACAAGTTTGAGTTTGTTAAGTTCAAAACTACATATGTTACAGGTGAATATTGACTTTGATTCAATGTCGATTCAACATGCTTGGCGCCACTATTATGATTAACAACTATTTACAATTTACAGAAGAGCTTCTAGTTTTATTGGCATTAAGTTGAATAAAATATCCCATTCAAAATTGGGAGATCTCCCCATAAGTGAAATACATTAGTAAGCATATGAAGCCAAAGTGGGTAATATGAGTCCTTAATGACGAGGTTTACTTATAAGAGAGGTGTCCCTTAAGCGAGGTTTTACTGTACGATGAGTGGGTTTATTTCATATATGTATGTAATGCAGTGCATCTTCAATATAAACGCTTGTGCACATGTTGAATGTATAATACACCGGAGCTTTGCAGGTGACGTCTGTAACTGGTATGTCTGTATAGGGGTTTTGAGAGAAACGCAGTTTGTTTGTTTTTTAAATATTTGAATTGATTGTCTCTCGCAATTGTGGCTTAATATTCAACTATGTTTATTGTTGGTTATCAATGAACACATGTGCGGTACAAATATAAATGTCAGCTTTTTTGGCCGATCCTATGGAACTCTAAACGAATTGGCGAATTATAGAGCATAAAAACGTAGTAAGTGGACTAATTCCGAAGCTTCTCTTCTTATCTTCTCTACTCTACTTTCGCTTGAATTTTACAAATTCCTTTGACTACATACAATGTAGTTGCTGAAATTCCGTAAAAATTTCATGAACGTAAGTTATTTTTCGGACTTATTCAGGTTCGGTTCGAATGAAACATTACCTATTCATAATGTACTCCCAATATCAGGTCTATTACGGCGTTTCAAATAAAAGTTACGAATGAATTCGCACACTTAAGGAATTAAAAGTTGGTGGTCATTGGAGGAATTCAGGGAAAAAATATCTTCTCCTAATGAAATAATTGTTTTTGTACATGAAGTTTTCGGAATTAATGGTATATAGGGAAAGAAGACAAGTAAGAACACAAGAGAATATTCATGTTTCGCTTGCTTAAATGTATGAAGATAATTTCTTTCGTTATTTGCGAATTTTTAAGAAAAGACAGAAAGAAACAAAATGAAACGAAACAATAATAGGGGAACAAAAAGGGATCCACTGGTCCACCCTTTGCGACATGTACTCTGCATTGTTTTATTTGTTTGTTCTCGACTACACTCTTTCTGTTGACACGTGATGTGTACAATACGACAGCTTGATTACATATTTACCCCAACCACAATACCTAAGAGTGTAATCTTGTAACAAACACAATGGTTACTAAGACGACAATTTGTGAAGAACTGTTAAAATTCAACAGTATATATGCACACTATTTTCATGACATGGCAATTTTGAAGAAAGCTATGCATATTTTACCCACGGTTTGATAAGAAAAGCATTTCAATTAATCCATTTGTATGGGATTCGTGACCTCAGATAAGTGTCAGGTTTCTGTAAAGCTACTTAGACTTTAGATACATTAGTCCATCTCAAACACTTCGATTCGAGAAAACCTGGTCATGTTTTGAAATTCACTATTGTCAGTGGAAGAAACTGAAACGCATCCATGTAACATAGCAATGAGTTTATACATCCGTGAACCTTTAATAATTTAGACGAGGTCAAGCTAATAGAGTTGATTTTGGCATGTTTCTCTGTACTCTTGGACCACCATTAGTAGTATTGATGGGATGCTTATGGAGGCTCTTAATTTTAACATTCTGGAATACGTGGACCATCTGAGATTGGATCCGGATCTCATCATTGAACAGGAAGCACTCTGGTGGATTTAATTACATCGACGTTCCTGCCATAAAGCTGAGCATGCACGACTGGCGGATCTAGCGATTCTTGAATGTTGAGTTTGTGGTAGTTTAAGGTGTAGGCACAGTTTGGGTCGGGGTTTGAAGGGGGTGGGTGGGGGGGGGCATATATGCATCTGTTGGGTGCATGACTATTTTTAGAAGTTGTTTTGACTTCACATTACTATATAACATGACTCAAAATATTACACAGAATGTTTATAAGCATTCTAATTAATCTACACAACGACCAGCATAGATTCCGTTCCTGTTACATTGAATACTCTTTTAACATACAAGTCCACACAATACCGAATAATAAAATTCCATTTCCTCTCTTTCGGAAGGATCTTTTTGTCGGTAACAAATAATAGTAGATGCGGAAAATAGAAAACATCGTGTATGGATCTGGAGTTGACAAAGGTGCGCGATAGCAAGATCCAGACGAGTGGATTTCCGCAGTGATTATAGATCCAGAACCTTGTACATGGAGTTAGACTTCCGGTGCGTAATGATGTTTCCTCTATTGTCGTCAATCGGCACCAGTCCTTGTCAACAACGGGGGTTGTTAATACACTGCTGCTTCTTATTAAAGCTATGATTGGGAAAATGGTTGTCTTTTGAATGGTTTGAAAAGTGTTAATTATCAAGTAATGGATTGTTTCATCCCATTTTTATATTGTTTTTTACCTTCATGTTCTCATGCTGTTATGTGTAGGTGTTATCACTTCTACATGCGCCCAGGGGACAGCCCCTTTTGAACATCCACTTACATGTACTTAGCTACAGCGATAATAGTTTGATCAAATTGGTTACAGTTGAAAAAAGTGTCGTAAAATTAAGGGAAAGTGAAACAGAAGAAGGATACCGTACAACATTTAAGATACAGTCAGACACCCAAAAATTTTAATTCCAGACAATTTGCCCATTGAATTGGTAGACTACTATAGTCTATACATGAGAAATGTGTGGCGGAAGGGAGATTCTCACTAATGTGAAGAAATAACTTGAAAAATCACAACTGCAGTAGAAACTGGTTATCTCGAATTTGAAGGCACGCCTTTATCGTGCCCAAGATCTGGTGAGAATGAAACAAACATTGAGATCACCAAAAAAACGAGGTAAGCAATATATAGATAACCAGTTTCTACTGTACACTGTAATACTCAGTATCAAAGCTTATTCCACTACGATAAACAGAATCCTTTGACTCCAGCATTCGTCCCACACTGCTGACTCTCTCCTCTCTTGAAATAACATACATGTACCTTCGCTGTAGAACCCAAACATTTTTAGATAGTGAAATCTAATTTCATACCAGAAACCATGCTCTTGAAAGGAGACAAAACATTGCGAATACCGTTGTGTATGTTGTCTTAGAACAAGCATTAGGGAGGTCGGACAGCAGATTCACAACACCCACGGTCATCGAGCTAGCTTGACCCTGAGCTTATCAAGGTCAGCAAACAGACTCCCCCGTGACCACGTGTTCATTTCACCTGCTTTAAACCTTGTTTGGTACAATCTTTATTTTCTGGCTCTATTTCAGGATTACGCTGCTTCCAGTTGCCAATTCCACACACCGAGTTTTGCTGTAAACTTGTTGATGTGATGGAAGCATATTCAGTAGAAACTCCTTATATGATCTCGATATCGTTTATCACGAAGTTTCATATCTCAGAATTAGTTTTATTTTACACCAACTATATAATGAGCATATATTGTTTGGTTATCTAGAATGCTGGTTATCTCAATCGTTTTACTGTTCTCATACAACATCGACATAACATGTTGCTACAGTGTCATAGAACATTATGTTGGTGTTAATTAGGTTCGCCTATTGCTACATTTCCATCTAACAAATATTGATACACTATTCAATACTCATCCCTTATAAAATTCGTTTTCCTCAGACCTGCGATGACATAATCTAGGAGAGGAAACTATGTCAATGCGGAGCAGTAATGTAAATCAATGTCATCTTGAACTCCCAAGCAGCACTCTTTGGCAATTGAAGTAATCGCATCAGACCCACGGCTTTCTTAATTCGAATACCCAGAAGGAAAAAGAAATACAGCCAAGACTGTCGTCCAATTTAATGTGAACACATCCAATAAATGTATCTTACAGTATATAGCTTCTGTATTGAAACTATTGGTGGACTGTTCTTAATTGATATAAGTGGAGAAAGGGTCCTAGTTGCCATCAAATATTTGCACTGTCAGGAATGAACACATATGGAGAAAATAAAATAACTATAATTTTAAATGATTAAAACGATTCAGGAATCTAAATTGTCCTTTTTTCTGGTGTATGGCGGTGGGACGGGCACCAATAGACCCTGCTTGAGCAGTAACTGATGTTTGACGTATCACACTTCTAGATAAAATGGTAGATAGCAGAGAAAGGAAAAGAGTTGGTAGTGAGGAAAAAATATCCTCAGGGTAAGACATGTCTGTGCACCAGACTAAATATCAAAGCGACTTAATTCTTACAAGTAGAGAAAACACAATGTACTCCAAATTTATTCATTTAAGTGAAAAAAAAAGTTAGAAAAAAATGTCCTCAGAGAAAGCCACGTCTTTGTACCCGCACTAGGTAACAAGTGACTTAATTCTGACACGTGGACAAAACACAATGTACTCCAAATGTATTTACAATTTTATGCAAATAGGACAGAAATTGCTGTAATGATCTATTTGTCCTCGTTCTATGCCCTGGATAGTACCCAGCCGTCTGGTATAAATACATGGGACTCCCTTGTCGCGAGTACTATTGGAGCGTCTCGAGAGAGGCTTATGGTTGGGACAAGATTCCACAAGGAGATCGGCCAAAGCGATGGAGTAAATTATTAAGAAGTGCCATGGTACGTTAAACTATATATGGAACTTTGGTATGGGTTTCTGCCATGTCATCAAATCTTAAAGTACAATCGTGAATGGATCGTCTTATGGGATTGTTTAACTATAGGTATGCAATACCTCAATAGTCCCGTGTTAACTACCAATGTGCTTGGCTCAAATGGCTTGGCGTGCTTCTATCTCGTGGAAGTTTTATAAAATGAAATTTGATTGATGCTTCTAAGCACCGTGTTTGTTTTTAATAGATAACATAATCAAATTGATCTTTAATACATATTGAAAATATGGTAGCACACTCCATCGTATTATGCAATTACAACCCCGAGAAATGCAATACAGTGTAACATTTCTAATTATACATCAATGATTGTTCAAGTTCAAGTTCAAGTTCAAGTCAAGTTGCCTCAACAACTGGGCTGAATCTCTGTGGCGATTGATTCTAAGGGCTGGTGGTGCACAAGTTGATTTCATTTTACAGTGCTTCCTCTGTCTTCAGGTTTTACTATAAAGTTTACAAGTTACTGAAATGATTACTTTTTGAAAACGTTCCTTTTATGCTAGAATTCATTGCTAAGCCTAAGCCAATCAGATGGCCAGAAAGTAGAGCTTTCATCCAACTAAGAAAAAATGAAGTCGCTTGAAAGATGAGGCTAACTCATCAAATTTGTTCCAGTTGAGATATGTGTCCTCCCCCTTGGTTAAATTTGTCGAGTGTGAAGAGATTCCCACAAATGCATAAAATTGACCTCATTGAAGCAGAGAGAATACTACATTACGTCATAATGTGCATGCATCTGTCCTAAAACAATACTATGAGGCAGATTATAGATCATAAGAAGAAGGATAAAGCAATAAAGTGAAACTCTAGAGAAAATCACATCTGTGCTCAGCATCTACCACCCCCATAGTGACACGAGATATTAGGCAAATAATGGCACGTAAGAATGAAAGCAGAGTAGGAGGGATACTTCATCAGACCGGCCGTAATGTGGAATGAGAATCGTGTGGTCATAATGAGATACAGTAAAACCTTGTTATCTGGGACACTGTTGGGGACAGTGAAGTTTCCCATTATGTTCACATGTGTAGGAAGTAGGATTGTATTGAAGGAGGTAGGATGTGGGGAGAAATGCCAAAAAGGGATATGGGATTTCATGGAAGTGGGATGTGGGAAATACGCAAAATATTGTGGGATGTGGGAGCATAGGCCAAAAACAAATAGGAATGTGGGAAATAAGGAAAAAAATAGGAATGTGGGATTTTGTGACTCCTTATAAAGCCCCACCTACCATATAACAACGTGTAACAAATTGGATAATGAAAAGTGTCCTACTTGCGTGTCCCAATGGTAATTTGAATGTAGTTCACTGTACCAAACGTAATAAACATGAGATCTGTGATAACGAGTATTAATTAAGTCCCCTTTGCTTGTTACGGGGTTCGCAAACGAGGCCGTTGTGGTGCGTGTCTGGCAGGTTCACATCAGTACGTTGTGTACACGTGATTGGTAAATGCGATTGTTTATGAGTGTCAGCAAATGTGATGGGATGGGTGCCTTAGGGGACTAGCATTTATTATGTCACAGGTGCGGGGTACGAAAATGAAATCCCATTATAGTACGGTTTTCAGCCCCCATCTGACCTATTTTTATTGCTATTTTCATTTCTCACCTAGGACCCATTAAAGGTGGTCTCTTTTTAGACGTGGTCTTAAATGTTTCTGCCTCTACGAAATATATATGCATGTATAACAATGGATCGATCAAAATGTCTTAGTATACACTTCAATGAGGTGGCAGTTGGAGAGACCATACATGTCAGGATAAGAATCATATTTCCTCGCAACGCAGAAGATGATACAAAACATTGGGACAAAAAGCCATTGGGACATGGGTATCTAATCAGCATCATACAACTCTGTACTTATCACGCTGACACTTAATTCAGCAGCTTGCTGTCTCATCTACATGTAATAGCTCCATCTCTTTCTCTTATTATCAATTATGTCTCCCTCTGGCCCTAGTTTAGAACATTAACACAATTTCTTTCAAATGACACCCATGTTCTTCTCAAACGAGGCATATTACCTAGTGATGATTTATATGTCATATGGAACTACTATGTGTGAGTATTGTCATTTGGGTGATACAGTAATACCCGTCATTTTGGAAATCACCATAATACTGAACGTAAAGTTGGGTCATAAGCTTGTGAACACCTTGGCAACCTGCCTCATTATGTCTGTCCGAACACAATAGGCTACATTTACTTTCATTATTCCAATGCAGACATAGACGATTAAGAATTCTGGGAAGGCAACCAGAGATTCCTGGAAGCATCTAATTGGTTTCATTTTGTCGTGCTAAATTGAACACCTAAAGTTCACGTCCATTTGTTTATTTATTTTTTATTTTGGGACAATTGTGGCACACACGAGCACTTACACGAATTGGGACATTTTGACTTATGGTTGAAATACACGTGGATTGCCAATGGCAAATGGTACCTAGCTGCAAATGAACTGGTTGGTCATAACTGACTAACTGTTACATTAACTCATCTCAAAGACCTAGTCTGACTATTCCGAATGTTGCATAGTGATCAGAAAGTGTGTAAATTGTGAGGAAAGTGGGTCAGGGCACGTCGACCTCCTGTCAAAAGTGGCACGTGCCCATGACGGCTTAGAAATTTTCCGGGATAACGAATAGATGGCAAGGAATTAGACAGAAATAGACATGCATCAGTGCCGCTTTTAAGTGGGTAAGGTAGACATACCCAAATCCATAGGAGATTATAAGCTGGCCAATAATAAACATGTCTCTGAACGTACCCAGACTTAAGGTATCTGTCTATACGCATATGACCGGCCTGGTGTGAACAGGAAATCGTGAGTTTGAATCCACGATTTTCCAAAGCTCTGCCTATCTCCCAATTATTCGGGACCTGGGACTATTCTACCACAGCTGACCGCTTGATGTAACAAATGGTATGTGTATATGCACGTGCCATTGTGTTATTGGAAACGTTTTGGCAGTAGCAAGTCCTAAATGCGGATATCTTTAAAGTAGGGTGTTTGTGAATTAATATGTAAATATGGAAGAGAGACTGCCCTCATTCAATTGTGAAGATCCCTGTATTAATAGTTAGACTGAGGCTGCTGTGCTTGTAGTGTGGAAAGAGGTCGGGATTGGGTGTATGTATCTGATTGGGGCGCGGGGGGCGGTAGCCTGTTCAGTTCATAGACATGTGTTACAAAACACATTAACATAAGTACAAAACTATGAGTAACAGTATACAATTCTAAAGTATCTTGGAGATAAGCTGATATTCAAACATGTATGCATTAGCATATAGCATTTCTTTCCTAACACTATTGCACTACCAATATGAATTAATACATATTACTTTTGGAGGAAGTCAGGCGGTGGGCTAGAAGTGATGGCAAAAGAATAATCTCTTATGATATTAATAGCATAAGAAATGGAGTTGTGCTCAACTATAAAATGTCAGCATTATCCCTCGGCTGTTTGCTATAGATTAGAAAGGAAAGAGCCGATTATATCATGCAGAAAAGGGTAAAGCGTCGTATTGTATTCTCTCTGGCCTCCACCGTTCATAACCATTGGCTGGTCAAGCTATATGGTCGGCCATTCTCGATAGTTGAAGCAACAGTGACCGTTGTCATTTGCTAATTAGGCGTTCCCCCATAAAATGTTGTTTGGGCCCGAGATCATGTTTTGTTTATTGTGTTTGCAATCTGCTTAAATGGCAATTATCGGGGATAAACATTCGTGGCAGAGAGACGGGTTTAAAGAATATAATCACTGCAGTTAAAATGGACCAGTATTGAGGTCCATAATAAATTCTAGAAATGTTGTTGTTCGATCATATCTATCAGAATGTGCAGTCTCTCGCGTTGATGGTAGCTCGAGTTTTTATTTTATTTTTTCATATGTAATCATATTTTAGTCATTATGCTAGTAGTATTTTCACCGTCCGAAACCGACCTCTACGTTAAACCAGGTTAGAGCCATTTACCTGCAATTAAGTATTAGGCATTTAGCATCAACCATGTGACACACCCATGGTCATACATGTGTATGCATAATACTATAGAGAATAGATCATTACGGCTAAAACGTGTGGGCCATTACGCCCCAAATTCATGTTTAAGAAGATTGGTCAATTACACAGAAAATACAGGATTTCTATAACTCTTAATATAAGAACGCATTATATGTAACATGCGAGTGACATTCCCGCTCCTCTACAACAGAATATAGTACATTGTGTTAGATGATAACAAAATACACAAACACTTCAATCGACTAGCAAAATGCCAGTTTATCTTCAACGTAAAACCCACTATTTTGGTTGCACGTATAGGTCGGTTTTGGTCGGTGATATTTGGGGTAGTGGGGTGGTGGTTTAGGGAAGTGGGCAAGGGATTAGTGGCGAGTGCCGCTCTGGACAAATTTGTGCTCATTTTCTTCAATCCTTGATAAGTTTGACTATCATGGCCCCTCATTTCCCCACGTCATATCTGCCGCCGCCCACATATAAATATTATGATTGTAAGCAACGTTATGCCCCATATATTGGCTGTAATATGCTACCCTCTTACAAAATCATCCGCTTTGTGGCCACCCACTGACAGATTCTATGAGCAGCCATCACAGAGACACACACAGACAGACAAACACCCAAACACACGCACTTTCTCCCTAAAAATGTAAATCTGTGTTTTAATAACTGCCGTTTGAGTGTACGTATAAATCTCATAAACTTCCTAAGTTGCGACCCTCCGCTTCAGTACTGGAAAAAACACGGGCCTGCCACTGGATCCATAGGTTTCTGTCTTATTATTTAAAGACGTACAGTTGACAATGGAATTTGAGCAAATTCAATTAACTAAGTTCAAAAAGAGGACACGTGCCTGTTCTGGAACGCACATGACGTGCAAGCAATATTGATGGCAAAAACATAAATGTCTTAGCCATTAATGACGACCATTGTTGAAGGATAATTGGAAAGATTTAAAGGATTAAATGTGTACAGGGTTGTTGAACTAAGCTTGTTTTTAAGATGTTATTGAAAGCCATTCTTATTATAGTCTAGAACAGGTAATAGCATCACTTCCATACAAATTGGTCCCATTTGCTTACAGTTTCCTTTTATCATTGTAACACAGACAATTTGATTGTAGTTTACATGTTGAGTAAAATGAGGGAAAATCACATTTCCTACAAAAATGTGCAATTATTAAAGCATATAATCTCAATTAAAATTAAATATTCTATGTTTGTGTTACATCTGATATAAAATTCATATATATTTTCTACTTGTACTTGGATCATTGTATATTATTGTCCGATGGCTGAATACCAGTTTCTTCTTTGCAGTGCACATTAGTTGTATGATATGTTTCTTCATGACTAAAACTTGCACAGACTATAAAAGTTCACATTAAAAACTTGCATAGACAATACAAATTCCTTGTAGACATTGATGCATTGCATATGCTTAATTGAGAACCGTGCTTATCTATTTTGGGCTATTTAATTAATACACCAGTTATTGAAAATATCCCCTCATCCGAAAGTGGCAATACAAGTAGAAATCTCCTGAAGCCCTAAGCCAAAGCTATTGTCATGACGGTTTGGTTTCAGATGTCAATCACGCTTGTATCTAAAAATAGGTTTGCAAGTGATTTGACTAGTTGTTTGCTTGTTTCTGACTAATCTTACGGCCCTCTGCTGTGATTAACACTGAGCTAAGGTTTGAAAGAGGTCCAGAGATTCTGTGGCATTTAAGGCACGACTACATTATGTAGGACTGCTCATATAGCCAGTGTGAAAGTCATGGCCGGATGAACCAACGATGGCTAGGTACAGTCCCTAGTTACATTTCATTGAGCCAGAAAATGCTATTATGTAACATTTAATATTTCAGTTTAAACAGTTATGATTTTATTGACATTTCAACGTGTAATATAGTCTACATACTACGCTTCTTGTGTAAAGTAGATATAATTGTAATGAAAGTTTTAGAAACTTAACCAATGGAATTAGAAGCACTTCTCTGACTGTAGCAAATGGTTATCTCCGATTATGTTTGCTGTGCTAATAGATATGGCCATCGTCGGTTTTCACGGCTTGATCACTCACACTGCCTTAAAGTCCTTGTTCATATAGACTCTATACTGCATCTGGGATAAGGAATGATAGTCGTGATATATGACGATGAGATATGGCATACTTGAGCCAAAATGAAAAAAAACAAACACATTGATAGTTTAAAAAGTACGAATGAAGGGGACAGGACAGGTTATAGGAGAAAACACTCAATGTTCTACTTTTTCATTTTTACTGTAGTTCACATAGTGTGTTCCTTCTGATACTAACATTACCTACCATGCACATAATTAGACTTCAACATCTGGGACAGGATGACCCTGGTTTAAAGCATACTTCAGTTATTGTATTTTCTCCAAAAATGAAAATAAAACTCTCTAGATAAAACGTCTTGCTTTACGAAATTAATCATTCAAAATAATTGACCTTAGAAATTCTGTTACTGTTGTCAGGTTAACATGCCCCCAACGTTTGCATTACATTCATGATTACTACCAGTAGGTGCATTGTTACACGTATTTACTCATGTTGATAAGTGTTGGCTTACATCTCCTAGACTGGTAATGCCGTAATAACTTTCTTTTGTTGCGTCTCAACGTTTCCCATAGACGCTTAGAAACCGTGAATGTGAATGAAAAATCATGAATGCACCTAATCCATTGTGAGTCGAGAGCTGTGCTGCCAATTTTAAGTGGTCACACGTGCATGTATATATGAATAACCACGTGCAATTAATGTGGTTATGTTATTTGACACATATGCATTCCAGCAGAAACTCGTTATCTCGAAGATGTAAAGTCGTGAGAGCGAGACTTGGATCACGACTATAAACCACCACACTTACACATTCAAATTTATATTTATGTCGGGGTACCAGGAAAATGTTCGAGATAGCCAATATTCGAGATATACAACTGATATGTATTGATTATGCGGTCAAGGGGAAATGACACCAACATCAAGGTAACAGAAACATCGAGATACGCAATATCGAGATAGCGAGTTATTAGTGGACATGTATAGAGCTTAGCTTTCGGTAGATGGTTAATACATTCCAATTCACTAGTGGTACGTTCATACATTACCTAAATCATACGGATGTTAAATACATCTGAAGAAGACAAACTTGAATCAACTGAATAAATACATAGATGTGTCCATCTATAAACGTGCAGCAGCGGTGTGAATGCCATAAGGCTATGTGTCATTTATATATCTTCCTGGTTGTTACTCTTGCCATCTGTCTCCATTCCCACGATACAAACGAGGATCGCCCCACAAGGACAACTTGATTTTATACACGTTGTCTTGTGGGAAATCACGTTTGAAACACGTTTGTAACAATCCTTGTGTCCGTGTACATGGTTGCTGTAATTTTAAGCGTAATTGTGCGTTAGAATATTATTATAGTAGAACCGTAATGGTATTCTCGTTAAAATTTTGTTTAGCATTCTCCATCACGGATGTACTCTGGAACAGGTGACGCAAAATTTGATCATGTTCTAGACCATAAGATGGTACACTCAGATGTTGTTATGACCATGTTCAGGAAGTAAACATTGGCTATGTGCTGGAACTAACACCCGGACTATCAAGGAGTCATTAAGCGTTTGGCATAATCCCATTGAAGTCAAAATATGCACAATGCATTACATGATATTCCCGGTTTAAAATCCCTCCCGATTAAGCGAGGAGCACATTCCACCGCAAGGTGGGTCTACAGCCAGTCTACGACCAAAAACGCATAGAAATCGTAACGATCAGTGAGTGTACAGTGCGGCAAACGTACGTTTTTTTTCAAGGCCGTACGGTGACCGCAGAAGAAGTTTGGCTTGCCAAACTTCTTCTGCGACCACCCTGCGTCATGGCCTAACCGTAAGGAGGCAGTGCGGAGACCTTACGTGAAACGCAGAGGATTCAACCGCACGTTGTCAGCACAGACACAGTACTGGGGCCGTGCGTTCCCTGTACCATGAACGTGCGGATCCCGTACTTTAGTAATCACACGGTACGTAGAACGTAAGTACATAGCACGTTTGATGGATGTTGATCGCACGGCCACCTCAATAAAAACCACCCCCTGTGCCGACGCACTCACAACGCACGGAGCCTGTGCTGATGTGCCCACAACAGTATGTTTGTCAATGCGTGCGGAAAACGCCGTAGACGCCGCAAACCTCAAGACGCCTTGCGGCGACCACGCCGCAAGGTGGAATGTGCCCCTCGCTTTAGCGATAGCTTTACGCTGATTGGCTAGTTTTTTCTAGGTCACGCTTTGGAAGAATATATAGTGACCATGTCATCACATAGGGTGGTAACACGGGACATCAATACCTGAATGTGTCCCCTCTTCCTGTTTCAGGTGGCCATGGACTGCAGCATGGAGCGAGCCGCTCACTTCTGTCTGCTCGCGCTGGCCACGTGTGACATCTGCTACTGCCTCAGCGCCTTGCCGAAGACCTTCCTGGGGCGACCACAGGTAAGGCTGGGGTCTGATAGTCACCGGTACTGATGCCCAATCAGTCGAGGTATTGTATTCACTTTAAGTACCATTGGCATATCCAGTGGGAGTGGGGGTGGGGCGGTGAGGGGTGGAGGGTGCAACACCCCCAACCTTTTTTCCCCAACAAAACTACCTTATGTCCATAAGTTTCTTTTGGCATGTTTTCTTTTGATCCTGCATGAGATCCCTTAAGTGTGCACCCCTTTTCTGAAATCCTGGATCTTCCCGTGAGTAGGCCTACTTGTCATATTTTCTACTCACATACCGTCAATTCATTTATGAGTTATGTCTTTCTCCTCCCCAACATATTGTTACAATATTGAAAACTAAAGCCTGCCTTACACATACGCGAATTCCACCTACGTACAGTGGGGAATAAATTTGGGTCAAGCCTTTTTACAGTTATGTGGTGTCTAGTTCCATCAGGCCATTCCCATACATGAGTAAAACTTTGCTTGGCTGAGCAACTCAATGTAACACACATTTTGTCGCCGTTAAATAGCATCCCAATTTGCCCAAGCACCAAATCCAATTCGTGAGAATGGTTTGTACATATTCGACTATGCGCAAAGCAGGTTTAAAATCCTACGCTGTAATACGATTTCAACATAAAATGGTTAAATTTTATAACAAGGTTTATCTTTGGATGATTACGTCAACATCATGAATCACTCCTTTTACCAGTTTGATATGTCAGAATTTGGCTGTTAGCTTCCATATTTGCAAGGACGTGAGCATACCAATATATCTATATAAAGGGACTTTCAAATAATGCGGGAACACATCAGAGATAATCATCACGTTGCAAAGGAATGGATTGTCTATTCTGGATAGGCCAGCTGGGAATACACGTACCTCTGATCTGGTGCCAGGCTACATCTTGTTAACATGGTCTTTACTTTCTGGAGGAAGTTGCATGCTAAACGTCATAGTCAAAATAGTTACCGTATGCAAAGAACGGGAAGCTATCTCAATGGCACTTGCTTTAAAGGGCGCATTGTTCATATTTCATAATAATCTATAATCTATACTGAATGTTTGTCTAACGTATTATTCGTCTCTCTGTGTGTTTTCTATGGCAAGCAAGTTCCTACCACTGCATTGACATAGTCTAAGCTTCCATTTTGACTATATCAAGTGGCCCTCACGGGACTGAACTCACTACCCCAAAGCAGAATGATACCACCATACCAAGCAGCGAGATAAAAAAACGAAAAAAAAAACGAAAATGAAATTAATAATGTGAGAAATGTGAACGGCTTTGTTAATATTATTGCATATTGCCAATGGTAAATCCCTATAATCAGTCACGCTCTGATGCTCAAACCAATTTAGAAGTCGCATGATTTACTCTAATCGTGTGTTCTTATCATACCATTGAACCACATAAGTGAATTACCCTCTAATTTGGCAAAAGAAAAGCGTATCAAAGAATGTACTTTACTGCAAATGGCTTCTTTTTTCAGCCACAAAGAATCTGGTAGATGTGCATCGTCCACGCATGTGAAAAATGTATATCCCGTCTTTTTCATGGATATTTATAAAATAGGAAGAGAGAAAGAACAATGTTTTTCTTCAATATATTTCAATACTTCGTCTGTTGAAATTAACACTAATAATAACCCAGCTGATACCTTACACCGACTGAACTTATCGGAATATATAGTCTGAGTTACACATTGTTAAACATGGTACAGTGTGGAAAATTAAAAATATATGTTATTTCCTAACAATATACCTACAGAGTTGTGTATGCATACTTTTGATTGCCGGTAAGCGTTACGTACTGCGCTACATGTATGCTATATTCAGGATTATCACGTATGCCTTATATCTTACTATTTCAATATTATATATTAAGCAATATATAAGTCATTTCCTATCATTATGTTTTGCATATTTTCAAATAAGATGCACTTGTATTATAAAACATTTTATTGAACTATGCGTCAGGAAGAAATAATATGCACAAGGGACAGAACGTTTTACTTTGTACGTGACTAGCCACATTGACGTAACAAATGCTTTCAATTGTAGACCTTATATCGCGCTCTGTAAAACAAGACCGCTTGCCTGTATTGTGGAACGGTGTGGAAACCCACTGATACAATTCATAATGTACTACATTGTATTTTTATAAGACCAAGATATGTGATATTCAAATATTTGTTGCCTTGTTGTATTTCGATTCCTCGTCACTCTGATTGCCGGATGACAACTTTTTAAAATACAATGCCATGAAAAAAAACTGACAAAAAAAAAAAAAAAAAAAACAAAAAAAAAAACAAAAAAAAACAACAACAACAACCAAAACCAAGACAACCACGACGACGACCACGACACGTCCATGACAAGCACGACCACAACGACCATGACCATGACGACGGCAACGACAACAACAGCAAGACTACAAACTACAGACTATCATGAAAGATGTTGAAGTCAGTTACTGTGTTTAAACATTTGTACTTACGAACCACTCCTGACGAAAGATTCAATTTCCCATATTAGTGATGCACCCATCGTCGGTCTACAGGAATCCCTTCTAGCTGTACATCATATATAGCCGTGAGTAATGAAGATGGTTTATATTGAGTCTTGATTGATATTTACATTGGTTCTTTTTCACTTGACAAATAACTAAACATGAGAGCTTTATGATACTTTTTATTTTACTATAAAACTAGACAGATACACATCGCCTTTGCTGACGCACTTACATTATCGTTCGGCTTCTTGACTATGAGATGATATAACAGTGACCTGCATTTCAGTTGTGTAATCCCCAAAGGGGTGCTAGATATCCGAGTCATGATGATGACATTTGGGACGTGGTTGTATTTTTGGCAATGATGAGATTCATTACATAAATTAATTCACGTTCTTGTTTTTCATTAATGTTATTTGGGTGGGAGGCTTAATTTTGCCGAGACACTGCTTAATTTAGACATTTTAAAGACCACTAATATGTGAGGGGAAAATGTTAGTTTGTTTCCGCCAGAAAAGCTAGCAGCAGTTGTTCTAAACTTGTACATTGTGCTATAAAGCGCAGGAAGATTGTAAATTTACAGCCTGCCTTCTAAAGGCAAAATGCATGCTTCACTTAAGAAATGTCCATAAGAATTGTAACCAATGCACAAGTGTGTGACAATAGTTTGTGTGACAAAAGTGTAATAAATGTGGGACCTGTTCAATTTCATCAATGGAAAATATTTGTCAATTATCAGCGACTGTATTAATATCCGTTGAATCTATGCAGGTAGGCTGTATGTAGAGTTATGACAGATTTGTTTATTGTCAAATTGCATACAACATATGTTGCAATTGATGCCACGTCTATAACAAGACCACTTCATGAACGCAATCATTTTTTCAAAGTCCCAAACTGTAAAGGAGACCACCTCAAGGCGTCAAAAAGATACCAGCTCCCTACTAAGAGCACTTGGGACCATATATTTATACAACCTTTCTGCTCTTTAGTGGTGTATGTGATGGTCACGGACCACGTTTTGGTAAATGTCACTGGACCGTTATGACACAGCAGGGTTTTTGTACCAAAATTAATCGTCTTATACTTTTCATTAAATGTCATATCCGGCAGCACTCATTGCATGGTCATTATAAACTACTGATAAAATGTCAGAGAAATATGAACATGGACACGCGTCACCTACATAAATTCATTTGTACGTAACTGAAATATGATGTTAGTTAACCTACACACCAATTATACATGTCTTGAAGGTAAATTTGGTATTTTATAACAATTTAATCATATACTGCATAGTGCATAGTGTGTAAAGGTTACTTTTTGTACAAGTAGGCCTATAAAAAGTATGCCCGCATGTACATGCACATTTAATTCATTACTGGAATGTTCAGTTTGCTTCACCATTATAACCATAGACCTCCATGCACTCTACATTGGGAACGCACTAGTGTCATGGAAGTTTCATTTGTCATCAGTAGAGTATACAATGCAATAAGAAAAAAGTACTATACATATGCTGACCAAATACTATCTACGCCATTGCTCTCGGCATTGAATGCCACTAAAAAGAAATTGGAACACAGAGACAAGACCCCCATGTTTAGTGATGTATGAACACCACTCAGGTAACATGTATATCACCGGATTTGATTTTAGCATACTCAATCCTTGCACACTATGACATCCGACAGGGGAATGGATGGATGTGAATTTACGAAGACGAAACACAATGAACTGTTTACAAGACCAGGAGCCACAACCCCATAGTAGTGGACCAATCTACCAATAACATTAATGGAAAAAAAACATCATACACAATACATACAGAACATTGAATTCCAAAATATTACATGTATTTCCGTAAATGAACCCATTGTAAGGCCCATAGACAGCAGTGACCGGGAAATGGCAATTTCGTGATGCACGCAGGACCACATGCGTCGCCGACATGTGTCCCACCTACACCGCTATCCCGAGAGAAACTAGCATCTGAGATGTCACCTACAATGGACGCACGGATCATCTATAATTCATGGAATTTTGAGCTATAGTCAATAAGACTGAATATGTTGTCGATTGGCACTTTGTTCCCCCACCCCCACCCCCCACACACACCCTTACACACACCCTATGCATTGAATTCATAATCTTCTAACATTGACTGGAAGTTCGGGGATCTACATTTGTGACTGTGAGATTGAAGCTGTATTATGTGGCTGCTTTTAGAATGATCAAATAAAATTCAAATGAAAGGTAGTCATATTTAAAAGACGTTAAGCTATATTATTTCTGGTCCTTTTAGATGCATTACGTGTCTTAGTATCTAGGTGTGATGCATGCAGGCACTATATAAAAACAAAATCAAAGTTTTGATGTGTTAATAACGGATATTGATGCTGTCCTGTTTGACAGCAGCCATAGAATGTAGGTGGCAGAAGCATAAAAGTACTTGGAATTAATGTAGATGTATTACTAACTTATTTAGAGTTACAACTGCTACTTGTCAATTCTGACACATTCAGACGTGCTGTTGTAAATGTGTACCATTTTTCTATGCTGTCTTTTGAGCAAAATCTTATAGGGCACTTGGCAATGTTGGAGTAAAGCACGTGTGTGTTATCTTTTCTTTCTCTCCCAAAATTATAGTATGTCATATTCTATAGAATGTCTTGGCGGGACAAGTTCATTCTTATTGCCGGTGTCTAGGTCTCTTCGGGCCTATTTCTATTTAAGTGATAGGCATACCGTAATGTGAACACATGTCTGACGTGCAAGAATGAGGGTGATTACCATTCTTTTATCTTTTCCCCGGGGTGTGTATTTGTATTCTTATGACATACATGTATGATTGTATAAAATGTTCAAGTTTCGTTTCTGGCTAAATTTTACATGTGCAACATCGTTGGTTTATAGAGAGCTCTGTTACACTGTACATAACCATACGTTGGCAGTATAATCTCGGTGTTGAGGTGTTGAGTATTACATAAGTATTCTAGTATGAATAGCTGAAAAATTAATGTTCCGGGAGCCTACACCAGTAGTAGCAGCCAAAAAACGTTAGGATCAGTTTTCTAATAGTTCCATAAGGAGACCCTCGTGAACTTTCTTTGCAAACATTATTAAGGCGATATTCGGGTGGTCCCAATACAATAGTTTTACTGTAGTGACACCTACCTGATTTTTTCTATCTCAGTGCAATAACTGTGAATCATTCTTACAAATGATTCTATTTGCAACATAAATGATTTCGAATGAATGGTCTCATAAACATGCAAATTCTCTGTTCTCAAAGGAACCTTACATTAGTGCTTCTATACATCACCATAATCTGCAGACCACCGACTAAAATTGAACCGAAATGAAAATGAGAATTTCCATTATGATGTTTCATTGACAGCAGTTTTATTATTGGAAACACGTGACATATGATAATAGAACATAGCAAACTGGACAAGTGTGATGATGTTTTGGTGTGTATATTACCTAATATGAACAGGTTGATTTTGCTTTGGAGGTTTTCTCTTTCTTTGAGTGAAATGGTGTTATTGTTTGTGTACAGTGTATATTCATGTACATGTATATACATGTACTGTAATCTATAATTTGAATTAATAAATATCATAGGATATGTCCATGCCACGTAGACTAAATGTATATCTAAAATGGGGCCAACAACTTAAACTAGATTCACCATGGTGAAACCCTTGTGGGCAACTCCTTCTAGCTCAGGAGCTATCCCAACATAAATGGAGGCATCGCTGTCCATTCAAATGGTTTTATATGATAATTAGTTACATTCGTAGTACTAAAATTCATGTTTCAATATGTATATGCCAAGAGTCTGTGTGCATAATTTTTTTGATAACGATGTGTCAAACTCCCCAATTAGTTGTTCACAAATCATGTTTTATAATTTGTATTTGTAGTCTGTAACTCTCCAGTTTGTTGAAGTAACTCCAAAAAGTTTAGTTGCATTTTACAGGACAGACCATTTAATTCACAACTACATGTATAGCAATGCATCATGTATGTACACAATTTAAGCTTGTCTTAGCATCTAGGTATGCTGCATACAGTCACTTAATGAAAACGAAATCAAACTTTTGATGTGTTAATAACAGATATTGATGCTGTTTCGTTTGACATCTTCCATTGAATGTAGGTGACAGAAGCATAAACGTACTTGGAATTAATGTAGATGTATGACTAACTTATTTAGAGTTACAACTGCTACTTGTCAATTTTGACACATTCAGATGTGTGTTTGTGAATATGAATCATTTTTCAGCCGTCCTTTGAGCAAAATTTATAGGACACTTTGCAACAGTGATATAAACATATGCGATATGAGCACTTCCATCTTTACGGGGTTGCCAAACATTTTCCAGGGCATTCTACATACAATCTATGCTTTGTACATATGTATCCTGTGTACATGTTGATTATAGTGGGTCAATAACTACATGGATATACTAAAGATTTCACAATAGGAGAGTACCAGTAAATGTGCCACGGGTATCAACATAAATTTAACATATGCACGTTCAGTTTCCATAAGGTTACCGCATTTTATAGGAGAATAATATTTCACATACGTGCATAATATTACAAATCCCCGTACATTCATTGTAAGTACATGGAAATTGTAAATTATTTTTTCTCGTGACAACGCTGAGTGCTTAAAGGTTTTTACGTCAGCAGGTCTTATAGCCATTAATTAATAGACTATTTTTCTTATATAAATATTCTTATATCTCAAATGCATATTGAGTAGAATTTCCTTTTTACAACATTGATTACATTCAAAGTATATACAAGTCATACATGTCCAAGAAATGTTCCAGACGAAAACTAAGTAGCACGTGTACATTATGACCAATTCCCTGAATTTATCCTCGGTAAAGCTTCATCCCACGTCTTACACACGACAAGCTTCCCACACATCATCAGAAGGGAAATTACCTAATATAAACATAGAGTTCATTAATTGCTGAAGAAATTCATTCACACATGAGCTTTACACGAAAGCAACAAATCAAGGAGGGCTAACAATTAATAAAATATATACATGTATTAAAAACAAGTAAATTATTCGAAAGCATCTCATTTACACATACACGTTTTTAATCATGTCACACGTAGGGACAAAGGTCAAGCTTTGCAACAAAGGGGCCCACTACTGTGTATCACAGCCATGGGCCATGGGCAGATCCAGGTTTTCAGAAACCTGGTGGAAGGGAGGGGCGAGGCCACTTAGAGGATCTCGTGAGTTTCGTACGTGCGATTGATAGCGAACACCATATAAGGTGCTTTGGTGGAAAAGGCCCTGGGGAAATGCCCCCCACCCCTCCTCTTCACCGCTGGATCTGCCTATGCTACCAAACCTAAATACTGCATTGCAGTTAGGAACTGTTAGGAACTGCAGTTAGGAACGATGCACTTGCTTCGTGATAATCTTTTGGATGAGCCAGCAGTGTATTGCGGGAAAATTGCAAATTTCATGCAAAATGTAACTTGGACAACGCTAGACTACCGCCAAAATCAAAGATCCTAAAAGGCATTCATTTCCCCCAAATGACAGGACAGGCATAAAGGCAGTACGGTTACATATACACAGAAACGTGTCCCACAAACGTCGCACTGATCTTAGTGCGCATGCGTCAATGACACATCACGTGATCGGAGGCTTTTGGGAACTTAGCAGATGTTATTTCCGTGGTCACGTTTTGTCATTTGTTGGAAGGAAATAATCAGAAACTGGGCTCTTATGGCCCAAAGTGCATAGGTCCTTATTTAAAACTATGCTGTTTTTCTTCATCAACGTGTTTTGAGGGTTTTTCGGATGTGTTTTGCTTGAAAGTTCGTGTACACGACTTTCACCATTCGATAAGAGATCATGCATGGGGACAAATGAGTCCACCACCTTAATATTAAGGGTGTACCCCTTTCAAATGAGGACTTCTTCAATATTATAAAACACGTCTGGCACGAGACAGAGTGGTCATAAACGACATCTAAATGGGGGTGTGGGTGTGGGTGGGGTGTTATAATGGGTAAAGAAATCCAACATTCCGTTTTCCGGCCTTATTTCTCACATCCCTAATTTCCCATTTTCCCACATCTCCCACATTTTCAGGCTTTCCCCTCACCCCCAACTTCCTTGAAATCCCACATCTATCGTTTTTTAATTTTCCCCACATTACATCCCCCTCTTTTTAGCTTAATTTCCCACATCCCACTTCCTTATAAACCCGCCGTAGCCCCCTAAATTTCCGGGACTGTTTTTACTGAAATATATTCGGAAATTTCTAATGCTATTTTCATGTTTGTAGAGTAGAGTTTTAATACTATGCTCATAAAAAGCTGTATAGGCTGCAGCTTTCATTGTTACTAACCAAGTTGGAATAAACAGTCACAAAACAATCACACAACGAAGTGGAATGGACCATCTATATAACATGACCACATAGTTACCCGAGTGGCAACTTTTATTTATGGCACCACAAATCTCTTGTAGACCCTATATGCATACGTCGAATGACACAATCAGCCAAATAGACATATATCACTAATATCAGAGCAAAACCTCTAGTCAAGACCACCTGTGATAAGAATTCCGTCTGGATTTAGACGCCTTAATTAGTAAAGGTCCCAATTCCGAAACTCCTTAAAGAGACCATGTTTCACGTAAGGGAAGTCGAGGCCATACAACTTTATTGTCTTCAAACCATTTTCTACTGTATATAAATGAAATCAAAAGCATTTGTGAAACTAAATAGCTTTGAGCCGTATACATCAATGTACTTTGAATTAGCACTCTCCAAAAAGAGGCATCATGCTTGTCTGGCCGTAGTAGCGAGAACCAGGATTTTGAGTCTAATTTGATTGTGGCATGATTAACTGAGAGTGTGGGAGGAGGTTTTGTATATCAACCTGCTGCTGTATTGTTCAATTACATTTATTGTTGGACACTTTAGTGGAGGCGCCACTGGAGGCTTGTGGGGAGACGAGGGATTGAATATCAAGGCATGAATTAGTTTGAAAGATGAAAGAGGAAATCAGAAATGACGTGTCTGCGACGTGTCAGCAAATATCTCAGGAGTATTGGCAACTCAGAATTAAAAACAACATTACCACCATCAGCCTGTTTATCAGGTACGTTCGAGCAGATGATTTGTGGTAGATTTGAATTGATGCCTCTGTTTGGATCCAAGTGAAGATCGACACTTCCTGTTTTCAGATCACGTGAGCTGGTTTGAAAATGACCGCCAATATAATATGGCCACTAAATATCAAGTTGTGTCGTGTCAAATGTGGTACATACATGATATGGCTACCTTCGTTTAATTGGCTGTTAGTTTTATACAGCTGCTTCCCCTTATTTGCACGAGCCGATTTAGTGTTTATGTCTGGGGAGAAAAAAAAAGATTTTCCAACTACATGTAATAAAATCAACTAGCATCGTTTTGCTTTCATGTTATACATCAAATGTGTCTGTTAAGTTTTATAGTTTAGTTAACTATGATCTCTTGTCTCTGTCCTCACACGTGATATTCGACACGTGATATGCATGATTTTCCCAACTTAATTTAGTATTGTGTTCTATTAATTATAATATGAGGGGGTCATATAGCAAAAATGTGATTTGTGATTTGCCCCAAATCTTGAGCGTGAATTGTGAATGGTTTGTATTTAAGTGCGTGAAATGTGATGGAACCTATTATTAGTGTCTGATGATCTGCTCAATACAAAGGTTGTGACTGGTGATTTGCCCTAAATCTTGGGCGTGAATTGTGAATTGCCTGTATTTAAGTGTGTGAAATGTGATGGAAACTATTCAATTGCAATTCCTGGCGATTGGTGAAAGACAATGGAATATATTGGTGACTGGTGATTAAGGAAAAATATTTTGGTTAATAGATTTTCAAGACTATATAACCCCTCCAATATGATACGGGCAGCACCAAGTATTTGCATTTGTACGTGATCGTTGACATTTATTCATTTCAGTATGTACAAATGTAGATCCCACATCTGCATTACCCATTCAAAATTTAGTTTCACAATGGCCGTCAAAATGGCCGCTAAAATCAAACCACGAGTGTTGCATCAGCCAATAATCAACAATCATCGTGTTTTTTCACAGGTGGTGTTCGACAACCGCTTCTGGCTATACGTGCAGATCTACAGCCCTGGCCTGCAGAACACGTTCCTCAAGACGTCCACGTGGCTCACGGTGATCATGGCGGCGGGCCGCTACGCCGCAATTTGCCGCCCGCTCCACGCCCGTCACCTGGTGGAGGTGCGAGCCACGCGGGTCGCCGTGGCCGCCGTCTTTGTCATCTGGGTGAGTGGGAGGGTACGAGGTGTAATAAGGGGTCAAGAAATACCACATCAGTAATATTTTTCACGATTATTTATTTTGTTATATTTTTGTACTTATTTCCCATATGCCTAATTTTTTTGCGTTTTCCCGCAACCTACAAAGTTTAAGTCGATTTTCCCAAATCCCACTTCCTTGAAATGCCTTATAGCTTTTTTTGTCATCCTTTTCCCCATATCTCTCCTTTTAAGCCTTCCCCCCACATCGCACTTCCTTATAAACCTGTCGCACGGGTATAATGAGCAATGAAAGGGTAAGAGTGGATGTTGGGCAGCTATTGGTCCATGAAAAACTAGATTCCACTACATTTGCTACCCTGCTATGTGAGTCCATGAGATAGTACATGATACTTTTGCTGCCTATCCTGTCACATTATTTTTTGATAAGCATTATTGTTAGCGTTTACCATATTCCACTGACCGTAGACCGCATTGCCTCGTTTCAGGCTTTTCCCACTAGCTTTTCTAACTGGAGATTTCATACCCCCTTTTGTTCTGAGAAACATATGCCTGTTCTAACTCAAAACCCACAATGTTGTAACCCTCTTCCCCAAAATGCTGGCAAGGGAATCTTGAAATAGTTTCGATTACAGTAACAGTAGCATGATGGCAATGTCCGAATATCCAGGTACCGTGTATGCCAGACAGTAAGGGCCCCTTCTCATTACATGCATGCGACTATTCTCTTATAAGCTACGCGAACAGTTTTATCACTATATGTATACTAATAATTGAGCAACGAAACTGTCACCTGCATTGGTGTTTGATGAATGGACGTGGCCCTGTGGATTTGTTAAGCTGACAGGCATTACAAGACATTGAATGCCAATGAGCTTGTGTATTACACTGTATAGCCGTTGCTAATTGGCACGTATTCTCGTTATACAGGGTACGTAGCTAGAATTAGCTTTCCTCGCAGCATTTCATTTCATAAATTTGGGGTGAACTTTCTTGCCTGTCAGACTGTTGATTAATACTCCAGCGGAAGATCACAATGCAAGAGTTGACTTATACATAGATATATTCGAACTAATTGACTGAAGTGTAAGTATTGCCATTAGAGGATTCATTCTCCAGGCGTTAGTGGTCCTCAGAAACCCTGAGTAGGACTTTTATTGTCGAAACGTAAATCTCTATGTATTTTGGTTTATTCTGGAGCATTTTGGGCATCTTGAAACTAAAGTAGGTATAAAGAAGTGTTTTGACTAATTTCAAATATTTATAAGAGTTAGATTGTTTTAAGTATAAAACAAACACAGTAACCGACATTAATGTGGTCCTGATTGCTGCCATCTATATGAACTTGATTATCCCGGTGGACTACAATTTGCATTGCTTAGCATGATGATGGTCTTCTGGAATACATCATCACATTCTGAAGTCCCTACAAGGACATACACGGAACACCAATTTCATGTTTGCTTTCACATTCTAAAAACCCAATGGTTCGTATTAGCAGCACGTTTTAGTTTTCAGGCAAAAAGTGCTTGAGGTAAGATTGAGAGTGGCACAGACGACATGACATGCATTACGAAATTTAGAGACCCTGGGAGACGTGTAGGAGATTGCCAATATGTGGGTATTGAGTCATGTATCATATGACACATATGACGTCTATTCAATATCTGGTTATACTGGCTTGTTTTGTGAAACAGTAGTGTTTCTTACACGTGGGTGTGCTTTATGTCACAGGCATGTTTTTTTATCTATATATATATTTGGCCATTCAACATACTATACAACTCACATGTTTTGCAAAAAGTACACGTCCAGCGCAATCAATTTTATGGGTTTTATAATATCAAAATGTCAATGAGAGAAAACGAAACAAAGAGTAGGGCTTGTTTTAAAAGCTAGTGGGGTGTCACTCGACTCTGCTTCTCCTAGATCTGCAAATGCAAATGTAAATGTGGTGGTGTATTTTCGTGATCCAAGTATCTTGCTCTCACGACTACACGTTTTGCACCAAATCATTGGCACTTTTATTGAACAATTGATCATTTCTTACATATTTGGAGCGGCTGCACAATGCCAATCACTCATATCATATCACAACCACTCATTCACACTTTCAACCCAATGCCATGACCATAATCAACGTGTACGTGACACGGAACTGTGCAACTATTTTGCTATAAGTTTGCTCAACACCCACAACCAGACCCAACTGGAAATTGAAACCATGGCCTTCTGATCACGAGTCATAGATCAACTAACTATCCACACATCCACAGAAGCACCGATACACGTAGGTAAGGCGTGATGAATGATGTGTTATCCTTATACATATAAAACATTATTATCCCGTCATATTATACTACTAAAGTCTAAAAATCAAAGCTTATAATCTTACAATGGTTTCATTTTTGCGATCATGGTGATTATGCTCATGTAACTGATGTTCCATTGAACAGCACATAAAGCAAGCAATTTGGTACATGTATTCATGTGCGAGGGAGGAAAGGGGGAGGGGCTTATTTTGTTTCTGTAAACAAAATACCTGTGCACAGCAATGGCTGATAAATGCATTTGCAAAACCAATGACACCGTGTCATTTTAAACATAAATATTTGTAAAATTTGAGAAAAATAATCTGCTAATTAAATGATCTGAAAAAGGTCACTTGCCATTGGAAAACAAGCATCTATAATATCCAGTGACTGGCCTCTAATTGATAATGGGTCTGCCCACATTGGCGTAAATTACCAGCTTTTTGCATTCAACCATGTAATAATGACGGGCTGAATGATACTGCGTTTCCTCATCGTGGGTGGTTGATAGTTCTCATTAATTGTGTTCGAGTGAGCTTCAGACTTAGGATCCTACATCGGGTATGAAAAAAATTTCTGGGTCACTATGTCAATTTTATGACATTCCAAAATGTTTCTCTGTCACGTTTCAATATGATACCCATATAGAAGAAACGAGCATCTTTATGGGAATAGATATGAATTTTCATTGTGTCACTTTTATAGGTAAATATGGATGAAATAACCGCCGAGTCGCTGTGACATTTAACCCATGTAGGGTCCTAGACTTGAATAAAGTCCTTGTCTGACATCAACAAAAGTTCGTCTCCGTTTTTATTGTGTATCAATTGCACAACTTTAACATTAAGTATAAATGAAAGGATATTTTAATTATTTTACTAAAATTCATTTTTCTCTCTTATTGTGGCTACAATTTTTATGAATTACACCTCGTTGTGTAGGTAGTAATCTTATATATGGTTTAAAATATACAGGTTAATGCAAACTTTTGTTAGGAAGCAATTAGTGCAAATATTATTACTCTGTCTTGCATACGTTATAAATGAGAGAAAATATCGCAATCATGGAAACGCTATACAATAACAAAATTCAAATAATTATTTTAAAAGCCTGTCTCAAATTTTTTGTAACTGTTCAATAAATCATTTTACATGCATTTTGACTTTGAAAAACAGCTAATTCCTGAAATTTCTTGAAAATCAATGCAAACACATTGATAATTTACCAACAAAAGGAGAAAAATAAAAATCCTCAGTAAGCTTTTTCTCACAAGGCATATATTTTCAGATATATCTTCAAATATATCGACATTTTAAAAGACTAGACTTAACGATTAAAGAGAAATTTGGTATGAAACATTCATTAACTGCACAAATTTATAAATTTCTGAGCAGCATATACATTAATCACATGCTTGATTTGAATAATACATATTCTATCTGATACTTTCCAAAATTGTTTGATGTTATCACATATCCTTTTGTTTATTGCAAAACCAGGACAGTGGACCGTAGTGTGGTACTGATGGCTCAAACAAAAAATTAGCAAATTATTCTGGTGTTGTGAAGGACACCGTTGTAGCCATCTTTGATATATATGATATCTAATAATGTGAGATTTCCGGGTACTCTGTAGTGAATGTTGATAATTAATTATCTCATTTGAAAACGGATTATTACTTTGTTGTAAGTGCATATTTTATCATCTGATAATAATACAATAAACAATTGTTATGAACTATTTTACTTTTTTATTTCATGGTAGATGCAAGTGACTACTAGGCGAGTTCAGCATCTAAACATCTTGATTGAGCACACCATTGGACCCTTGAGTGATTCTTCTTGCAGCGTTCGACTCTGCTGGAAGAGTCAAAGTGACTCTGCTGGAAGAGTCAAAGTGACTCTGCTGGAAGAGTCAAAGTGACTCTGCTGGAAGAGTCAAAGTGACTCTGCTGGAAGAGTCAAAGTGACTCTTCTGGAAGAGTCAAATTGACTAGCTTTTACTTTTTGTGTGCTCAAAATTGACATAGGTGCTGGACTCCCCTAAAGAGTCAATTTGACTCTGGTTTGGCTGACAGTGTAGTTTTGAGATAAGGCTCGTTAAACATTGTAGATCACATCAACAAGTATCACTAATTTTGCGGTAAATCCATAAAAACTTACTATAAGTGTCTGAATATTTTCGGACATTTTCAGTGTCCATCGTCTGAAACTTTTCTGTCACCAGGTGGCAGCACGTGACAGAAATGGAAGTCGGTCAGTGTTTGTTGTTGGGGGTGGTTGAGGGCGCGCGTCGTGGTTTGGGGCTGCCCTAGGTCTCAGAAGGTTGTCGTAGGCGTGGGACAACTGGTATGCTCCTTCATCTCTGTTCATGTTCTCCTCAGTCTTTCGGATTGTTATCGACTCCAAGATTTGTGTAGATCACTTTACATACGTATACTACGATTTGGTGTCCATAAAATGCATCATAATAGGTAAACTATTAACGATAAAAGGTTCATTTCAAAAAGTATGTTGTTATTCAGTTTATAGTATAATAAACATAAAAATATGAAAATTGATTATTTATCCCATATAATCTCATAATACAGCAATGATTGAGTCACTATTTTATCCTACGTGATGGTGTCTACAAAATGTGCCATGACAAGAACACTATTGATGATAATACGTTCATTTCAAAACATGGCGTTCTTTATAGTTCAAAGTATAATAAACATCAAAAAGCTGAAACTTTATTATTAATTCCTTATAACCTTTCTTTATCGTAAGAATTACATGACTTTAGCTTTAACAATGCACGGTTGAATATCATTACCACTCACTCAGACACACACTTTAGAAGTGGGTATTGGTCTAATATGGAGAATTACCTCCTTGTGTCCCAGGGCCTTGTGTACACCTATAGACCAGAGCAATCTAAATGAAAACAGGAATGCCATGAATATAAATGCAAACGTCTAAATGTCATAGAAGATACATACATCAATAATGGAGATGTCAGTATATCTCTTACGCTTGGCGACGACCTCTCTCATTTGACGGCCTGCATCATATTACCATGGTTCTTATTCAAATCGGAAGGTTGTTTTTAAATAGACTGACATCAATTTTAGTGTTTATGAAAATAAACCTTTTTGAGTGGATTACAGGCGGAAAATATGGGATATGCTGTAAAATTCTGTGGGGGATGTGCAAACACACAAACTCCGATTAAGACCACCTATTTATTGAGACTCCACAATCTTCATACATCTACTAAAATCATTTTTCACTGCCCCAACCCTTCACAAATACACTGCCATAACCCTCTAAAGATACCACCTCTCCATTGAGGACTCCTCAGGTAAATCACTGGCAGATACAGGTTTTCAGAAAAGAGATGCAAAAAAAACAATAAAAATGTAATGTTTATGGTGAAAAGGAGTGTATGTCCCCTGCACTCCCTGGATCTGCCTATGCCAATCCCAGAACTGTTCTAATAGAGAGGTATTGCCTTACGGGTGTTGTAGGTGTTGCTGCTTCTGCCCATGTACTGGACCCACACGTACCGGGAGATCCGCTGTGAGGGGGACCACACGTTCTACTGGATCGATCGCGACTTCTTCACCACAAATTATAGGTAGAGAAACTTGCTCAGTTGAGTGGGGATCCTTAGTTTATAAATGTATCTTCATTGAATTGCGCTGAAAATAGTGACTTGCGATGTGTGACACCATGTACATTTAGCAAATTGATTTAGTTGTACGTGTAGAAAGTCACAGTTTACATTGTTGTTGGGCACTATATGAAAAAGTGTTGCACATCATATATTGTGAACTTCTCACGCTCGAGTGTTTTCACATTAATAATGATACATGGTAACAGTATGAACAGTAACAAAATTATTAACTCTAGGAAAAGTATATTTCTTAGAAGTACAACAAATAAAGACCCAAATATAAAGCATGTTGCTCTGGACGTAAGTGATCCAAAGTTCACGCTTAACGGTTGCTACCACTTGGCATTCGTAATGAAACCAATATTGCTATGTTGCGACTATTTCTAGTTCCCCTTTCCCATTAGTGTGAAAATTCAAGCCCCATAAAAAGAAGGCCTAATGAAAATTTTCAACTCTCCAATGCACGACCACCACAACCACCAATAAAAAGCTGCACCGAGCTGAGTTTTTTTCCCTGTAACCTCCCTCCTGTTCATTATAATTCGTCTGTTCTTCAACCCTTGGCCGGGATAACCTGCACTGATAAAGTGCTGTATCCCGGAAAGGGTGAGAACGGATAATACTTAGAACAGCCTATACGACCGTTTTATAGCCCAAAACAGAGTGTCTTAAGAACATTTAACATTTATCTGGGCCATTTGAGGTTAGTGTTAGTGCTACTTTAAGAAGGTTAATGGGCTATACAGTGTGAATGGTTTACCTCTAAACAGCAGCATCAGTAGGCTATCTGCCCTGGGTGCGCAGGTATGAACCTGGCATTGGACTCGGTAAGGGCATCATTGAGCGTATGATATTACCTAAGTTTGCATGGAAACATTGTGAGCATATGTGGAAGTGATAAATGGTTCTCTAGAAGAGAGGCACTTGTTTGTCCGGGTGGTAATATATCTCGCCACAGTTAGCATCATTACTGAAGATACTGAGGTCATGATTACGACTATGTACTGTAAACATATCCCCAATAGAGTGATTCCAGATGAAATCAATTCCAATTTCATGTTAAGCCATACTCATCTAATTGTCACCGTGATTAGTGTTCAATAGTGTATGTCAATAATGATCTATCTGTCTTGTTTAATGTGTCCAATATTATAAAGGGCGGCCATGATAGAGGTATTTAGATTCCTTAAATACTTGGTAACATGCACTCTGTGCTGCCTTTAAGATATGTTCGTCAATCACTCAAATAAAAACTCAAGACACTCAACCACCCACATACTCACCCATCCACTCATCCATCCCTCACAGGATATATCAACTAAACCCCTCCGCTCGCTCATTAGTTCATTCACGCACTCACTAGCGCACTTAGGGATCGTTCACAAATGACGTCATCGCATTTTTGGGTATTTCTGACAACACCGTGTAATTCTGCGTCATTATTCTTCGCCCCCCGCCCCCAACCCAACCCCCGCCGCAGCCACACTGAAGCGTCATTTTTACTTACTCGTGCACCCCCCTCACCACGCCCCACGTCCTTACTACAATCCATATAAAACTACTACATTGCCATGGGACCCCTATAAACAATGTTCACAACATATTGTTATTTTGCATTTAATACAATTCCAATGGAAAATCATTAACAAGAGCACTTTTTAACATCTGCAACCCACCCCCACGGTTCGCAACGAGGTCATTTTTCTCTGTCCCACCCCGCTCCCCTTTCATCATTCGTCATCTTTCTCCTACCCCCTTCCGCGATGACGTTGTTTGTGAACGATCCCTTACTCAGTCACCCCCCCCCACCACCCACCCCCAACCGGCCCCCCACCCACCCACCCAAAACAATTACACTGACCCTCCATCCGCAGGCTGCGCACAGCGTTCGTGTACCTGTGGATGATCCTGGGCATGGTGATCCCGGTCATCATCCTCACCTACTGCAACCTGCACCTGATCCGCGCGCTCCGTGAGTCCATGAGGATGCGCCGGCTGTACCGCGTCCACAGCCGCAGTCTCAGTCCGGGTAGGTTCCTGATAAACGCCACTGGATTTTGGAAAAGGTTGGGGCTTTTACAGGTTTTGTACTTGCAAAGGCCAAAGGAGAAGCCAAAAACACCATATCAATTAAATTTTGTGGGTGAAAAAACGGGGGGGGGGGGTCGCCCCCTCCAAGCCCCTGGATCTGCCTATGAACGGTGCATTATCATCCCGGATTTTCATAAATGTGAAAGATCCCATGTGTTTACTTCCGGTTGCACTTTCCAATGTGTCGCCTATTTCACAGAGCAATGCAGATGACGGATGTGTCTAAAGCTAGGGGCACAACAGGCAATCTGGTTATTTTGGAAGTACGCATTTGTCCCGGTGTGTGTTGTCTACGGCAGGTAATAGCATACTGCCTAATGTACTAGCTCCACAGAGGCTCTGTCACATACAGTCAGGTAAGGCTGTTTAATTAACAACAGAGAATGTCTGGGATGTCACACTAGTGACTACCTCTGCTGTACTGCCCAAACTCTAACTTTTAATGCACTTTTGAATGAGACGCTTTGATCTACCGAAGACTCCTTAAGGTTTTGGCAGTAGGGATACAGTAGATAGGCCGTACTGCCGGATGTGCCCTCGGCTTTAAGTGCAAGTTTGGGTTCATATATCTCAGTTCTAAGAAATCCACCTTTTGCCACATGCTTGTCATCTACGCGTGTTTGTCATTCTGTAAAGATAAGGAACATGTGCTAATGTTTTTCAGTTTTAAGACGCACATTTTTGGTGAATGTGAAGGATTATATATTATCAAATTAGGAATATCTAAAATGTTCGTACTGCTGATATTATGCGTACCAGGAGGAAAGGGCGATGCAAATACAGTGCTAACTGGAATAACAAACTTTAAAAACTATTGAAAATTCCAAGGATGTCCAAACATGAAGTTATAGTTCAATTACAACCCATCATTGTTGTATCAACGCAATCTTGACTTAGAATAAAAAATGCTGTTGACCGGGTCATGGCTTACACAATTATTACATAAAGTACGCATTTACGTGTGTTGGTGCTTTAGACTACATCCCTGCTCACACTTTTGCTCAATATCTTCATAACATATCATCAGTCAGGTAATCATATATGGTGTTAATTGGTAGTTGCAAAAATAAGCTAATGATTTCCATAAAACCAATAATATGACAAGCACCTTTTCTGCATCCGACATAATATGTCAAGTTGAGTTTCTGCAATTCAGTGTTTTACCTGGATTATTGCATCAATTACGAATATCTCTGACATTTATCTCATAATAATCTGATATTCGGAGCTGGTTATGACGGTATTATTGCTGGAATCATTCGGCGGAGTTTTGTTTCTGTGCATTGTGATTTGTGTTGCATAACTTTATTGAAACCTCTGTTATAAACTTTGCAATGTGCATTATTAAAGCCCCAGTCCGACAATCACGAATCGTCATCATCGAATTTTTATTGTCCTCCCCCCATGATGCTGGAGCCCATGTACAATGTATCTGTTAATTGAATTCGTGCATTTGTGGAATATTACCCGAGCTTGCGAGGTTGCGAGGGAACATCTCACAAATAAGGACAGTGATGTAGGCCTAATATGTATTCCAATTCTAAACACTATTTTAATGTCAATGTACAACGGCAACCTTTCACAAATGTCAATTTCGTAACAAATTAAAATGAGTAGAGGCCGAAAGACTGGCCGAATTTCACAATCTACGATGAACGTAAAGGTACGTAGTATAGGGGGTGCAGTATTTACAGAAATATACGCCGTCGGCTTTCCGCTCTTAACCTATCAGAGCACAGGATTTAGGGGTGTGTCAGATCAGCGAGGCATAATCCGTACTGTCTGACTGCACCCTAATATGCATCGTTCAGCAAGTGAAATAAGAGATGCATAACATGTAGAAACTCATTCACGGGTATTGCTATGGCCACGATTCTATTTTAAAGGAATGTGTTTTGACACATGGGCACAATGTCCGCAATTTTGTTTCGTTGCCTCTGCACGTGGTTATGCATGAGTACAGTAAAGTCAGCCTTACACAACAGTGTGTTTTTTTCTTCGTGAATTGAATGTAAATAGCTTCACTTCCATAACAATGTGCACCATCTACTTGTCTTGGGCATGTTGTGTATAATCGACAACACTGGTGACAAAATTATGAGCAGTAGCGTTTTAAAAATTGCTATACGTGTATGAAAAAGACTTGATTCCCTCGTGTTGGAAGGTTGGCCACCCAGTGTTTCAGTTCACAATATTGAATTCGTGATATTTGACTTTAAAGAATTCTCATTTAGTAAGTCATAATATTGTTATGATAAGCGTGTAAAAGTGGGGCTTATACATGTACATAGTGTTAGTAGCCATAATCCCTAAACTGTCCCACCACACTGTTGGTACTGATCGCCCACGTATTGTGGTGAAATGACGGCTTTACATGTATCACCTTTCACTGAGGAAAACAACTTGATACAAATTGAGAATCATGGTGTTGTCTGGGTATTGCTATATATTTGCATACCATTCATTATCTTCCTTGCAGTAAATGTGAAATCAGTTTCCTTTCCATAGGTTTCGTACGATCGCATGCTCTTACGTATTGAACACTATTTGCATATTATATTTCATTATACAGATTGTATTCGCCTACTTTTCGCAAGCATTCCCACCTTCCACATATTTTTATCCGTATCCCTGCAGACTACTGTAGCCCAGCCCTTTACACACACAACATTAACTGAAGATCCCACATCCAGTTCGTGTGTCCTTTAACATCACCCCTTTGTATGACTCCCCCATTTCCACTTCCTTATAAATCCCCCTCCTCTTCCCAGACAGAAATTAGGTGTAACACCACACTTCTTAAGCCACTGATCTGCTTATACGACAAGCTTCTTCCACCATCGATTTGCATTTACATTAATTCTCTGGTCTGCCTGATTATTGGATATAAATTTAGCTGACATGTCATATAATGTCAGCCTCATTTTCACCCCCAGACAGAGTTAAGCCAATGACTGTGCCAATAAAGGCACCGTACGTGAGCATCGGTAATACACGAGGGGCCAATAAACCACAGATCAAAAGACATTTCATTTCAGTTTAGAATAGGAAGTTTCCCTTTGAGTGTTGTTAAACTCAGATTGAGAACACGTGATTCTAAGCTTTCCAATTAAGGTGTACTGGGGAAATGGGTCAAAACTTTAAAGGCAAAAAAACCCAGTGAGACACAAATCGAACCATTATCAATAAACAAAATGTTAATTATAAAAACATATGCTCAATATTAATGATGGTTTGCAACAATATTCCTGTACAGCCAATGCAACATAGAAAGGCGGCCCGACCCCACCCCCACCCCCTCCCCCAAACACACACTGAACCACCAAACACCCACGTAATCCTTATTAGGGGTTTTAAGCATAGGTGAACGCCTTAAAAGATAGATTATCTCTTTGCACTACATATTCTTCTCATACGTAGATTATGTAACCGCACAATACAGTTTATTGGGTACAGCCTTATTGCTAATGTGTCGCAGAGGATGAGCTCTAGTACAATAGTACTGTACAGTATAATACAGCAACCCGTCACCATAGGGGCATAATCACTCCTATGGCCATCTGACCATCAGACATTGCTTTAGTCTGCGGTTACTGTACAATGGTACTTCAAACATGTTTCATTAATGTGGATACATCGCCCATAGTGTAACCCGTTTTTTATTCTCGCTAATATCAGTATTTAAACATGAAGTCTAACTGTATACAAAATCACATCAATGCACCTTGGATTTAGATCTGTCTGCGTGGATATGATGTCTGGCATTCGTATTAGACGTTCATTGGTTTCTGATTAGGGTTTGTATTTGGGGTTTATATGCGGAGACAGCTTATAAAGGCTAAATGAATCCCACATCCCACTTTTCTCTATTTCCCCCCTCATATCACAGTTAGATAAATACCTTTTTCTCACACTTCACACATTTTCAGCGGGTTACCTCACATCATACTAAGTAAAGCCTCCTTTGTTTCCGTGTTTGTTCTCTTTGTATTTTTTTCTGCCATTTCCAACAGTCAACTGTACATATCACATGATGATCTTCTCTTTTTCACATCCTGTTAACACCTACAATGCTACTTTGCAGTGAGTAGTCGCTTGTCGACTCACTTCTAAGTGTAGATGTGCTACAAAATTACTTTGTTAGACATAATCACAAGTTTCAGTATTCTACAATACTTGTACATGTATAGAGATGAATAGGGTAGAATAGGATCACTCCATTATCATAGAAGGGGGCCAATAATGCAATCTGGAAAAATGTAAATTTTGCAAAGTGTAATTCAAATCCATTGGCAATCAAAAGTGTAACCCACTTCCCCCATTTAAGAAATAACGTGAATGGGTTCTGTTTCAGGTACGCACATCACACCCACCCTCGTGGCAATCGTCTGCATGTGCCTCATTCTCGTCACACCCTCAGAGATACTCAACTTCTACTTCTACACAGGTAGGCCATTTGCTCTGTGCACACGTTTGAGAAAGTGTCTCGGATGCATTGAAATTGCCCTGCACGCGGTCAAAATATGAGCACCGCTTCTGTGTGCCTCAATTTAAAATTTCAAACATTTCCTGAGGCATTTTGTTTATTTTGATGTACTTATAGAAGAAACATGTGCGAGTCACGTGATCATAGATCACGATTGACAAGGCTCGTCTAGATTTCCCAGATGCTTGGACAATGGCAGATCCAGGTTTTTAGAAGGGGGGCGCACTTTAGGGATTTCAAGGGCTTAGTATGCGCAATCGATGGCAGACGTGTAAAAAGCCTATGAAAATGAAGTATTTCGGTGGGAAAGGGGGGGGGGCACACGCGCCCCCTGCGGCCCCTGGATTTGCCTATCTTGGAGACTCAGAGCGCAGGTTCTCAAATGAACTCCTTCTTTTGCCTGGATCTGCAATTTCATTTGAATTTACAATTCATGCCATACTTAAGCTTTTATGTTTTAGATTTAGAGAGCGAGCCCTACTGGACTTCAATGTAGCCTAATGTATATTTACATTTTACAAATGCTCCTCCTGTGATGGGAATTTGCATACATACATGTGTACCAGTTGTAATTCAGAATGGGTGCCTTTCAGCTGTGTATTCACTGTCAATACATTGTCTGTTTAGTTAGTCACTCTGTGTTGAGTTTTCCAGCTGTTATCACACGTTATGCTTGTCATTAACGTAAATGACAAACAAACAACAATGTTCAACTGTTCTTGAAAGCAAAATGAGCACTACAGATTATACTGAGCTACGTGCTCTACTTGCGGTATACTAAACCTAACTGACATATCATTAATACACAATCAAATCCACTCCTATCACACACTGGCAATATGAACCGCGCATGTTCCTTAATGATCCTGTCCATTGAAACCCACGAATCGCCGCCAAAACTGCCCAACGAAACATCAAACTACTCACCAGCCTACGTTTCGACACCAAACCACAGGCCCTGTCGCCATGACCCGTTGCATTTTTTCAAAATAAAACTCATGTAGTCATCGGGGTGCATTATGAGTATCTTCCCGTTGGTGAGGCCATTTGTCGATATGTTCAAGCTCTTCATCATGTCGTGATGGTCTTCAAAATACAATCTATGTCATCAGTCGGAGTGCATTGTCACTATGCTTCCAGTTGGTGAGGACATTGTGGAGATGTTCAAGCTGGCCATCGTGGTGACCAACGTACTGCAGACGCTCAACTTCTCCCTCAACTTCCTGCTGTACTGCGTGGTGAACACGCGCTTCCGGGACACGCTCAAGGAGATACTGAGGTACTGTATTAACCCAGGATTATTGCCCGGACTATTTGGGTCATATGAATTTAGTTGGTACTTGATGCGGTTATGCCCCAGTGGTCACATCCGGTTCAGGTATTGGATTAACCATAAAGAGGCTACTTTGCATAATATAGTAAGTGTAGTTCAGTATTCGGATACCTGGATTAGTGGCCATGTGATCGCAGTTCTAATATGACTGGCACCTACTGTTTGATGAAAAAAATTATCGCCAAACTTACATGATTTTGTTTTGTTTTGCAAAATACGAATCCACGAATTAATTTTACGCTGTCTTACTATTTTTGAGAAGGCCAAGTCCAAATGTGTGTGGACTACAGATTCCCATCATCAGTAGGCATCGTTGGTTCACGTGAATGTCTTTCACCATGCTCAGTGCAGTCTGTACCGGTGTGGTACAAGCCACATTATCTCTGAATATTTTGAAAAAAGCTAGGCTCAATTTTAGATATACCCTGTAGGCGCCAGTTACATAGGCAATACGTAACACAGAAACTCATCGAAACACCCCCTAAATATCCGTTTTCTGTGTATTTTGGATTTTATAATATCCGTGAAGTTTTCGGAATGTTTTAACACTGATAACGATGTTGATAGAGAGAACATAAGTTTGAAAGCACTAGGGATCGTGTTGATGCAAGAAAAAATTAGATCCTGTAATGAAAGAGACTTGTGTGGGAGCTTTGCCATTGATTGGGAACATACAATTATATCATGACCGAACCTGACGTCATAAAATAGCGCTGACCCATGTTCTTCATGTACATCACAGCCGTTTGACGGCAATCGGGTAAGTCCGTGAAAAAATATGAACTATGGTGTTTTAGGGAAAGAATAAAATGTCAATGTTGTATGTAAATAAGTAATAATTTCCTATACTGATTGTGCCTCTTTTTACACTGGTTTGCCCACATTAAATTCAGATATGATTGAGGGAAAATCACGGTCCTACATTGCACGTGTGAATATCCAAAATCAGTGAACGAAACTATCCTCCATATATGGCTCTCTATTACATATTGATGAGCTTAATTGGGGTCTAATTAGGGGATCACTGTTTTGTATGGGCAGTTAGCCTAATCACATATGCATTATTCATAAATAATACACTTACAATTGTACACGTGCGACTTTGTTGATAAAAACCCCTCCAAAATGTGCCACTGTTTACTAGCACGTCTAAAACATTTATTGACATTATACAAGATGAAGGTGAACCTTTTGTTCAACATCGTTAAGCACCTGTGACATGTATGTTATTTGTGTGTTTTACAATCGATTTCGTGATACAAAAAATGTCATCAGATCCAAGCGTGTTTGTAAGCTAGGCTACTCATCTACTAACCATTGGAACACATTACAAGTATATCTAACTGTACACATAGGATGAGTTTCGACGATTCTCGACGATTTTCGACAATACGTATCGCCCGTGATTGGCAACTGAAGGCAGACCGTCCTGACACGATCATTGGCTTATGGCTGCCGGAGTTCTCCAATTTCACAGTGCATATTGCCACTCTCGGATAAGGGGTTATTTTCAATAACATGCCTGAAATAGATGGTAATGGTGACTTAAGGAAATCATATTGCTTTGATGCAAAATTGGCGAGGAATTATGAATAGAAATTATGACATTATAACTCAGAATCATGTATTTAACGTGTAATAATCAAACTTCCCCTAATTCTTCACTGCTGTTTACATACTGCAGTACTTTACGCATTTTCTTGACAGGTCTCACTTAGTAATGTTTTCTAATGCGTCAAAGGGCATATTGCCACATACCACGTAGGTACTCAGAGTACGAGTTCACATGTTCCTGAAAACTCCTATTTATGCTGTAAGTAATAGAGACTGACTATAACTCTCCTTTCTCATCAGGTTCCTAGTGTGTTCTCGCGGCAGTCGCAAAGCGTCCTATCACAGCAAGTACTCGACGCGTTGCCGTGGTGACGGAATGTCAGTTTCCACAGCAACCACCTCGTCCAAGTCAGTGATGCTGATGCCGACAGCAGAATGACTATTGACGCAGGCAGCCCAGGCCCAGGTAATGCCGCAGTCTCACATACACGAATCGGCTGACGAATGCCAGTCCCAAATGGCTACCTTTAATGCACGATAGGATATGAGAAATGCATGGGTGGAAAAGATGATGCAATATATGAAAATAAAACACCTCTCGGATTCTGGACAAGGTGTGGATTAACAATGCATACATGTACAGTAGTATTTGAGATTGTATGGACCTAGCTTAAATGAAAAAAAATCTCTTAAAGATGAGTACCTCGCTGAACTCTTTGTTCAATGACCAGAGCAGATATACATGTAGAGCTTAATGACCATAATACAGCACTTAGTAAGTCTGGGGTTGTGTAGGTTACTATCTCTAACCTCACTCGTATCAATTTCTTACCAAATTAATTTCAATTCCATTCAATAATTTTTATTATACTGCCATGTGGCAATTATAATATAGAAACAGGTGTAAATAAACAAATAATAATGTCACCCAGCAACTTGACTTAAAATTCAGTGTGATACATATGTTAAATGAAATAAGGCAGCAGCATTTAGCCTAACATATGTATTTATATTTTACTTGATTTTACCATCTTTGTGTTCTTCCCATGATTTTCTAATAAAGCATCCTGCTTCAGTACTATAGTATTTCAAAATGTAAACAAATTGTCCATAGTGTCCATAGTTTCCAAACTTGTAGACAGGGCGTCATAGTTTACAAACTGTGTAAACCTGTGTGTAAACACGTTGGAAACACCATTTACTAAATGATGCATTACCATTTTCTGACACTATAGGGCTGTCCGCCGCCTCAACAAAACATCCCTCTACAGTGTGGATCGGACCTAACATCAGGATTCTACGGTACTTTGGATGATCCAGAAGAGACTTCCAATGGTGTAGCGCGTTATGCTGATATGCCACTATAGCAGTTCTGGATTTCTTGCATTTCTATATCAAAGTGTTAAGTGCCATATAGCCTAACAGTGGTGAAAATGTTATGGATGGTTCAAAGAAGTTTGCTAAGCAAGTATCTTGTTACCTGTCAATTAGATAAAACAAAGGACCGTATCAAGAAGAAAAACAGTATTGCAGTTCCATACCAAGATACTTGTGCATGGTGCACATACTTGTGCATAGCTGCACTGGAACATCCCATGTATGTATGGATGGTTCAAAGGCTATATATTGTGATGGTTGTGTTGGTGGGGTTATCACAGATAACAATTGAATATATTTTTGTGCATAACTATATTTTGGAGACTTCAAATCACGATGGAAACTACGATCAAAGTATATCACCACTGACCTCAGTTGGTGACCCATTTGAAGAATGTACTATCCATAGGGATGTGATTAATTTTGCAACAACTCTGTATCTATTACATTTACATGTCATGTAATGTGATTGACAGTTAATGTTGAAAATGATTAATAATATCAGTACTATATATGATGAGTTTGTCCTAGACATAACATATGTTGCATGATAAGCCAATCTGATTTACTGTGTACTCTATAGAACTACAATGGATACTGAAAGTGTATTAGATTTGTCGAATTCACGAGTATATATTTAAATGACAGAATACCGATCATAATGTGACTGGCAGATTTATGAACTTTTATAACTAGGGGCCTTTGTGTATCTGACATTAATAATGAAATATAAAATAGTGACTAATCAAAAGAAGGAATAGATTATTGTATTTTGTTGTTAATAACTAGTTTGGGGAAAAGCAAACAAGTAAAATAAAATATGTTCTTGAATACAGCTAACTATGTCATCATGATGCAATGTCATGTTTGTACAGTTTTTGGCAAGAAATGTTGAATTATTATTTAATTAGATAGCCAAAATGTAATGCGTGTTTAGGACTTTCTTTATGGCCGTGGACTTATGGTGATCAAAGTACACTGTACATTCACCACTTTTATCTTGTTTTATGCATTAAATGCAGTAAAATATTTTCTTTGTTACATTCGTGGCGATTTTGGACATAGAATGTTGATATAAACAAGCATCATTTTGAACATATATTGCAATGCATTTTATAAATGTCATCAATCATCTGTGATGAAAGGACATGGATAAAAGAAAATCCAAGTTCCAAAGGACTCAACAGGGTAAAATGTGTCTTGTACGACCCCTTAAACTATAGTTTTATGTACAATGTTTTACGAAGTATGGTTCTTATGTAATACAGCATAATCATGGGACTCATATCAGTTGTTTTGATTTCAAATAGATTGTGAGTGAAAATATCAGAATATTTGAATGTGCTGTACACTGTTGTTTCATCATATGTGGTATTGTATAATGCGGATTGTTAAATATAATTAGGTATTGAATTAGTCTGACATATAAGACCATTCATTTGCATATGATGCAGATTGTTAGAGATTGTTACAATGACAATGTTCTACCCTATATTTGGCCTGTGACACAGAGGCTATTTTTGAATAAGGCTTTGAACACAGGGTGTTGAACATTTCAAATTAACTAAATGTAGGGTTTACCCTGGTCTCAGGAGACTTATTGAATACACTTTAAAAGCTCTATCCAACAGTAAGATTGCTTATAATGACGTGGAAGCATTTTTTAAAAAAATCTAATGATCGGTCATACTTGGTTAGCACTTTATCTGTAAGGGCAATATTTCCCCAGAGCCAGAGATACACAGGTAGTCTTCTTTGTTCTAGACATCAATGACATCCTTTATAAATGAATACAGGTAGTAATAAAATAAAAAAATAGGTGTGGTATTGTTTGCATTAAGTATATTGCCTAACGTATTTAGGTCAGACTTCATTATTATGTGATATAAAATGCATTTAATGGTAGTTACAATGTTTAAATTAAACAGCTCTCAATATCCATGAGGTTTTAGAATTTTGAGTTGTAGCATCATGAACTTGTGTAATACATGTACGTCAGGATGGACAGGAATGCATGTGTTGTTTATCTTAACAAATATATACTGTGATTAAATTTAAGCTACTGGGAAGATGTTTTATATGGACGCTAAGTTGAGCTATTTGGTCATTTATAAGAATTGAATACATTTATGAGGGGCAACTACAGAGACAATCATACCATGATGCTAGTATAACAACGGAACATCCTTCTGCATTTAAAATTACAAATACTTGGATTCATTGATAACATGAATTAATGCTGTTATTTTATGCATAATTCTAGGACAATTAAGCTGGATTAACACTGTTGCGATCACAACCACGATATCTGATCCATGAGATATCCAATCGGGACTTTGGAGAAGTCTTATCATGCTAGACTAGAGCTTAACAATCGTACACTGTTTCATTTTAAGTTGTGACCTCAGTCAAATCAGAGATGTCGATTGTGGTGATACATGTCTAAGAAAGGCAACAGTGTATAATTATATCATGTATAAGTTTTAAAATGAGCATGTACCAATTTCTATGCATTGTTTTCCCTATGAATGCAGTAGTTCTTAAGCTATTGGTGGGTGGGTGGGGGGCAGTATGCTTTACTTCTGTAAAGTATTTTGTGAAACATTTAAATGACAGTGTGTAGTATAATGCCATTTATGTAAAGCTCGATAATTGGTGCAATTCAATCACGTGGGGATATCAGCTTCATTTTAGATCCAAAATGTCAGATGACCGACAATGATCTTCTATTTGCCAATTAAAATTGCTAGAAAAATAATGGCACTTAGATACACATGTTTGGAAAAATAGATCGTGATGATAATACAGAAAAATAAGTTATTGGTTGAAATAAATGCAAACTCATAAGATTTCTCTTCAGTATGCTGCTATGAGTAGTGGTCGTACCTTTTTGTTCCTCCATCAGCATTAGTAGTATTCCATGTAATGGGCTGATCTTCAGATTTTTTATTGACTTTGTAGGTTCTTAATTGATATCATTGTACTGTTTAACTTTAAAAGTGATTATAGCTAATCAAATACATCATGTGTTAGTAGTAATAGCATGGAGATGGGTTTTTTTCATTTACCAGAGTAGTCATATATCTTTATGAATTGAAGAAATATTTTTGTAATTTTATCATGCTTTAACTAAATTCCCATGACCCTCAAATGCCCACGAACAGGTTACATAGTAATATATTGACACATGTTTTAATTTGGTTGCATCATGTGGGTAAATTTGATTAATTTAACTATATCTTTTATAATCATTCCAATTTCAATAATATATTGACGTGTGCTTCAAAGCTAAAGTTGCACAGACATATAGATGTTTCTGAAACATGTAAGTAATTGCCTAACTTGACAATGTACATGTATCTAAATTATTGGTAAATTCGTAGGCAGTCAAAATATGCATATTAAGAGAGTTAATTAAGAGAGTTTATCTGAAGGTGTATATGGAAATTCATCATGTACTTTTACATACAAGATCCAATAGAACTTTATATGTTGTGTGTGATACATAAAAATGTAAATCATTAACAAAACTATTTTACATAATTTCATACCAACTGTAATATGTATAGATGATAAATAAAATGTTGTTACTAAATTATTATGATCTTGTTATTAAGGTGCAGCTGTTAAGCATCTCTCTACAATGTCCATTACAGAGTCTCAAAAGCCTAAACAATGTACAGTTCATATTGGAATAGTAGTCGGGGAGCTACGGTGGGTTCCCTGCGCACCCCCCATGATCCTCGAAACTAAGTTTTTTAGATAGCTTATGGGTATCTTTTGAGGATCAATGGAGCTTCCTATGAATTTTCTTTTGACAAGGACATTCTACGCGACGATTTTCAAAATGGCCGCCGTCGGTGTGCCCAAAATTGTAACTTCACTTCTAGAAGTGATAGAAAGATGAAACTAATGTCAAATTTAGGGTTTTTCTGGTATGAGAAATTCAAAAAACACCATTTTGATATGATTGGATAACTATAAAATTGATTTTGTTCAGAATTTTCAAAATGGCCGCTGCCGATACCACAAAAATGACGTCTCAAGCTTTCAATATGATAAATAAATGAAACCAGTGTCGTGAATTGTGTTTTATTACAATAAATTGACAATACAGGGCAGAAATTCAACTTAACATGAATTCAGATATGTGCGACAGGGAAGACATGATAGTGAAAGTGAAGCTTGTCATTACTCAGAGTACTTCGTCCTCTTCCGAAGAGCAGCCATCAAAGTCAATATTTGTGTCAATATCTTCTCCATCGTTCTCATCAGTTTCACTATCTTCACTTTCACTGTCATCTCTTTCTTGATTGCCAAGTAGATCAATTAAGTTTTTAGGCAGAATAGGCCCTTCTGACAACTGAGGTTCCAATCCAGAATCAGATTTTACCCAGCCATGGTTGGTTTTACACGGAAAATCAAAATATGGCTCATGGGCACGCTTAAATTGACATGTTCTAAAATTCACTCTTCTTATGTGTGGTATGAGAGAATTTCTGCAAGGAGGTACCTTTGAAAGGTCAACTTTTACATTATTGTCAAGAGTAGTAACATCTCCAATCATACCCTTTAGCATTTCAGCTCTCATTGTATCAATGGATATAATTTTCTTAAAACCATACAGAAGACAAATAAAACTTTCCAGTTCTTGGATCAAAGAACTTTCGATGTTCCAAGAACAGCCTAGATGTCTAAATGTTTCTAGATATTAGGATTTCCTAGCATTTTCTTAAGTGGTATCACTTTACCCTTGCCTTTAAATGCACAATTGGCATCTTCACCTGTGAATACATACACACCTAAAAGACTGTTACAATAATCATTGCCTAATTCTTGTGCGGTGTCAGAAATATTAATCATTTGACCACCACTTCTTTCCAACAATGTAGGGATAGTGAAAGTGTGTGCATAATACAGCAAAATAAAGAAGACATCACTGTCTTGACATTTCACAACAACCTTATCATAACCCTGATCTTGTGCATATTGTATGTACACTATTCTTGTGTCTGTCTCCTCCTGGTCGGATTGAATAATGTGCACTTCCTCCTCGCTTGTAGCGACTCCATCATCGGATGTGAACTTGAACGCCTTCCCTTCAACAACAAAAAAGACAATTCTATTCTTTAGATTTGAAGCTGCTGCATCACTGCGCCACACCTTGTGCATCAGAGCAAATAGCTGTTGCTTGTTAAGGTCATTTTTTCAAAAATGATTTGAAGTCTGCTGGCCTTCTTGTGTTGATGCCTGCAATGAGTAAAGTGTATCCACATCCTCTACGCTGTCTTTCTTGACATTTCACAGAATCTCTGAGTTACATGTCTGTAGAGAAAATCACATCTCCGTGTTGAGGTAGCTGGTTCAAAAGTTTTAAGCTTATGTGTTTGAATGTTTCTGGAATATCAGTTAAAACATACAAACGTGCATTTCCATGTTCAATGAAGAGAATACTACCATGGTCAAGTTCATTGTTGATTTCACAGCTCACATCCTTTAACAAGACTGAAACCATTTTTGATTTAACAGTTTTAGCCATGAACCCATCTGGAGTGCCAAGAGCATGTGGTACAGGGGTCAAACAATATGTCATGAGTTTCTTTGGTGTCAATTGGAGTGTCCAATAACTGCGACTTGACAAGTAATTGGAAGGCCAAATATCCTTGCTCCTGATATTGTATCATTTTCCCTTGGCTTGATAACAACTTCACTTTTTCATTACCAGATTCCATTGTACGGAATTTCAATTTGGGAACTCCATCATAGAACTCCCGTTTCAAATCACTAGATTTTGTCAGCCTTTCATTTATAAATTTCATTTTTTCCAGGTGACCTTTGTCTTCAGCTTTCATCAGTCTCTTCTTCTATTTTAGGTGAAACTGCTGAACCAGAGGAAAGGACATACAACTTCTCTTTATCATCAATCTCAAAGGGATTTATGTATCCATCAATAGCACCTTTTACCCTAGATACTGCAACTTCTCCAAGAGCTATTTCAGCAGGTGAAAGTTCACGATGAGAATCTTTAGCATTTTCAGCATCTTCTAACAGACCACACATATCTAAGGTTGCTTCATAGTACTTCGCACGCTCTGATGTTGTTCTTATCTATCTCTGACAAGCAGCATAGTTATGTAGCAATCCTGTTATGCCAACTGGATTTGCACCTGTGAATGGGACAAGAAGTATTTAGCATAACCAGTATTCCAATAGAAATTAACATTGTTAATGCTCACTTTATGATAAGATATTATAGCATTTTAATGTAGTGATATTTACACGTACCTGATTTGGATTTGCAGAATCGCATGAAAGTTTCCTCCATTGTTTTATCAGTAGCACATAGATTTCCTGGAATCATCGTTCGTGACACAGAGATATAAAACACCACTCTCTAGTAAACGGTATGCTCCTGGATGCGTTTTCTCTGTTTCGTAAATAAACATCAAACCATGTCAAGAACCGGGCATAATTCGGATTGTTTAATTTTCTTTTTGGCATTTTGAAATCACTAGTGAAACATATTTAATGCATCATTTTTTCATCAATGATATCATTATATCATTATAGTATCGTTATCAGAATCCATGGAGTACTGAACTTTTTAGTATAAAGAAGAAACCATAAAAGTAATTGGATTAATGAGGAACAACTCAAGGTGCCCTGGCAGTATTGATTTTTCCTATCTTAAATTGGAGCAATAAAAGTATTATATTAGACTAGGAGCCAATTTTTGAATATCATGTTCAAAGCTGGTATCATTTTTTTATCATATTGAAAGCTTGAGACGTCATTTTTGTGGTATCGGCAGCGGCCATTTTGAAAATTCTGAACAAAATCAATTTTATAGTTATCCAATCATATCAAAATGGTGTTTTTTGAATTTCTCATACCAGAAAACCCTAAATTTGACATTAGTTTCATCTTTCTATCACTTCTAGAAGTGAAGTTACAAATTTATAGGACACCGACGGCGGCCATTTTGAAAATCGTCGCCAGAGAATGTCCTTGTCAAAGGAAATTATAGGAAGCTCCATTGATCCTCAAAAGATACTCCATAAGCTATCTAAAAAACTTGGCTTCGAGGATCATACGTAGGAACCTACCAGCTCCCCGACTATAGCACGTCTCAATGTATATCTAATATGGGTACATTAATTCGTGTTTGGAATTATTGATACTACGTCATAATGGTTTGTTAAATACAATAAAAATATTAAAAAGGTTTAGAATACATTTTGAAATATCACATACAGACATGTATGCTGTGTCTTTAGTTTATACGTAAATCAAGATTATTTTACCAATTTTTAATTGAATGATTCTAGCACGAATTATATAAATTGACGAATAGGTTGTGGATTTTCAATGTGCCATTGAGTGAATTACTTCACCAATCTAGTAAACATTGCATCTGGGCTTTTAATTCCATGATCACAAATGATCTAGTTTTGTTATTGGGTTGGGTGCAAGTTGCACCATGCAACTGGTGGTTTCTTTTCATTTCATGTGTCATCGCAAAAACCACCCACGTACACACACACATTTCACGTGCACATGCACACATTCACACACACACACACATGCACACACACACACACACACACACACACACACACACACACACACACACACACACACACACACACACACACACACACACACACACACACACACACACACACACACACACACACACACACACACAAACACACACACACACAAATTGATCATCCAAACGTTTGCCCCCTAGCTCTTGCTGTGCAATTTGTTAAAATAAAAAAATCTGGAACAAATGAAGTCCAGGATAATTGATCATCCAAATCCTTTTATGTTTCATTTGATTGCTGGCAAAAACAAACTCTGTTTCATCTGTTTTGGGAGAGAGTCTTGTTATCTCTTGCAATGCCACATTTGAGTAGGGGAAAAGCAAACTGTTTCAGTTTTAGGATACAGAGTCAGAGTACGAGAACCATAAGAAGAAAGAACCAATATGTTGCATAAGTGTAACCATAAAATAATTATTCAATATACCACTGTGTATTTTGTATGTAGTATATGGTATGATTTACATATATTTGTGTTCAACGTTGAAATATCTTTTGTCTATTATTAAGTGGTTTTGAAACTACATGTAGGTCCTTGTCAAATTTTCGACCGTAACAGAAAAGAACAACTGCAACATATATGCGTAAATGCAAATATAGAATATTGACAAAAAGAACGAGAAAAAGAGAACTATATATTTGAAAAGTTTAAATTATTAGGAAATATTGAAGATAAACTTGAAAACAGAATATAATTTGGTGCTATCAATTGTACGTATTAAATGTAATACACATTCAAAAGAATCATGGCATGAGTGTCTCAATATTTTTAAACACTAGAACGGGTCATCTTTTGCCTACTTGTGACAATATGTGAGTATATTGTGCGTCCAATTGCCGTTAATATGTTTATTTTTATTAGCAATTATTAAACGCTTCTTTTTGTTGCATTGGTATTGTGTATTTCGTCACAATGACGTTTTCTAAGTTTTCATAATGTTGTCACGTTATGTACTCTGATGGCACATTATCTATTTCCGTAGCATTAATGAAAAATGCACACTCTCTCTCTCAAACAAAAAAGAAACAAAATTTATCAAGCAGAATAGATTATTGGTGAACAGCTAGTCACAGTGACATTTATTCGAGTTCTAGGAAAATAGGGTAGATATTTCTATGCCTTCTCTTATTAGTAGATAAAAGGGACTATTAAAAAGCCTCTAGAAAAAGATCTTGAGGCATTTCAGACTAAAAGTTGCCAACTATGTTTTTCTGAAGTAAAAATACGTGCTGAATCCATTTTTAGTGGTTGGCAAGCTGAATTTTCACTTTGAAGGGCTCAAAATGTGGTTTTTCAAAATGGCCGCCAACGAACACTGAAAATTCGTGTATATAATGATATGATTATTATATGATAATAATAATGACTAAAAATTTGTGTCTAATCCTACTAAATTTAGTGGATACAAAGAATATGCATTTGCACATTAAATTTAACATCGAATGTCAGCCATCTTGTTTCCAAGATGGCCGCCACATATTGGGGGTATAGTCATAAAAATAACAGCATGTTTTTGTTTGTAAACAAACTTCTTTCTAAGGGTACCACGTAGATCTTATAACCAGTGTGGGAAACTTCTCCAAAATACATGTAGGTACTAGACACCAGGGCTGGCCAGTTGAAAAACTTACAGGCCCTAGTGAAATCTTACCAGCCCTGCCAACGGCACTCAATATATAAGGGGCTCCAGTGGGATTCCATCCCAGAAATCTTTTGATGTATATTTAAAAAGGAGCCATTTGGCAGACTTTGAGATTATATTTTATATTATGGCAAAAGTATGTTAGAATATGGGGTCATAAAGGTACCAGACAACCGGGCAGGTAAGTCTGAAGACCTGCAGGCCCAATAGTAAACTTGCCAGCGTCGTCCCACCGGGCACGCTTTTATAACTGTCGGTTTTCTAGCCGTGGGAGGTAGCTGAGCACACTATGGCATTTGTAAAGTACATATTCTGACACGGGTAGTGATTTAACATTAAACAAACTCTCTTTGGCATGTTTTCGAAGCAGTTGAATATGTATGAAATTAATACGTCTGAGGCGTCCTATGACACCTGGAGGTTCCTTTTGGCACTTCTTGAGGCTACCTGGATATTGCAACTTTTCATGACAAATCTATTTAAGTCATCCGCACACACAAGGTTGTCAATGTTTTTTATATAGTGGCCATAGCTGTGGGTTATCATGAACATATGTGCTAGTTGGGTCTGAAAACTTTTATCTCTGCTTCACATCACGCATTTCACTGCAGATAACACAAATGCCAGCATGGCAAAGAAGAACTTCTCAAGACCTAAAAGTAGATGAAATCAAACCCTCAATCAGGCCAATCTTTGCATTTGAAGTGATGGAAGCCCCGGTGGCTACGAATTTCATTTCCTGTAAAGTGGAACCAGCAATCAGAGTGGTAGAACCAGAATGGTTTGAAGTGAAAGACACCCCTGCAGTGCATTAAAAGCTATAAATGCCAAAGATTTTGCATTTATCATCACACATCAACAGGGTAAACATGGGTGGATACTGTTCAACGATTGACCACCCACAGACAACAAGTGGATACATGCCTAAAATCCAAGCACCAGCCCATGAAGTGGTCTGTAATGGACACACACAGTTATTCACAGATGCATGTACATATCAACAGAGTTGGGACAAGAGTACACTTTAATTACTGTAGATCAAGCATTGTTTTGCAAAATCATGGAACTGAGGTGGTCTATTCCGGAATATGCAGAAAAACTTGTGATGAGGTTAGGAGGTTTACACATACCCATGAATTCTTTGAATGTCATAGGGCAGCACATGAAATGCTCTGGTCTTGTGGAGGTCTGGGTTGAAAGTGGTCCAGACTCTGCTGATAATGTGATGACAGGGAAGTCATACAGTAGGGGTATGATAGTCCAGAAATTGACATTCCTGGCAATGTGGAAAATGCTATACCCACAATTCTGCACATTATTGGAATCAGATGACATGTGCAGTGATCTTGCACAAGTGCTCAACGACAATGATGTCATTCCAGAACTTGTAGACCAGCTGATGGACCCACTATTCCAAAGGGCCAAAGATGCCTTCGCAGACACCAAAGATGAAGACATCAACTTCCAGTACTGGTGGAAATGCCTGGAAATGGTCATGATTCTGATCTTCTTTACAAGTTCACTAAGAGATGGGGACTGGGATTTGCACCTCAATGCATTCCTAAAAATGGTGCCCTTCTCCCACAACTATAATCACTTCAACTATGCAAAATGGGGAACAGTGTATGTAGCAGAGATAAAGAATCTGCTAGTAGTTGTTGTGGAGGAGTTCAAACAAGGGAAATTCGTGGTGAAGTATTCAGGAAGGAAGTTTAACCAAGTAGATCAAGACAAGACCCTAGAATGGCTGAATGGAACTGAGGAAAGGGGTGTTGGCATAGGAGGAATCGCTAAATCAGCATCAGCTCTAAGTAGATGGGCACTTTCCTACAATCTCAGATCACACAGTTACCATAAGTATATATTGTCCAACTGGGGAGAATGCTATGTACACTGAGTACAGACCTTGCCGCATACAGAGATATATCAAGAAGGAGGGTTTAGTTCAAGAAACCTTTACATGATTCAAAGTCTTCTGTACTAGCACTGCCGACAGTTTGCAGCACATTGCAACAAAGGACCTGGCTACCCCTGAAAAAATAGGTTGATTTAGATCATTTTCTGGAACATGTGTTGATGCCTGTGCCTGTAACAATAGCAGAAATGAATGGATCTCTCAAAACGGGACACAAAATTGTACTTCTTAAGACACTTACTGAGGGCATCATTTGTTCAAAGTCAATCACAGTAAGAGGCAACAGCTGTCTGATTGTAGATGGGCAGGCACAAGTAGGTAAATCTGATTGGAAACCTAGCAAGAGCTTCTACATTCGGACAAATGGCCAACATATTTATGCAATCAGTATTCAAGGCTGGTTAACATTGTGAGAGAATAGACATAGTATTTGATAGTTACTTTTGGGTATTTATAAAGGCTGGAACACGTACACATCGTCCACGAAAAAGCTTCCCAATTAGGAGGGTGGTGCAGGACCAGCATGTGCCACTTCTAGCTAACTGGTCCAATTTCATAGCTGTCCCCAATAACAAAGCAGACTTCACCTGTCTTTCATCAAAGGAGCTCATTCAGCAAGCACATACAGATAAGATGGTCATCACAGCAGGGGGGGGGTCCAAAATGCTATTGAAGTGCAAGCATCAAGACCTGAAGAAGAAAGCAAATCATGAGGAAGGAGATCCACGCTTTGCACTTCATGTTATTCATTGCCATGCTGACTCCATAATTATTGCTGCAAGAGACACTAATGTTGTGCTTATTATGTTAGCACACACATCAAAAATCATTGAGAATCTGGATGAGAGCAGGAAGTGCCAGGAATAGGAAATACATTCCCTATTAAAGATTAAAGACTTGTCTAATCCGCCAGCTGGAGCAGAAACTACTTGCATTTCATGGATTGACTTGGTATGACTCGACGTCTTACATCTCAGAGCATACAAAGAAGACTGCATTCAACGTTCTCGAAAGGCACCATCAGCTGTTGGATTGACTTGACGAGTCACATGCTAGAGCAGCCATGGCAGAAGATTTCATCTGCAGACTATACAAGTCCAAACGAAATATTTCCTGTACTGACAAAGCCAGGAGTGCACTTTTTGCAAAAGCGAGTGGACAAGAGGCCTTGCCTCAAAGTAGTATTCAACTTCCATCTCAAACAGGCATGCTACAAGACATTCATCTAGAGGCAGGCTCAGCAAATTCTTCCAAATCTTGAATGCTATGGATGGAAAATCAAGGATGGAAAACTTGTCCTGGTGATATTGAAAAAAAGTACCTGTACCAGAAGAATGCATTCAGCTTATATCTTCTTCAGACTAGGTCGTTGCAAGAGCAAAAAGGCTGAATTCATATGTACTACGGCATGCAAGTGTTTTGACAACTAGGACGTAGTTGTATGCATAAACCCGAACAGTTGATAAACTCCTATTGGAAGGATTTGTGTCTCATTGTAACTCATACATATATGTGTTTATACATGTACCGTGATATTTTGTGAGTGTTTTGCATGTTTTAATTTGTCTCAAACCATAAGATAAGCATCAGTTATTACAATATTGTAATTATTCATTACACTAATTTTCAAAATAAATTGTTTCACACATATGTTTGTCAATAGAGACAGTAAAGCTTCCTATGTAATCCTTAATAAGACAGTAAAGCTTCCTATGTAATCCTTAATAACATTTGATATTTTACATAGGATTATGTGTTATTTTGGTGGCCATGTGCATCTTGAAATGAAGATGGGTGAACTTGAAAATAGCTCAAATATGCAGAATTATTGTACATTTTACCCAATGATCTAGGTTTATACTCCAATTTCAAATTATTATGTGCATCAGATCCCATATTTCCCATAGTTCATGGATTTTAGTGTTCGGCGGCGGCCATTTTGAAAAAGTGCATTTTGAGCCCTTCAAAGTGAAAATTCAGCTTGCCAACCACCAAAAATGGATTTAGCACATATTTTTACTTCAGAAACACATAGTTGGCAACTTTTAGTCTGAAATGCCTCAGGGTCTTTGATTTTCTGAAAAACATATATAGTGTTCTTAAAAGCCCCATTATCATATTTGTACCTGGGGAAAATAGAGCACGTATACGCGTCAGCAGCAGTTAGTTGTTGTTTTTTTTGTTTTTGTTTTATTCATTTAATCATAATGCAATGCGAAAAGCACTTAACAAAATCTAGACAACTCTCACAGCAGACAAAACAAAATGTTGCAAAAGATTTTTTCCCCAAAATGCACGGTTCATTCAAGCTTATGTATATATATTAAAAACTACTTGTCTCGATATGACTTATCTCGAATCTTTGGTGGTCTCGATGTTAGTTTCACTTCCACCAAACCACACAATGATCAAACCTCAGTTGGATATCTCGAATAGCGCCTATCTCGACCATTTTAAGGGTGCCCCTACATGTTCGAGATAACCAGTTTCTAATATATTCAATCAAATAACATTTATTGGCATACATCCTCAACCCTCTACCTGATTTCCGTTGTTGCATTCGTGTTTGTTTCGTAACTAATTCTAAAGCCCCGGTTTTACTGTCACTAAGTCCACAAAAATGTGTCACTATGGTAGATGAGACTGAATGGGGAAAATAATTACTCTTTCTATAATACACTTTAACAAAATTACGAGCCAATATAGCAAATGATAGCACCAAAGCAGTGCAGTTGCAGATGCGGTATTTTGGGATGGTTCGCCCTATATGTAAAAAAGGAAGACCCATCAGTACCAAATGCTAATGGTTCACATGGCATTTATGCCATACCAATCAAAAACAACTGCTGAACATGTTTCAACAGTTGCATATTTTGCAACACACAGACATTATTGTTGCGCTATATTAGGTAATCACTCATCCAACATCAATTATAGCCACAGCTTAGATTAATATGGAAGTCGTAGGAAGATGGATAGCCATAGTTGTTGACAGTTGCAACTAAACAACGAAACTAGTTGACAGTGACACAAACGAACACTTACTCGGGCCTTACTGACTCTTACTGAGGTTGGGGCCATCAGAGGTGAGGATAAAAATGCAGATGGAGGGATGCTGGACATCGAATTAGAGGCGTCTACATGCACATGGGTTAAGAGTGATGCACCTACAGTTATTCCAGGGCCTACATAGGGGTCTTATTAGTGTGTGTGTGTGGGTGGGATTATAAGTAATTTGGTTTGGAGAAAGGAGCAAAAAGATAAATATTCAAATGTTATCGGATGGGGAAGGTTCTTAAGTCAAATAATACCCAATCCCTGTTTCTTCTGTGCACGCTACCATATTGAGCCAACAGTAAATATAGATATATAAAGCTGATGAATCACGCAGAGATAATTAATCTACCTGTTCTAAACACAGTTGATGCGTTTTAAACGTGGCATACCATAACACCAAACTAGCATGAATCAGCGGTAATGTATGTTATGGCCAGGAAACATGACTATACATGCACAAAAGACGATAAAAAAATAGCTATTATCGTGTACGATTAGAAGGACACTGCCGTACCCAACGTTAATTACTCGTGTATTAGCACATTCTATTGATAATCGCATGCCATTGAGGAATCGTGAAGAAGCTAAATGAAAAGGAGGCTATTTTGACCCGGAAGAAAGGCCTGAGCTGACAGAAGACGAATTGCCGTCTACGCCATTAGCACGTGTTTCTGCCCTCACGCCATCTTTTTTTCAGCCACATTGTGCGTGATAAATGCTGGTCATGCCATTACTAGTTAATAAGGTGCACCTTTGGTTGGTCGATGACTCATGCTCACTTATAAATGATATGCTATGTAGAATAGCGTTTGTTATAGCTGTTGTTATGTAGTACAGTATAACCTCTATTGATCAGACCACCTTGGAAACTTGCGTCCCAAGGAATGGAGAGGTGGTCTATTTATGGAGGCTCATGTTGGTCACTTTATTTATTGTTTATGTACAGATGGCACGGCCAGGTATGTTTTTTTTATTATAGTCGATACATAGGAGGTTCAATTATAGAAGTGGTCA
>CM032661.1:34390479-34406226 GCA_019095985.1 Streblospio benedicti
AATACAATTGATAGCACCAAATTATATTCTGTTTTTCAAGTTTATCTTCAATATTTCCTAATAATTTAAACTTTTCAAATATATAGTTCTCTTTTTTCTCGTTCTTTTCGGTCAATCTATATATATAAAGGAAGAGGCGGTTTTTTGCGTCACAAAAGGCTTTTTAACCACAAGACGTACACACTTCAAACTATGTATGTAAAATCAGGACATCTTGGTGGTCGTTATAATATCACATTTCAAACCAAATAAATTGGTTTTAATGATAAAAACAAGAAAAAAAGAATTTCTATAAAGTTTGCTTACAGGGCCATGTTTGTTAAAGGTACGTAATACGTTAAACGTTTGTATATGTCAAACGTACGTTGCACGTCACAAGGCACAGTTATATGTCAAACGTACGTTGCACGTCACACGTACAGTCATACAGCGAGGGAGCTGGGAAGGGTGGTGATGGTGATGGAGGTGCATTTTATCTGCTCCGGACCTGTTTTGAGGAGGGGTGTCGGCAGAAAGGGGGTGTGTGTCCATATGGCGGGGGGGGCTGGCTGGTGTCCATATGGGTTGGGGGTAAATATATAGTATGGCTGGTGGTGAGTCAGGGAGGAGCATTTAATCTGTTTCAGATCTCATCAATTTCAACCCGAGCAGCAGCAGAAAGGGGGTGATTGACATTTAATGGTCTGCACGTGTTTAGCAGGGGTAGAGTAGCTGGAGGGAGGGATGTTAAATGGATCAAGCATTGACACATACATGTAGTGTGTGTATGGCTGTCACATATGAGTGTGGGAAGAAGGCGATGGGGGGTGTATTTAATCTTTCCAAGACCTGTGTAGTGACGGGAGCTGGTGTGAGGGATGGGACAGGGGAAAGAATGGGAAGGGAGGAGCATTTAGTATGTTCCAGATCTCTTCCGTTTCAACCAGAGCAGCAGCAGGAAGGGGGTGCATTAATGTGGACCTGCTTAGATGGGGATGGGGTAGAGAGGGTTGGGGAGAGAAGAGAGGGGATGGAAGGAAGGGTAGGGATGATGGGGGACATTTAAACTGCTCCGCAACGTGTTTACCATGGGTAGCAGTAGCTGGGGGGAGGATATTAGAGGGATCAATCATTGCCATATTTAGTACATTTACTGTGTAAATGGCTGTGACATATGATGATGGGAGGACAGTGATGGAGATGTATTTAATCTGTTACAGACCTGTATACTGACAAGAACTGGTTCGAGGGGATGTAGGGCAGGAGGAAGGATGGGGAGGGAGGAGCATTTAATGTGTTCCGATCTCATCTGTTTCAACCCGAAAACAACGCCGGTAAACTAGTATTCTATATTTGAATTGAAATAAGCATTTATGCATATATGTTGCAGTTGTTTCTTTTCTAGCTGTTACGGTCGAAAATTTGACAAGGACCTACATGTAGTTTCAAAACCACTTAATAATAGACAAAAGATATTTCAACGTTGAACACAAATATATGTAAATCATACCATATACTACATACAAAATACACAGTGGTATATTGAATAATTATTTTATGGTTACACTTATGCAACATATTGGTTCTTTCTTCTTATGGTTCTCGTACTCTGACTCTGTATCCTAAAACTGAAACAGTTTGCTTTTCCCCTACTCAAATGTGGCATTGCAAGAGATAACAAGGCTCCTCTCCCAAGGCACAGATGATTACCACAGATTCTGCTTATTGTAGAGAGTATTGCACAGCAATCAGAGGAAACATAAAAGGATTTGGATGATCAATTATCTGGACTTCATTTGTTCCGCTTACTTTTATTTTAACAAATCTTACAGAGTAAGAGCTAGGGGGCAAACGTTTGGTGCGTGTGTTTGTGTGTGTGTGTGTGTGTGTGTGTGTGTGTGTGTGTGTGTGTGTGTGTGTGTGTGTGTGTGTGTGTGTGTGTGTGTGTGTGTGTGTGTGTGTGTGCATGTGCGCGTGTGTGTGAATGTGTGTGTACGTGTGTTGGGGTGGTTTGCGATGACACATGAAATGAAAGGAAACCACCGGTTGCATGGTGCCACTTGCACCCAACCCAATAACAAAGCTAGATCCTTCAGTGACATATACCATATCCGTTTTTATATATGTATGCAAACAAAACTGTCATTAGACAATAACAGCATGCATTTTGTGATCATGGAATTAAAAAGCCCAGATGCAATGTTTACTAGATTGGTGAAGTAATTCACTCAATGGCACATTGAAAATCCACAACCTATTCGTCAATTTATATAACTCGTGCTAGAATCATTCAATTAAAAATTGGTTAAATAATCTTGATTTACGTATAAACTAAAGACACAGCATACATGTCTGTATGTGATATTTCAAAATGTATTCTAAACCTTTTTAATATTTTTTATTGTATTTAACAAACCATTATGACGTAGTATCAATAATTCCAAACACGAATTAATGTACCCATATTAGATATACATTGAGACGTGCTATTCCAATATGAACTGTACATCGTTTAGGCTTTTGAGACTCTGTAATGGACATTGTAGAGAGATGCTTAACAGCTGCAACTTAATAACAAGATCATAATAATTTAGTAACAACATTTTATTTATCATCTATACATATTACAGTTGGTATGAAATTATGTAAAATAGTTTTGTTAATGATTTACATTTTTATGTATCACACACAACATATAAAGTTCTATTGGATCTTGTATGTAAAAGTACATGATGAATTTCCATATACACCTTCAGATAAACTCTCTTAATTAACTCTCTTAATATGCATATTTTGACTGCCTACGAATTTACCAATAATTTAGATACATGTACATTGTCAAGTTAGGCAATTACTTACATGTTTCAGAAACATCTATATGTCTGTGCAACTTTAGCTTTGAAGCACACGTCAATATATTATTGAAATTGGAATGATTATAAAAGATATAGTTAAATTAATCAAATTTACCCACATGATGCAACCAAATTAAAACATGTGTCAATATATTACTATGTAACCTGTTCGTGGGCATTTGAGGGTCATGGGAATTTAGTTAAAGCATGATAAAATTACAAAAATATTTCTTCAATTCATAAAGATATATGACTACTCTGGTAAATGAAAAAAACCCATCTCCATGCTATTACTACTAACACATGATGTATTTGATTAGCTATAATCACTTTTAAAGTTAAACAGTACAATGATATCAATTAAGAACCTACAAAGTCAATAAAAAATCTGAAGATCAGCCCATTACATGGAATACTACTAATGCTGATGGAGGAACAAAAAGGTACGACCACTACTCATAGCAGCATACTGAAGAGAAATCTTATGAGTTTGCATTTATTTCAACCAATAACTTATTTTTCTGTATTATCATCACGATCTATTTTCCAAACAATAATATTGTATATAAGTGCCATTATTTTTCTAGCAATTGTAATTGGCAAATAGAAGATCCTTGTCGGTCATCTGACATTTTGGATCTAAAATGAAGCTGACATCCCCGTGATTGAATTGCACCAATTATCGAGCTTTACATAAATGGCATTATGCTACACACTGTCATTTAAATGCCACACAAAATACTTTACAGAAGTAAAGCATACTGCCCCCCACCCACCCACCAATAGCTTAAGAACTACTGCATTCATAGGGAAAACAATGCATAGAAATTGGTACATGCTCATTTTAAAACTTATACATGATATAATTATACACTGTTGCCTTTCTTAGACATGTATCACCACAATCGACATCTCTGATTTGACTGAGGTCACAACTTAAAATGAAACAGTGTACGATTGTTAAGCTCTAGTCTAGCATGATAAGACTTCTCCAAAGTCCGATTTGATATCTCATGGATCAGATATTGTGGTGTAATCGCAAACAGTGTAATCAGCTTAATTGTCCTAGAATTATGCATAAAATAATAGCATTAATTCATGTTATCAATGAATCCAAGTGCTTGTAATTTTAAATGCGGAAGGATGTTCCGTTGTTATACTAGCATCATGGTATGATTGTCTCTGTAGTTGCCCCTCATAAATGTATTCAATTCTTATAAATGACCAAATAGCTCAACTTAGCGTCCATATAAAACATCTTCCCAGTAGCTTAAATTTAATCACAGTATATATTTGTTAAGATAAACAACTCATGCATTCCCTGTCCATCCTGACGTACATGTATTACACAATTTCATGATGCTACAACTCAAAATTCTAAAACCTCATGGATATTGAGAGCTGTGTAATTTAAACATTGTAACTACAATTAAATGCATTTTATATCACATAATAATGAAGTCTGACCTAAATATATTAGGCAATATATTTAATGCAAACAATACCACACCTACTTTTTCTATTTTATTACTACCTGTATTCATTTTATAAAGGATGTCATTGATGTCTAGAACAAAGAAGACTACCTGTGTATCTCTGGCTCTGGGGAAATATTGCCCTTACAGATAAAGTGCTAAACCAAGTATGACCGATCATTAGATTTTTTAAAAAAATACCTCCATGTCATTATAAGCAGTCTTACTGTTGGATAGAGCTTTTTAAAGTGTATTCAATAAGTCTCCTGAGACCAGGGTAAAACCCTACATTTTAGTTAATTTGAAATGTTCAACACCCTGTTATCAAAGCCTTATTTAAAAATAGCCTCTGTGTCACAGGCCAAATATAGGGTAGAACATTGTCATTGTAACTATCTCTAACAATATGCATCATATGCAAATGAATGGTCTTATATGTCAGACTTATTCAATACCTAATTATATATATAACAATCCGCATTATATAATACCACATATGATGAAACAACAGTGTACAGCACATTCAAATATTCTGATATTTTCACTCACAATCTATTTGAAATCGAAACAACTGATATGAGTCCCATGATTATGCTGTATTACATAAGAACCATACTTAAATGAAACATTGTACATAAAACTATAGTTTAAGGGGTCGTACAAGACACATTTTACCCTGTTGAGTCCTTTGGAACTTGGATTTTCTTTTTTATCCATGTCCTTTCATCACAGATGATTGATGACATTTATAAAATGCATTGCAATATATGTTCAAAATGATGCTTGTTTATATCAACATTCTATGTCCAAAATCACCACGAATGTAACAAAGAAAAATATTTTACTGCATTTAATGCATAAAACAAGACAAAAGTGGTGAATGTACAGTGTACTTTGATCACCATAAGTCCACGGCCATAAAGAAAGTCCTAAACACACATTACATTTTGGCTATCTAAATAAATAATTCAACATTTCTTGCCAAAAAACTGTACAAACATGACATTGCATCATAAGTACATAGTTAGCTGTATTCAAGAACATATTTTATTTCACTTGTTTGCTTTTCCCCAAACTAGTTATTAACAACAAAATACAATAATCTATTCCTTCTGTTGATTAGTCACTATTTTTATTTCATCATTAATGTCAGATACACAAATGCCCCTAGTTATAAAAGTTCATAAATCTGCCAGTCACATTATGATCGGTATTCTGTCATTTAAATATATACTGTGAATTCGACAAATCTAATACACTTTCAGTATCCATTGTAGCTCTATAGAGTACACAGTAAATCAGATTGGCTTATCATGCAATATATGTTATGTCTAGGACAAACTCATCATATATAGTACTGATATTATTAATCATTTTCAACATTAACTGTCAATCACATTACATGACATGTAAATGTAATAGATACAGAGTTGGTGCAACAATAATCACATCCCTATGGATTGTACATTCTTCAAATGGGTCACCAACTGAGGTCAGTGGTGATATACTTTGATCGTAGTCTCCATCGTGATTTAAGTCTCAAAATATAGTTTCAAAAAATATATTCAATCATTATCTGTGATAACCCACCAACACAACCATCACAATATATAGTCTTTGAACCATCCATCCATACATGGGAAGTGCAATGCACAAGTATGTGCACCATGCACAATTATCTTGGTATGGAACTGCAATACTGTTTTTTCTTCTTGATACAGTCCTTTGTTTTATCTAATTGTTAGGTAACATACTTTGCTCAGCAAACTTCTTTGAACCATCCATAACATTTTCACCACAGTTAAATCATGAAACCTGTTAGGCTATATGGCACTTAACACTTTGATATAGAAATGCAGAAATCCAGAACTGCTATAGTGGCATATCAGCATAACGCTACACCATTGGAAGTCTCTTCTGGATCATCCAAGTACCATAGAATCCTGATGTTAGGTCCGATCCACACTGTAGGGGATGTTTTTGTTGAGGCGGCGGACAGCCCTATAGTGTCAGAAAATGGTAATACATCATTTAGTAAATGGCGTTTCCAACGTGTTTACACACAGGTTTACACAGTTTGTAAACTACGACGCCCTGTCTACAAGTTTGGAAACTATGGACACTATGGACAATTTGTTTACATTTTGAAATACTATAGTACTGAAGCAGGATGCTTTATTAGAAAATCATGGGAAGAACACAAAGATGGTAAAATCAGGTAAAATATGAATACATATGTTAGGCTAAATGCTGCTGCCTTATTTTTTTATTTATCATATGTATCACACTGAATTTTAAGTCAAGCTGCTGGGTGACATTATTATTTGTTTATTTACACCTGTTTCTATATTATAATTGCCACATGGCAGTATAATAAAAATTATTGAATTGAATTGAAATTAATTTGGTAAGAAATTGATACGAAGTGAGGTTAGAGATAGTAACCTACACAACCCCAGACTTACTAAGTGCTGTATTATGGTCATTAAGCTCTATATCTGCTCTGGTCATTTAACAAAGAGTGACCCATGTTCAGCGAGGTACTCATCTTTAAGAGATTTTTTTTCATTTAAGCTAGGTCCATACAATCTTCAAATACTACTGTACATGTATGCATTGTTAATCCACACCTTGTCCAGAATCCGAGAGGTGTTTTATTTTCATATATTGCATCATCTTTTTCCACCCATGCATTTCTCATATCCTATCGTGCATTAAAGTAAAGCCATTTGGGACTGGCATTCTCAGCCGATTCGTGTATGTGAGACTGCGGCATTACCTGGGCCTGGGCTGCCTGCGTCAATAGTCATTCTGCTGTCGGCATCAGCATCACTGACTTGGACGAGGTGGTTGCTGTGAAACTGACATTCCGTCACCACGGCAACGCCGCGTCTTGCTGTGATGGGACGTTTTAGACTGCCGCGAGAACACACTAGGAACCTGATGAGAAAGGAGAGTTATAGTCAGTCTATTATTTACATCATAAATAGGAGTTTTCAGGAACATGTGAACTGTACTCTGAGTACCTACGTGGTATGTGGCAATATGCCCTTTGACGCATTAGAAAACATTACTAAGTGAGACCTGTAAAGAAAATGCGTAAAGTACTGCAGCATGTAAAACAGCAGTGAAGAATTAGGGGAAGTTTGATTTATTACACGTTAAATAAATGATTCTTGAGTTTATATCATAATTTATTCATAATTCCTCGCCAATTCTGCATCAAAGCAATATGATTTCCTTAAGTCACCATTACCATCTATTTCAGGCATGTTATTGAAAATAACCCCTTATCCGAGAGTGGCAATATGCACTGTGAAATTGGAAAACTCCGGCAGCCATAAGCCAATGATCGTGTCAGGACGGTCTGCCTTCAGTGCCAATCACGGCGATACGTATTGTCGAAAATCGTCGAGAATCGTCGAAACTCATCCCTATGTGTACAGTTAGATATACTTGTAATGTGTTCAATGGTTAGTAGATGAGTAGCCTAGCTTAAACACGCTTGGATCTGATGACATTTTTTTAAAATCTGAAATGATTGTAAAACACAAAAATAACATACATGTCTGGGTGCTTAACGATGTTTTGAACAAAAGGTTCACCTTCATCTTGTATTAATACATGTTTTAGACGTGCTAGTAAACATTGGCACATTTGGAGGAGTTTTTATCAACAAAAGTCGCACGTGTACAATTGTAAGTGTATTATTTATGAACGCATATGTGATTAGGCTAATCAAGCCCATACAAAACATCCCCTAATTAGACACCAATTGCTCATCAATATGTAATAGAGAGCCATATGAGTGATAGTTTCGTTCACTGATTTGGATATTCACAAGTACAATGTAGGGTCGTGATTTTCCTCAATCATATCTGAATTTAATGTGGGCAAACCAGTAAAAAAGAGTACAATCAGTATAGGGAAATTATTGCTTATTTACATACAACATTGACATTTTATTCTTTCCTAAAACACCATAGTTCATATTTTTTCACGGACTTACCCGACAAGCCGTCAAACGGCTGTGATGTACATGTAGAACATGGGTCAGCGCTATTTTATGACGTCGGAGACGGTCATGATATATTATGTTCCTAATCAATGACAAGCTCTCACAAGTCTCTTTCATTACAGGATCTAACTTTTTCTTGCATCAACACGAACCCTAGTGCTTTCAAACTTATGTTCTCTCTATCAACATCGTTATCAGTGTTAAAACATTCCGAAAACTTCACGGATAATATAAAATCCAAAATACACAGAAAACGGATATTTAGGGGGTGTTTCGATGGGTTTTGTGTTACGGATTGCATATGTAACTGGCGCCTACGGGTATATCTAAAATTGAGCCTAGTTTTTTTTTCAAAATATTCAGAGATAATGTGGCTTTGTACCACACCGGTACAGACTGCACTTCATGGTGAAAGACATTCACGTGAACCATCGATGCATGATGGGGAATCTGTAGTCAACACATTTGGACTTGGCCTTCTCAAAATAGTAAGACAATATAAAATGAATTTGTAGATTCGTATTTTGCAAAACAAACAAAACCATGTAAGTTTGGCGATTCCACAGTCTTGTGGAAACATGTGGACACATGTTGTGGACGCATGTGGACACACGTAGTGTCCACTTGTGTCCACGGTGTTTAGGCCACATGTGATCATAATAAGGTATTTTGTGAATTTCAGTTCCGTGATGTATTAGATATGTCTATGTCCAATACACATTCTTTGTATGCTTCACCAATGACCTTGTATTCAGACCTTACATTTCAGTGCGTGGGCATCGGTATATACACTAGCCACTTGCATTTTAATTTAGATTAGTAGTTGCCCATAGAGGATAGAAATCTCGGGGGGGCTACTTCAGGGGTGAATGGGTAGCGGGGTGCCACTGAAGGTCCAAAATCATACCCCTTAGTGAAACCAGTGAAACTATGAAAATTATACCCCTAGTGAAACCACCAGATGAAAACAATGGGGTATTATCCCAAGGGATATTATTATATGTCATACTGTAATGAAAACAAGATTTTTCTACAACTTACATTTACCTTTTATGTTTTTTTTTCTTCTCAATAATACAAAATCACATGAAAAGAGAGCTAGATATTGAACCTCGAGATTGAACCTCCCTTAGTGAAATTGGCTGGAATGTTGAAATCATGACCCCTAGTGAAACCGAGTGGTGGAAAATGTGACCCCTATTGAAACTGCGGGGTTGGAAAAGGTGACCCCTATCAGTGGCACATACCGTATAGGGCAACTATGGAAGTACACCCCCCCCCACCCGCCACTCGAAATAGAAATCTATGACTAATTCAATATGATTATGCCTTAGTGGTCTTATAATATCAATGTGTTAGCTTAACTCTAAACATTAAGTGCTTTATCTTTTTCAAAGTGATTTACATATGTCAAATCATACAGAACATATAATCTTTACACTTGTTATTGTGATGACTTCATACTTGCAGTACTTGTGGTCTAACAATAACTCGTTTAAGCAAAGTCAGCATTATGAGCTAAGCTTTAATCTATGCTGCTACATACAATGAACAATCACGGTTTAATAATAAAAGTCAAGTGTGATTTAAACTTCTTCGTCATTTTTTTGCTTTCATGTAGATTTTCAAGAATCCATAAACAATATTCAAGATCTCTAAATCACCATGCTTCCATGGCCGAATGGATAGGGGGTTGGATTCATGACAAGAAGCTCGTGGATTTGATTCCCAGTTGGGTCTGGTGGTGGGTGTTGAGCAACTTACCTCTAACAGGTTGCACACTTCTCCGTGGTATGTGCATGTTAAATAGGTATAGGTCAGGCGAGTGAACGCTAATGTGAGCAAAAAGCATGATGGGGTGTACGTTCCCCAGGGAGTTGAGAAAGATATTGTGTGATAAGATTGCAAATGATCTGGTGTAGATGTAAAGTCGCTAGAGCACGGCAAACTGTAGTGGGTCTTTTGTAGAGCCATTTACAAAAATATAAATGAAATCTAATTTGATTTATATTGATGCATAAATTATCATCTACAATCGCTAGTTGTATTCAAACACTTGTTTTTCCTTTTAGAAATAGTCATCTATTAGTTCTGATAACATGCAAGTTAAAAAGGATCCAAAGATTCTATCATGCACATTTAATTATCTTTTAAATCCATATTGTGATAAAATTCGTTTAGTTGAAAATTTAGAGTCAAAATGCAATTGCATGAAAGCGAGAAGAAAAATCATAAAGGTAAGTCATTCTGGCCATACCCACGTTTAATCCGAAAGGCCATTTAATTAATATAAATTATATCATTGTCTTACTGTTAAGGCATGTAAGTGTGCCAATTGAAGAGATGTTCCTTGTGTAATAACTGAGAACATATATCAACACCATATAATTTTAGAAATACATACACTACGTTGCAGTTATGATAGGCAAATACTTGTCATGCACATATGAAAACAAATATATGTAATTGAACATGCACATGTGATAACATCTGTAACCACACATTCAGTTGGGTAAAGGATTCAAATAGTTTAAAGGGAATGTAACAATGATTATTTAGAAACATTTAGCAAAAATCGTTTGGTCCTCAAAGTAAATTAGTCAGCATTCATTCAACTGATTTCAGACATCAAACAATTTGCATCATGACAAAGGATGTGTTACACCCATGCTATAGTAGGTGATCTTGTTACATCATGTTGACCACAAGTCCTCTAATCAGTATGTGAACTTTGCACCTTTTCTTCTGTGGTCAATTAACTTTTGCAAGTATAAAGAGGCTTTTTTGAAGTTGGTTTATTGGGAATTAAATGACATTCACACAACAACTTGTGGATAAATGAAACAATATCTCAAATATATGTAAAACACATTACGCTGATCATTGTTATAGTAATGCATTGCTAAATGAATCATTTATTTTATTTTTTATAGCAAGCCTTGAAAACATACTCTACTATATTATCATATTAAGATCGATATAATCTAAAAAGTAAATGTGTGTCTTTGAATTTATACAAATCTGGCAGTTAGCGTGCATATATCATATATTTGTTTTAACTGAAATGTTAAAAAATAAAGCATATACTTTTTGGAAGTTGAATAAATAACCTTTAAAGTAAAAGCTGCTTGTTCTTGCAAGATTTAATTGATGAGTGAACTTGGTCAGTTCTCTGTGGTCATGACCCAATTAGCGACTTGGTTTGATGGTTGATGTAGTATAGCGGGAATTCATGGCCCTGTGTATGTTTTTGAATGTCCCATGGGAGTCACATCACTCATTGTCATCAAATGTATTTGATGTCACACATTACTTGCGGTTGATAGAAAACAATGCAATTTTAAGTGTGATTTTAACCACTGGTGGATATAAGAAACTATTAATGCCAAGCAAGCTCCTACCACTGTATCGACATAGCTGAGAGGATTTTTACCAGTGGCCCTGACCGGACTGATTTCCAGTTTTAAAGAAACTATTGAGAGCTGATTTCCAGTTTTAAAGATTCTGTTAAAAGCAATTTTATTTTGAGTGCTTATTTTATCTATTCATTATTTCCAATGTTATGTAATACCATCATTAAATATCTAAGAATATGATAATGAAAAATGAATAAAATCATAAAAATACAATACACTATCAAAATGTTGCTTATATCCAACACATTTTACGACCCCCCCACTTTAGTATATCTTATCTAGCATATGACACCCCCATTTTCCACATGCCCTCTGTGTATGTGTTAGCATAGCATTGTACTGTCATATCTGCTGTACAAATTTGCAAAAAATATTTAGCTATATGAATGAAACTATGAATGAATGAAACTAGTTTTTTCCCCAGTTTATTAAATGCAATAAACAAAATGTAATACAAACTATATATTAACTTGTCACGATATCAATGGACTGATGCTACCGGGTATTTAATTGATTTTAGAGAAAAGCGATTTAATCTTCAATCTGTTATTTTGAAAAAAAGTAAAGAATTTTATATTGCATTTTCCGAAAATAAAAGTTAGTGGTTAGTCGAAAGACAATTAAACATAATATAATTCAATCTTGATAAAGGGTTTCATATTCCATTTCATAAGTTGCTTGCAGTGGCTCAGATAATTGCTCTAATATAAGAGCCGATGAGGTATTATCAAAAAACTCTAAATTCAATTAATAGCACCAGTCCTTTCATATCATGACAAGTTAACTTTGATATATTTTTAAGCAGTATAAATTCTTGGGAAGGCATACTTAAAGAAATGTTTTCCATCCAATCACTAAAATCCTCTGTCAAAAGCATTTTTGGCAAATATGAGCAATACAGTTGCATGTGTTGAGTTGACATATTAAACTAGGTACAAGATATTTTATACAACCAAATGATTGATCACATACCAAAGAAAAAGATCAGGACATTCTATTAACATTTATTAAGGAATATAACGCTTGCCACGGCCCCTTTCAGTAAATTTACAAAATTTGGACATTTGACCCCCCCCCAATAACATTTCAAGAATCAGAATATTTGACCCCCCCCCATATTCTTCCATTTTAAATTTCTGACCCCCCCACAACTTCCATTTTGAAACTTGACCCCCATAACATTCAAATTCAAACTTCTGACCCCCACAACATTCAAAATCAATCATCTGACCCCCCCCAGTTTTTTTTTCCGACCCCCCACGGCTTAAATAATGACTCGGCCCTAAAAGGGTATGGTTGTCTCGGGACAGTGTGCTGTAAGATCTCCGGTTTTGCCCAGTGGTGCTATAAGTCTGAGAAAGAGAACTTATACAACCATACATATTGTCGATTATACATGGTTGACTAATCACAATCACGCATATTATATTTTCCATCTTTTATAATTTGCTTGATCTCAAAATCACGCATGTTCAATATTCATTCATGATTACTTACTTTGTATTATGTACTCGTGGTTTCTGTGGAAGTCACCTTATTCTCAGCAAACATTTATTCCACATTCCACATTTTGGAAATGCTACATGCCTACCTACGAAAACCTATGAAAGGTTTAGTTTTATTGATGCTTGGATTATAAAGAACTGCACCTATAATCTATGCAACAAAAGAACGACTTAGCAACACCATGTCATAGGGTCAGCTTGATAAACAGTCCTAATAGGCGCTAATTTTCATCAAAGAATTCACAGCATTTGTGTTTAATTAGAAACATAGTGTGGTCTACAATTTGCACTACGCTGTAGATCTATTTATCAGCTTAGTTGTTGCAAGATCATAAATGTCCTGTGTATATGTAGTTAGCAATTCCAAATTAATGCATTGAATAATTTTACATTCAAAGTTCATGACTGTTATAAAGTTAAAAACATGAATGTTTAAATCATAAGCAGTCATTCAATATGAAAGAATATAAAGAAGTCTACTCCTGTTGGTCTTGTTTGACTGCCCAATGAAGCTCAATACTGTACAATTAAAATTCCGTGTAATTTAGTTTTAACTTCAACCTTACCTGCTCATCAAAGGTTAATAAAAAAGTTGAATGAAATATGCTTACTAAAACAAATGTGTTCACTGTAAAATTGTACATGTGTTCAACAAGACATAACTGTCCAAACTGGACACAGCTATAAACAGTTGGAATCTTGAAGTTTCCACCATTGTCCAAATCATTGTGGACACAAGTGGACACAGCATGTATACACAATGGATACATGATGTTTCAACAGTTTCCACATCAAGGTGGACACCAGTGGACACAGCCTATGTCCACAGTGGAACACTTTTGTGTCCCATGTTTCCACAGCGCTGTGGACACCAGTGGACACACAGCATGTTGCCACACCTGTGGACACTAAAGCGGCTAGTTTCCACAGTGTAAACAGAGTCATTTTTTCCTGTGATTGACATTTTTCTTGTCGGGAAGCCACACGGCAAGTGGTATATATACCATCATAGCACAACGAATTGATAGGTGGTGTCATCAGTAAAGATTTTGTTCGAGAGGGCATTGCGATTGCGACCACATCAAGTACTAACCAAATTCTTATGGCTCATATAATCAGGTATCCGGATACTGAACTACACTTACTATATTATGCAAAGTAGCCTCTTTATGGCTAATCCAATACCTGAACAGGATGTGACCACTGGGGCATAACCGCATCAAGTACCAACTAAATTCATATGGCTCAAATAATCGGGCAATAATCCTGGGTTAATACAGTACCTCAGTATCTCCTTGAGCGTGTCCCGGAAGCGCGTGTTCACCACGCAGTACAGCAGGAAGTTGAGGGGAGAAGTTGAGCGTCTGCAGTACGTTGGTCACCACGATGGCCAGCGAACATCTCCACAATGTCCTCACCAACTGGAAGCATAGTGACAATGCACTCCGACTGATGACATAGATTGTATTTTGAACACCATCACGACATGATGACGAGCTTGAACATATCGACAAATGTCCTCACCAACGGGAAGATACTCATAATGCACTCCGATGACTAAGCATGAGTTTTATTTTGAAAAAAATGCAATGGGTCATGGCGACAGGGCCTGTGGGTTGGTGTCGAAACGTAGGCTGGTGAGTAGTTTGATGTTTCGTTGGGCATTTTGGCGGCGATTCGTGGGTTTCAATGGACAGGGTCAAGAGTATGCGCGGTTCATATTGCCAGTGTGTCATAGGAGTGGATTTGATTGTGTATTAAGGATATGCCAGTTAGGGTTTATTATACCGCAAGTAGAGCACATAGCTCAGTATAATCTGTAGTGCTCATTTTGCTTTCAAGAACAGTTGATCATTGTTGTTTGTTTGCCATTTACGTTAAGGACAAGCATAACGACAAGCATAGCTGGAAAATTCAACACAAATAGACTAACTAAACAGACAATGTATTGACAGTGAATACACAGCTAAAGGCACCCATTCTGAATTACCACTGGTACACATGTATGTATGCAAATTCCGATCACCGGATGAGCATTTTGTAAAATGTAAATATACATTAGGCTACATTGCAGTCTAGTAGGCTCAAATCTAAATCTAAAACTAAAAAGCTTAAGTGTATGGGATGAATTGTAAATTCAAATGAAATGGCAGATCCAGGCAAAAGAAGGAGTTCATTTGAGAACCTGCGCTCTGAGTCTCCAATATAGGCAAATCCAGGGGCCGCAGGGGCGCGTGTGCCCCCTTTTCCCCAACAAAATACTTCATTTCATAGGCTTTTTACACGTCTGCCATCGATTGCGCGCACTAAGCCCCTTGAAACCTTAAAGTGCCCCCCCTTTCTAAAACCTGGATCTGCCATTGCCCTAGCATCTGGGAAATCTAGACGAGCCTTGTCAATATGGGCTAAACATGATGCAGCGACATACGGCCGTTTATAGCCACCTTTAGGCATCGACCATTTGATCTCGGGGAGGGGGGGGGGGGTTTTAAAAAAGGG
>CM032661.1:34406326-34418884 GCA_019095985.1 Streblospio benedicti
TGTCACTATCTGTTCTGTACTTAAATTGAATTTCCAACCTATTTGTGGGGGAGCACATTTTGGAGCACATTTGTGAGAACGGTTAGTAAAGGAACCCGTACTAGATATCCTGGTGTGAAGTAGCGAACCACAACGTCACTTCAAATTTGCCAATACTGAAATATGCATATTCTATAGGAAATATCTAGCTTCAAATTAATCACACAAAAATACCTTTTTTTGCTGCATGCTCATAAACTGTAAAACTTCAGCACAAACATCAACGCAAAGATGACAACAAAAAGCGCAACTGTCACAACTTACCAGCATAATGTATATGATTATATTTTGATTACCACTATAATTAAATATTTTAATCCTGTATCTAAGTTTCAAGTAGTCGCATGAATTTAGGAATTAGTTAAGTTGCATTGTTTTACGTATAACACATGGTAAAATAACTCCCACTTCATTTGCACGCATATAAATTTTTTTGCTGTATCAAAAGAGTGTACATGATAGAATCCTTAGCTGTATGCACAACCAATAGTCTAAATTAGCAAGACCAAAGTTGAGTGATTTGAATTGTGGTATTATATTGATATTTTATGAAATAGTTTCATGGATAGGGGTCCAATAGTCTGACTGGGTGTTCCTAGCTTACAAAATGTATGAATGTATGATACACAATTCAAGCAAAAATGCTCTTATTAAACCAAGGAAATGATTAGCGTACCTTTATTTATATGCCTGCTAATATCACATCTGCATACACAATGTCAGAATTTCTAGGGGATATAACGCACACAAAAACTCGATCCATCACTGAATATGAATAAAGGACCATTCAGTATTTATGACAGGGGTGGGGTTGGGGAATTTTAGGGGGCCATGAACTATTGTCACAATGTCGGGGGGGGGGTATAAATTTTTTCACACATTTTTGAGGGGCTATCATTTTTTTCATAGAAAATCTACCCCTATTTTTTTTAGATATTCTGTACTAAAATTTACTGGTTATTATATTATGGATATCAATCAAATAGGATTTTATCTGACAATGATTGTGTTAACTGATAGGAGTGGGGGTACATCACTTTTTGTCACATGGAATTGAAGGGGGGTTTTTTTTTCACAGAAGTTTGAGGGGGGGACTATTATTTTTTCCCAGCAATTTTGTAAAAAACCTCCTACCCCACCCCTGTCATAAATACTTAATGGTCCCTTAATATCAAGGGAATGTTTCTGTATTAGGGTACTGTAGTGTGGTACTGAAGTATGGTACTGCAAGATGGCACTGTAGTATAGTAATGTGGTATGGTACTGAAGTGTGGTACTGCAGTGGTGATACTGTAGTATGTAGTAGCATTGCACTGTAGTATAGTACTACAGTTGACACAAGAGCTGTATACAACTAAATCCAAAATTGTGCAAAGAACACAGCATCGCTAGAATGACACTGCATTATGGACAATTAAGATATATACTGAAATGCAGTGATATACATGTATAATAAAAAAGAAAGGAAATATTTCATAAATTACCAAAGGCCATTTTAATTATAGAGTGCTCAAAAATCGAATCATTTCAGTGTCGCCTCATACCTCATAGTTGTGTAAAGTTTGAACGAATCGGATCAACTGTAAAAGCTCTATAGCTTGTCCGAAGACAAACATACATACATACAAAACCAATGAAACACAAAGCTGAAGTGACGCAATGTATAAGGGGAGAGAGCCATGTACAGTCTAGTCCCTGGTGGTCTTAATATGCAGGTTCTCGTGTAGTGGCAACCGTTTGTATACATGTCCTTTCAATCAATGTGTGGGCTAGTGGTCAGTGCAATATTAGTTTTTCCCCCTGAAAGTAATATCATTATTGGCAATATTCAAGGTTTGTCTGATGATATTGAATGTTTCATCAATGTTAATTAGAAAGCAATATAAAACCATGTACAAGTACACGTAAATGCAGATGCTGGGGCAATAGTACGGATATAAATGAGGGAAAATGATCCAATAGTATTAATTATACTAGTATTTCATATAGTGTGGTACACGCATTTTGAAATATGGGTTTACTCTTTTTGATGTGTAAAATAACAATAGTGTGTCAGTTTTTAGTTGTTGTTGTTGTTTTTTTTTTTTTTTTTTTTTTGTTTTTTTTGTAACTGCTGAAGTCCGGTATACCATGATATAACGTGGAATGTTACTGTGTACGTGCTCAACCAAAACAAACCATTCAACTAGACACTCAACAAGACACTATATATAGGGGTTAATTTCGCATGTAAACTCCACCAATGCAATTATAATCATGACAACATGAATTGCATTGTGCCAAAGAATATGATTAGAAGGTAATTTCCATTTCCGCTGAGAGTTTCACCCCCGCCATGATGGGGTTTCCAAGTGATTTACATGTCATTTCCGGGGTTTGATTTTCATTGATTTTGCCATTTCCTATTTGTTCAATAACGTGAATATCAATCCTTAATAAGGTTTATGCTTTAATATGGGTATTAAAATTGGTGTTAGCGGTCATCTATATTCGTGGCAAGTCTGATAGGTCATGAACCTTCGATACGCCCGTGTATATTTATCAGTCAATCTTAATTTCTAGATCAAATGAAAATAATTTATTACCACCCGTGCCCCCAAAATTAACACACGAACTTTAAATATTAAATACATCCAGGCGTCAATACTCACAGCTTATGAAGAATTATTTACTTGGTGCAAAATGCAACAGGAAAAAAATGGGGTAAAAGTATAAGATCCACGTAATCATCACAAATCGCAGCATTTTTCGCACACTATAAACAGGACATGGATTTACTGCACGTTACTTTGCGCTAATGACTTGGCGATCAATAATCTTCCTGGCAGCGCTTGAGGGAGGCAGCGAGAGAACATGAGGGGTGTGAGGATTACTCCCCCGTGCTTAAGTACAAATTACAGAGGAGGTTCGCTCTATAGACACCGTTCAAATGGACTACTCGGCGGGCAGGTCCAGGTTTTAGGACAGTGTGTGTGTGTGTGTGTGTCTGTGTGTGTGTGGGGGGGGGTACTATCGTATTACCCCGCACTTCAGCACAACCCTTTTCTCTCTGTGGCTATCCCACTATATCTGAGAGGTAACATGGTGCAACTTAAGAAGCGGTAATATGTGAACACACTATGCCACAACGAGCTGTAGAATATTTTTACCCTTCTGCATTACAGTTGTACCTCCAATTAAGACCACCTATTTTTTTTAGATCGCCTCTTCAATAAGACAACTTTTCACTGGCCCAAACTTTCATAGAAGTTAAACCTCTTTATAGAGACTACCTCTCTATTGAGACCACCTAATACTGGGACCAAATGTGCTCCTAATAGAGAGATTCTTAACGTACATTCATCGCCGAAATCATCACCGCAGTGGTGGATATTAATGACCCAACCACTAATACTGGCAAATCATTTTTTGCAAATAGCTGTAAATGTTTGGAGCGTAAGGCCCCGACGTAAGGCCCGCAAACATTTGACGTAGTTACTAGCCGTGTTTGTGCACCCATAATGATGACGTATGATTAAATGATGGCGTGGCAACCGTGAAGGGTTTGCCTCAAACACGTCACGCACAGAACCTAGCAAATACTAGTTTTCAAGAGATTGGGGTGTGTATTGAGCAAAACTAGCGCGCACTGTAGAACCCCTGTTAAGACCAGGCCCCCCACCCATCTAAGCAGTGGACTATCTGCTAGTAGCCTCAGTTGAGATGCGGACTTTTTTACGGATGTTCATGGCGTTCTTTTTCATGAATGAAGGTACGGAATCGCTTAAATAGTGGTGTTATTATAAGACAGTCTCAATAGAACTAAAGGCCTTCTTCTGATTTGCTTATTAGGTCAGGTATACAGAATTTCTAGCAGGTGCAGCTAGGGCAAAGGGCCGTTGCCATTCGCCATTTTTAAGAGAAGAAATACACTTATATATTTTGTCATCATCGTACAACATGAACACCCTATGGATCTTGACGAATTCCTCATATGCACGCCTCAACATTTTCCGAAAATAACATGGATTTGCTTATGAGAATTCCATTTAGGTGGGACACGTGCATTTAAAGTGTGTAGAGTGCATACAAGCAATGTTTGCCCATGGTAAGGTTAGAATCCTGTGATTGAATAACATAGGATGAATCCCAACCCCCACCATCACGATCCTACCCTTCATCTGTATCAGCCCGTACATACAAACACACGGTCATATTCAGGGCGTTGGGGGGGAGAGTGGTGGGACTGGCAAGGACGTAGGCTCCACTCCTTCAAAGCATTAGTCTCATCCTCACGAGCTTCATAAAACGACATCCAGATTATAGTTCCACCCTCATTTACTGACTTCCCAATGTCTGGATTCTTCAGTTCTACCGTGCTATACCTCACAGGCAACCCGAACCGTGGCTTATCGCTGCCATCAGGGATCATTTAGGATATTCTGGCTCGTATGGATCAGGTATATGAGTAGGACAACCAATTAGTGATGGCGGGGGCGGATTTGTCACCAGGCAGACTATATTTAGCACCTCCTTCTAACAAATGATGTTTGCCATTAATCCAATGATCCTAATGCCGACAACCGCCGCTCAGATTTGTTCGGTTTTTTTCATGCTCCATCATTCTTCAGTTCAGCGGTTTATTAATCAAGGGCCCCCATATTTTGTAAAAGGGATTTTTAGGGCACGACCATTTGGGGAGTATTTTCAATTTAGTAGCGGTATTTGAAATCCTGATTATTATATGGATACGAGGCACGTACAATTGTCTATTGCCAGCATGTTAAATCTAACTTTTAAAATTCTTAGACGAGGAAACTGTGCTTGGAACCAGAGTTTTGAACCACTTGCAAAAATATACCGTTCACTTTTCATATGGATTTGATCTAATTATTGTGCCACCTGTGACCATTTAACAAATGTTCTAATTTATCATACAAAATAATCCCAGTTGGTTCTATTTTTGCCCCCACCCCCCATCACGAGCAAACAAAAGGAATATCAATAGCTTTTATTAGGACTACATAAAAGTGCTTTCCATTACAAATGTTTTACAATAATCAGATAGTGTCGTCAGATGCAAGTTGTAATATCTTAACTAACATTCCAAGACAAGAATAGTTGAAAAGTTTTTAAATATTTATATGAATAGTTGAAAAGTTTTAAATAATTATATTGTACATCTCACAAAAAAATATGGAATGTTTAATTTAAAAACAATCACCAAAAATAAGTCTTCCTCCTGCAACTATTCCACGTCAACAGTAGAAACTTCACGGGCAATACACACATATTCTTATTGATATCGCGATATACAAATAACCAAAGTCACCGAAATCCTCTCCCATGAATTCTTCACAATATAATGTGGCACCTTTGCTTCTAGATCATACCCTATGATAATCACAGCATGATTATTAGCATTGCCCTTGCCACATGTATGTTGGAGAACTCCTCCCAAAAAGTAATTTCCTGCCAACTTGTTGCATCAACAGCCACCGCAACTGGCCCATGAGAGGCAATCGTCTGCAACAGCAAATCTTCATTGCCAGCGAAATTTATACATGTGAAATCTGAAATATTCACCTTCAAGCTGGACAGCCTCTGTATGCCATAGAATCTCCAGCTGGATGCTTGTCTCTTTGTCTCAGAGGCCTTTTTGGATAGAAACAGTCAAAAGCACTTCGGAACAATCGGGTTCGGTTGTTGAAGTGTCACCACACGAACCCTCCAAAAAGCTTTAAAATTAAAAATCTTAGTGAACTATCTTTTTTAGTTATAATTTACGGATTTGGCAAATTTTATATGTCACTATGTGTTAAGAAGTGTCAGTATAGTTTTTTACCATGGACCAATGCAGAAGTAGTTTTATATAGTTAAAGGGACACCCAAATGATAATGAGTAATACGTTTGAACACTAAAGAAGAGGCTTTATTAATAATTTGCGCTATAATTCAAATTGGCGACATGATCTTAAGATTTTTTTAAGATTAAAACTGGACTTTTAGCCGAGACGATTTGACATGACTGTCCAGAGGAGTATAAAAAGTGCCACCCACAAACTAAAAACTTGTCCTCGCGGTGATCTCACCACAATGCACTCCGGGTGAACAAATATAACGACACAAGCATATGGGTGCTAAATAACGCTTTTGTAAGTGACTAACTTTCATATATTGGATACTCATCTGCTGGATTGTATAACATTATATTTTATAAATTAACTTACATTATAGAATCCCATACAGTAGTAATATTATAGTATGTAAAGGCAAACCTGGTCTCTAACTTTTCGATATAATTTCGTGAGTACGCCAGTCAACTTTCTTTTGGCAAGTTGTCGTCCATATTTTTTCACGTGAACACCAACCGACTTCAATATATTTACGGTAGGATCTAAAACCGATCTGTTGGAATTGTTGGAATTAAAGTTGGGAAAGGTATAGTTCCCTTGAATTCAGCTTCTGAGGTCAGAAAACTTGTTGGATGCCAAAATGTGCCGTAGAAGCTGATCCATTTGCCTTATTCAAGCTTTCCTGAACTTCAAGGTTGTTTAAAAATATTTGGAACCTGTTCTCGTATTCGGTTTAAGTTGTTAAGTTGAGACTTGTTGAAAGTTTTCATGAACTGTTCAAAAGAGTAACTTCTTGTAGTTAATACATAACACTGGCAATACGCATATTGTACATGTAAATATAAAAAATAAAAACGGATTCCATTTTTTTGATAAATGAACACCTTGTTACAGTAATAAATTTGAAGTATTGCATAATCAAAGCTTCATTACAATTTGAAAGTGCAACGTTATAGTACTGGGGATAATATCATGTCTCACAAATCCCGAGCAATACATGTACTGATTTCTCTCACGGTCACGCATCAAAGGTCAGTACCATGACAAAAAAAAGAATGTATTAGTTTCTAGTAAATATGTGTTTTTGTTTTATTATTACTACCTACCAATTTTGATACACATAGTCATGCACATGTACATGTATGCTATAAATTAACACTTTGATGCATAATGCGTGATTTAATATTGTCACATGCATCGCTCTAATAAGACATTTATTGAAATAAAATAAAATGTTATAGGGCCCATCAAATGAAAAACAACAATGCGCACGAGCTTAGCATAATGCAATCTGTAAATGTTCTTGTTGCCCACTATTATAGTTCACACAGGGAGGTTTAGAAAATTACAGGTTTATTGTGTTGTGACCAGATGAAATTATCATGTTATTTTTTTTTTCAGCATTTTATCTATTTATTATAAAACACACAAAACACATAATACATAATATATGGAGTTTTATGGACCATAATATGTACATATACATTATGCTAAAGTCCACCGGGTGACCGTTGCAATTAACAGGGCGACTAGCGTCACCAATAAGGTGTCTAGTGACGTGTGATGGCTCAAACTTCCCACCAACTAACTCATAGTGACGCCTTGCCCTTGGCGCCAAACATGCCATTGGCTGCAAGGCAATTATTTTAAGATGTTTTTAATTTCCATTGTGCGAATTTCAATGGCAAGTGAACCAAATGGCACAAGTACCTTTGCGACAGTGTCTCCAACAGGATGGGAACAGGGTGACACTTGGAATCTAAAGTCCATGTAATGTACTAATGATCGCAATCTCACACAGACAACTTTTCTATTTTGAGGGAAGTCTCTATAGTTGAGATCAGTTGAGGATGTGCTGCTGTTTGTACATATTAAGACGGCAAAAGCACGAGACACTGCACTTCAATCTCATGGAACTTAGCATGAACTGTCGCTTTCTGGCCCAGTGGACACCTAGCATTAAACGTAGAAAAATGATAAGTTTGCCAGTGAACATGAATTAGTATATAATGTGAAAAAAGTGTTTTTTAATGTGCGTTAAACCAAGATGGTTAAAAAATCTGAGCATACCTGCAATGTATTTAGATGGTAAACAGCTTAAGATTGTACATGAGCAAAAATATCTTGGTGTGCTTCTTACTGATACAATGAAAGATGACTGTGATATAAATAGACAAATAAGGAGTATTTATGCAAGAGGCAATGTTCTTATTAAAAGATTCAAATTTAGCAGTAATGAAATCAAATGTAAACTATTTAAAGCGTATTTGTGCAAGTTTTTACTGTATAAGTCAATGGAGGAATTTTACTTCTTCGGTATTTAGAAAGATAAAGAGTGCATATAAGTTTTTTTTAAAACTTTCTTAATATAGATAGGAATGAAGTGAGGCTTTTAATGTCACAGTATAATGTCAAATCTTTTAATGAAATCGGCGACAGTTGATATATGGTTTTAGACAACTTATCCATAAGAGTAATAATATTTTAATTAGAACCATTGTTAATTCTGTATTTTATATTGACTGTAGTCAATCAAACAGGTGGAACAGAACACTGTATAATTTTAATACCTAAAAATTATTAACTGTAATATGTGTATTTTTAGAATTTTGAATAATGTTAGCTATTATGTATATACTGTATATATAATTTTATTTATATGGATTGTAAAATTGTAAAATTTTACATATCTGAAATAAACGTATCGTTATCGTTATCTTATAAGAAATATTTAAGTCAACCTGTTGCATAATATATAATATTATACGTCATATATGTTTTGCCTCATATAAAAAATACATATGTGCAAAAAAGGGCAAAATAGCCTACGTTCACATGTAAGCGATTTTTACTAGCAATGCAGCGTTGGAATATTTTCTTTTAATTTATATTATATATATTTGGTTTGATGCGTTTACACCCTGGCAACAAGCGACGCTGCTTCGTCTATGAGATGAAAAAAAAACCCACACATAGTCGTTGCCTGCTGCGATCTTTAAATGTCACTCATAGCCTTCTTTCTGTCTACGTTGTAGGCCTATCACAAGAAAAAAAATGCTCAAAATCTCAATGTGTAAACATATCCATTCCATGATTTGTGTGAAGGCTTTCACAGCTCGCACGAGTTGCTTATATGAGAACGCAGGCTTACACTACAGAATTCTATGTAAATTGGACAATCATACATTTTTTACATAAATGGAAACATAAATATAATTCTTATACTATAACACAGAACACACACCCAATAGCTATATAATTAATACAATTGAAGTTTATATACACCTGGTTACAAAACGTAAAAAGCATAAATAGAACAATTTTATTAATTATCATGTTAATACATGTATATTGATTCCAACACGATGAACATTAACATAGTCAAATAAAAATAAAGGTAGAGTGTAAAAAATGGATGATTTTACGCTGACTTTCAGAAGAAATGTTGTTCAAATAAAACATATGTAACCTATCGGTATGTTATGCATGCATACACATCTTTGGTGATACTCCCCATTGGTTTCTTGTAACTTTAAAAAACTTTTTTGCAACCTTACTATCCAGTGTGCTGTTATAAGCATTAATCAAGAGTATATTGATGAGAGTCTGGTCAAATCTGTGACAGTCAGCAAACTTGTCCCATTGATGTAGTCCGTGGCACTTTAATTGAGATATAGGAGCAATGCATTCTCTCTGAAGGGCACACAGCGTGAAGGGCAAGTATACACGCTCAAACATCCAGTGTGTGAGGAACATCAACATGCTGCCAGATTCGTACTGCTCGCTCCGCTTCAGCAGTTCAACATCAGACGGCAGATACTCGTACATGCCTGAAGTGTACAGTTTTACATACGGTCAATATTAGATTTACACCCAACATTGTTCATACCATTTAAATAAAAGTTTGTGGTTAAAACTGATACATACGTGTATGTAAGTTGAAGTTGATATGCGGCTAATAAATCATTTTGATTTATCTTCTTTTAGCTTATCAGAAAATTTTCTTTGAGGAAATTGGCTTCTGGCTATACTAGAGTTTTAGGTCTATGCAATGGCAACTGCGTCTATTTTGATAAGAATTTTTTTTACTTTTGTTTTTGAGTAAAAGGATAAAAAAAGGTGATGTATTTTTGCTTAAAGAGTTCTATTAATACGCGAGAAAATAACTATCATCATTTATTTGTGATGCTTCTTTGCTGTACATGGCAAAGTATGACCTTCGATTATTATTATTAGTTTACATGTTGCAAATAATCTATGCTGATTTGACTACAAATTGTTCCATATTTCCAATGAGACAATGTGAATTTACTTTCGCATTAGCCACGATTTTCAATAAAAGTGTAAATAAATATTGCTATAATTTACAAACAGAATCGAAAATTACAAAGTACACATTGGATGCCAGGGATCTTGAGTGATGGATTGGGAAGGAGCAATGTGAACAAAAGATTTTTTTATCGATGTTCACCTTTCTTTCAATAATCTCTTTATAATCTAACCAAACCTTATCAACTGATGCAGCTGCCTTTGGGTCGATGAAAGTGTACTTGACTCCTCAAGATGTCAGATAAACAGGTGCAACAATAGTAATATGTTTTAATGACCTGGTGCTGTCACACTGTATGTGCTGGTGTTTGTTGGTGAGAACAGGACAATGCCCCGGTTCTCAACAGCTTTCTCAACACCAGCTTTTACATCCGCAAAGAACTGAATGGATGCATCAAACCAGAACAAGCCTTGGTGAGCCAGCAGCTCGGTCTGAAATATAGTAAGACTACTCTTTTACCTAAAATATGATTTATCCATTGCCGGGCCTTCCAACCTGAGAAATCGTAATTTAATAGCATCATTAAAAATCTTTGAAACTCATGTGTTACAAATCTTGATAAACATCTTCATGGTACATATGTTAAATATGTACATTCAGTGAACTTAATATGTAACTGTCAACATTTTATATAAATATTTTTAAACTTTTGGGATTATTAATAAGTAATGCCACGTCATCGTATCATTATAAACTCATGTGGGCTATGAATATGAAAGCTAACTAAAATATAGTAATTTCTTATTGTTTTGTATATCATTTCAAAGCAATAAAACAAATAAAATTAAATCAAATAAAAATTATCCACAATGATAATCCATCTTAATCCAGCCAATCAAAAACAACTTCCTGATTAACTTATTGCAGAATGAAGGTATGAGATATTAGTGGAAATATTGAAATTGTAATTGCATATATATTACTTACCATGATAATCACTGGTTTGAATGCATAAGTTTTCAGCCGCTTGAAATGAGGAGGGTAGGATGAAAAGTTGAAAACTTTATACTGCACACCACAAAATTGCTGAACCTAAAAATGAATATAGAATAAAGATTATTCATTTATTCGAAAGTATTTCGCAGATAAATTTTAAAAAGATTACTAGTAATTGAAAATTGTTGTTTTTGACCAGCATTTCACCTGCAGTTACGACGTAAAAATACAATAAGAATTTTTATATCATTTTCTTGTTCACCTCTTGGAAACTCCATATACTTACCTTGATGTTCCAATGACAACACGACGTTGATTAAAATTCCTATTTTGATTTGCTAAACAAGCCAAATTGCCACTTCAATTGGGTGAGTCCATTGAGTTTATATATTAATATATCTGTCATATACATACCTCTTTCCGCTGGGTTTGGGTCAGCCCTAGATCGTAGTAGATGACCGGATTCCGTGGAAATATGCGCTGGACACTTTCAATGGCTACTTTGCTCTCAGTAAAGTGGCTAGAATCAGCACCGGTCACAAACAGCAGCTTATCTGTCACAGACCATCACACTTATTAAAATGAAGCCTCTCATAAGTACATGTACAATAGGTGTGTACAAATTTAGAGACCTATGTTTTCGTATTTCATCGCTTTCATGAATTAAATAAAACATATTACTTCAATAGCACAAACACGCATATTACCAGGGCAAATATACGTACAGACTACAGAACACCGTCATCTTAAGCAGTCGGGTATTTTACAATGGTTTGCTTATAGCAGGAAAAATAAGGTATGAAAAAAAGGTACATGTATGCTATGGTCAGATATAGATGAGATGTGGGAAATGGAAAAAAAAAAGGGAGGATTACTCTGGGTTGATGTGAAAAGTCACACATTATGGATATTTAGACTTAAAAAGGGGTGTATTTAATATCTTTGTATGAAGGGTTTTTCTAGTCTAGATCAAATAATATATGTCCTTCAATATTAGTGTTGATGTGATTGTAATATTTTCTAAAATAAAACTTTTTCAATGCACTCATTTAATATTTGTTTGATATTAAGGTATGGATGTATCTATATTATTAAGCCAGATTCTTCGATCAGAATTTGGCGGTCAATTGTTTTTTTGTTTCTTTTTTAAAATTATTTTTAGGGGTAAAAGGTTAAAAATAGTGTAGTAGCCAGGCTTGGGTACCCAGAAATTGTGACGACTGTAAGGTTTTATGGTGTTTTTTTGTTTTGCATTCCATATGGTCTAGAGATGAAATTTAGCCGCGTTGCCCAAATTTGCAACTTGGGCAATTTTTCTAATTTGCATAAATTATGCGTAAAATGGCAAAATTTGATATTATAGCCCAATATGGGCACTGGTATACATCTATAATAGGATTTTATGGTTTAATTACACCC